>OX424483.1:4800000-6031021 GCA_949152455.1 Lithophane leautieri
TTATGAGATCTTCAAATATATTTCTTCAACAGAGACAAACGAGACGGACGAGAAAGGCTGGGATGCTCCTCGCGTCACCAGGATCCTGACGCACGACTTCCCGCAGTATTTCGCTGTTATATCACGCATACGACAGGAAGTCCACGCTATTGGGCCTGAAGGTCAGTATTATAATCTCACCACACCACTATGAAATAGTTGAAGGTCAGTGTAAAATGTCATGGCAGAATATTTTGCTGTTCTTTAAAAGGGATTTGTAACTTGAGGGTAGACTGATATTTTATCACTCCCCAGTTCTGGGATGATTAAATTATGCTCGAATATTTGGTTTTTACACACACACATACACGCCAAAAAATTAAAAGTAATGCCATTGGTTTATAGCCTGAATTTATACGTTTTTATATATGGCATTGCAAAGAGCAGTAGATCTGGCATTTTTTTCTTTTTCGTCACATCATGACAATGTTGATATATTTTATCATTAAAACTAGAAAGCAAATCAATAGTGTTATAAATGAAATCGCTTCTTAACTCCAGGTGGCATGGTATCCAGCTCCGTCGTCCCACAAGTGCAAGCCGTGTTCCCGCAGGGCGCTCTCACCAAAAAAATCAAAGTCGGCCTTCAGGTAAACCTATTCAAACCAAGAAAAGGTGTTAAGGACAAAAACCTGAAAAAGATCACTGTCAATAACGTCTCCAAGAAAAAACGTTTCTCTCTAATTTGGTAGTATTATTACCTTAAAATGTATTCGAATGAATTTAATCTTATAAGCTGACATAGTCAGACAAGCTTATGAAATATAACGAATATTTTCGATAAGAATTCCATTTCATTTTCTTCATTGTTAGTTTTATGTACTGTTTTCATTAATTTATTATTGTTTAGATTAATAAATTGTGTTCTCATTGTAATGTTAGTCATTAGTGATAGGTTCGGCAAAATATTTTCTGAGAGATTTTAATGCTACTTATAAATTCTAGTCTTTGTGTGTTAGTCAATCAAATGCTTTGGAAAAATATTTTTATCTAAATCCTAGGATTAAATGTTTCCAAAGTATACTTAATTAGGGAAACCATGTGATGTACAACCTAGAAATGTTTTAGTTGCAAACTTATATGTAATGGAATGATTTAATGATGGAATGAGAATACTATTCATAACGCCTGAGAAAATAGGGTCGACTCTAAGTAAAAACATTTAATAATAAGGAATGGAATCAGAACAGAAAAGTAGTAGTCTTAAGTGTTTGCGCAAGCCTATAAGAAAACAAAACGTTGTGATTTGATATACTTGAATAAGATATAAAAAAAGAATCGATAGCTATAACAGGGTTAGTAACTGAAAAACACGGAAAAAATTAAAGAATCAGATTATATTTTGCCAAACACAGTCTAGTCATTTGCCATATTAAAACAAAAGTACAAAATGTGAATGCCAAATTTTTTTACGATAGTTATTTTGTATCCGTTTATTGGTGAAGTATTTTTGTTTAGCGATTTACATTATGATGTATCATCACATATCTTAGACATACATACAGTTCATTTATATTTTAATAAAAATGTACGTGATTATTCAATAATGTAGCCGTGACTTGTTTCATCAAATTCTGAGTGTTGAAAATTTTGAAAAGATTTCAGTGTCTTTGTAGAATTAAATACATAGTAAGGCTTCAAGTTAAGAAAGAGTTCGGGAAGATTACGTGGATTTTAATATATTTGATGAGACATGTCTTTTGCCATTAGAATAAGTTTCTACGTTACTCCTTTAGGGATTATGTCATACCCAATAAATTTAGAAATTCACTAAACTATTTATTGTAGAAGGGAGTTTCAATAAACTATTGACAACAAACTTTTTTTCAATTTAAGCAAAATTGAATTCTATGAAATCACAAAAGAGTCCAAAATCGTAGATTTTTCTCACACTGCGGTATTTCAAACTGGTTAGATTTCTCTAGTTGGTCTTTAGGCGACATTAAAAGCATGATTGAAATTATAACTACTGAAAATGATATGAATGACTAAAATTATTTAGTTAATACATTTGTGTGTGTTTTATACGATATTAATATATATTTAAATAAAATTGGAGTGACGTATGTAATTTAATTAGTTAAGTAGTATTATAAGGATTGCTAAATTTATTGGGTAATGTCTTTCTATGCTTTTAATTTGAATTGTTACTTGGACTGTTGTGCGATTTTGTACTTTATTTCCTAAAGACCAAACGTGAGACTTGCATGATGTACATATTTTTTTTTTTGCTGTATTATTTTGAGCTTTATGATTATCGGAGTGTGTTGCATCTTGTTTTTAAAGCGCATGTGTGAGAAATAGATGAAAGTCTGAGTTGACATTGTAATAAATGTGTATAATTTCATTTTTATATGCTTTTCCTGTGATTTCATAATGTTCATATTTGCTTAATTTTGCACCGACCGCTCTTCACCACCTTCCTACCATTTTGTTTGTATTATAGCTGGTTTGGTAAATATACTGTAGAAAAATAAATCTACCTCACAAAAGAAAATAATCGAAAATAATTTCATACAAAGTTGCAAAATAATATCTATTCTGCTTTAACTGTCCCGAGAAGGGGTAAGTACTGAATTTAATCTATTATTTCCACACACTGCCTTTAATTATTAACCAACACCAGCATGAAGCTTTGGCGACGATTACGTTTGGTCTTTAGAATGTAAAGATTGTTTTAGCATTAAAAACAAACATTAAAGAAAGGTGTCTAAATACAACAAAACCAAAAACGTTGAAAATGAAAGTGTTACTGCAGAAATTTAAAGAAAAGATTTATTACCTTCAAATCAAATATCTCATACTAAAAAATATCAAACCTTATTAATCTTTTCAGGCCCAAATTATTGATTCAGAGCTTACTGCTAAGCTACTTGGTCGTGGAGTAGCCGTATCACCAGTAGTTACTGTAGAACCAAGGAGAAGAAAATTCCACAAAGCAATAACCCTGAGTATGCCCGCACCTCGACCTCACACCCAGGGTATGACGAACCAGTACAGCACATCGTCAGCCCCAACATTGAGGCTGCTCTGTTCCATATCAGGTACAATTAAAATAGTTCGCTTGTATTTAAAAAAGCAAATCTGATTTGTTACTGAAAAACACTGGATTCATATAACGGATATCATCAGATATCAAAAAGAAAAATACGCAAAATTATGTTTATGTATAAAACATTATGTAACAACGAGTTTGCTATATATTTACGATACATTCATGGTCGAAAATATTCCAAAAATGTGTTTCAGTAACAAATAGATTGACGCCATGTGTTGCAATGGAGTATGGCTTATGTTTGCTATCTTGACGATATGCTTTGCCATGGAAAGGTAAGTGTGCCTACAGTTAGGTAATCAGCTTACAAACAGTACCCTAACATGGGCTGGAATTTGTGTTTGGATGTTTATTGCAATTTAAAAAATGGTTTCGTAAGATTTGAGAGATATGATGAGAATCTTGGCTATGAAAGCCTTAGTTATATAAATTGCAGTAAGTACTAGATACAGATTACGGTATATTTATGGGTACTGTGGACTTTGCTTTTAAGTTCGCTTAACAAATAAACTAAAAGGAAATACAATTCTAATACCAATATTCCATTACAACACATTGGTAACGTAGGATATAGATAAACAGAAATCATTACGAATCGATTTGTAGGTTACGAATATAGTTCTACATGAGATCGGTAGACTATAGATTTTGAAATTTTCAACTTTTTACCTAGAGTATTGATAGTTAATCGGAATTTTATAGTCTTTTTATCCTAAATCATATTGGTTAGTGTAGAACAGAGAATTACGGGTTTAGTCTGACTCCCCATTTTATAGACAGCAGGATGAGCATGTTAATGAGACATAGCGTAGTTTGAAATCATTTCATTCGAAACAAAACATACATGATAGTGGAAGGGAAAAGAAAGTATTTAAGACAGTGCAAACAAGCAAACCGCTTATAGCAAATACACAAGCAGCTGAGGGACTACGTCCCTGTGTGTCCGTTATGTGCGTGTCTACATTGTCTTTGTTCTCGTGTGTTTGTGTGTGTTGCACGCTCACCGTGTGTGGCGCTAAATAATGTGCTGCCACCTATCGGCGTGCACCAACAGGGGTATTTCGCAAAAGATCTCTCGAAGGTAAAAACATTAGAAATATTATACAAAAACAAAATCAAAATGTCGGTTTAAGTTTCGTTTATTTAATTTAAACGTTAATTTGTCTGAAACTCTTGAACTTATCGTGTTTTTATTTCTCATAAATCATTGTTTCTACGATACTTATACTCATCAGCACCGTGGCTGTTCGAGTATAAATATCAAATACATTGTTTTTTTCCCTCTATCACTTTTTGAATGCTTTTCCATATCTTGCTTCTCATACATTCTTCCTCTATGCACGGGCTGAAATTTTTACGCTTTGTTAAGACACGTTCACTCTGTATCATAACCATTCAATGAATCTTGGGACATCAAGAGTTTGCACAGCGATACGTTCACAGAAACATGTCGGTTTAGAACAAATGTACAAACATAACTAGAACTAAAGGAACTGCAACTGTATTGGCACATTGTATATGATTGAGACACGTTAAATACCTGTTTTTATTTAGTATAAGCGTAAAGTTAAAACTTTCGAATCGGTGCCATCTTCATCCTCATGATCATTCGACGTCAATGTTCCCTTTTTGTTACTTTGCTTGTAAGAATCAGAGATTTATTTCCAAAACGGCCTATCAGTTCTGTTCACATCATCTTCTCTTATTTTGTCTCGTTCCTTTTTCTTGTCATTGTTTCACTGGACACGTTTTTATTTCCATGTTTTGGTTTAGTTCGGTTGGATTTTATTTCAGTGAATGTCCTTCGAGAGATCTGTTTTCCGAAAACCTGAACAGCAATTTTGATGATTCGTTTTTGATAAAGTAGAGTTCATTTTCATTTTGCGAGACAACAGCACTATTTTAAGAAACAGGTGACAGTTCACAGTGTGCCACAATATAGTCACTTTTTCATTTAAAAAAGTATTCAAATGGTACGTTATTTTATTATTTATTTGTTTGTGTGATGTGTTGTCTTTGCTTGTTGTGTGTTTGCTATAGGCCGTTTTGGAAACATTTTTATGTTTAGTTTTTTTATTGATTTGTTATTGACCTGTCTTTCTTATTTCTGATCTTTCTTCTACATCGGTTACTTACATTACTTATAATTCTTCTGTGTTCTTGTGTTTAGGTTAAAATAACAAAATTATCTTAACTTGAGCTCTCTGAAATCTGTATTTATAACTACACTTAAATCTTTTTATAAAGTAAAATTAGTCAGTTTAGTAGAAAAATTAATAGACTGTATATTACGATGAAAACAATACATGTACTGTGTAGATAAATTTATTGAAAGCCTGCTTTGGCATGCATTATAGGGTAGACCCATCATCATGGCAGTTGGAAAATAGCGTTTTAGCCGCAAAATACTGCCTCATAGCTTTCATCTGAACAGACAAACAAAAAAGCATTTTAAATGTAGCCGTATAAAGTATATAATTGCAGAGCATGTATTTAGTTGACGTAAAGCTTAAAGGGTGTAAAATGAAGTGTTTATGGTGGCAGGTGGAACGAATCGAGCTCACTGGGAAGATGTTACGGAGAATACTCCTCTTACGTTTGTAAACGATTGTGTTTCGTTTACTACAACTGTATCGGCTCGATATTGGCTGATTGACTGTCGACACATCGAAGATGCTACCAAAATGGCGACGGAATTATACAGGTATTGTAAAAAAATAAAAATAAAATTTGTGTGTGTGTCTGCAATTCTAATATTCATTTATTAATTTTCAGAGAAGCCATCCACGTGCCGTTCATGGCTCGCTTCGTGGTCTATGCCAAGCGCACTGATGAGTGCCAGGCACAGCTGCGTATGTTCTGTGTCACTGATGATAAGGAGGATAAGACCCTGGAGCGCATTGAGCGGTTCATACAAGTTGCTAAGAGTCGGGACGTTGAGGTATGTTGAACCTGTTAGAGACGTATAAACTGTTGATGAATTTTCTTAGGAGAAGGTTGTTTTCTGTGTGCTCTATACATGGATGCTTAGAGGCCACCCGCACTGGACAACACACGATCGTAACCGTGGTCACAGCGACCAGTGTTTTGCATTATATTAGTAAAACTTTGTTCGATGCCATCGTGGTCGGTTGTACCAAGTGCCTGATTGTGTATAAACTAAATAAATAATATTCAAACTGAGTTTTATATAGCCATTCTTCTCAGAACTTATAAGATACAAATCACGGCCGCTGTTAAGCAAAAAAAACACATATATGAAAATTACGGCATAAAACTAAAAACTACAGAAATGCTTCTTCTTGTGCGTATTAATACTGACGAAATACAACAGGTTCATGAAGGCAAGCCAGTATACCTAGAGTTCGGAGGCAACCTGGTGCCTGTGGCGAAGTCTGGAGAACAGCTCTCGATACCTTTCCGTGCCTTCCGCGAGAACCGAGTGGCTTTCCCTGTCATGATCAAGACGCAGGACCTGGAGCCGATCTGCAGGTGCCAGTTCATGAGGGATCCGAAGGTTCCGAAAGGAGAACCTTCGCCGACGCCTGTAAGTGATTATTTGTTAATTTTGATTACGATCCAATAGTGATAATACGCTGCTGTTGTTCAAATAATTATTAGAGCCTCTAGATTCCAAATATTATTATAAAATCCAAATCCTAGGATGCGTTGAGAGATCCTACACGTATGACGATACTTATCAAATATACTTACTTCTCGTCACTTTTCTGCCAAATCATGAACTATTAATTATCATTAGTTCATAAAGATCCGAAAGAAGAAGATTGAATATCTATTTAATACATAGTGGTATACTATAACTTTATTCCTCGGTCCAGATTGCAGTCCTCAATATCATGGTGCCAGATGAAGAGAGGACGTCTCCCATCCCAACAGAAACAGTACCGATGCGCACTGAGGAGCAAGAGCTCATCTGGAGACAGAGGCTCAGTGACCCAAGGTATGATATACAATATAACCTCATATGACAAATAATATATTTCAATAAGATTATTTTTGACACTTTTGGAAGTCAACAAAGAAGAAGAATTGAATTGAATTGTCCATTCCAAATTGTAGTTTTTTTCCTTTATAAAGGACGATACGAAAGAAGAAGAATATAAGTGGTAAATAATATAATATAAGTTAATAATAATAAGAAGAAGACGTATTATAATAAATTTTTCAAATTTCAAATTGTAAAATGCTTTTTCATAGACACTACCAGAAACGTTAACAGGCAAGATAAAGGGTTTTTGATAAAGGGTTTTTACTACTCATTTCATTCGCTTTTGTATTAAAGTAAATTCTGTACATAACATAATCATTCTATTTTAATTCCCACAGGTTGGAGGACATCTGCAATCTTCTCGGCAAAGATTGGGTCGCGTTGGCCTACGAGCTTGGCGTGAGTGTGGCCACCGTCAACCAGATACAGGCAAAGAGGATCACTGCGGCTGAGCAAGCGCAGCTGATGCTGAAACTATGGAAGACACAATCGGGAACGAAGGCTTTAGGTAGTATGAATTTTAAGTGTTTTGTAAGATAATCCAAAAAGACCTCTATAAAACAATTTAACAACTACAACAAAAATTACACATCAACTAGGACATTACGCTATCATAGAGTCATTGGTGAGAAAACCAAATACTCCAGTTGGTTTTCCCATCTCTCTTTACTAACCTCTGATGAATGCTCTGAGAGAGCCACACTTCTTAAAATAAAATTGTTCTTTCGTAGACGGGACGATTAGATTATTCTCGCTCTTCCTTACTAAGATGGGTCTGCAGTCTAGAATTGAGTATTTACCTATTAAGAATATTGATATTTAAAAGATGTTAATATCATTTACAGACAATTCTCTGGAGTTAGCATTATGTCGTATTGGAAGGGACGACATCATCGCACCGCAGTCAGAGTTGACCAATGAACGACGAATCCAAAGGAACATCTACCAGGAGAGGCAGGCTTCTGAAGAAATTGAAGCCTACAAAGGTATTGGTTGGTTACCATTCAGAAAAATGATTGGAAACAAATCATTATCTTATGCGAAAGCCATTTATTATCTTAAAAAAATATTTAGTTAGTTTTTGGAATTAAAGATGAAGTTTTGTTTTTCTTTTTGTACAGCAGAAGAAGACAATAAACTTAAAGATAGAATATATGATGAAGACCAAATTCCTGAACATAGAGAATCGGAACACGATCAAGATGAAGCGAAATATTCGCCTGAAGAAAAGTCTATCATTGAAAAAAGTGAAGTAGAGAGAACTCCTTCACCTAGCTCACATGAAGAAAGTGAAGAAGATGAAGGTACGATATATTTAAATGCAAATATGATCAATTTGAGCGAAGTATAAACAGGTACTCATACTATTCCTATGGTTACAGATGTAAAACGCAGTGTAGCAGAGAGAAAAGAACAAATTACAAGAAAGCTAAGTTCGAGCAAGATCCCGGCGTCCAAACAAAAGAAAGAAATAAGAGAAGAAATCATTGAAATTAGAACTCAAATAAAACCTGACATTAAAAAATTCCAGGATATTGAACAACAAGTAAACAACTTTTACTTTTGAAACAATATTGAACAAAACATTAAATTGATTATTCATAATTTGGGTACTAACGATTCACTTTATATTTTATAGGTACTGGAAAAAGATCCAAAATTAGAAAGAACACGCTCAAAAACTTCTCCGGACACAGTTGAAGAAGAGAAGGTAACTGAAATTCAAGAAGTTATCGATCCAAAGAAAGAAGAACCCAAGCCAGTAGTAGAACGACCAGTCGAACAGTTCAGAAAGTTCGATCCTTCGTCACCAGCTAAGCCAACTCCCAAGCATTTACAAAGACATATGAGGAATGAGTCAATGAGGTTCCCATCAGGTGACTTTTCTAATGTCACGATCACTCCAAGAAAATCAGTGACAGCTGAAACAAGTGAAGTAAAAGTAACTGAAACTAAAGATACTTTCACTAGAGAAGCCATTTCCCAAAAGGAGATTGTCACATCAAGAGTAGAAGAGAAGCTTGACGACGGTGATAAATCACCTGATTTAGTCGTAGAAGAAGAAAAGGATATTGCTGAAGCTCCGTTGAGAGCTAAGATAAGCTCATTTGAATCCAAAATGTCTAAGGAATCTTCTATTGAGTTACCTAAGACTACTGTAAAATTAACGAAAGAAGCTTTGAAGAAACATACGCTAGAACAGGAACAAGGTATTGAGTACACACAAGAGTTTGTTAGAGAACAGTCTAAACAAATATCAAGTATGGAAACTCATGTTACGCATAAAGTATCTGTAGAAACAGAGAAACATGTTGAGACAGTCAAATCTGTAAAAGAAACGATACAACACTTTGATTCCAAAATTAAACAAGACGAAAAATCTAAGCCATATCATAAAACAATGAGAACTGATTCTACTTTAGTGCAAGTATCTTCAGAGGAAGATAGCGAGTTTTTGAAAAAATCTACAGACTCAGAAACTGAGACCGAATCTCAAACGACTGTGAAAGTAGACAAACTAGAACAAAAAAGTAAATTTAAAATTGATAGAGATGTATTCGAAAAGAAGTCTGATGCCAATGATTTGCCCAAAGATGCTAAAGATAAAAAAGACGACCAAGACAAAAAACCAGGTGATGATGACAAGAAAGATGATCATCCTGCGATCATGAAAGAACACAAATTTGAAAAACAACTGACTGAAGAATTACGAGCTAAAGTTAGTGAAGAAGAACTTACAGAAACTTTTGAAGAAAAAGTCGTTTCCGTGAGTGATAAGTTAATTAAAGAAAAGGTAAATAACCTAATTTAGTATTGTAATAAAAAAATTAAAGTAATATGCATTCTATTATTCTTAGTATTAAATCTGCTTACAGTTAAAAAAAAAATAAGAGTTTAGTGTCATAAAAAGACACCAGCTAACCCATACACACCACATAACTTTCCTTTATACTTTCAGATGGAAGCACAAGTATCAGTAACGAGTATAAAATCAGACCTCAGCAGACATACCAAGACTGATTCCATGGGTTCCGAAACGACTGACATGATCAGTAAGATGACCTCTCAGGAGTCACCAATACAATCAGCTATTGACAAAGCCGATTCGTTAGCTGACATACAGCAAAGCACAGAGAAAGACTTTAGCTTTGTATCTCAAACTGAATCAAAGGTAAGTTTATCATTTAATAGTTTTTATAAGAATACATTTACTTGAAACACGACACTAATTTGGGTTTTGTGGCAAAATAACATCATTAGAATTGTAAATAATTATCCGGTTCATGGATCAATGTTTTACAAACATCCTATGGTTACAAAAAGTGTTGTATTCTATTGCAGAATGGTAGAATTTATTGTAGCTTTATATGTATTTTTTCAAGGCTACTTAATGTTCTTTATAAATTCAAATTTGTCATCACCAGGTGTACTCAAAGGACTCTAAACACCGCAGTGACTCATTAGACGAGGCTTCACAGTTTTCAGACTTGGATGACCAAATTGGTACAAGTCCAGCACATAAACCTCATATTGACAAAGACTTAGAACAACCTGTAACTAAAACTGAAATAAAGACTGTAACTACTACTGTATCAGATAGAAAAGAAACTAGAGATCAAACATTAGAATTTCTGAAGTACGAAAGTGAACACAGTTCACAAGTACTTGAATCTGCTTTTGGGGCAAAAGAGGCAGAAAAGGTAACTTGCGCTTACTAGACGTTGGAAATTACTTGTTAAACAATTATTGAGCAGTATTTATAGCTTGTCCAGTATCTTACAAACTTATTTTTTACTTAGTTCTATATATATTTTTAATATATTTTTAGATATCTCCCAAAGAATCACCAGTCATAAGCGCTAAAGCACGCCAATTTATCGAGACTGTACCAGAGGATGATTCTGTACAAGAATGCTTCTTCTCCAAACGGATCTACTCAGACTCCTTAGAAGACTCGGAACATACAGACTCTCGGCGACATTCAGAAGCCGAATCTCTGAAATCAGATCAATCTGATGTTAAGGCCAAAATATCATCATCTGATTTTGATGAACGAGCAGAATATGAAGAAACGATTGACTCAGGAAGCGGATTTGGTGACGAGAAATTCGAAGAAAGTGTCGGTTTCACATCAATGAGAATTGATCCTAAACCTGGGGAACTTGAGAAACAAGACTCTGGTTCTGACAAAGAAGCAGAACCAGTGTTCAAGAAAATGACTCCAAAACGATCTCATTCAAGAAGTGAATCGATTTCAATAACTAAGCTAAGTGATTTACAACTTGACTTAGAACTACCTAAAACTAAACCTGTTACAGAATTCCAAATTATTGTTACGGAAGCTGAAGAAATCGACCGGTCTGATAAAGATGAGCTGTCAGACAAAATATCTTCTGAAAGTAGTAGGGAAGTAGAAATGTCTGATCGGAAATCTTCAGAAGGAATTTCTGACCGGATTAGCTCTGAAGATGCTGTGACAGAGAAAAAAACTTCCTCTGAGGAAGATGCAACCAGAGAACGTGAGCCTATGTATGGAAAGGAAATAGTGACTGCTATAATTGAGACTGTAAGAGAAACTGAGCCAGTTGAAATGAGGACTCAGGTAGTGAAAGATGAAGTTGCTGATAAAGGTAGGTTCAAAAATTGGTTATAATTATTTTAAAATAGTTGTTTTACTGAGATATGTATAATATCTCAGTAGGGTTTCAAACACTCATAACTAAATGCAATATTAAATATTTCTATATAAAATACGAACATTATAATAAGAAATTATTCAATTTCAGTTGATGCAATAAAACGTCAATCAGTAACATCAGCTGGCTCTGGATCAGTCAGCGAGCTGCGTTTAGATGAAAAACGTTTATCAGATGCTCATAGCCTAACTGAGTCCAGGGACTATACGTTTGAGGAGTCGGAAGATGATATTGCAACACAAGGTACTCATGTCGATATGTCCAAGGAAAAGATTGTTGAAGTTAAACCCGAAAGTGATTCTAAGACTAAGACTGCGTCAGGTTAGTGTGGTAAACATTAAGTATATATTTCGGATATGATAATATAATAATATTAATAGATCATTTTCACAGTAACATTTATTTGATTATTGCAGGTAAAACTGATATTTCCAAACTTGCCAAACTGAGAGAAACTCATGGAGATTCATTAGATGACATTGAAGGTTTCCCAGAAGATCACGTCACCGATTATGTTCACAGGTTACCACATATTGCCGAAATAGGGTAAGACACTTTCATCACAAAATACTTTCTGATATTCTATTCAATTTACAAAAATATAATAATAATTTTCTTTATTACAGCTCTATGGCAGAGAAAGATTTAACTCATGATTTCTTAAACAGAGAAAGAGAGGCACAATTAAAACGAGAAACTGTGACAGTTGTCACAAAGACTATTACTGAATCTATACAACCAGAAAAGGTTACTAGTATTGTTACTGAAGCTGTTCAACCAGTAAAAGATGTATCTAGTGTTATAACTAAGATTTTTCAACCAGTAAAAGAGATCACTAAAACTGTAATCGAATCTTTAGAACCGAAAGTAACCACTAGTGTTGTACCTGAATCCACGCTATCAGAAAACGTGGTCACTACTGTAGTTACCGAAACTGTGCAACCAGTAACGGACGTTACTAGTGTTGTAACTACGACAAAAGAAAAAGTAGTCACCAGTGTTGTGTCTGAATCCATACAACCAGAAAAAGCTGTCACTAGTACCGTAAATGAATCCACACAACCAGAAAAAGTGGTCACAAGTATTGTAACTGAAACAATGCAACCAGGAAAAGTTATTAGTAGTGTTGTAACTGAATCTGGGCAACCAGAAACAATAATCACTCGTGTTACATCTGAGCCTGGACAATCAGAACGGGTTGTAACAACTATTGTGACTGAAACTGTGCAACCAGTAAAAGAAGTAAGAATTGTTGAAACAATTCAGTCCCATCATGATCATCAACCTAGAGAAATCGTTTTTACAACGAGACAGACTGAGACATCATATACTACCTCAACTTCAACATTTAAAGATGAACCAGCAATCATATCAGAAGTGACTACTATTATTAAAGATGGCCCATCCTCAACCATTGAAGAAATTATTGAGACGAAGAAACAAGTAACTGTTAGCTCAGGAAGCAAATTCGATGTTTCTAAAATAAGGACAGACACACTTGGGCACTTTGATGTCGGAGACATCGACGAAATCAAAAAGTTTGTACCCAAAGACTTAGATCTCATAGAAACTACCGAAATCACAAAAGAACAAGTGAAACCTGTGATTGACGAAATTTTACACAAAGGCACTATTGCTGCGGCAGCCAGAAGCCCAATACTAGATAAGGACATCAAGACCATAACAAAAGAAATCGTAGAAACTGAAAAGAGATCTTACGATGCAAAGGTTCCACATAAAGAGGAACGTAGACACTCTTGTATCAGTCCAGCTATCTCCCTCGAAAGAATCGCTGAGTCTGAAGTTGAGACTGAGGAAGAACCACCAAAGAAAATAACTAGTTTGACTACTGAGACACACAAAGTAACAGAAATGACGACTGAAATGAAGAAATCTGATTCGGCAATGAAACAAATGGCTGATAACATAGAAATAATTATAAAACAAGCATCTGAAGATATTGACGTATCTTCAGAAGAGCATCCAGTTGAAGATGAAACACAAGACATCGCGGGCAGAGTCTCTGTAGATTCTATAATAGAAGAAGCAGTGACCACTGTTGAAGGATATTTAGATGAAAAAGATGCAAAAGACGCAAAAGAACAGGAAATCGAAGCCAAAAAGGAAATGATATTTGAAGAAACGAAGAAGTTCGTAAAGGATAGACCGGGGCTGATCAAATCATTGTCAAGAGATAGCGGAGAAATTGTAATTATGCCTAAAAAGAAACACCCGAGAACATTCTCCGTCCAAAGTTCTCCCGAAGAAGTTGAAGAACAGATTTACACTGATTCTGAATCTGGTGAGTAAATCCTCACAATTAATCACATACAATTATTTTGATGACTTTTATTTGTTGTTCTTTTCATTGCTTACAGATATGGATAAAGCAAAAGTGCTAGAAATTATAGAACCCAGTTCAGATCTAGATGGTAAAACTCCAGCGTCAAGTTTCGATGCAAGAAAAATCCGCACCGACTCGCTTGATGATGCTGATGACTTCCCAGAAAAAGAGGTAAATTATTCAATAATGTTTAATTATTTTATTGCCGAATAATAATTAATGATTCTTATTCTGTATATTGTATAGTTTATTTGAGATAAGTAGAGCCTTTACTCATACAGGCTTTACTCTTAAGTCGGTTTGTTATTATGTAATGAATTTTGTGATGCCCTAAGATTCTTTCCCCCTCCTCCCCCGCTTCCCTCCCATCCCCCTTGTCCATTCCCCTTTCTCTTTTATATAGGTAAATGTACATAATTATTGCTACCTATATTAAGTCTGTTAGAAATTATGGTACCTTCTATTTGAATAATCGTTGAATAAAGTAATTTGTAATAACCATAGAATTCATTTAAAAAAATAACACATTTAGACATAATATTATTGAAAATCAAGTTAATGCTTGGTTTAATTGTAATGTAGTCTTTTCATTTAGTTAGTTTAGTTTTTATTAATAGTATGAAAATTACTTTTAATTGAATTTAATTATGTATTTCGAGCATGTGTACTCGATAATTTGTAAACTGGTTCGTTTCACATTAAAATGTCATTAAAGGTAATGAAATGTGCATTACATGATAATGTATACTGTACCAGTTTTTATTTTGTAGAAGATAATTGTAATGTATCTCTCGTTGCTAACCTTTTTTTTTTTAATTAATAACAAAAAAAAGTACATGCGTATATTTTTTGGTTTCAGGCTGAATTCTTTGGCGATGATGAGAAATATATGGAAGATGCACCTGAATCGTTCCAAGCAGATAAATTTGAGGACGCAACGCATGGCGACATTGCTGGACCCAGTACAAGTGCCCACCATGATGGAGAAGATGACGACAAGTTCAGCGAAAAGTTTGTCAAGAAAACTCACTTTGTGGATAGTTTAATGCGCTCAGATTTAGTCTCAAAGTCTACCACTGAGTCTTCGGTTACCACGGTTATTTCAACTTTAACAAAATCCTCAGACGAAGATCAGAAGTCAGTGCTTGAAGATGGAACGTCTGCTGACTTTTCAAAAATTAGCGGAGCAGATTTAGTAAAAGACCCTTCTAAAACTTCAATGGAAGCAAAAGAAGATTCTAGAATGGAAGAGCAAATGGAAGACCGCGGCACCCCTGACTTCTCCAAGAAATCTATAGACCTAACAAAGGATTACTCAAAATCATCAATCGATAGTAAAGATACTTCTAGAGATTTTGCAACAAATGAGCTGTCTAAAGACTCAACCGTTGACTTAACAAAAGACTTCTCAAAGGCTTCCGTAGAAAGTGTTAAGGAAACTTCAAGATCCATTGATGAAAAGACTTTCTCAGAAGACCATTCGTCATTAGACGTATCAAAGACATTAGCATCAGATGCTTCTGAAGGTATCACAGTAAGCAAAGAATTTATTGAAGAGGAGAGATCAGTATCAAGAGTTGTGAGAGTATCAACTAGTTCTTCGCAGGAGACATCAATTTTAACAGAAAGCAAATTATTTAGCGAGCAAGATGAAAAATCATATGAAAAGACCAAACCCTCTGATAGAACGGAACAAGATTTTATTGGTGAAATGGAAGAGAAGATTGCGCAACTGCAGTCAGAATTCAGAAAGGAAGAAGAAAGTAGTAAAGATATGGCTGATATAGAGCCTGAAGTAAAGATTGCAAAACATGTTATAACTAAAGAAATTATTGGCGAAGATGGCACAAAACAGATAATTGAAGAAACGCATGTGACAACTGAAACAGTACAACACATCACAGTTAAAGATGTAAAGGACATTGTGGATGGTGAAAAAGGTGTCACTATCGAAGAATTAAAAGACAAAGTCAAGAAAGCAGGTGACCATGCTGAGGATGCAGAGATACTTAAGGAGGCGGATGCTGAGGCTCCTGACATAAAAGAATTAAACAGAAGGTGTTCAAACCTTTTAGAAGATATTTCACAGGGAGCTCTCATTAGAATTGATTCATCTCATGTTACTCATGGTAAGCTTTATCTGATAAGTGAATTAATATTTAGTGTGTACACCAATAATGAATGTACCCTTGTTATTCATTCACATACTAGCCTGTATTGGTTCTTGATGAAAACAATTTGACTCGATTATAATTTCTTACTGATTTTTTTCTTAATTGTATTGGGAACAATGAATAATCCCAATTTCTATCGGTTTTATAGATCTTGTGTCAAAATTCTCCAAAACTCCACCACCTTCCCCAGTTGATTTAACACAAAAAGAGAAATCCAAAACGGAGGATGGTACTGGCGAAAAGTTGGCCGGGCTACAACCCAAAGGTAATGTTTTATTTACATGATAATAAAGCAGAAGAAAGCAAAGCAATAAGTTAAGCAAAATAACCGAAGTTGTCAAAGATCAGACGAAATAATTTAACTTGACAGGATTAAATCTTAATAATTTCTACTTGTGCATTAGTTATTGTAATCAGTGCACAGCTGTACTTTGCCTCCTATTTATGACATTATTCATAGATTATTGCATAAAATATGTAACAGGTTCTGATCTTTGATAACTTTGCCCTACCAGTGACGTCGTAGAGAGTATTTGCTATAATCAATTCACTAGTGACCGTAGCAATCACTGAATCACAATAAACAATAGAAATAACAGCAATATCACTTCATTACATACCATAAACACAAAAGAAATGCCTACGAGATCTTAAACGCGACTTAACTTTATAACTATCTTGAATTTATGCCTGTCGCTGTACTATAGGTCCTTAAGGTAACAGATATGGTATGAAACATATTTAATGACGACTTAAAATTAAGTTGCGCTTGAGCCGCCCGACACACTGTCAAATGCAAAGACTTTGTCACTTCTATTGAACAAACGTGAGTGAACATTTAGTAGCTAGTAATTGTGCTAGAAGTAGGAGCTAACTCCATTCTTCAATTTAGGCTCCGATTCTTCGTTCCTGGACGCTAGCCGTCAGTCACCACGAGCTTCTTCAGCCGGAGACAGTGTCATCAGCGAAACAGAAGCTCACCAGAGTGGTCAGTAACTTGTATTTGAAACAACATGTCTATTTATAATACTTTTTACTATAATTGTATCTAAAAATGTTCTAATGACTTTGGCATTTTGAGATTTTTTATAATCTAAGTTATAATATTTGTCCCTTATGAATTAATTGTGACAAAATTATTGCAAGCTTATTGCAGTAATGTAGTGGCAAAGTAGAGTCACAGCGAAACTTTACTCTTAATTTTGTAGTAAACAACCATTATAGACAGCCTTATTTGCCACACTCTTTATTTGTACGCCAATTATCGCATGTGTCGTGGTTAATTTTTACACTAAGGACTTGACTTTGTTTCTTAAGACTTTGGAACAAAGCCAGTGAATGGACAGCACTAAAGTTATAGACAGCACTAGGACTGAGCAAGATAAAATAGATTTTAAAGCGACCCCATCGGAAATAAAAGATAAAAGAAAATTAGTTCAGTTGCAACAGTCAATGTATGAAAATATTCGCCAGCACAGTAAATTTTACTTTCTTTCTTGCGGAGCCCTTACGTTGCTATAGGTAAGTGGACCCACGAGCAACCGAAAAATCACTTTATTTTATTATCGCTTCTTCTGACGGACAACTTGATTTCTCGTATTTAATTCGCAAATTTTTCATTATCATTCACATTTGGGTAACGTTTCGCTTTGATTCTAAATCTTTATTTATTTTTACCATTTTACCATCATGAGCTTCCATCGCTAATTTCTTAATCTTCATCACATCGACATTAATCTTGTAACATAAACACGCTTTAGGTGCTTCAAGTGCATACAAAGAATTGTCAATGTTTTTCTAAATTTTGAGCGATATGCACAATGACTCCATAATTTAACCGAATGAAAAATTGGATCAAATTATTATTACCACGTCTTAATTGTCTAGCACAGTGAACACACAAATGAATGTAACAGTAGAAACGTAGCTTTTTAATTCATGGTTTGTAATTTTTCTTTACAGAAGTACTGATGGAAGCGTCTAAGGCACTCACTGAAGCCGCCAGGCCCAAATCTCCAACAAAACATGTAGCCGATAACTTGACATTTGTCAATGTTGACCAGCCGACTATTACCAGTGGTGCTATAGAACTTGTTGATAGAACAATAGAGAAAAGCATTGACGTTATTGATCAAATTAAAAAAGAACAACTTGCCGTTCAATTGGAAGACATGCAAAAATCAACATCAACAGACACGTTCTATAGAGCGTCTAAAGTTGAAACTTCATCTTCATCAGTCCACAAAACATATGAAGGTGCCGAATTAAAGTTCGAATCCATTGACCCTAGAGCTGTTATGTCTGATATGGTAGCTAAGTTTGGCGCCAAAGATGACTTCGGCACAATATTAACACACAAAGAAACTGAAACAAGAAAGATATCTGGCCAAGAATTTTTCTCTGAAACCAAACAAGTGTCATCTTCCGATGACGATTCGCTGGTTATTAAAACTGAAACAAAGCATGAACTACGAGGACAAGAACATGAAATTAAAGAAAAGACTGTGGTGCGTAAGGAAGGTGATCAAACTGAAACATCACAAAAGAAATTGGAAAAAGCTCATGAAGCTACAGCAAAAAGATCTGACACTGAAACTAAGACTGTCAGATGTACGGATGATAATGACATAGTAAAGGTAGAACGGGAGTTCTCTGAACAAGGACTTTACACTGGCCGACAAACTAAGTCCGAAGAAAAGATGACTGCAGTAAAAGATGAAACAATAAAAAAAAAACATGAAGTTAAAATATCTGAACGTGATTTGTATCATGAACAGTGGGGTAAAGAATATTTTACCGAACCTGGTGAGTTAGAAAACATCGTTGAAGATGATGATAGTAGTAAGGCTAGAGTGGCATTTGTGGATTCCACGTTAAAGATTGTTGAAAAGGACGAAGTTGTATCCAGTGTAGAACTTTCTGAAAAAGGTAAAGTAGTAAGTTCAACAATAGAACATCACAAAGAAGAGTCAGTCATAGAAAGTAAAGAGCATGATGATCTAAGCTCTGATGCTTCTCATGCACCAAGCTTTAAGAGTGAACCTACTGAAAAAAGGGATTCCTCAGAAGCAAGTCCCAAGAGCAAATCAAAGTCTTTCAAAAAAGACGATGAAACCTACGAAGTAAACTTTATAAAGGAAATCAAAGTAACCACTTCCCCAGTTAAGAGTACATTTAGTCGAACAGGAAGTCAAGACACACAATCAGAGTCGGAAGCTGCACCCGAATTACCTCATGATGACAAAACCGGAGATACGCCTAAAAAGGAAAAACCTACTAAATCACCTATAAAATTACCACTACAACAAATTCAAGATCAAGTTTGGGAGGTCTCTTTACAAAAAGCTGATTCATTCGAAGTAGCTGATGAGATACCGAAACCTAAAATAGCAAAGAGTGTGGAGACGTCAAGTACAACTACAAAGAGTTCAGATAGTGATACTATTTTAGAGATAAGGACCGTCGTAGAGTCAAGGACTGAAGTAAGTAAAACATCCAAAACTGACATGTCCCCGATAACATTCGAACTGTCGGATGAAACAAGTACGACCTCCAAAGATATTATGATAAAATCCGGTGAAAGTCTTGATACGGAATGTATGATTAAGTCTTTGGAGTCACATGAAGGAGAAGTGTTACAGAAATCCATGGATTCTACTGTAAGTGCCGAAACGCTTCATGCTTCGGAATTTTCCACAGAAGCTGATTCGGCTTATCTAACAGGAACTGACCACAGAAGAGAAGAAATTAAACTAATAAAAGAAAAAAGCCTAGAAGACATTTGCAGTAGTGGATATGACACTGATCTCTCCTCTGCCGAGTTTCATGGGACGAAACTCGAGTCAGAAAGGGTGGATTTCGATTCACTGATGTCTGCTCAACCACTCACCGACTTGTCAGTTTTGGAAAAAACTATAGATGAAGTCAAACAGTCTCTTGAAGCAGCACAAGGTGAAATTATTAGTGAAAAAAGTGATGGAAGCAGCAAATACAAACAGTCTCCATCAGAATTTCAGTTCAAACTTTTAATAAGTCCTGACAGGCCTGAAGTAATAACTGAAGAACAACATGACGACCATGATAAGACAATCATATCTACTGATAAAGAAGAAAAAATACTCGATAGTCAAAAACTTGACAGCTCCAGCTCACCGAAAATAAGTTCACACGATGATACTACGGCATCTGATGAAGAAAAAGACACTGTTCATGTTAAGGAATCTAGTCCACCTTTAGACAGTGGTGACATTTCAATAAGGTCAGACAGTGGACCACACTCTATTATTGAAACTGATAGCGAAGTAATATTATATGACAGAGATAAGTCCTTAAGTAGTCTTGAAGTAAAACTTAGGGAGCAGAAACATATCAAATCAAAGTTGGGCGTCGGAGATAGGCGATCAGCATCTGAAGTCGAAGGTTGGTCTAGTTCAGGAGAAAGCCACTACCATAGTTTTGAACATTCAGAGAGCAGACCGCTATCTTCAGATGTTGAAGTAATGATGACTGCACAAAGCGGGACTGAATTTGAGACTGCACTGACGAGTCACGATGTTTCGTCACAATCGATGAGAACATCCAAGGATTATTTTACAGCAGGTAGTTCACTTGCTTCCCGAGACAGCATGAAGAGTTTAGATTCTGATGGTTCTAGTCACGTAGCCAGCATCGATATCTCCGATGCTTCAGAAACTCTTGTACCTTCCGCTAATGAGTTGAAAGAAGAACTGATGGAAAGTAGCACTTACGTAGAACAATTCCTTCACGAAACAGAAAAAGAACAACATAAAGTGAAAGATGTAAGTGACGAGGAAGCGTCTGCTGATGAAGACGAGGGTAAAATTGATGAAATCGAGCCTGTGGGTAAGATGAAGAGATCGCATGAAATGAGATTCCAACCTAAAGATATGATACCAGAACACTTCCCAATCGAAAGTGTTTCAGAAAGTGCTGACGTTGATGAAGATTCTACTAAAGAAAAAGATGGTTCTGATACTACAATTTCAAGTCAATTGAAAACTGACGAGGTCTTGTCATCATCAATTTCAAAATTGGACATGCCATCATCGCAATCGGACCTAGATCTAATTGAAATCAAAGAAGTGGTAACAAAGACAACAACTCACTCTCAAGAAGCTGTACCATTTTCAATAACAAAAATAGAAAAACCCCAAAGAGAATTCGTTGATGTTGAAAGCGATATTATCCCTGTTGGGTCTTCAGAATACGAAGATATAGTGAGACATGGAAGTATTACTCCTGAACCTAGAAAACTTTCAAAAGCAGATATTATTATAACAAAGACAACTATTCATGATGCTGAAAGTGCACCAAGTGGACCAAGTGGACCAAGTGAGGAAATATGTGAAGTTGTTGAGGAATGTCATAAAAAAATCGTGAAAGAAATAAGTGTTATTCCTTTCCCTACCACTGAATTACCACCCAGTCAAAGAGAGTTTGTTGATATTGAGGCGGATATTATACCACTTGGGTCAAAGCAGTACGAAGAAATTCTAAAATCAAAAAGTGATTCATCTGTTCCTAAAACGAAAGCTGAGAAGTCTGTTGTTAAAACTCCTGATTCTCAATTGGACAGTAAACCAACTTCAACATCTAGTCTTCAGACACATGATCATCAGTCTACACCTCAGACGCCTTTGTCTGCCCCCAGTCAAAGTTCGCTCTCTACTGACAATGGCAGGGAGTACGTCTTAGACGACATGTACGATATATCAGAAACCCCTGAGTTAAGGTCGGATCTTGTTGAAACAAGCAAGTCAGAACTTTTGATAACGACTGAAGAAAAAACGATGCACACATATGAAAAAGAACAAGATTCACCTACTAGCGATGAATTTGAAATGGTTGATAAACCAAGTGAGATGGATGACTTTGTAGTCATCGAGGAAGTCGCTAAAGAAGCTCAGGAAACCGACACTGAAGGCAAAAGTGTGCAAATAAAAACTCAAAAGTTTGAGAAGCGCCATGACACTGAGATTGAAGAATATTTATCTAAAACTTCTAAAAAACAAGATAGTACTAGCAGTGCGTCAGGCTCTTTATCTGATGAAGAGCTAATGGCGTATGAATTAGAACAAAAGAAACTGCAGGCTCAAGAACTGGCAGAAATAGAGGCTGGAAGGCGCTGGATTCAAATGCAATTTGAAGGAGATCCACGATATGACTACGAAAGAGTACCTTTAGAAGACATTAAGGAAGAGGAGATGACAGACTTTGATGCTAGTAGAATTGGAAGTTTGACATCGCAAAAAGAGTCGATAGGAAGTTACGGTAGTTTTAGGAATTCTTATGGAAGCCTTTCTGAATCTGAAATGGCCTCACGAATAAGGTTTAGGGTCCGTGGTGACAATGATGATATTTCTATTAGTTCATTGCAAGAGTTTGAAAATCTAGAAAGGGCGTTAATGGAGCAGTATCAGCAGCATTCTTCATCTTCTGCAGAATCTCTGAATGGTTCTCTTCCAAGACGGTACATTCTTAGCAGGAGTCAAGGCGATGATATTTCTGTATCAAGCTTAAAAGAATTTGAAGGTCTTGAATCTGCTTGTTTAGAAGCATTGAAAGCAGAAATACTTGCAAAGCAAAAAGAAGCCCTTCTTATGGCCGATCCTAAAGAAGTCAGTGGTAGTTTCTTGGAACGAGAAAAACGATCGTACAGTGGCAGTTCAGAAAGCAGTCCTCCACAAAAAGGTGGAAGCCCAGGCCAAAAAAGTGGTAGTCCTTCTCAAAAGAGTGGAAGTCCGTTACAAAAAGTGGGCAGTTACGGTAGCCCTACACAAAAGATTCTGACAGAATCTGCAAGTATAAGAAAGCTGATTGACCAACAAATGGCGATAGAACAGAAACTACAACAGCAACAGGTGATGCCAAAAGTGATTACAGTGAAGAAATTTGATGATAGAGGGGCATTCTTTGTGCCAGAACCTGAACCTGGAACATCCGTAAAAGAAGGTGAAACATCAGGGGAAGTAACTGAAGATTGCAAGAAATCATCATCTTTTGTTTGCGCAGCAGCACCCAGTGATGGATCTGCTGAATCCATACCAGGAGATTGCGAAGAAATGATGAAATTATTAGATCAGGAAGAGAAAACAAAGGAAAGTGAGGCAGTAACTAGGACATTCACTGATGGCGGTGTAATAGAAGTTGTTAGAACAACAACAGTCATACAACAGCGGTTTGTAGATGGAAAAAAAGTATCAGAGACCGTGACGAGTACTGACGGCGAAGGGGCAGTGGATATACCGGCTAGACCAAGACAGCTTGAAGAAAGTGCTATGTCCTATGGCTCAGAAATGTCTTCATCTATAACATCCCAGCCTTCAGAGATGGATAGTTTGATGACTGTGCTGGAGAGGCATACAGACGGGGAAGTAGTGACTGTTACGCGACAAACGATAACGATGGTTGATAAACCGGAGGACCTTGAGTTCTCGAGGGAGGGGAGTCTAGTCCGTGAGCTCTCGCCCTCTTCGGGGAGGTCGGTGGCTCACAGTGTAATCTCGTTCTCCGGTAAACAATTTACAGATCCTGCTAGTGGCTCATGGAGTGGACAGGATGAAGAGTTGAGCTCGTCTGGAAGTTTTAGCAGGTTGGTCTAATTCATATTTAATTAATAAACAATGACAGGTCTATTCAAGAACTTATTGTAAGACTGATTTTTTTAATGAGTTTATCATCATCTGCCTAATATCTTCCCAAATACATCAATTGAGATCGGGTGTCAGTCTGACTAGATGCAGCTGAGTATAAATATTTTGTGTTAGATACAATAAGCGTAGTCAAAATCCTAACTAAGACAATAGGCTCATACCCTTTGTCGAAATGTGCTACTTATCACACTCCTTCAGAGAATACAGACATGATGTTGTGTTATGTTTCTTGCGTTTCATAAATCTTCATACTAAGTTTTTTTTTAAAGTTGTATGCTGCTTTTATTCCAAGCTGGTAATAAAAAAACATGAGCATCGAGGAAACAGCTACTAAAAGCAATGACTTTCTCTAGGGGCGCCCGCGCAGACCTGATGCTGGGGAGCACAGACAGTCTGGAGGCAACCAGTTCCAACGCGACTCGTGCTACTTATAATTACGAAGTAGACACCCCTATGACAGGCAGTCTGACATCTGGAGGTGAGTGTGTAAATATTTCTTGGGATTAGTCCGGGATTTGACGATTTCAATCATATTTTTTTCTTGTTCTGGAAGTTTTTAAATACCTACTAGATGTTCAGAGGCTCTAGCACGAACAAACGATGTAAACGTATCATGAATTCGAACGATTTTTGATACGAAGATATAACTACCCTTTATTTTTTGGTATATTTTTGCCGAAAAGCACAATTTGTATCACCCATAGATATGAATAAAGCCTTAAAACTAAGAAAATATAATGTGCAGAATTTACGTAACGGTTACGGCACGCGTTTGTTTTAAGGCCTCAGAAAAATTGAGGGGAAGTTACGAGTCACATATTGTTTGTACTTGTGTGAGATTAGTTTAATTATAACATAAAAATCATATTACTATATTAAAAAACGAAGACTGAATTACAAACCAGCCATTCTTCATAATCGAGACGCCCATATAACAAAGCCTACTTCGATGATTTCTTGTTTGCCTTTTTTTTTTTAATTGTCATGGCTCAAGAATACTATTTAATCTACCACTTTTCTATTACCACATTTAAAGCAAAGAAATAACTTTGACTTTGATGTTCCTTTAATTACTGTTATTAGCTTTAATTATTGTCAAATCCAGGACTACTGCATTATTCCAACTAACCTTTAATATTTTATCGAAACTTATTCAACCTACTGCAAAGCTTCTTCATTGGCTTGCCGATATATTTCTTATAAATAAGTGCCAAATATTTATTTTACCCTGTGAATGATACTATAAAATCCAATTCTCATCTAAAGCTTACGTAATTTACGTTATTTTTATGTAATATTTTTGTATGATCCATACCAATTTATATTTTATTAACAGCATGAGCTATCATATAATCATCTCTTTGTATTTTACAGAAAAGCTTTGCCCTCATCCCCGCTTTAATCTTGAATGAATCAATTTATTTATTTAGAATGTATAATATTACAATTAATTTTCTCAAAAATGTTTTTACAGAAACATGAAAAATTAAAAATCATAAATCGATATTTTCTGTTTACAAAAATGCCGAAAGCATAATAGAATATTTCGCATTCGATTTTTAATCCGAAATCTCTCGAAAAATATTTCTGAAAGAATAAATTATTTTGCATTTTTTTATTTATACCTACATATGCTACCCCGCCGAGCTTGATACTAATCAGAAAGATAACAGCGGTGCCCCCTCCAGGATCAAATACCATGGTATCTTCCCTGGACACCCTGGATCCCATCACTGCAGTCCAGATGGAGAGCCTAGAACATCAGTCTACTAGTGAACAATATACACATGATTATGAAGTACAGGAACCGGATTCTGACACTGAAAGATTGGTAAGTTAAAAATAAATTAATGTATTAATACACGGGAGGAGAAGAATTGGCAGATTTGGTATTAATATATTATGTGTCTCATTATTCTGCAGTCCTACAAGAAGGATTGTCGAAGAATTGTAAGATTTTAATTATAAAGCATGAAATTCATCACCAAATGCATATTCATATTATCTTACTGAACATAGACCTTCTAAGATCCTTCAGTCAGCCAAACAACCGTTCACACGAGCGCACATTGACGCACGCTTTGAAGACTTGGCAAGGTCGGAATCGGAATACCATTACGTGAAACGTGGCATACGAGCGTTAACACCCGTCAGATTTTGCGTTACAACATCCAAGCTATAATGAAAAGTCACAGAATAAACAATACAGTGAATGGAGTTTCATTTAACAGATGAATTGAAGACCGCACTACTGTCAATAGTACAGCATAATCTTCAACATTTTTTTTTTACCACTACTTATTCGTTTTCTACCACTTTCTTCTCACAACCTTAGGTCCTAGACAAAGTGACATTATATCAGCAATAAAGATGATGAAAAAGCCAAAAATGTATGAGACTGATATAAGCTACCGAAAAGCTTATGTCAATCCTGTTGAAAGTCGTTGTAGAAATACGAAAAGTTTTGAAAGCGTGCCACTTCTCTAGGCCCTCATGTCACAGCGTTTTCTTATCAACTTTAACAGGATCTTTCCCAAACTTACCATACCTCCACGTTTATTTCCAGGAACTCGATAGCCGAACACCTCGAGCTAAGGAACGCACCATTATGTTTGACAGCACTGACACGCTAAGCGCTGTCAGTGGTGACGGATCCGTCAAGGAAGCCACTGTTGAAACACCAGCACCTACTTTCTATATTGGAGACACTCCTATTACAAGAGGTACAAAACGCCTTTCCAGACATGGCCTGTGTCTTAGAAGATCTTCTTACATAAAAAAACAATAATAAACGAGTAGAATTCTATCACAAGATAATTGATGTAGTCAATGAAGATAGTGACTTATGAACTAGTTGTAAATAAAATGATTAAGGATTTGTTGTGTAACGTATAAAAACAGAAGAAAGTATATAAAAGAAAAGACAAGAATGGACAAGTTAAATAAAAAACAGTCACACTCTTTTTTAACGTTTTAATAATTCTGTGCCATTCCAATTTAACGTTATATTATTGAACTAGGTCTTGTGCTTGTTCAATAAATATTAACATATCTTGTAAGGTCGTTAGTTGTATACAACTACACAACATATATATATGTAGCTGATATATGTAAGACCTAATATTAACGAGGATCGAGTTCTATATAGCCCTAACGAGTAACCTTTTACGTGTATTTTTTCCCATAGACTTTTATATCTCTTTTTCTGCTCCCTTCACTGGCCTATCCGTTATGACTTTTGTTTTTCCAGGAGACCGACGAGAAGATGACGACAGTCAACCTGCGCTCTCCGGAAGCGCCCCAGCATCACTACCACCCACCCAACCCTCACCACCTGTACCTGCTCAAAGAAGGTAATACACTATGGTCTATGAGTGTAAGGTACTTCTATCATAACTAATGATAATATCGAATAGCAAACAATTAATTGTGTATATAGAAAAGTCTCTATTGATTGCTTCTGCATTATTATTTAAAATCTATTTATCTTCATCTATTTTATTTTGCAAGCAATTGATTTCATCATACATGCTATTAATTTCAAAGCATTCCTCATCTTCTTTATCATAATGTATGTTTTTATAAGCTTTTTAATTTATTTTGTCAATTTGTGCTTCACTGTTTATGATATCATTGTTATTATGAATTAAGTTTTCAAAATTGTACCTACTAAATATAAAAATATTATCATTGCAGCTGCTATTGTTTAAGTCACTCTCAAGATAATCTCGACAAATAGGTACACTCCTTTATCCTTTATTATTGTATTGCTTCTTATTTTAATTTGCTTTATCACCGTTTTTACCATCACCTTTATAACCATAGCATCATGGTTTATTTTGCTTTATTCTGTAATTCATTTAATATTATTAATTAATTGTGGCATTGCTGTATATGGCATGTAGTGAAGGGTGTATATTGTACATGAAATGTTGAAGATTTTAGTATTAAACACACTATAATAACATATGATACTAGATGATCAATCACTGTTTGAATGACGTTGAAATATACAGGGTTACTGGTAACTCGACGTATTCCTTGCAGGACGTCATAGTAGGGTTAAAATGCAACAAATTAAGCCACCAAATGTTCTACCGAAATTCAGTAGTTTTTGAATTAGTTAAGTTTTAGTTTTTTAATGAAAAATCCCAGATTAAACCATTTGAAACCAATTTAAAAATGATTTACGGCGCGACTGTACTGAAATTTAAGTTATTATCATAGTTGACGCCGTAGCAGACCTTTGTTAATAATTAAAAGTTCAATAATGCCTAAAACTTTGGCAAATATCACTAACAAAACATTTAATTTTTTGTAATTTCTAGCTCTAAAACTCTTAACTAATTCAAAAACTACTGAATTTCGGTAGAACATTTGGTGGCTTAATTTGTTGCATTTTAACCCTACTATGACGTCCTGCAAGGAATACGTCGAGTTACCAGTAACCCTGTATAGAAACTCATCGTATATTTTATCATTGGCCAAAACCTCAAAATTATTTTTAAATTGAAACAAATCTCACTGAATACAAGTTAGGAGTAGATCGTTCAATACATTACAATAAGTAGTATTTATGTTAGATTAACTCAATGTCTACAACATCTTCTTCATTTCATAAAAAGGCATAAGTTTTAAATAAATAAATTATTTATATTTATTATTTTCAGATCATTATCAATGCTCGCGAAATCTCCTCCATCCAGTCTTGAAGATCCTAAGAAGTAAACGTAATCTCGATTAGGCTGACACATAACTGTGTCCAGATTTTAACGCATTTCTCTTAAATTTTCTTTAAAGATCCTAGCATTTTGTAAGCTCTTATTCCTAAATCTTGCTTAGGCAATGAAGCACTGATCGCTCCTAATTTAACAGAATTTAGACTCCATATATTGGTTTTTCTAATTGCAGTTTCTTTTGAGACTTTGCTGATTTAAATGACTATCTTTAGACAACAAGGATACTGACCCAACTATGATAAGACCGCCTGATAGACTTTTACTCTTATTCAAATATGACAAAACACTGACTGAGACTAGAAAAAACTAATTGAGACAATATAATGATCAATCATTATAAAACCTTTAATGAGCTGAAAGCTCAAAATGACCCCGTAATTGAAGAAAAATTAAAGGTACTTAGATAAAGAAGAAGTCAAAATAAGAATTGACAAAATATTTCCATTTAAAATAATACTCGGAATTAACTAAACAATTTGATGTATTTTAATTAATAACTAAATAATACTCATTCTTCTCTCAATTCTATGACTCTGTATAAAGCGTCTAATGTGATATCTCCTACTAAACTGACACTTGTAGCACTCGCAATTAAGTTCAATCTTAATAGTCGACTTCTCGAAAGGAAAGAAAATCGGTATATATGGCAAGAGTTGGTCCAAACATTGGCCACATATACCGTACATTTTTGGATAATATTTTGGTACTCAATTTTTGTACTGAACCGTCGGTAACGACACGGTCCATCTTACTTGACCTGTAACCCATAGCTTAGCTTTAGACATCCATATGCTTACTCATGGTGTTAAAAGTGTAGAACTATTAACTATTTTGTAAGTAAAATAAGTAGGTATCTGAAATGGATTTTGATAACGCATTGGTAACATTGGAAATTCCGTTCACGTGAAAATAGGCAAACTATAGGATCTCCGTATTCGATTCTTGCACAATTTCTTACGTAAGTAGATAGATAGGGATACAATGTAGGATAAGTATTGCTATTTCTGCGGCCAACTGGATTTTGTTAGCTTGAATGGCTAAAATGCGATGGAATGGAATCGGAATGATATTAGGAAGGTTTTGTCCTTTTTGTATTTTCATATTTACCTTTTAGTAGTGAATACTACAATGCGTTAATTATTTTATTTCTCGTTAATCTTATGTAGCGATATTCATTAATTCTGTTTTCGTTTAATTATTCAAAGATATTAATTCATCAGTCTAGTCAATAGTTGCTTTACGTTTATTCTAGTCATATTATTACATTGTTTTAATCTTTATTTATTTAAGTATAAATATTATTTTAGAAATCTCTTATGTGTATAGTGTTGTTATTTCCATATTATTTATTAGATTAAGATTTATATTGTAGGTAGTTAAGATTTGTATATCGATTAATATGAAAACATATTGCTAATCAAATGTAGTATAGAGTCATAATCGTTTGTCGTAAATGTATAAAGACCGTCATACTTTTCAAATGTGTTTTCATATTAAGAATGTCTGTATATTTCAGTTGGTCGTAGACGATATTACTTCAAAGTTAGAGAAATATAACGGGGCTTGCTCACTTCCAAAAAATATTATTATCGACTACGTAAGAATTATGATTTATTAATGTGATGGTAATGTTAGGTTTTGGACCTAAAGTAACATGTTTTGTATGAAGTTTAGCGACAGAATAGCGTATTTTACGACGATAAGACACTGTATTACTAAATACTACATTACAAATACTGTGTTGTATAACTGACAATCAATTGTCGTAAAGTTAACCAATTGTCGTATGGTTGAAAGGTAAAAAAGAAGTCCTAATTGATAGAATAATTAATCTAGATCTATCGTCGATAGACATGTTATGGGATGAGACTGAGAAGAAAAAATGTGTAGAAACGACATGCTTAGCTACTTACACCGCGAGGCTGATTCGAAGCAATTGTTTTTCATATCGGCTCTGGAAGTCCCCTTTATGATTAGTTGTAAGGGTTCGCTTAATGTAACTATTTAAAAAAAATAGTTAATTTTTTTTTAAAGTCTGTGTGCTTAAGATGTCGATGTTAAGGATTTTAAGCTAGTGTCTCAACAGTTGCTATGCTATAATATTAAGTTTAAAAAAAAAGAAATTAAGTTGCAATGTTCAATTGTTTCACGTTGTATTTGTAAAATTGCTGAATATTCTATCAATTAAATAATTATTGAATATTAAATAAAAACGCTATGTCTCATATTTATATTTTGTGTTTTATTTCTATTAAGAAACACCAATTTAAATCAATTTAAATAAAACAACCATATTTTCAAATAACTACAGTTTATTAACAAAAATATAAAAACCTTAACGAAAAGATACAAAACATTAACTATAGTGTGATATGAGTATCCACAATATTTAATAACAATTACCCATTCTGAATTATCACCATGCCTTCTTTGTAGTATTAATATTAAAATAATATTCCTAGGTAAATTGTTTCTATGTAAAACCCATGATGTCTATAAACTTAATTTAAAAATATAGACGGTTTCCTGTTATAAAATGTTATGTTTGAGGAATGCAGTATCTGAATATTTTAAATATACTACACAGACTTCACCAAAAAAGCATGGCGTTATTTTCCACAACGAAATACAAATTGGCACTTTCGGATGCACAATTTTTTGTAACAAGTGAAAATTCTTCAAATAAGAAATCGTTCGTTTTAATAAAAAATACCCTAACTACAAAATATTACATGATTTCTCATTCAAATTATTTTCACTTTTCTCGTTATCTTAAAATCTAAAAATGCTTACATTTACTATGGCATTTTTTTTAATAATTTCATTTTAATTGTTCCCTTGGATACAGATGAAATAAAACAAATCTAGAAATTGAAACATAAGCATTCAACATTTAAATATAATAAATAAGTTAAATAAATTAGATTAAGTCTTTACTTTGGTGGTAAAAATAAACGGCCCAAGAAAATACCCTTTTTCAACAAAAAAACCTACGTATTTTCACTGAAGAAAAATTGCTCGAGTTACTCACTCGTGCAATTTTTCGCAATTTCAGTTATTTCAAGGTTCAATATTTTTTTGATGTAATTTGTTTATGAGTTAAAAGGGTTTAGTAAAAAAAGGAAGACTAATTAATGCGATTAGCACAAGTAATACTCGTTTAAAATATTATGACTGGATCTTGATGTTCACAGGGAGTCGAATTCTGACACGTCACTTGTCTGAAAATAATGAAAATTCATGATAACACACTTTATACTAAATAATTATGAGAGGAATTATTATTATTATTATTAATATGAATTATCGGGCAAATAATTTGGAATACAAATTCCGTATTTTTTATTCTTTTTTATCTGATGCATAGCGCCTATTGGACAATGTGGTCCTTGGTTGCAATTCGATATACAGGGTACTAATCTATAAACACAAGAAAATCTTTACCATTCAATAAATATATAAATATTAAGTACAAGGATACTAAAACTACAAAGCAGAAGAAAGAAGAACATCAAGATCTTCATGAAGAAGTTCAAGAAGATAGTGCTGGATACCCACTAGGTCTGGTTTGTAGAGGTGCACGTGCGGCAGGAGGAAGGTGGAGCCCAGGTCTCGTTCAGCCATCGTGTGCTCCTGAGGAGTTGGTGCAAAGGTTATACAGTGCTGAGGAAAATGGTGGAGTTCTACCTGTCAGCAGCTTTTGAGCTGAACTTGAGAATGATGATCTATACATTATGTACAGGGTTTTTAGAACGATGATAATTACCGCAGTACATGCACCCCTGAGGGAGTATAAACAGTTCAATCAAGATAATGGAAGACCACTGCATCCATCGATTTAAACGTTGATTAAACATTTGTCATCATATTCTACATATTTCTGGTACACACTGAATACTGGCAGGGACAGCAATCAAGTTATTTAAAATAAAGGTCCAAAATCTATTTGCAAGCTAATACTGTCACAGCCCTACACGTTACTGCTGATAAAGTCAACGTAAATGAAAAAGTAAAAGTACAAAGTCTATCTACAACTATAGGGAAAGGTGATATAGATGCTCTACTACTATTATAACAGGAAGCTGTAACTATACATAATGTAAGTACCTGATGTGTGAGACGTGTTGATGAGGCCGCTCTACCGGTGCTGGCTGGTAAAGTTCCACCTACTGATCTAGCCTCTGATAAGGTCCTGCAACAAAGACAATTAGCTCACATAGTAGGCCAAACGAATGAACGCAAATAAAGCTATTCAACATATTTTACAGATGGCGAAAGATTCCAATTTGATTCTTATGGTAGGCTTATTTCCAACAATGGATGACTCTTGGCTGGTTTATAATGATGGTGATGAAACTAGGACTTGGCATGAATGTAGAAGGTACGTAGAACAGTAAAGTAATAGAGTAAACGTAACTAGTTTTCAAACCCACGTCAAGTGTTTGTAATTGTACCTACGACACAAGCTAGGAGAAAAATGAGCACTTACAACTCTCCAAGTCTTCTTTCAGCATCTGTCCATTCTGATAAATCTTCTTGACTGTAAAAATTAAAGTTTCATTAGCATTTATTGTGACAGTCCGTAGCCGTTTCAAAAATATGTTAAAACTTTAAGAACACACACAGAATACAGACAGACACAAAGACAGAGACACACAGAGACAGAAAGAGGACAGACAGTGAGCTAAAAGTGAAAATGGCTTGGTTTTGCAGAAGACTGCTGCAGTGACTTCTGACCAGTTTTTTCATTGAATCATTACCTATAAGATTTCCTTAGCGTGTCAAATCGTGCTAGCTCAGCCTCCAAGTCCCCTTTGGTGACAGAAGACATGTCATCTCGGTCATCTTTCATCGCAGACTCATCGGGTCTAATTGTGGTTGATACCTTGAATCCTGCTGATACTAAGGCTCCTAGAATGAAAATATAATTAATATTATAATAAGCTGTCATTTTGCTGATTAAGATCTTAAGTCCCAGTAAAAATTAACAAATTACCTAATTGAGAAGTTTTTAGTCTAGGGTTATTCCTATTTATTTTACAGTTTGACTCATGACTCAGCGCGTTGCTTACGTCTTTTTTAGATTCTATAGAGTTACGTAATATTTTAGTTCGAGGTTCTTAAAGATTATTGTAATTACCTTGTTTATTATGTCTGTCTTTGTTGGCACTGTATGAAGATTCCAAGCTGTGCTTTCTTCTCATCTGAAAAATATTTTAGTTCATGTAACAGTCATTTATGACAATTTGTTGGTTTCCGCCAGCTTTAAATTTTTTACTTGCCTCATCATTGGTACTTGTTGCTCCTGATTCCAAGTAACTGATCAGCTTTGCTTCACTGCTTAACTCCAAACTCCTCTTTCTGGCAATATTTTCACGACTAGAAAGAAAATACAACGAGTCTATTAGAGTAATGCATATACAGAATGACCGGGTTTAATGTCGGTTACTAATCGCTGGCACTAGAGACGACACGAAACGAAACTGTCGTCACGTTTTCAAATTCAATTAATGTCAAGCCAATGAAAAACCAACCATTAGAAAAGTCAATGTAACTAAGAACCATGGAAAAGGAGAGGAAGGTCAAAGAAAATATGGATGGTTTGTGTGAGGAATGAGAAAGAGAATTAAGGGAGTGAATGATAGCGTGATTGTTGATATGTGAAAATGGGAGAAGAAAAGGTGTTGCGTCGACACTAAATAACTTGAGACAAGGGCCTAAAGATGATGATGATATTGTTTGAATGTACCTAATATATCAGACACCGCTCAGTTTACTCCAGTCAGTCACTAATTCCTAGATCTTCTTTAAACAATCTTTCCAAACATACCTGTCTCCATGATGAGGATGTAGCCTGGCTCTGGGGATCATGACCGCGGGAGCGGGAGGCGGCGGTGGGTCGTGTGCTGGTGGCTCTGACATCACACACTTCTTGCTGCTGGACGAGACTCTCTGGAAGATAAAATAGAATTGTTAAGACATTTTATTTATTTATTTATTTGGTTCACCAACAATTGTTTACACTAACATCTTGATAAAAGGTAACGTCTTAATAACATTGAACAGTGTAACAATTAATTTTCGATTGGGGTGAGAAATTATTTGTTAATATCTGACTGCTAGATCAAGCTTTTCATTTGAATTCTTTTGCAATCAGAAGTGTCGGTATGTAACACAAACAGTTCGTAATCAGCCTATAAATACCTATATATATGTTATATTTAGTGTATTCGAGTGTAGTTCTCTCAGTTCCGTAGCCATGCAATGATCACCGATCTCAGTAGCAATTCCTTTTTTGTCTGTTTATTTACGCGGCTTAATTTACCAGTAGGTGATTTTAATCTAATTTGATGATTGATTGTGATGGTAATATTCAATTCTTCAGGCAGAGGCATACTGAGATGCAACCTAAAAAAGCAGGTACCACTCACCTTAGCTGGTATGTAGGGCAGCGACGCGTTTTGTATGCTAGAATTGTCTCCTGATTCACCTCGCTCGCTGATCAGTGCTCTTCGGTCTTGTCTCTGCTTCGGCATGGCACCCTGAAAACAAACGAAAATGATCCTAATCAACCTATTTAAATGATTATTGTGTTATGTTTGTGAGTGTGTTGTCGGATAATATCTGCGGGTCATGATAAGCGACATTTTATTCTTAAAACTCAGTTAACTTAAACACTTGTTCAACGCGTGTTTAATGTCAGTTAAATGTCAAACTCCATACAGAAATGTCATATTTAAAAGGTGTTTAGGCTAAACAACTGATGAACACAGTTTTGTGGTAATAAGGAAAGTGTTTGCGTTTTCCGTTGCGTCATCAAGGGTCTCTAGGTTTCAGGGAAATAGATAAAGTGGCAATAATAAATATGTGGAACGTAATACAGACGTGGGAAAATATGCACAATTGACAGCTAGCACTAGTACCTACTTATGACGTAATCGTTCAATTTATATTCATTGCGACATTAAAAAGGTTAAAAGGCTATTTATTTATCTTTAAGTCGACGAACATACCTGATGTAAACTAGGCATGCTCTGTATACACGCGACAATAGACCGCTGCGGACGTGGCGCCTTGCGCGCGCGCCGCGAACAAGCCAGTACTGCGCACACCGCTAGCACTACTGTGAGGAGAGCGCCGCATACCACCAAGGAGATGAGGACCACTGCAAAGGAAATAATTAGGATTTAGTAAAATATAAGGTTACAATGTTTGTTTTTGTTGGCTAAATACTAGAATATCGATAGACCACATCATGGTTTCTACGCGACTGCCTGCCAAACATGAAAGCCCCATATTTTTTGGCAAAATTAAAAAAAATTGAGAATCCTTTATTTAAATTGTGTCTTGAATGCAGTACATGCATTTACATGATTTTTGTGCTTAAGAACTTACAAAAATCTTTTAGATGTTCATTATTTAGAGTCCGGACCCGTGTTTTACCTAGGTTCAAACATCTTTGGGAATTTCTTGCATTATGACTTAAACTTTGACTCTAGTTTCAATGGACTGATACATAGAGTTATTCTTCTCTCGTATTTGCCTGAGGAATAAACTAATAAGAAGCTTATTTTGTCGTAAATAATTATTAACTCGTCAATTCATCATCATCATCATCATCAGCCTATAGCAGTCCACTGCTGGACATAGCGTCATAGGCCTCTCCAATTGCACGCCATTCAGCTCGATTCTCGGCAACTCTCATCCAGCTGCTACCAGCCACCCTGCGAAGATCGTCGCTCCACCAGCCTGAGGGCGTCCTACCTCACGTTTGCCGATTCGCGGTCTCCACTCAAGAACACGTCTACCCCAACGGTCATCGGTTCTACGGCTAATATGGCCGGCCCAGTGTCACTTCAGCTTGCTTGAGGCCCAATTAATGCAAACTTATTCATAAAAAAACATTAAACACACCCTTCAGATTGATCTGGCAGGAGCTACCAGCATACCACTGGAAACACTCGCACAGCACCCTTCGGTCATCCCGCGAATAGCACGCACCGTGATAATTGCATCTCTCGCATCCAACCGGCTCAGCTGAAAGGTGCATAAAAATATGTTAGATTTCATTACATAACACAATGATGCGACGCGATTTATACCGCGATGTTATCACAGGGAAGTACCAATGGAAATATATTAAGTCGCTTTTAAATTCCCGTCCATGATAATGATATGACGTGCACGTATTTCCATGCATTTTGAGGACGTGGACGTTCCAATAATGACGATAGGATAGAGCTGCCTAAGAGTGCGCATTACCAAAGAGTACGCAATGCTCCTAAATAAAGATTATTTTTTTGTAATGGCAACCCTGTAACACCAGTCAGTCGTCTGTCTCAAGCATTAAAACTATGTCCCTAATGAACCAAAGCTTGTTAAAAATAATTTTGTAGCATGTAAACCTAAACTTGATTTTAAAAACTTATGTTTCGAAAGTGCGCACTCTTTGACTGCTCTATCCTATTATTTAAAAAAGCGCATATTACGTCCCTCGTAAAAAATAACAAACTGTTTAATATAGCAACAATGCTTACCAGAGCATATCCTTCCAGGGTACAGCGCGTTGACGCTGAGATCTGCGAAACCTTCCAGACAACTGCAAGTGTAGGTACCACGCAGATTGAAACATTGCGCATGTTCTGAACAGTCGTGGAACGAACCGCTTACGCACTCATCGAAATCTGAAACACATTTTAAATAAGTGCATAAATAGGTACGTCTTGAAATCATTGATTCTATTTAGTTACAATTAACAATCTTTCTCTTGGTCCGTTAAAAACATCTCCAGTGAATAGAAACAAAGGCATGGTTTTGATTTTCTATTTATCCATAAACATTTATAGTCCTTTTAAAAAGTATTTTTTTTTCAAATCCTTGATTTTTCTTTACCGTTTACCAATTTAAGCAGTATTTTTCGCATTTTTAAACAATGCTTAGGTTTAATTCGGAAACTAATTAGAAAACCGGCCAAGTGGGAGTCGGACTCGCGCACGAAGGATTCCTTACCATTATCTATAAATAAGGCAAAAAAAATCACGTTTGTTGTATGGGAGCCCCCCATATTATTTATACATTTTATTTATTTCATTCTGTTTTTTAGTATTTATTGTTATAGCGGCAACAGAAATACATCATCTGTGAAAATTTCAAATGTCTAACTATCACGGTTCATGAGAGACAGCCTGGTGACAGACGGACGGACGGACGGACGGACAGCGGAGCCTTAGTAATACGGTCCCGTTTTACCCCTTAGGTACGGAACCCTAAAAAGAGTCTTGCAAGTCTTGACAAGTCAGAAGCCTTTTTTTAAACCTTTATTTTCCCACTGCTGGGCAAAGACTTAGATAATTTTAACCAAAATTAGAATTAAATCTTTTTATGTAGTTTGTATATGCTCAAATCTTTTTTTAAATATTTTAAGACCTTTTAATACTGATGCAGTTCATGCTACTTACCGCTAACATCCAGTTTCTCCATGAGTTCACTAGCAGCATACACCTCAGTTCCTCCCAGACTATAGTTGTTGTTCCTCAAATACTTCTCAATGACTTCCTTGAGTCGACTCTCATGCGCATTGTCTGAGAGCTGAAATGTCAGAAGAAGGTTTTGAGAGCAGTGATGTTTTTGGCATATGGTTTTACTTGAATTTTCGAAGCATTTATTAAAAATATCCCAAGACAGTTAATTGATTCAGGCGTGACTTTGCGGAAATCCATAATAAAGTACAATAGACGTAAATATATCTGCCACGGCTGCAATGGGAGACAGTATTGTGTTTATAGATTACAATAGTAAAGATAAATTATTGATCACTTGTCATATTTTTTTCATACAAAACATTGGTAAGTATTGATTTATGGGCATAAAACCATCCCGTAGACTTAATTAATAAGCTGTTGCCGCACCGCACCGAATTCAATTCGCGAAACGCCGGCTCCGTTCATACACTGTTGCCATTCTTATCAAACAATGCCGCTGCGCGCCGGCCACTCGCTCGTCAAAGCGCAGCCCCGCGCGCCCCCACCTTCACCCGCACTACCCCGTTCGTCGCACGCGCTAGCCGATCGCCCGGCACGCCAGTCGTCCGCCGGTCGCCCGCCCGCCCGCTCAGAAGTTGGTTTTAGCGGTCAGCGTCGGGAATATCGCGCGCGATTTCTTTAAAAATGCCACCCAGACGACGGTATTCCAATCAAGAATATCTTGAAATGGTATTGTGCTACCGCGAGTGTAAACCCATAACTGCGCATGCAGTAAACTTATACCAGCAGAGGTTTGGTGTGCGAGTGAGTCATCATATTGCGATTCTTACACTAACTTGACAGTCCAAAGCCTGTTTTAAGTGTGATGGGAAGTTTATCAACTTATTTACGTCAGTTTTTTGGAAGAATGCGGTAGCTGGTAAGTAATTGCACTTTTAAAACACTTGTTTGCCTGCGTATTATTGCGTACCTAGTAGATTAGATAGTGACGAACTAGTCAGCTGATTTCAGTTTTCATTCACAGAACAGATGGAAAGAGATAGCAGTTGTTTTCATTGACGAAGCGATACATCGCGCGTAGTTTATGAACCACGTTATGCAGAGTCTTAGAGTCAATGTTTATTTAACTACATTATTTTCTCAAATTGATTTAACTGGGCCGGGGTACGAAATTTCTTCACAATTGTAATCTTTAAACACAATACTACCTCCCATTAAAGGCCGTGGCTGATATTTTTATAGCACTTTATATTTAGTTACCTATTCCGCTTAACTATTCTTCAAGAGTCATAAAAACGAGGTATCCTCAGGATGACGATTGACCAATCGAGAGAGAAACACGAACGAGAGGTGAAACACGTGTCGATTTCTTACAGGTTTTTTTAATGATTCTTGAAGAATAGTTAAGCGAAATAGGTTACTAAATATATCTACGTCTATTGTACTTTAACCCAAGACACACAATTCGTTCAAATTCTAACATTAATTTTTGCCAATGTTTTTGAGTTGCTGAATGTATTATTTACTTTTCTTATATTTATCGGCGTTTCTAAGTCAAAGACAAAGTATAACCATTTAGTCACCAAAATCCTAGCTTGGAAGAGACCTATGTCCAGCAATGGGTTGCGATAGGCTGAGTTCATTGAAGCTTACATCTATTCTAAAAGCTTTCCAAAATAAATCGTACATATTAGCTATGCGTACTAATTTACGAACAGCCAGAAGCTAAAGATATTCTGTTTGTCTTACGTTACCACATAATTTCTCGAAGGCATAAAAATCATCAAATCTTTACAAGAAACAATATCTTGTCTCATCTTGCGATACCGTTACCTGCACATAGAAGTCATTCATGACACCCTGATACAATTCCCCTCCAGGACTCTTGAGCTCGACTGGGTGGAAACCAGTGATGTGAACTCCATGGTACACATCCCTCAGGTCTGACTGCATGATCATTCTATTTATACCCTCATGGGTAGCCACTGCTAAAGCATGGTACTCCTTGCTTGAGTTGTCGGATAGATGATCTTGGAATTCAAGGCGTTCATTTCCTTGGGAGCCGAGGGCTAACTTTACTGAGTACGTGTATGTAGCTGGAAAAATTTATAGAATTAAGTAATTAATGTATTTTTTGGAATGGTATCGTCACAGTATAATAAAGTAACAGTATTACGTCTCGGCATTGACCTTGAAATAATAACCTACGGCCGCTCGGTAGATAAATCTTCTGCGTCCGTGTGTAACTGCCGCGCACTCGAGACTGTGAGACACTGAGATTTCGAAACGCGTCGTTTCGGCTGTTTTCTATGAAGACATAATGCTGATACTTATTTATACTGTGGTACGTACCGTTATATTGTATAAAAAACTGTAGTCAAGCCATTTTGATCCTTTTTCTGTATTGAATAACGAAACAGTTATTGTTACGGGTACGAAAAATACAATACGTTCAATGGATGACATTCTAATCTATTGGTAATTTAGTCACCTGTTGCTTCAAAACTATAAAAAACTACACCTAAAATAAATATTCTACCCTAACAAATTAATTTTAAATAATCCTTCAAATATTCTCCTAATCACTTACGTTTACATGGCCTATCAGGGAACATTCGGGCGAACCCAGGTCTGCATACACATTTCATAAGTCCATCGATTCTCTGGCAGCGCTCATTTCTGGACGCTTTGCAGTCTGGCTGACATTCCTTACCAAACGGTACACCTGCAAAGTTCAAAAGAAAAATTAACATCTTGCCTTGGAATCTAAGGTATCAACTTAAAAAAAAATCAAGAACCTCTTGTCTTGGTAAGCTTAATATAAGGCTTAAATTATTTGCGAGATGGAATAAAAAATAAAAAAACTGTACTAACCGTTAGGATTAACATTCGTAGTCTCCAAATAAGGTGTTCCAGCCAGTAATATTTCTCCAAACAGAACCTGAGATACTCCATTATTATTCACTTGTTCGTTCCTAGTAACATCATAATCCCCTGTGTCTACATCACTGTTCAAAGGTGGAGCTGGTCCACCGTTTTGAGACTTATTCATAACAACAAAGAACGTATCGTTATCATTATCAGGTTCGTTCTCATTCTCAATCTTTTGAATTATATTATCTGTTGTCTCTGAATCCCTAATGATAAGGTTATCATTCTCTTCTGATGACATAGTTATGTCATCAAGGGACACTTTAGTTTTTGGCACAATTTCTTGAACTGGTGTAGGCTGAACTTGAGGGATAGGTATATGTTTTGTCACAGTCTCTATTATTGTAGTCGGTTGTACTTGCGTATGAACTTCCGTCACAACATCCACTATCGTAGATGTTTGTGTGTTTGTTAATACAAGAGTCTGTGTTACTGCTCCTTCTGATTGGCTAACTAAGCTTGTCTTAGTGTGTGTAACCGTTAATGTGTGTGTAATGTTGACGAATCCGATACTTGATACTGTTTTAGGTGGCTCAGATAATGTCTTTGTAAGAGTAACCACCGTAGTTCTAAACTCAGTTTTAGTTGGTACAACTTCGTCCGATATTTTAACTTCATTACCAGCGTGGTGAACAGGCTGCACTAGTGGTACCTCTTCGATACTAGGAGTTGGCATACTAGAAGGTATTATTATTGGAATGCTAGATGTTTCTTGTTCTACCGGTCTAGTGATCTCTAATTCAGATACTGTCGGAACTATTTTTTCCTTAAGAACTTCTGTGGGTCTAATAAAATCATCATCGACTGATGATTCAGAACTTTCAATGATACTTGATGGTATAGTAGGAGGAACCCTTGTGATTGGTCGAACAATCTTTCTTATCGAAGTCTGCCTTGTGGGGTATAATATCTCAGGCCGGGAAAGTGTCCTTGTTGGTTTTATTATAGATGTAGGTTTAGGAAGCAGCTTGTATTTGCTAGTAGTAGTTTTCTTCTCATCAATACGAACTGGGTAAGGCTTGCGAGTTCTGATCTTGTTGCCTAGTGGTATAACCTTCATTTTATCTGTCGTGGTTTCTTCTTGACTTGATTCAGGTTCAGAATCGTTTGTTTCAGTTATAGATGTTACTTTAGTTGTTGAAGTCGATTCTGTGCTTGATTCTTTAGAAACAACCTCTTTATCTTCTGTGACCGGTTTTTCGTAACTAACCTCATCAACACGTTCAGATGAGGACTCAGCCTCATATGAATAGGAGTTTTCAGAAGAAGACACCTCGGCGGAATCTGGTGTCCTGGACGGTTCTGGTGTTTCAGGGAATTGAATGGATGTTGGATTGAAACTAAAGCTTGAGGAGAAATCTATGCCAGATGATGTCAACCAGCCTGAAGATATAGGAGTTGGGAAGACCACGTTAGGTACTTCCGGTACGCTGACGGTAGGACCAGGCAATTCAATAGGATTGACGACGCTTGATGGGATATCTCTCGGAGGAGGCAGCAGCTGTGATGAGGGTTGGTCACGGTTATAGGTTGGTCTTCTCATATTATTCAAGATATCGAAAGCAGGTCTATAAGTTGATACCTCATCTCTGTTGATTGGTTTTCTTACAGGTCTCTGAGTAGTCACTCTTGGCGGCCTCGTTCTGTATGGCGGTGGAGTTCTGATTGGAAGAACTGGACGAGGAGTCAAAGGTACTCTCGTTGGGAGCCTGATACCTGGTGGGGCCCTTGGCGGAGGAGGACTCATTCCCATAATCATCTCATCATTCGTTGAAGGCTTGAAATTATAATCCATTGTTGGCGGTGGTGGTGAAAGGTCAATAATCTCGCTTGAAGAACGATTAAATTCTAAGTTTGATAAAGTGAATGTTGGTAGAATCGATTTTTCCGTGGCCTTCTCAACGATCAATGGTTTTTTATCTTGAATATGAACTGTAGATGTTATAATTGATTCGTTATGCACGTGCGTGTTATTGAACCGATTAGCAAATACTGGTCTACTTGGTGGCCTTTTATACCTTACATCTGATTCGGCCACATACACGGGCCTCGAAGATGAAATGGGTCTGTAAGTTGATGGTTTGTCCATTTCTTCTCCAATATTCAAATCTATATTGTCTTCATATGATAAATTAGTAGCGTTCTCGATCATGTGATTGATTTGCCAGTGAGGTTGTTGCAATTGATGATCAAGCACCACCGCCGTGTTAATAGTAAACGGTCTGGGCTTATTGTATGGATTGTTTTCGTATATTGGTTTTATAGTATTAGATTGGAAGGTCGTTTTGTTATTAGAACTGAATGGCTTCTCCGTTTGTGTTCCAGGATTAAAGTTAACGAGAACTTTATTGCTATTTTCATCTTTCTGGACATGCTTCGGTGGATTTAATACCTCGTCTTGTAGTAAAGTTAATTCAGTTGATGTTTTGGAGTTATTGTCAACTTCACTCGAAGAACTGACTACAGGAACTTTCATGGATTCCGAGCTGACTTCTCCATCCATTTCAAAATGGTTTTCTGGTTCTTCTTCTCCATCGTATATCTCTTCAGAATTTTCATACACTGGTTTAATTTTCTCTGTTGTGTGTTTCGATTTAGTGGTGGTAGTTTCATCACTATTATCTCTAATTGGAATATCATAAGCAGGTTGTCCCATGCCACCAAAGTTGGAAGGAATATAATTAATATTAAAAGGCTTAGTTGTAAACGGTGGGTTAGTAGAAAATGGCTTTTCTGTTGACTGAGGTTTTGTAAAAGGTTTTCCAATATTAAATCCAGATGGCGGTGCATTTTGAGACCAAAACTCGTTGGGTGGTTTACCAGCGCTTGTGATTTTCTGTCCAAACTGAGGAGCATTATTTTTCTCATTATAATCGTGAATTAAGGGAATGATCTTACGAGTTGTAGCTTCTACCTTGATATTATTGATATTGTTTTCTTTTAATACACTAGAATACCATCCGTGAGAGTTTGTTGGAATATTTGGTATTAATTTTGCAGGTCTTTTCATATCTCCAGATTTGATGTTATCAGGATATTCTGTGACTGGTTTCACGTTTTCAGAAACAGTTGAAGATGTCGAATAATCGTTCATCATGGGGAAATTCGCGTGACTATTAAGAGAAGGTGGTATTGATGGACTTACAGGGTTCCTTACGTTTTTGTCTCCGTAGTTCTGATATTTGTTACCATAGCTCTGCTGTTTATTATCGTACATCAGCTGTTTGTTTTCGTAATTCGGATTTATATTTCCTTGATTCTGATTATTGTTTGCGCCGTTCTGCTTTGTATTTCCTTGGTTCTGATTTATGATTCCATGATTTTGGTTTTCAAAGTTCTTATTGTTATTTACTTTTTTGTTTTCATTGTTCTGATTTATGATACCTTGATTTTGATTCAGGATTCCCTGATTCTGATTAAGGATCCCTTGGTTTTGATTAAGGATTCCTTGGTTTTGATTTAAGATTCCTTGATTCTTCTTATTTTGATTTGCATAATTTTGGTTGATGTTTCCTTGGTTTTGTTTATTATTAACGAAATTCTGGTTAATATTTTCTTGGTTCTGATTTTTGTTCTGATTTAGTATTCCTTGGTTTTGATTTTGGTTTACATAGTACTGATTCATGGTTCCTTGGTTCTGGTTTTGATTTTTGTTTGCATAGTTTTGATTTTGGCTGCCGTAGCTTTGCTGTTTATTCTCATAGTTTTGATTATTACCAAAGTTTTGATTTTTGATTCCTTGGTTCTGATTCTGGTTGCCATATTTCTGATTTTTGTCTTCGTAGTTTGGTTTTTTATCATTATAGTTACTGTTCTGATTATAATAGTTATTACCAATTATTGTCGATTCAGCTGTATCCGTTGAACTCTTATTCCATCTGTTGTCTCCGACAGAAACTTGTGTTACTGGGCCATGTTCATTAAAAACAATGGGAGGGTTTCTAGTGCCTTGTAAATTGTACGTTTCTAAAGGTGTAGTATTATCTTCAACTCTGATGGCAAAGTTTGTACCAATTGGTATATCAGTGTTGAGTTGGCTTACATGATGTGTTGACGTGCCAACTGGTACAGGTACGCTAGACCCAATAACTTGCCCAGCTTCGTTGCTACTAGCGACATTAGCAGCTGTATTTAAAGTCACTGTATAAGTGTTATCCTTGTCTTCATTTACTTGCGGTACAAAAGATTTGTTGGCCATATTTGGAGAAGATATAACAGAGAAAGAATTATGAGTAGGGCCCAAGTTATTTCCTTTAGAAGGCTGCATATTGTTCGGAGGCTGATTGAAGTTAATATAGTTGGGTGATGATGCCGGTGGAATGCGGATAGTATACGTGGGAGTTGGCTTGCTGTTTGGCATTTGAGCTGCGAAGTATATTTCAGAAGTTACTTTAGGCGGCAATTGCTCAGGGACAGGATGCTGAATATTCAAAAATACTTTCATGTCTTGCACTGGTTTAGTATGAACAACAGGACGGGAACTATAAGGCTTACTTTTGTCATAAATACCATCTTGATTGAAAATTGGTTTTTGGGGTGTTTGCGGTGGTGGAGGCACTGCTAAGTAATTTTCATACTCTTTGTCAATAACATCCTTTCCATCCTTCTGTTTATCTTTGTTTCTGACTTGGTTGTATTTATCAAAGTCACCATTAGCACCAGTCGGATTGTATACCTCTGGATCATATACAGTTATTTGAGGACCGACCTGTACGTGAGTTTCTTGATTGCTGGTAGGAGGAGGTATCTTGTTGTAGTCAATAGGATGCTTGCTATCCTTCCATTTTATTTTTAGGTCGTTTCTATGTGATTGATCTTTATAAGGTGGCAGATTGGGTTTGTAATTGTCTGCAGGAGGATGAACATTTGGTTTACCAGCATACTGCTTGTTACTATTAGGTGCTACATTGTGCACGTTAGTCATCTGAGGGGCATCTATGCTAAAGCTGCCGAAGTAACCTGGTTCAGGGTATGGAAGCGGATCATCGATGTAGTCTCCAGTTTTATGAGGTTCCGAGGATCCTGCAAATACTAAAGCTGTTGAACTGCCGTGAGGAATCAATACATTAGCAACCCTTGAAGGCTGAATGTCAACTAAGAAAGGTTTGCTTGATTCAGCGTTGCCTGTGACTGTGTATCCATGTTCAGTTCTTATTTGCGTATTTACTACTTCCGAAGAACTTGGACTATTATCAGGTATGGTGTCTGCGATAACCTCATTGACAGGTTTATACTCAATATGCTTCTGCGTAGGAGCACTTGTAGGTTTGGCTAACGATGGAATGTAGTCTAAAAATGCTGGTCGGCCATGATTGCCTAATACAGGTCCAGTGTTTTTAATTTGCTCAGATTTAATTAAATGGTCATGAATGCTAGCTGGCATGCGATACGGGTACTTGTCGTTAGGCGCGGAATTTTGAAGATTAAACGACTGCATAGGCCTCGGTATAGGCCTGTTTGGTTTAGATTTTTGTTGAGGTGGTTCTGGCGGCCTCAAATCATAAGAATCATCGCTATGAGGCTGATCACCAAGAGGTTTTTCATTTACAAAATATTGTTCGTTCGCTGCTATAAAACTGTCAATAGGCGGCGGATTGACCGAGTTTTGTAACTTGATTCCACTTGCAGCCAAGGTTAAAGGTCCACCCACGGCAGGTTTGCCAACAATGACATCGGAGTTGGCCGTAATTATTTCACCGGGACTAATGGGTATACCGCCATTGACAAGTGGGCTTTCATGCACCATCTTAGGCGGGACAATGTGAGCTTTAGGTTGCTTATGTTCCGCTGCCCACGCCAAATTCTGATGTAATGTAGCATTAGTGAAAACAAGTTGAGATTCAGACGTTTCTAGTTCATCTACTGGAATGTAAATCGGAAAGTTACTATGTTTTGCTTCTAGATCATTGTCCACTCTTTTATTTGCAGTATAAGCTGTCAGTTTGACTGCAGGCTTGATAGTCGTAGTAATGGTTTTGTTGACGGTGTCTTGTCGTTTTATAAAACCACCTGTCATCTTCTCAATAACAGGCGCCAATTGTGTCAGTCCTTTAATTCCAAGAGTTCCTAATTTCAAAAGATCGGCAACAACAAACTTGTTTTTATTTGGTTTCTGTGGTTTCTCCGGTTTCGTTTTTTCGGGAACTTTCGTGCTTAATTTGTTCGTTTTTGGTGGCGCAGGGGCTTGCTCATTAGTCAACAATTCACTTTCTTCAACCGAGTTCGAATCTTTTTCATCAGAATAATCATTAATAACTTCAGTATATTTTTCAACGACTTTATCGGTTGGAGCTAATTGAGAGTTACTTTCATATTCGTAAGGTCCATACTGCGTTTTTTTATCCAAAGATTCCTTATTAGTTGGTCTTAATTCTAGTTTCGTGGCACCGTAACTGGTTTTCATTGCATATTTAGTCGAAGATCCAGAGTAGTCTATGTTACTGTACTTTGTCTGTAAGCCTTCAGTTTTTGTGTTACTGCATGAACAGGAACTTGTGCATGGAGGATTACTGACTTCCGATGGTTGGATCAGATCAAAGCTGTTGCTTTCATCTTCTTCACTGTCAATCCGTTTGTCAATCTTTGGGAAATTGCTCATAAAAACGTTGGTAGCAGCGGATGGTTGGATTGTCTTGACTTCCATGTATTTGGTCTGAAATATGTTAAAAATATTTATTAACATTTTGCTATTTCTTAATTCAAAACAATTGGTTAAAATGAGAATCATATTTATTTGGGCTGACAGTGATTGACATGTGTTAAATAGTATAGGTAACTAACTACAGCACTTACTACTAACTACTCAAGTTAAGGTTTAAGACAGACATTTTAGAAGAAGATAAGTTAGATAAAACAAATGATAATTGCATAGGTAAAAGGGATATCAACTTTATTATAGAATCCCAAAGCACGGATTTTATGGAACCATTTAGGAATTGACCAACCAGGGTCCCAAATCTTACTTTTGTCGGCTTTAAGTCTGGCAAAACATCTGTATCATAAAGATTTGTTAAAGATTCAGTAGTGACAACTGACACTATAGTTTCAAACGTTGAAATAGCACTTCTTTTGTTTTGAACCACGGTTGTTAAATACGTGTAGGTGGTCATACATGTCTTGATGATATAGTTATGTCGCATGAGCTGATGTAAGGGGAAGAGGGCACTTATTTGCTGACGGCTGACGACAGTGGCGACTGCAGATGATAACAATTGTTTTGATGCTGAAGAGGAGCTGATATGCGGTTGTAACGTAGTTGCATGAATGAGCTTAATTTTGCGCTGAGAAAAAAGCGTAGATGAAGATGAAATGAATGATGAGTACAAATGAAAGCGAATGAAATAATGTACTTTCGAAATAAATGAGTTCTACACATGAACTACATATAAGTACATAATGACTCGAAAATAAATACGACTTGCTTAACTAAAAAAGTTCACATTTATATGCAAAGCTTTTTTGTAAGAAATACTTGTCAAAATTCGATGATAAATTAATCAAAATTAAATGCGTACCTGTTCCTGCTTTCCATCAGGATTTTTGTCCTTCACCAAAACTTCTACACCATTAGACATAATCCTTGTAGCTAGATTTTTTAGCCTTCTTTCATCTTCTTCAGATTCTTTTTCGACTAAATCCATGTCTCTCCCAGGCCTCCATGGCGTGTTATCATATACTATACCATTTGTATTGAATGCTGAAATATTAAAATTATAGTAAGTGCATACGTTACTTTAAAGCAAAAGTTGATAGATTTGAACATTATAATGATTATTATATATTCCTAATAAATTATGAAATTACTTTTATAAAAGCCAAATATTTTTGAAGCAAGTTCGAAAATGAATGAATCAAAAAAACTCCAAAAATTATAAATGAATTTAAAATAAAACAATTAAATTAGACACCATAATTGTGCTTTCAGGTGATACACAAAAAGCCCTTTCTACAGCATTAACAAATCTGAAAAACAAACAACATAATATGTGCAAAGCAGTTAGTACAAAACATCATCATCATCTAACAAATTCTACTATTTCCAAGACAGAAATTACATAAAATAATAGTGGCGCCATCTTTAGTTTATAAAATTTAAAACAAATTATAAACTCATTTGCTTGATTCAAAACTGTAATAGTGAATGAAACGTCACACACACAAACAAACGAGCTGATTTAATTAAATGTAGATAAAAACAAAAACGTATGTAGCTCGGACTAAAAAAGCAGATTATGATGGTAATATTATAATATATATTATGAGCCTATGTGGCAAACTGATATGCAATTTGAATTTAAGAAAATTCGCCTGTATAACTTCATCTCTGCCACTTATACCTCTGTATCTTTCTAAAATTCGAAGTGCCTTAGTGCTCCTGCATACGAGTATGAGCACTGCACGTGTCAACTGCAACCGTAGACGCATTTACGGCTGCCGCCAATGAGTGTCGACTTCTGCAGTAGCCTCTGTCGTTGGCAACGTGCCGCTCGTTTATATGAGCACTTATTAACGACCACATACTGTACTACATTTCTTAGCATGATAGTATTGCAATTATGCGGAATCGCGTGATGGCTGCGCGTGAGCCGGTGTCGTTTCAAACGTATGCAGCATAATGTTTATAGTTTTTACTGTAATATCTTATGTAATTTCTATCATGGATCAATTTTATTAGTCTATATGTCTGTATCTACAGTTATTTTTGTATCGTGTATTAAAGTTACTTCTATTACTAAATGTGCTGTATTAGTGTTCATTATTGTTACGTTAATTTTATTTTATATACATCTTAATTGTTAGTTTTATTAATAGATGCTCTTGAATCTTTTTCTTACGTTTTAACTATTAGTTTTTCTATCTTTATGGAAGTGGGTTAATTATATGATCGTTGGATCTAATTGTATAAAGCTTTGCCAATGATTCAAGAACAACTTAAAACAATTTAATATTAATTAATTAAACGCTAATTACACTCACCTCCATATTGGAAGTCGCAGGATGTGGGTATGGAACCATCCGTCAGTGGGAAACCTTCGGGATCTTCGAGTTTCTGGTGGTCCAGTCATCATCATCACGTCTTTTGTCAAGTTCAAAGTCAGGTTGTGGCAAAATCTCGTCTATATTGTGTTGTGAAGGTTAGAAGGTAGGATGGAAGTGTGGTGAGAATGGCTCTAAGCGTAATAATAATGTTTGCTTGTACTTATGGTAAGTTATGTCTGCAGATATAGTGTTTTCGGTATTTTTCAGATCTGTGAAACAGGAAACCTTATTTTCCTGTTTTCGTAATCTTATGAATCATAAAGGAACGAAGAAATAGAAAACCAATATAATTTTTGAAATATTTATTGTTTTAATTTTAAGTCGTATTTGCAATGTACAGTCGTAAGCGAAGGAAGAACGAGTATTAAAAGATAATTATGATAATCATAATCTAGGCTTATATTCTTAGGCAGTGAGTAATCGTTACCCAATAATTTTACCCCAACACATCGATTATGGTAACATAGGAAATAACATTTTTGGTGAACTTAGAATAACATGTTAATATCTAGTCAAGTACAAAAGAGTATTTCGTCCTTAAAACTAAACTAAATCTATAAGGCACTATTCCATAGTTAATTTACTATGATACAATCGAAATAAATAACTAAACCATTACTATACACCTAACCGTTTGTATCTTTCACGAGACGTCATCAATTGAACTTTGCCTTAGGTCCCTAGTCGCGGATGGGCTCGCTGCCCTCACTACGAATGTTGGTGACGCGTCATACCTGATATGTTTGCTTACTTCTCCTACTATACTCTCAAGACTTTGCGTTTCAACTTGATTTTCGACTTCGACATTGTTAAAGTACTTATCACTATCTGAAACTATGCCACTGTCTGAATATGATCCGGTTAGTTCACTAACTGATGGTAGTAAGGATGGCAGTACTTGGACGTTATCGTAATATATGGCTTCACGTTTTCTTACTGTCTGTGTGTCATCTGACACTACAGTTGACAGCACTGTGCTGAATTCACCGGGATGTCTACCTGACACGTATAGCGTCACTACACTGGTCTGTTTTGGAGGACCAACGGGGAGAGCTGCGGGGGCCGGCTTTGGGCGAGATTTTCTACGGATTGGAGTAGCTGGCGGTGGTGGGGGTGGAAGGTCTTCTTCATCATCCTGGGCATCTTCAGAAAAGTCCTCGTTGCTATTCAAGTCGGAAAGAATATTAGGTTTGGGACTGTTACTGTAGATATCATTATTCAGATTATTTTGTTGGTTCAGATTTGGTGACAGATTTAGGTTGTTAAGACCGCCTAAAGCAGCAAAATCTGCTTGACCTAGACCTAACAGGGGATTCGCTGTTTGTAGGTTGAGAGATTGCTGCTGTTGCTGTTGTTGCTGAAGAAGAAGAGGAAGTAGCAGGGAGTTTAGCTGTTGAGGGCCTTGACCTAAAACGGTTGGAGTAGTAACCACTGTATCCGTAACAAATTCAGTTGCCGTAATAACATTAGTGGTAGGGTCAACAATGGTTGTCAAAATAGCCTGCCCTTTAAATGTTATAGGTAAAACTGTTTCCCTTGCGTCAGTCACTGTTGTCACATACGTAGTTGTTCGAGTTTTGTATTCAGTAACTGGAGTTTGTACTATTGGCTGCTGCGGAAGGCCTGGGAAGCCCTGTCCTTGTAAAGCAAGGAAAGGATTGATCGCGGGCTGCTGGTTGCCCAGTAAAAGTTGTGACAGTAACAGATTTGCAAGGGGAACATTTGAGTTTATTTCTGGTGCTATAGTCTGTGTGACAGGTTCTACGTTGTAAACCGTGCTAGGCAGAACGTGGGAAAAGGAAGTCTTGCGACCCCGAATAGTGGTAGGTGTAAAAATTACAGTAGTGGTAGGAGTTTCGTGTAGGACATATCGAATGACTTTAGTGGCTCCATTCTCAGCCAACTCAGTAGACTCTGCAGCAAGGACAAGTTGATGATTACCCATAGGTCCGAATGTTGTTGATACTTGGTTAAGTAGTAATATTTCTAGACTAGGTGTTGCTGATAGCAAGTTTTTGTACTCAGTTATTTTTCCGTTCACAATTGGCACTGTTACTTCAGTGGGTATTTGATGTGTGATGGTGATCTTTCCATCGTTTAAAATATTTTTGAAGTTGAAGCGTTCACCGCTATGGCTTTCGAAAGAACTCCTTTGCCTGCTTGAGGATTTGCTGGTAGTGGTGCGTGGTCGTGACCTGCCTCCTCCAGAACTACGAGAGGTACTCGTCCTAGTCCCTGACGAGCTCTTATGTAGTCTAGGAGCCTTTGGAACTTTTGGTACCTTTGGCCTGGATGCAGAAGTGGTGGTCCTTGAGGATGGTCGCGATGACTTCCCTCTCCTGTATGCTGGAGTGGATGCAGTTGTCGTAGTTCTAGTTTCTCCGCGAACAGTAAAAGGTTGCCTTCCATTTGATTTAGGAGCAGCAATTGTAGTCGTTCTGGCAACGTTCGAGTTGCGTCCATTGTAACGATTACCCGGCCTCGCTTTTTGGGTGGTCGGTGGTTCTGTGTGCTGTGGTTCAGGGCGCTTAGTAGTTGAAGTTTTAGACCCTGGTCTTCGAAAGTTTGCAAATTTTCTGTTGCCGTAATCAACTTGACGTTTTGTACGCCTTTTAAAAGCAAATGGCCTTATTTGTACTATGTTTCTCTTAGGTTTTAAAGTGGAAGGAGGTTGAGCAACTTGACGTTCTTTCCTGTCAGATGAATCGTAATCATTGTCTTCCTCGAATTCTTCTTCTTCTAAGATTTCATCACTGTCTTCTACCTTTTGTTCCTCTTCTTTGATATCTTCTTCAGGTTCCGGTTCAGGTTGCCTGAACAGGTTTCGTCTTGGGAACAGTGCATTATTTGGTCTCTGTCTACGTAATGATAGAAGTGGGCTCGATGTAGCCCTAGTTGTAGATTTCTTAGTGGTAGTTGTAAGTCTACCACGAGGGGTTACAGCTCGTCTTGATGAAGCTGTTGTTGACCTTGGAGTAATAGCAGTACCGGGCTGCCTTGGAACAGGTGGTCTTCTGAACCTAAGCAGAGGATTGTTTGTAGTTCTGGCTGGAGCTTCAGTTATCTCGTCTAAAGCTTCAGTTGCGTTTTCATCTAGTTGGGTTGCGAACGTTTCATCGTTTTGATCAGGAGGGAATGTAATTGAAGCAGTTGGCTTAATATTTCTGCCTGGTGGAAGCCTAGACGAGGTTGGTCTTATTCTTGGAGCAGCAGCCGATCTGCTAATATAATCTAAGCTGGCGGGCCTGGCTGGACTTCCAGATCTAAACCCAGTTCTTCTAGAAGTAGGCTGTATGCTTCCACGTACTGCAAAACCTCCAGGTCTTGAAGCTGATGGCACATTAGCAGATGGATTATTTGGACTATTGTTACCACGTCCAGGGAATCTCTTGCCGGTATTAGCTCCTCCAGGATAAGAGGTCTGTTTTCTGCCTCCATTATATCCTCCTGATGGTTTCACAGACTTCAGGCTTGGAGTAGCAGTTATAACTTGGGGCGTAAAGTCTGCACGAGTGATAGTTGTGGCTCCACTAGCTAATGGCACACGTTTTGGAATAAATGTAGGTCGGTTACGAGAAGCAAATGGTATGATAACTGGCGTAGTGGATGGCTTTTTGGGAGTAAACGTAAGACGAGATTTCTTTCTAGTGTTGGAACTATCGTCTTCTTCCTCTTCTGATTCATTCACAACTTCTGTCGTAGGGTCAGGTTCAGAACTTTCAATTACATCGGAGGTAGGACTTATGATGTTACTTTCAGTTGTCGTGGTTGATGAGTTACTATTATTCGAGCTAGTATCAATTTTTAATGATTTGTTATCACTTGTTACAATAGTAGAATCTCCAGATATGACAGCTACCTGTGAAAACAGTATCTTTTTCTCTCCTTCTGGAACTGGTGTTGATGGTTTATCTTCGGGTTTGACTTCAGCGAATAAGTTATCAATATACGTGCCTAAGAGAACTGTTGGTGGAGCTGAAGAAGCATCAGGTAGTGTCGTGGGGATAATTTCTTGTTTCACCACAGTTGGAGTTATGCGTGGTTTCTCACCGTTATCTTGAATCAAGTTCTGGTCAGCAGCACCTACTGGAACTTTTCTGCCAACCTGATTATCTTCAACAAGTTTGGTGTTATCAATGATATTAGTAACAGTCTCTAAACTACTCCTGATCTGAGAAGTGTTGCCTGCGTAGAAAGTAGTGAAATATGTGTATGTCGTATAGAAAGTGGCTTTACCATCGTCTGGTTCAAGACTATCCGAAACTAAAGATGGTTTTAATTGTATTTCAAGTTCTTTTGGAGGTAATGGAGTGTCTACGTCAATGGGCGTCGTGTCAATAGGGCTGATAGTAGCCACTGATTGAGCTACAGGTGTAATCACATTTGAAACAATTTCTTCTCGGCTTGTGATTGTTGTAGACTTGTCTTTATAAAGAGTAGTCCAATAAGTAAATGTTGTGTAGTAGGTAATTGGGAGGTTACTCTCCTCTTCTGGTTCCTTGTTAGGCATAATTGTTTCTGTGACTACGTTTGTTATAGTCTCCAAGCGACTTTTAACTTTACTGGAATCTTTTCCAATATACATTGTTGTGAAATAGGTAAATGTAGTGTAACTTGTTTGTAATAAAAGAGTGGGTGATGGTAAGATCTCTTCAATATTACTTTCTGAGCTAATCTGGTCATCTAATATAATGTTGTTACTGTCGAGGAACTGTCTTTCTCCCTTGGAAGATGATGACTTTACATCGGTAACGAAAGAACTTTCAGATTCCAGAGGGTTTGATTCTACACTAAACAACATGTCTACTTCTATTGGGCTCGGATCTGGCGTAGCGTCAGTTTTGGTTTCTCCGGAAGATTTTTCCTTATCCTCTTCCATACTAACACTCGTTTCCATTGAAGAACTGTCATCTTGACTAGCAGGTTGTGCCATTTTCACTTGCTTACAGTGTCTAAAGTCAAATTGGGCTCTAGTATTCTCCACTGCTAATGGGTTGGCCTTTGTGGGAATTAGTTCATCCGGTCCTACATAATTTGTGTACACTTCATTTCTGCTGCATACATTAGCATCAGTACCAACGTAGATTGTCGTAAAGAATGTATACGTTGTGTAATAAGTTTTTACTGCATCAGGCTTGATACTTGCGACAATATCATCACCTAATGACGGAGTGGGCGTCTGAGAGCTATAAATAACATCTCCCTCGACAGACTCAATTACATCTTTATTCTTAACAAGATCGATGATACTGTTAATCGCGAATGTTTCCGTTGGTCGGCCGATACCCACACTAGTTGGAGCAATCTCGTCTTCATTGAACGCTCCTAATAGTGATGGATCTAATTTAGAAAGATCGATTGTCGAAGTAATGATGTTAGTGACAACCGATTTGTGACTAGCAACACTTGAGGTTTGATCACCGAAGAATGTTGTAAAGTAAGTGTATGTCGTGTACAGCGTTTTGTAAATTACATCGATTTCGTTTTCTTGATCTTCTTCTTCTGGCTGTGGTGTAGTTGCTTTTTCTGTTGTTGTGGTCGTTTGCTCGGTACTTACTGATACTTCTACGCGACTTTGAGTTGTCGTCGTTTTTTCAGTAGTAGTAGTGGTTGTAGTTGTCGTGGTTGAAGGTTCTTTCTCTTCATCAGTTCCATCAATTTCTTCTTGATTATTTTCTTCAATTTCTGTATTTTGTTCTTCCTGAACCGTCGTTTGTACCTCTTGTTGTGGTGTAATTTTGGGAGCTTCAGTTATAACCTCTGGTTCTGTGGGAGGTCTGTAAGGTTCTTCGGTAATAGGCTCTGGAGCCCTAAAACTTGTCTCAACGGAATAGTTAACATCAACATTTACAACGGCAGTAGGCTCGATGTTAAGGTTTGTCCTACATACGACATTTGTTAGGTAGCCGATGTTACTTTCAACAACTATATCAGATTTTATAGAAGTAGTGGTTTCTGTGCTTTCAAGAGGGATGAAATATGTTGTCAAATACGTCAAAGTTTTGTAAGCTGTGGTCATTGTGGACTGTGTTTCTAAACCTTCAGTGCAGACGACTTCTTGCGTATCTTCGTTAGTATCCTCATGTGAATCTTCGTGTGTATCTTCAAGTGTATCGGGAATTGTAAATTTAGACTCTGTGGTTGTTTCTAATTCCTCAGAAAACTCATCGCTATGCCCACTTTCTGTGGTAGTCCTAAATTCTTCAGGAATTTCTGTGGTTACTTCATCTTCTTCCTCTTCCTCCTCTTCTTCTTCTGGTTTCTCAGTTACTTCAGCAGCGGTATTTTCAGTCTCTTCCTCAGAATTCGTAAATACGTCAGTCATATCACTTTCGGTAACAGCTGATTCCTTAGACGCTTCAAAGATTGTCGACGATGGTGACAAAGTTACCAGTGGTTCAGTAGCTTGTGAATTATAATCGTTAATGGGTATAACGCCCAAATCATCCGTAATACGAGTACTTTCAGTAGTCATCACAGGAGACTCTGAAGGTTGAATAACGTCCACATTTAAATCAAACCCGTTATTATATTGAACGCTAATAGAGTCTGGTAGCTTATCTTCAACTTCATACAGAACCTTTTTTAGACTTTCTTCGTCATTAAATAGAGCTTTCTCGGACCTGTTTTCATCGACAACAGCAGGTCCAGTAATTCTGGTAGTTGCTGGAATTTCATGAGCCTTAAAAGTGGATGAGGCAACGGGAATATCAGCGGCAAGGAAAGTAATTTTGGTAGATAGTTTGTCAATGCGATTGGCGGATGGAAAAACATTAACCTCGTCAGGATTTTGGGGCCTACTTGTTTCGGTATTGGGACTAAATATAATGACAGTGTCACCAACAACGGTCGTGAAGTCAGCAAAGCCACCGTAAGTGAATGTTTTCTTTAGCCTGGGTTCACTTTTTTGCCCAAACAACTTCTTAGGGGATTTCGTTTGCTGCGCCGCCTGCTGCTGAGGCCGACGAGACTCAACGTTATCAATATAATAAAATATCGGAGAGAATTCGTTCTTAATTGTGAACGTCGGTAAATCGTAATTAGGCTTAACCTTAACTACATTTGCTTGGTCTAAAACGTCCGGCTTTGGACGTGGTTCTTCTACAATTGGTTCAGTGACCGGTTCGTATGCCTTACTTTGTCTATGGTACTTATTTACATTGTCAACAACGGATGGCTCTACAACAAATTCGAACTTTTTATCGTTATCAATGGTTGGACCGTCAAGGAAATTTAAGGCTTCATTTTGAACGTATCGCGGAATCTCTTTAACAGGTTGAACTCTGCGTCCTACAGGCTCCTCATATATTTGATTATCGGCCTGACTGTCAGGAGCAGACGGACTCCAGAATTTAAAACTTTCTTGAGCAGGCTTGCTAGCGTAAACTATTTCCATTTTACTGCTAGGTGCCAGATAATCAGTATTTTTAAGTACAAACTTTTCTGGGTCAATGAAACCTAAATCTTGCTTGACGTTCCATTCCCCATCGAAAGCGGAATGCGCACGAGTTGGTTTAACAATCACAGGGTCTTCTACATTTGACGGCTTATTATAAAGTACAAGTGAAGACTTCGTAAGGAGTTGTGCGTATATGCGGCCGTTATCTAAGGTGGTGCCCAGGATTTGAGTGGCGTACTCCGTGGTGACACCATCTTGGATGAACGTCCTCGCTGTCGATGTCAGTAGGCCGATGAGTGGTTTGACACTGTGGTACCTTCCGATCTTCGTGTTATAGTCATTCCTCTTCTGGTTAACGAGGAGGACGGTCAAGTCTGCGGTCAAAAGTCAGGGTCAGCGTCATATGGGTAGGAGATCGATGGAGGTGCGTTATATTTTACAAAGTCCATTTGAGTTGTTCCACGACCCACAGGATTAGATTTGAAAGAGAAAGAAAAACATACAATTAATAATGCAATATAAATAGAATAGGATAAAGATGCTAATAGAAACTTGCATACAGTTAGCACTAATATTGTACAGCTTATCGGAATTTCAGATTGAGGTTTATGATGCTTTAATGTTTAATAAAGCTTTTATTGAAATTATTTAGACGAGTTAGTAGTTTGTTTGTATACTTTAAACGGTTATTACTTGATATTTATTAATCACATAGTGCAGTTAACTGTAAAATTACAATAGTTTAATTCTCAATGAATACGTACTGCTATGAATTTTACAAAATTTTTGAAACATCAGAAACCTCTTCAAAATATACATCAACATATTGTTTTTGGTTAAAATAGAATTTGAAAAAGGTTAAAAGTAGAAAAGACATAGTATAGAGAATAGAATTGCAAAATTATTGTCGTTCAAATACTTAAGATTTTATTTACTTTAGCATTCAAAGAAATCATTCAGGCATAGGATATTTTTACAGAAGTATTTTAGAAAAATTTAAAGGACGAAAACTCACCCCTGTTTTCGGGAACTCCTTCTCTTTTTATTCTTGAGGATTCTATTTGTTCATCGTTATTTATTTCTGTAACAAAGAAAGATAATTGTTTAAACAATGTTGCTCTAATAAACTACGTAGCCACTTCCAAAGCTAAACTAGTTTAGCCTTTTAAGGTTCGATTGGAAACTTCACCCGACATAGTTGTTAAGGATGATAAAATATTAAAGGTTTATAGACTGACAATAAACCAAGTTGAACTGGAGTACTTGGATTTAACTTAAACATTGGTCAACATTTCGTAAAATGACATAAACGAGCTCGATGTTCAAAACCGGATCGAAAATGAAAGTATGAGAGCCAAGATATAATTTTAAAATCATATCGGAATTATCTTTGGCATGTTAAATAATGCAGATAAGAAATGAAATTGTAGGAACGGTATTAATACTATGGTACACTAAAACATTACAGCAAATGTTAAGTACGAGTATCTTTGTCCGAAGCAATCATGCAGCAATCATATGGCCTGACCAGGATTATGTCTGGACTTTAATAGAGACTGCGACCTCTGAGTTTGTTTCGGCATTTCTTCTCAGAGTAGTCAGATAGGAAACGCCGACCTCATCTAGCTTATTTTATTTTTAAATATGACTTGTAAAAGTAATTCCGATATCCTATTTACAGAATAAACAATTTCATTTCATTTCAATCAAAACAACTTCCATTCTAGTAGACTCGTCTACATCAACTTGATCTATTTCACCATTTGCCACCACTATAACGTCTTCTAAATCTCACATATTATTATCGCTCATACATTTAACGGTCTCCTAAACCAAATTATTGGAACCACTTAATGCCTGCTTAAGCAACTGCAGATAATAAGTACTAAATGCACTAGTTCCATAATCCGACTTGGCTCGGTTTCATAACGATTCGTTACGATAACCTAGATGCATTGTAGAAAGTAACTAAGTGAAGCAAGGTCGATTGGAGCGAACTCGTTAATTATTTGCTCATAAAAGTGTATGTTGTAAATACGTTATATCACGGTATTTTTGGCAGGTGGATAAACAGTGGTGCGTAATCAATCTATAATGTTCCCACTGCTGGGATACAGGCCTCCTCTCGGTGAAAGGAAATGGGCCATAATCCACCACGCGGGCCCAGTGCGGGTTGCTAGATGCCACGGTCTTCTTGGATATGCCGGTTTCCTCACGATATTTTCCTTCAATGTTTTGAGAGCAGTGGTGATTAAATAATTTACACAAAGTAATTTAGTAATGTTTAAAAAAAAGTAATACGTTATGGCTATATTTCAACAAAAAAGTGTTGTTATTGAAATATATTCATAATTTATAACTTTAAACAATGATTTAGCGATTAAACTGTCACAGCATTAACTGTTGGTTACAACGTGTTGACATCCGTCATACAGTAATTTTCCCGCCAACATAATGATAATTTTCAATTTTGTAATACTTTATGGCTATATTTCAACAAAAAAGTGTTGTTATTGAAATATATTTATAACTTTAAATAATGATTTAGCGATTAAACTGTCACAGCATTAACTGTTGGTTACAACGTGTTGACATCCGTCAGACAGTAATTTTCCAACCAACATAATGATAATTTTCAATTTTAATTGGCTCTATTACAATGACAAAACGTCAATACATACACTCACAATTTTACTTCTAAAATAAATCCAGTTAAATATTGTGTCAGTACAATCATGTCGATCAACGTAAAAACAGTAGTTAATATACTCCAAATCCACATTTTCAAGTAAAATACTTTCTTATTAATAGCATACTACTTACTATATTATAATATTAGACTAGGAATATTAGAGAAAAGATAAATGAAAATCAAATGAGGCCAAAACGTTCTCAGTTTAAAGCCAAGACACAACACTAACCTATTTGCTCGATCAACTCTCACGCATTGAGGAAATTAGACGCCTCATAAATAAAGATAGTGTTAGATTACAAGAAGACAATAGCACGGTAATAAATGTCTTTATTTACATGGTGATGGAGGCGATAAAGCATATTATGAAAAATACGAGATGATAAATGTATGGTAATAGGAGACATGATGCACCGACCTCACATATAATAAATTGATAAGGCAGGAGAATTATCAACGGTGCTATAGAACTGATTCTGGAACAATTATAATCAGTAAACTTTAGAAGCATTGATAAATACAAAGAATACGCTTTAAAGCATGATGTTACCAAATGTTGATGGAAGGAGAGGGAGAGGAAGACCAGAAAGAACAGTGGGAATTATATGAAAGAAAAAGAGTGAATGATAGTGTGACGGGTGACAGGGGCGAATGAACGAAAAAACTTGTTGCAGCGACCCAAGTACCACGGGACAAGAGCTAATATGAAAAAAAAAAAAAGTAGTAAAAACTAAAACCCAACTACGACTAAAAAGTTATAAACAAGACACCACAGACAGACAAATTAAAAATCCGGAGTCACACATAATCTGTTCAGTTCATTTTTTTAAAGTTTTTTTTGGGTTTATACTATATATATTTTTGAAATGTGCTCATTATGTCATTTGATACCCAACATGGTATGATTAAGATTTTTTTTTAGTTTATGGCTTTATCTCCTCTAGAGGGCGCCATTTTTTATTTAATGTTCACATAGCCTATAACCAGCGGACGATCAAGACGCTTTCAACGATACCTCATTTATCAAATTGTGATGAGTGGTTTAGAATATGGGAGGGAACAGATGAACATACACACATACATAGATACCGGTCAAAATCATAACACTCCTTTTTTCTTCGCCGTAGTCGGGTAATGAGTATGTAAAGATCGCACGTGTCTTTGTGTAATACTCTCATGGGAAATGGCGTCAATTTATGTATGTATGTTAACAGGTTGATTATAGCTTTAATTAAATTATTTAACAACAACAATTCGCCTAAGAATTTCACTTGCGAAAGTGCACATCGCAACCACCGCCCTTTGGGAAAAAATTAAAGTTGCGCAAAACCACAGACAATGGTTGATTGCGGGCAACCAACGATTCACCATTACAGAAAAAAAACGGTTACAAATGGTTTTTTCACACAATTACTGTACGTTTAGACGTTTATGTTATCCCCAGTATGTCTTGTAGATTAGACATGGATAGTTTTATCCAATTCTTTAGAAATAAGATTTTCCTAGGTGATTTTGAAATTAATGAAATGTCTTTCAGTGTATCTGATGGTAATTGCTTTGAGAATACGGTTAGCTTTGCTGATGTCAAAGAAAGAGAAAGATCTCAATTAGCTACTCGGATACTTTGATGACGTAAACATCAATAGATGACCCAAAAATAAATAAACATCAATAGATGACCCAAAAATAAAACCTGTTTCGAGTTTTCTTCTAGATATTGATGTAGGTAATGGCATCCCTTGCAAGAGACTCCCATTACTTTTTAGCTCAGATAGTTCCCAGAATAATATAACCAATACCTTAGAAGAATATCTTATCTTAATATATCTTTAGAAGAATCTTAACTTTTGTTGTAATTGCCATTTTTCTACTTAGCATCTAAAACAATACTTTATACATTTTTATTGCAACCTCTAAGCGACCAGGTGGGACGCGCACCGTCCAAAAATTACCGTTCCTTGACCACTTAAACATGAACTTTGGTAGTTAACTTACTTTCGTACTTATTTAGTAAGTATTCAAATACATCTTTTTCATCAGCAATGATAACCAAACCAATGAACTCCTCAACTAACAAATCTATGTCACGACCACATCTACGCACATCGACCTGACCATATCCACGACTACCCACATTCCTATCAGTCACGCGTCAGTTTTCACTGGCACACTCTATCAGGACACAGAATAAATAGTTACAGAAGGTCGGCTCTATGCACTGAGCGAAAACTCACGCACACATTGACACGCTTCACGTACAGCGAGTGCAAGTGCACTCGCAACCGGCATTTGGTTGAGATCGCAGCCGTACGTACGCGTCTATGTGTGCGTGCGCCTGTTTTCGCTCTTTGTATGGCCAACCTTCTGCGTCGATTTATTTTGTGCTGCACACTCGATCAGGATGTCAACACGGAAGCACGTCTTACGCATAATGATCGGACTGACGTCTGTGGGTCACTAGTTTGATGACCTAGTACGTGGTACATTGTATTAGTGAATGAGGTCTAAGGATTTTGGTTATATGGATCGGAGTGCGGACGTATTGTCACGATTTTTGTCCTTGAATGAGGACATTATAGTGTTATAACGGGTTTCATAATGATTGTTTTTAAGTGCCTACAGTTATTAACTCTAATGTGTAGAACCGGGTATATTTCTGTTGGGTTTTTAATTGTTTCAGTTTGTTTGATTTAAATAATAAAACGATGTGACGGCGGATCTTTATGACGCAAAATGAGAGCGTTCGCTATCCGTGAGTTTCCGTTTCGATTTTATTCCATGTCTGAGTATTTATATATTTGAGATTTATTACTATAAATGGATAAAACAAGAGGCAAAGATTTTTAATTAGACATAATTTATTATTATAGAAATGGACGAATTAAGACACCAAAACTAGGTCAGGAAAATAACAGTACCAACATTAAAAGCAAAAGAAAGGCGTCAACAGTTACACTCTCCACATTATCAAGTTTGTTTTTTTACCATGGTTATTGATTGTGTATTGGTTACCACGCTGATCAAGTTATTAAAGAAAAACTGTGTATTAGCAGTTTATCTCTTGCATTGTTTTTGAGGAAAACAGGTCATAAGTATGTGTTGAAGTCCCGCATAATATGTAGAAACTTAAAGAATCTATAAGTACGTGTTGAAATCCCAATATTACAAATGTTACTAAATACTAAATAATACGAACAACACTAGGATGCGCTATCCCGTACTCAAACCAAATAAAAAACCAAGACAGAACGCTGTCAACAGTGACATGAGGCCGGTTTGTAAACATGTGTGCAGTTAGTTAGGTGTAGTTTGATTGTAGAGTAATTGTAAATAGTTATAAATGTGTTTGTGTGAGCGCAAAAAATATGGCAAAGTTAGTAAAACAACCACACAGCAACCTGTATAATGTCATTATGACAGTGACACAACGTCATTTAGAAGAGAACTGAACTACTGAACAAAATATTACTCATCGGAATTTCCTCAAAAATCCAAACAATTTTACATAACAAGTTAATAGCCCGTGCAATTACTAGAATCTACGCCAAAACTTTATTTGTCACTTGCATAACTTCACCGAGAAAATAAGAACGTCTAAAAATCTTCTTTACACAAACGAAATGGCGTTTCCCATTTCAAAATGACTTCCGGACAACATCAATTCGTACGGCAATCATTTCTTACAATACAACTATTATACTATACCGAAAATTGTGACAAGCCAATTTGATATTTAACCAGAATGAAATATAAGCTTAAATCCTCTCACGATCATCTCATAATACTACAAACTTGTGTGAACAGGTGTACACTACAAAAGAACTAATTACGCATAGAACTGTCAAAACATTAACTATTTCGCACGCTCTCCTTTCTAAAAAGTTTATTTCTTCATGCCTGATTGACTTCTACAGACTTTAATTTCAAGGTGATAAAGTTGACAGTTGAACGGCAAATGAGTAGCAAACGGTAAATTAGTGGTTCTTAATCCAAAATAGGAATAATGATGTAGATTGATGGGAATGTTGTAAACTTGGGAATGTTCACTCACTCATTCATTGACGATTCGTGTACAAATATTTTCCCGCGAAATTATAAAAAACTTTTTTCTTTATTGCCTTGGCCGCCTAAACCATAAAACACGTCAATTATAATCAGTGAAAGTATTTAAATCTATGACGATTATTTTCATAGATATTATGACATATGTAAAAACAAGTTGACAAAATTCTCCATAATGTTACAGATTTTTTATAGACAACAGTTCGTCTGTCAATTTCAATCGCCGTCCATTTTTACTTTTTATAAAATTTCACCTTTTCTCGTCCCAAAGAAAGTACGCTGTTTCTTGTTTTTATCAACTTTCGAAACGATGGATTTTGACCTTATCTTTTAACGTAAATAACGTTAAGAAAAGCCTTTAATTTTAACAAAAAATGCATTGCTTGCCCGTCCGTTCTCGTCCCATCCATTTTTACATAAGAATCCATTACTATAAAAAATTCTTGTGCTTATTGTACCTTCAGTATTTCTTGTTTTCTCACAGACATTGCAGTGTCAACTGACATTCTGAAAAATTGTTTTGGTTTAAATCATCATCACTTGAAATTACAATTTCTTCCTGAAATACCTGTAATAATGTTACAGCCCCTAAACTACAGGAACAATTCACAGTCAGTGTTGTTTTTCAAATTGACAAAAATAGAATGAACAATTAACGAAATCCGAACGCTGCCGTTTATGTTGGTATCGGTACCGATAAGTTACAACACTATTTTCTTTGAATTAATTGAAAGCTTTAACCTACAAAATGCATCTAAACACTAACACAAAATAGATTGTAAAGAAAATCCGCCATTTTGTAGTGCACTACCGCTTCCTAAGTGGCTGAGCGTTTCGAAATGAGTCCTCAACTTTTATGGTTAATGGCGGGAAAAGTGTCGTGTAAAAACTTGCATGAGGGAGCGAGATGACAATAGTGATCTGACTGAGTGTGAGAGAGAAGGAATATGTGTCAGTGGGTGAGCAAGCCCTGAGTCAATGCACCTCAGTTGCGGTGCTGTGGTGCAAAAACCACTTGTGGGATAAGAGTTCTTAATTATTTTGTTGTAGTGACTTTCTGTATAATTAACATATAAATTATCTAAAAAAATGCGTCTTAAATATGACATAAGTCATAGCAATATTAACCAAAATGGTTAACTTTAATTGAAAGGCGATTTTAAATGGTTCACTTACACGATCCAATTTGGTTGCAACCAACCACAAGAAAGGCAAAAGTGAACTGTGTAACGAAGTCCTGCGTGAGTTTTAGTGAAAAAAATTCAGGTACCTAGGTCATTTACGGAAATAAGATGAAAATGATTTAATGTAACTTAACTCCAAAACAGCTGTAAGTAGTTTGTCGATGTCATAAACTCATCAAAGCAGCTGTCATAAAAAAAAATAACGGCCTGATGAGGTTTTATGGTTTCTAACGAAGCATTTGAGTAATGGGGTCCCCGTCTCAATCCTTCAATTGACCTGAATACCTGAACCAAGCGAATGGATGAGTTTAGATAAGTAATTACCGTTTCAAACAAAATTCTTCAAACTTAATAAATAGATGGAACATGGAAGGAAGTTAAAATCACGATTTTTCAATCAGTTTTGTATCATCTTTAAATGATTACAAAGATTTTTAAACTAAGTCGCCATTGGCGGAAACATTATGCATAACATAACGCTTGTATTCCGCTTAGGAACAGACAGAAGCGTACTACACAGTGCACATACATTATATAAGTTTTTTTTTAAATTTGATTTTCGATGTTAAAGTTTTATTGGGGCAAGCCTATATTGCCAACAACCAAAACAAATCGTGAATCCAGGCTGATAGTAACCCTGCCAGGGTTGCGGGAAAGTCCGAAAGGGATACCGGGACTTCGGCAACAGGCAACTGAAGGAACACGGGTGGGTTTTAGTCAGTAAAAGTCTAACACGCCCCTCCCGCTCCACCCAGAGCAGAAGAAGTCATTTGAAGTGTTGCCAACGTCAAAAAAAAAAAACCCAATATAACAACAATTTTCCCAGGTTAGGAAAAGTGTGTTCTTTGAACCTAAGATACCACTGCTCAGAAAACGAGTTTTCGGGCCCTAGACCAATGAAATGAAGCAGTCACGTTGGCAGTGACGGGAAACATCGTAAGTAAAACCCGAATTATTTCCATTTATTTATTTATTTCCTTTATTTCATTTTTCTTACAAAAAAATTATATTTTTAAATATTAGAATAAAAAGATATATAAAAACATTTAAAAAGACAATTTTTTTTTTTTTAGGAAAACTTACGGCTAAACCGATACAGTAAGTATTAGTTTAAACAAAATATGGCCAAGTAGTATTAATAATCACATGAAACAGAAAATTTGAAAACCTTTGAGATATTATTGGTCCATTCAAACACATAGTGAGCAAAGACCTCTTCTCATACAGAGATGGCATGAGCATTGATCACCACTCTAGCAAACAGCCTATAGGTTATGACAATAACCAATAGGCTGATTTATCTAAAGGATCTGTTATGTAATAAGTATCATATACAAGAAATTATAGCTTATCGCCTTACAAGTAATTACTCTTATAACTAGTCCGAGTTAACTAGAGATTGGTTCATAGCTAAAGGCGATAAATAACTCGTTTAGTTATAGTTGACTTAAGAAATAGACTACGTATATCTTGTTTGGAGTATTGAACAAAAATACTAGCGGGTCAACCGCCTGAAGGTATGGATAACTATAAAAAAATTAATCACATGTGATCATGACATGAATTAAAGGTATTATTAAAACTATTAAGCCAGTTTATTAAAGATTTATTTCGCAAAGATTGAAAACTTAAGCAGTGGCTTTAAATGTCAAACTGTGAACTCGTTGAAAAAATTGCATCCAACTATTGGCCGTATTGGCCGTCGCGCGACAATTCGCGCCAGTATGTAGGAGCCTTAAGACGTAGCTGTCACACACACCAGCGTAACAAAGTTGGCTGTTTGTTTTAATTCTCTTCTTTCGCAGTGCGACACTATCTAGACATAATTATAAACAATCAAAGACTTTTGACTATAAAAAAACCTTAGTTTTTTAGATTTCATCCTCAGGAAAGTTCACTTCCAGCCAAAACAGCTCTTAAAATGTAAAACAAGGCAGTGTTCAGAAGGTTCCACGCTAAATTGCTCAAGAACATACATAGTTATCTGCCATAATGTGACGGCTCATATGTATCTGTTGCTTCACAAGTCCACAACTCATGATGGCATGTCAAAAACAACACTTTTTGCTAGCGCGGAGAGCAATAAAAGAGTAGACTGTACTTTATAGGCAATGGTTTACTGCCGTCTGATCTTTACAACTTATAAAACTTAAAAATTGCAAAAATCTATAAAAATAAATTAAAATTTAAGCGTCTGTTTGTAATGTCAAAATAATACCTTTTTAATAAATTCATGAGACAGTGTACTACGGTACTTATAACAAAAAAAACATTTTTTTATTTTTTTCTGTATTTGTTCCGGCTTATCTCCGAAACAGCATAACCGATTTTGACGGGACTTTCACTGGCAGATAGCTAATGTTAAATAAAAGTTAAGTTTTTAGATAAAAAGTAGCTTAAGTTACTCCAACTTAAGCTACTTTTTATTTATAAACTTAACTTTTATTTAAAAATAATTAGGGTCCACATGGGCGAAACCGCGGGCAGCTAGTTTATAATAAAATACGGCATCAACTAAACCTTACCCTAAATTCATCGTCATTTAAGAATACATACAGGTTCTTAAACCGTCATCATCATAGTCATTTTATTCGCCTATATCGTTTCGCAAAGCATGTTCTCACGTTTACTCATATTATAATGGCCAGTCTACAACATGATTTATTTACACAACAGAACTCCGTCGGCTGATGACATTGCTTGCGACACACTGCCCCATTCACATGTTTTTAGCAAAAACTTTTATTGTTTTACCAGTTTTTGTGATGTTTTTAAGAAGTTGGGACAATTTTAATTGTTGTTCTTTTGTAAGTTTTGGAGCTTAAAATAACTTAAATTTTGCAATGTACTTAAAACAATTTACACGCACACATACATGCATAAACACACGGGGGTATGTCACTCATATGCTTCGTTTACGTTCATACACGCACGCTGGTAACTACGCACCTTTTTTTTTTTTTTTGTGTGGTTAATTATCAAACCACTTCTCCCGCTCTGGTCGGAGCGGGAGGGCGTGTCAGACTCTTACTAACTAAAACCCATCGCGTTCCTTCAGTTGCCTGTAAGTTGCCAGAGACCACGGTATCCCTTTCGGATATTCCCGCGACCCCGGCAGGCATCGGCCCTAGCGGACCCCATAAGTTGCGCTGACATCTCTTTGAGGCGAGCGTGGAACACAACGCGCCGTCGACCCGGGCTGATGCTTATCGGACGGAGAACTACCCATTGCTCACCGCCCGCAAGCCCGCGCCTACGTTGGCCGGGAATCAGCTTGGGATTCCCAAGGTTACTACACACCTGACCTTTCTGAAGAGCATGACCAATAAGTTGACAGTTTGTTGGTGCATAATGCCTAAGTAAACAAAGAAGATTTATATACCAGTAATATTGATTTATTGTTTCTTGGAATGATCAAGAAACTAATTTGCTTATGTAAATGAAAGAAAGTAAAGATTTTACATGAAGCGGGAAAGCTTATGAGCTTAACATAACTTGTAAGAGAATGAATGGTCAGAAAGTACAAATATTGTTTATGCTTTCCATTTCCTTAGTGGTCAATAGTTCTAACACGAACTAGTCTAGAAATAACATTTAGAAACCTATCTCGGAACAGCCAAAAAAAATTGCCACACAACAGCTCCACGTTTTATTTGCACGAATAGCCTTTCAAAATCAATTAAAACACAATATCAAACAATACTCTTATCTCTAAAACAAATATAAAAACTAAATAATATTTTGACCTAATTTTACACTAGTGTTGCAAAATTGGTACTAGATTGTTAAAATAACCGGTATCGGTACCGGTTTCAGATAGATAGGCTTTCGTTTCACGTCACTAGTGCTGTAATATATCAGTCTGTATTGAGAAATGACCTTGTTCGTGTATTAGTGTTGTCAAAAGATAACAATCTTGTTTTTGATGTAAGCAGCTTGAAAGTTGACGTTGATTGTCTAAAAAATTTATGACGTGCAAATTGCATTCGTTTTTTCCCAACCTGGGAATTCAACCCAATACCTCACTGTCAACCATGTAATAACAATTCTTTAAAAAACCGGCCAAGTGCAAGTCGGACTAGCGCCGAAGGGTTTCGTACCATTAACTATGAAAACGGAAAAAAAACACGTTTGTTGTATGGGAGCCGCCTTAAATACTGTCTTACTATCACGGTTCATGAGATACAGCCTGATGACAGACGGACGGATAGCGGAATCTTAGTAACGTTTTACCCTTTAGGTACGGGACCCTAAAAAAGTATCTGTATACTTTCGGAATTATGTATACCCATCCAGAACAAAGTTAGAAAACCATCTCACAGTTCGAAATTATAACTGTTAAGTCAATCAAAACATTTCATTTGAACAATTGACACCAAAAAAGCTAAAAAATGATACCGATCATTACAGTGATACCATTAGAGCTAGCCTACACGGTTCTGCTCATCTCTTGAAAAGTAGAAAGCGTAAAATCATAATCACCAATTTTTTACTAAAAGTAAGGATGCATCGAAATAATATGATTCTATTTTATATTTTACATTTTTTAATTTTGTTTTTTTTTGTTTTTTTTTGTTTGTTTTTGTGCTTCTATTTTTTGTTTTCTTTTTTTTTCGTTTTTGTAAATGAAATCGTTGTTGGTACATATTTGATAAATTAAAGCCATTCTGGTTTTCGGGAAGAGCCTGAATTGAGCCACCTAACAGCATTTGGTCTAATGTGATGATTAAATGATTTTATTTTATATAAATAGGTTTGTGTTGGACTTTTACACGTCAATAATATTTTAAAAACTAGATGAGGTCGGCGTTTCCTATCCGACTACTTTGAGAAGAAAGGCCGAAACAAACTCAAAGGTCGCACTCTCTTTTAAAGTCCAGACATAATCTTGGTCATATCATGTGAAGAGAGTGAGGGGCTTGTGGCTAAGTTATATCAGCCGCACGGGTCGATCGATCAGGTGAAGCTACGCTTTCGGCAGTTGGTCCGTGGAAGGGTGACCATCTTTACATACCAAGACCCATCCGTGCCTCGGAAAGCACGTTAAGCCGTTGGTCCCGCTGTCATTTGTAGATCTTTGACAGTCGTTACGGGTCGTCAGAAGCCCGAAGTCTGACAACCAGTCTTACCATGGCGTATCGTGTTAACCAGTAACTGGGTTGTGGAGGTCACATAGGCAGTCGCTCCAGGTAAAATTCTGGTATTCAGCTGCATCTAGTTAGACTGGAAACCGACCCCAACATAGTTGGGAAAAGGCTAGGCAGATGATGATGATCATGTGAAGACCATGTAGATTGGTGTCTGAAATGATCTTTTGAGGAATAAACCACACAGATTGAGTAGACCTGTCCAGTCAATGCACGCATTTGTCAGTAATCGTGCAGCTGAACTCATGCATGTGCTGTCGTTATTGCTCATGGCACTTTTCAACGTTGCAACATGTGATAAAAATTCAAAGTAATTTCTTAAATCTAATTTAAAATGCATTAAGTATTTCGTTCAACTTAAGTATAATTTGTTACGGAACATTAAGCAATCTGCAAATAGTCGTGACTGCTCTTTGAACTTGACAAAAAACATGTTTTTAGCTAACTTTAACTTAATTTTTGTTTATATTAAGCTATTAAGGTCCTCGGTCAAGGACGTTGATATTGTTAACATCATGAAACAAGGTGGAAACGGATTTAATGGGTAGGTAGTAGATTTTCTGGTGCTTAATTAAGTGAAGACATCTGAAAAATCGCTTAAATTAGAGATTTTTATCTTTAGTGTTTTGATATTTGCCGCTACTGTGAGCAATCAAGATCACAGTCATTTGTTTTATTTCAAAAAAATTAAAGTAATAAAAACTAAAACCCAACTACGACTAAAAAGGCATAAACAAGGCACCACAGACAGACAAATTAAAAATCCGGAGTCACACGTGCTCGGGCATAAATCGAACAGATTACGTGTGACTCCGGATTTTTTGTCAAATTGTGATGACTGTTTTAGAAGATAGGAGGGAACAGATGAAGATACTTACATACATACCGGTCAAAATTATAACCCTCCTTTTTTCTTCGCCGTAGTCGGGTAAAAAACAGCTCATGCTCACTATTTGTTGAACACCTAGCACTGATCAAAAAGGTAGTTTCTTTTGAGGAGAACGTGCAAGCAACTTTATGGCTCTCTATGGATGCTCTTATGTAAAATGTTTTACTTACAACTTTTTATAACAATAATTTGAGAGATTAAAGGAGACATAGTGTCATAATCCTAACTGAATATTTTAAATGCGAAAGTGAATTTCTTTGTCTGTTTGTTACGCTTTCACGCTAAAACGGCTGAACGGATTTAGATGAAATTTGGCACATGGGTAGAACATGATCTGGAATAGGAAATAGGATACTTTTATACAGATATTTCTACGGAATCGAGACTTACGCGGGTGAAACTGCGGGGCGCAGCTAGTAATTTAATATTAATCAAAGCCGAGGAATCGGTGACTTATTCTTTACAGACAGGAGATAACTACTGCTCATCCTCTTGCCATAAACTTCCAGCCTTTTGTCTATGGGGAGAAACCCCGTAGTGCTAAAATAATAATTATTATGTCCCAATCAATTCCGCGGAAATAATTAATTTCTTGTTTCCAACTCGATGAGACGATACCACGATTTCTGCCACAAAACTAGTTTTTTCTTGAATAAATATAGGTATTCTACTTCGTAAATTATTGGCATCGTGGAATACTTTTTTTGCTCTATCCAGTTTACCACACCTTTATGGCAGATGAATAATTTTGGTATAACCATTCTTGTCTTTTGAGATAAAAAAATATGACTAGACTTACCAGGAAGTTCCGACCAGTTGAACTTTTTACATTACTTAGCTTTTTCGTTAAGTTGCGTCGTCAGTTCATTGCAAAAAGGGGGATTTTAAACTGGTTTTAAATGCCCAATCAATAATAAGGTAAACGATTATTTAATTCCATGAATAACACCCGTTAAGCTTCTCTCGCTAGGACACGACTTGCTACAACTCTTTTACCAAGTTGCTCACTTTTTTAATTGACTCCCCATAATTTATTGGGTACTTTGAATTTCCGAGTGCATTTTCCAATAGTGTCTGTACAAGTCGGCCTTATCCAAAAACCTCAACTTCGCCAGCCTATAGGAATATGCTTCTCTAATTTTACGCGACCGTACCAACAGACGTGATATCTCCAAACCCGCACTGGGCCCGCGTAGTGGATTACGGCCCACTCCCTCTCACGGAGAGGAGGCCTGTGTCCATTGCAGTGGGAACATTATACGCTGATAATGCTTATACTATACTATATATATTTATAACCGCATAAAACCAACACGGAACTATTATAAAGTTTTCGGCATATTTTACAATATAAAGATAAATACCCAATCTGTTCCGTCCTTGACTGAATTTAGTTATGATGACTAACCGTGAGGTCATGAGTCTGTCGACATCAAAATACCACGCAGCGGACTTTTGAACGAGTCCAGTTTGACTTGGCCCTTTATAATGGCACTGCTTGCTCTCGTAACCATCACACCTGGGGGCCAAGTCTACTAATTTACAAACGTGTCAATGGTCTCGCAATGATGAGTTTTTAACAGATTTTGGTAGTTAGGCAGTGGTCTATAGAGTACTCATTACACATTTCGCCAGTAATCTCTGAGTCCCATGTACTTAGAGGCTATTGCTATTAACCGAGCACACTGGCTGTTACTAAGACATTCAAAACTACACTGCTTGTAATGCTGCGTCTACGCATCGAGCTTTATCGCGTAATTAGCATTATTTAGCTACGAGCTATTGAGCAGTTGAATTATATTGATTTAAAACAAGCATTGTAAAGCCTGCATGCTAGCACGAAGTTTCTTCGGTGAAGACATTCCAACAAGCATCGCCTTTTTGGATAACAAAAGTCATGTGAATGCTCGCATTCAAATGCTCGCTACCGAATGTTCGCGGCGCAGCTTCAAGGTAAAAGGTCAAACAGTTACGTTTTAAGTTAAAAGGTTAAATCCTCTACATTCAAGTAAAGTTCTCCATTTTGTCGCGGATCAAGATAAGCTGGATGCACTCACACGCACAAGTGTCGTTATGCGTTTGGTAATGTTAATCAGTGTTCTGTAATCCGTTGAATTTAAATGGCTACTTAAAGTTTAGGACATTATGGCATGAATAGGTAACCTGATTAGTTTTTGGAATGGCTTATGAAATAGGCAGGTTCTATTTAGAATATTCTTTGGATACACGACACGATATCTAATTAATTTACACACTTCATAAATACTGTAGACGTTTGTCACATGAAATCCAACGTTTCTCAGTTATAAATCTTAATTACAATATGTATACAAGCTAAATACACTAAAATATACATAATTTTATTTATTTCAGACATCATTCTAGTCCATAGTTACAACTCATACATTTAAATTACAAACTATTATAAATTCAAAACAGATACAAAACACAAAATAAAACTGTAATTAATAAATTTTCAATATACAACTACTCATTAAAACATGATAAATAAAATTGACAAAAAATAAAATAATTCGTCCTCATCGCTGTTAATGGGAAAAGTACCCAAAAGGCTGGCAACATTTCCACGTTGGATGGCAATGCTTACCGTTTCTTGAATATCAATTACAAATCAACTGTTTTCTGTACTCAAATGCCTCTATGCTATTTTACCTTTAACTTTGTGCAGTATAGCTAAGTTATCAATTTTCAGTAGTTACTTTGTCACTTGATTAAAAAGCTACTACGATAGCTGATAACATGGATCGGTAAAAGACGGAAAATAACAATTGAATATCGCATCATGATCATTTTAGCTGAAAGACAGCTGCTGGACACTGGCCTCCAAACAAGCATAGAATCCAGAAGCTCGGTCCCATCGGCCATCGGTTCTGCGAGCAATTTACCCTGCCCACTGTCATTTCAGTTGATATCTAAGTTACTTAGACAAAACAATAAAATAATGACCTCACTCACACCGGAGCAACGAGTCCATTCACGCGTGCTATTACAAAATTATGACCAACCGACAAGCTCCATTGAATGCTCGGAAGTAAATACTTCCTACACTCGCGAATCTCTTGGAAAATGTTACAAGTTACGCAACGGTGTGATATAAGGTCTTACGTTGGTTTGCCATGAGAGATGTTACCATTGTTTGGGGGTTTCAAAATAGTTATTAAGATGATGGAAGATAGATATATCTATGGTTCAATGGCTCAATGTGATGGATTGTGTGTGATGTTGTAAGATTTGTAATTTAGATGGAGGGTTTTCGATATAAAAATAATAAGTACCCATTTCACCGACGGACACTTACCAACTAACATTACGCATGTACTCCCATAAGGGAGAGGCAGAGGTGTACCTAGTACGTATATTAATATGTAACTATACATTAAATTCTAATGTAATCATATGCGGCCAGGATTTCCTTCCTGTCAAAACTGATGACTCTTAATTAAATACCTATGAAACTACATTCATTGTTGTCTGGGCAATCAAATCGCAAATAACCTTTTTTTTTTTTTTTTTTGAGGGTGGGAAATCATCCAATGACTTCTCCCGCTCTGGGCGGAGCGGAAGGGCGTGTCAGACTTTTACTGACTAAAACCCACCCGTGTTCCTTCATTTGCCTGTTGCCAAGGTCCCGGTATCCCTTTCGGACTTTCCCGCAACCCTGGCAGGCATCGGTCCTAGCGGACCCCGTCATTTTTGCTGACATCTCTTTGAGGCGCGCGTGGAACACGACGCGCCATCGACCCGGGCCTGGTCCTTATCGGACGGCGAGCTGCCCGTTGCTCGCCGTCCGCAAGCCCGCGCCTATGGTGGCCGGAAATCCGCCTGGGATTCCCGACGCCCAGGGCGTCTCCAACGGCGGCGGTTAGGGGCGTGAGGGCGCAAACTTTGCCTTTCCCTCACGCGTTCCGCCTCCTCCTTCGCGAGCATTACTGCTTCGCAGAAGGAGGTGACGGCTTCCCATGCCCTCTCGCTCCGTACCATGGCCTGAACCAGGGCCGGACGCGAGAGGTCACCGCCGCCAATCGCCTCCGCCTGTCACCACTGTGTGGATCGCCCGGAGGACACGGTGGAGCATACGGTTGAGGTGTGCCCTGCTTGGGCGGAGCATCGCAAATAACCTTGCTGATTGATTGGTCTTTAACCACGGTATCAGCTATTTTCGTATAGTTTGAGGCGAAATATGGGTATACGATAGGGAACCCCTACTTTTCGCATAATGCTTTTTTTCCCACTAGTCTTTGGTATAACGATTTTGATATATTTTTTTTTTGTCTGGTTTAGACACATACGGGTGATACAAGAATATTTTTCGGTTCCGAAAATATGCAACCGACATGATTAAGGTACTTAAAAAAAAACAAGTTTGTATGCGGTCACTTTATTTAGGTTTCTAGCGAGCTTTAAGGAATGGCATTACAGAATTAGTGTTTGTTAGCTTTGCAAATTATATCATAGCTCGTGGCTAAGTATTATCAGCCGCACGGGTCGATCCATCAGGTTAAGCTACGCTTGCCGGGCTTGGTCCGTGGATAGGTGACCATCTTCACATACCGAGACTCCTCTGTGCCTCGGAAAGCACGTTAAGCCGTTGGTCCCGGCTGTCATTCGTGGATTTTTGACAGTCGTTACGGGTCGTCAGAAGCCCGAACGTCTGACAACCAGTCATATCAAGGGGTATTGTATTACCCAGTTACTGGGTTGTGGAGGTCAGATAGGTAGTCGCTCCATGAAAAATACTAGTATTCAGCTGCATCCAGTTAGACTGGAAACCGACCCCAACATAGTTGGGAAAAGGCTAGGCAGATTGCTAGCCGACCCCAACATGGTTAAAGGAGGTAGATTGCTATCTTATGATCATAGACTAGGTGTTGTAAATGACAATTACACATGTGATATTTGATATTATCTTTCATATGGTAGTAAAGCATGTCGGTAATTTGATAATTTCGATTACTGCAATGACTGTAAAGCATAGAGGTTGAAGAGCTTGGGTAATAATATTAATTAACGAAGTAATGGACACTGATATTGTCTCTACTTTTCCTTAGCTATTTTATTGATTGATTAATAAACTATAAGAAAAAACAAGAATTGAATAGACCCTTTATTATGTACATCATACAAATCTACCTTGTATTTTATTAATATTTTTGTTTGTAATGAATAAAATGACAAACTACTGAACCGATTTAAAAAATTCTTTCATCTGTTGAATGCAATATTATCGCTGGGTTACATAGGCTATAAATTCATAAAGATATCATGTGGACGAAGCCGCTGTGGCGGAAGCTAGTTACACATATGAATGGCGCTAGAAACTCTTGTGAAAAGTCCTGGACTAACTCGGATAGTTCTGAAACACGCAGCAAGCAAGAGTAAGAAAATAAAGGCTCACTGGCCAATGCTTTTCCACAGAATAAACTTAAAGATCGTGTCGATACGAGAGAATCCTCATCATCTTCTTGCCCTTGTTCCATGTTACTTGGGGTCGGAACAACGCGTTTTCTTTGTTTCAGTCATTCACTGCCTTCTCTTCCATATCATTCCTCACACAATCCATCCATCTTTGGCCTTCTTCAACGTCTCCATTGCATCCATCAAAATATATTCATTTCTCTTTTAGTCACATGCATTTCCTCCCTCCTCATTACATGGGAAGACGAACCCGCTTAGAGCAAATACAGTCTCAAAGCAACGAAAAACTTAGCTCGTAACTCCATCTTAATTAATCAAAAGAACCCTAGCCTCACGCTTACGGCTCTGGGGGATACTTTAATAATCCCTATTAAATGATCAATAGCATTATATGCAAATGGTACAGAGCGCTTCCCATGGTGCGCCATTGTTTGCCATCGTGTACAGGGGAACAGTGACCCAGAAACAATTGTTGGTATCTGACCTTGTCTGAGACAGTGCGGTATTGAAGGAAATAGTAAAATATGTAAAATATTAAAATTAGTAAAATATGGTAAGGTTATAGAGGTATGCGGAACAGGATGTAAAGTTCACTTATTCTCCATAGAAAAAGGAGGATCCACCGACTAGACGAGTGATGTGTCCGGTGAGCTAGTCCTTGACGATTTTTCGGGGATGTTGGGACGTTGTATATATGCTAGTTGCGCGGTAAACTTTTCTTGCGCGTTACAGGATTTTTGTGTGACGTCAGTGTGACGCATAGGTCACAAGTGGTATTGTAGATGGCGCCACGAGGTCCTTTTCTCCCCTATCGGCGGAAACTTTGTAAAAAGATCATGCATAATCAGCATAATGGTATCTAATTAGCGAGTTAAGCAAAAGCATCGATAAATATTTAAGTATGTTCCGCATTAAAGTGATTTATTGCGATGAGAAGTCATTAAACTTTTACCAAACCATAGACACATCCATAGACGAGACTAATAAGCACCTAAAACCACTTTGATTGTGATGTATAGGAATTAAATTGAAAGTGCTCGTTTTAGTTATTGACCACTTCAAATAATCTGCACTTAGCATTCTCAAATAAGGCAAACTAGTTCATTAATGAGAAAAATAACGATTAAACAGATTTAGGTACCTACATGCTTACAAATATGTGAAGATATCAAGTACCATTTAAAAAAAAAAATTGTATGTGTGTAGTCTGTGTCGATAAATTTATAATTGCCAAATTCAAAAAGCGATTACCCCAAATTCAATAAAAGGAAATCATTGGCATTCCTAATTCAAATCCACATTTTATTCTATTCGCGCCGCAGACCACAGTGGTCAGAAAGCGACATCCAAGTGAAAGTAGAAAAAAGTAATATTTTATTTTAAAATTTCACATTCCTAAAAATTTCGTTCACACGCCTAATGTTATAATCTTGTGTTCATGGTCTAACAACCGAGAAATTTTGTTACTAAACATGTTGTCATAGTAAATTGAAACATACAACATCAATTTAGCACTTTGTTACCGCCATTTTAGACTTTAGCGCGAAGACGGACCGGTGTATTGCTATAACAAAAATATAATTTTTATTGCATTTGTTTTCTAGCACAATTACAATGATTTCTACTGTTGGTTTATCTGCAAATAAATTGTTCATGGTAGGCAATGAAGTTTTATTGTGTAACTTTGAGGTTTGACCAATAGAGGTCGTTTACCTTTAAACGTATGAATCCAAGTCATAACTGATTTTATAACCATCGTATACTGTTATGAGAAATGCTACTCGTTACGCTAGTCTTAAATTTATGGTTTTATAGAAGAATTAGGTCATCTTTCATATAAAAAAAGAATAAATCAAACTAGCCATTAGAAGAATGATTTATTCCTTATTTGGAAAGTTTATTAGAGAAAGAAGAAAGTTCATTAAATGTTATAAATCGAATCACATTCCTTCCACGCCTTCGAAATTCAAAATGAGGTAAAACAGATCGAACTTAACCCATGCGCCTGCGATCGGTGTCGCATAGCAAATTATTACAAGTTTAATGTTCTTTAGCGTTATTTTGAACTATATTTGTATGTAAGTAAGGGATAGTTTTGCTTGTTTTTTCTTACTATTTATAGAAGGTGACGTGAATGTCAAGTACAAGAAATCGAATATAGTGGTTCGCTAATTTTCGGTCACTTTCGAGTTGCAGCCAATGGCATCAGTGAAAGACCATTTTGTATTTTATTAACGAGTCTGCTGTCAGTGTCACACACTCTATCATCTTTCTATCGATTTTAAAAAGTATGACAACCTTCTTTTAATTAAGAAAAGGTGTTTTAAAATTATGTGTGGTAATAGTTACGTTTTTTTAAGCAAGTGTCACGTGTTTTACGTTTTTTTAAGTAATCATTCAATGTATTCGGGTCGGGCCGAATTGAGAGTGAAACTAAATTTTTTGTGAACACCCACAGATGCCGGCTGTCTGTCGCACAGTGCTTCATACTTTGCACTTAGACAAAATATTTGAATTCCGTTGTTGTGTACTTAACATACTTTTTTTACGGCTTTCTCGAGTTATTGCGAATTTTCGTACTTACAACGTTTCTAAGTTAAACTTTGTTTTTCTTAATGTTTTATGTGAGTTAAACTTCACCTTGGATCTATTAAACTGTGAAATCATGTCAATATTTTCAAGTTCATTGGAATAATTAGTTTATTTTATTTTTTGACTTTTCAATGGAAAACTTCATATTTTTTAAGCACATAGCTTGGCATATTTCATCATAATCATATTATTACATACAATTACTATTACTCAACACCTTGACAGCCAATTTCCATTCATGAAAAAAAACACATAACAAACAATCACTTTGTCCACAAACAAGCAACAAATAGCCCACAGTGCGTTACCAGTTACGTAGTCGAGTTAATTACAGGGTACTAATCATACAATTATAGACGAAGCCAGCATTCTGGGTCAATGTGGCTGGTCAGACGTCGATGCCCGAACGTGATCATTTTAAGCTGGTAGGTAGTTGGTAATCGAGCCTGATTACAGGCTAGCTTGTAGTTTGTAAGCCTTGATCTTGATTGAAAGTGGTGGTGGTACATGATGATTGATTTGAGGTAAGAAGAGTGGTGGATGCTGGTATTTCTCAGTTATTCTGGGCATGTAATAAGCAGCGGTCATTTTAATGAGCCGGTAAGAATTCCAATGCGCGCTTGGCCAGTGCCCTGTTTATCAAAACTTATAAGCCTTGTATTACCAAACGTCATTATTTAGTTCACAAGTACTTATATTTTTACACTTTTATTCGTGAAATTATTTGTAAGTTACAACTTGTAGAAAATCATAACAAATCCTGAGTGTCTAGCGACTCTCTATTCCGTCTTACAGGTTTATAAGTGTCGTGCTTAGTACCGTAATAAATGTTGAAAATCGATTTTCTTTTTTTTAATGTGTTCAAAACAGTGAGATGACCTGATGGCCGTGTCCCAGCAGTGGGAACATTAAGGCTGAATATGAACATGGAGATGAGCTATGAATTAACATTCTAGGTAACCTGTGAACGTGTAGACTTGTTACTTTTCATAAACAGGACCCTGGTCACTTTACCCTCAGTTAAGGCACAGTATATGTATAAAGATGTTCGCATAGCTCGTCAAAATGTAGGAAACAGCTGATTTTTGTTTCGGGATTTCTGGGTTGGTCCCATAGTGAAAGTTGTTTATAATGATGAGTACAATGACCCCTTAAAACTGTGGTTTAGGTTTACTTTATGTTAAAATTACTTAGAAAAGTAAAAGGTAAACATGAATTCATTTTATTCAGGTTTAAACCTGCAACCTGGGGTAGTATTATGAAGTATTAATGCCATCATTATTCCACTGCGAAAACGGGATGGTGCTATCGGCCTTGTCTAGCTCCATCTCTCTCTCACACTGGAAAAATGGTGGCATTAATACTTCATAATACGGCACCTAGTACTTAATGATAGCCATTTCGGTTGTCCACGATGGCTAACTGCGAGCAATTTGTAAAAAGATTTCTGCTTAACCTTTTGCGAAGTTCATGTCGTATAGACTCTGGTACATGCTGTTTAAAAAAAGAAAGCCTCAGTCGCCAAAATTATAATTCGTTAACTGTATAATCAGCACTGAAAAAACCAGTTAGTATGCAAAACTTGAATGAAATGACGATATGATGCCAACGCATACTTTCGACCAAATCTTTCGTACAAATCTTTTACTCAAATTACTATGCAGTGTTGTAATAACAACGGTTAACTATAGAAAACCTCTAAATGGTGACGTCTTTCACGATCTATTATACATTTGTAAATAAAAGTACTACAACAAACATTCTTTCACAACTCAACAAAATCGAAAGTGTTTGAAAAGTGTGAATTGGGAAAAAAGTCTGCGCCTGCACTGGCAATTGTCGACCTGCGGGCAGGGTTGCCAGACCTTTAAATGTCAGTTTTTCCAGGATATCGGGTAATAGCTTACACATTCAAATTGAAGTTATGTGTGAGTCATTTGTATTTCTTTCTTGAATCATCTGCCTAGCCTTTTCCCAACCATGTTGGGGTCGGTTTCCAGTCCAACCGGATGCAGCTGAATACCAGTATTTTACATGGAGCGACTGCCTATCTGACCTCCACAACCCAATAACTGGGTAATACGATACCCCTTGGCAATACTGGTTGTCAGACTTTAGGGCTTCTGACGACCCGTAACGACTGTCAAAGATCCACAAATTACAGCCGGGACCAACGGTTTAACGTGCTTCCCGAGATACGGAGGAGTCTCGATATGTAAAGATGGTAACCCATCCACGGACCAACCCCGGCAAGCGTAGCTTAACCTGATGAATCGACCCGTGCGGCTGTTATTACTTAGCCACGAGCTCCTCGAGTATTTCTTTCTTGAATAATGAGTTTTATTTTTTTACTTTATTATGGCAACCTAAGTACCTACAGTTCTGCGGGCATCTTTTCAAGTAAGTACTTTTTATGGATTGAGCTAGTACCTAATTAAAAGTTTCTTTGTCTAGTTCTTAATTTTTTTTTTCTATTGTGGTCCACGTTTGGAGTCTCACATAACTGACATAAAAACTCAGTCTACTTTTTGTAACTAACCCGCTTCCATTATCAATAACCTTCACAATAACAGCGCCATATTTAGTATAATAGGTATAATAATTACACAAATGATCGCCCACACGATCATTATCCATTGTAAGTTGCTTAATATTGATCTAACGACCACGTCTGATGCAACTGTACCAAATTATAAAGATCAATATTGATTTTACGATTGATCACAGTTTTGGTCAGTCCATTGAAAGTAGTATGGAAGCAAATAAACATGGTGTAATTTTGTGATGGAAAAGTAAGAGTTTTTTTGGTCAAATTATGGGAGTCCTTTATGGTGAAAAGAATTGGCCATAAACCCATATATACCATAATGGAAATATACCATGACTCTTAATTTTTTAACAAATAAAATGCGCCTTATAAAACCAAAATGAGTGATGTTTTATTTTTTCATGTTAGAAACCTTTAGACATAACGTTTCCCTATTTTATCACTGAAAGAAACTACTCCGCCGGTAAATACTTTTCCCCGTAACAAGGGAAATAAAAATTCATCAACTGGCAACCCTGAACAATCGAGGTCATAGTAAAAGCGAAAAGCGCGAAACAGGTTTTGATTCGAATTTGGGTTCGTGACAGGTTGTTTTCTCTTGCCCCGAGGTGGCGCAGGCGCAGCTGGCTGATCGAGATGCCAGACACGAATTTGGCAAAGAGTGAGGAGTTTATTTATTTCATTGTTTTCACTGGGTGACAGTAATTTAAACAGCTGGGTTGGAATTGTTTGCAAGAAATTGATTTTAGTGCGCGTGTAAGCATTTTGAGACTTGACATGTCTGTAGGTACAACATATTGATTTGGGACTGAATTTAAAAATCCATAATAATATGTAATAAAAGATATAAATCTATAATAATATTGATTAATAGATAATTAATATTCAGTACTATTAGTACTTATTTAGACTGTAGAAAAAAATCTGTGCCTGAACTAACCAAAAGCAAATAATATATTTTATGTAGTAATAAATACTAATTTCGCTGATCGATGTTCATAACTTCAACTCTTAACTTCGCCAATAAATGAAAGCTATGCGAAAACAGTAAATACATTGGTTTAGGCGCAGTCTTCCCATAATTTCAGTAAGGAACCCTAAATAATTATCTTAAAAGTCAAGGTACATCATACTCGCAATATTTAAACCTAGCAATTACGTATTTATTTTTATTGCAACACTTGACTTCACGGATTTTAAATAATTTGCAAGTATTTATATTCTTTTTCCTCGACTTGCATTATTCATCGCTGTTACCTAAATGTTGCCAACAGAACCTTTTAGTTTTGGTTTAAAACCAATTCAAAATCACGTCTCAAAGTCTTGGAATTATATTCCCTATTAGCGCTTTGTTTATCTAACCTTAAAATCTTTATAAATTGATCAAAATAATAAAAAAAAATTAAATTATGTTCGCATAACTTGAAAACGGCTGGACCGATTTGACCGTAATAGTCTGAATCAGGTTCTTACGGAAAGAAAAATTTGAAAAGTGTAAATTGATGCATTTTCTTATGGGAATTTTTTTTTGACAGGAAAACGTCTGTCTCGTTTTCCTGTCCAAAAAATAATTCGTACAAAATTTCAGCTTTAGCAAAGGTTCAGCTAATAAATAGTACAGCAATAAAACTTTACTCTCTTTCGGACACCACTTTATCAACTAAGTAATTATTCCACTTTGAATACAATTATCAAACACGTTACTTTTTAACGGTTTTACAAGGTTTAATTTAAATTACCAGTTTCGAAAAGAGGCAGCTTTTCTTAAAATTTCTTCCAAATTCGAACGGTGTAAGATTTCCCGCCAAGTTTTGATTTAAAAACAAATGAGTTCCCTTTTTGAATTGTCTACGGTCACTTCTTGATCGAGGTACTCTACGACACAGCCCAATTTTCCAAAAACATTGCTTAAATCAATTATCCTTCAAAGATTTAAACAGTTACACTTAAACAGACATTTTACAAGCTTTACGAACAGCTTTACAATGTGGTTCTAACGAGTACGAGTAGGTGAGCAGTACAGGAAACCCAGTTATACAGATGAAAGTAAGGCCACGACGAGGTCACTCGACTGGTCCGATCTTATTTGCGTTATTTGCAGTCTGAAGGGACTTTAGTTTTGTCCCTTTTACGTGCTAACGCCTTCATTAAATTGGTTACATTCTTTTTTGAATGAATCCTAGAAGGTAGGTACTTCCATTACAGTTTGTTTGTTAAATTTTAGTTCGGTTAAGGCTAGGCAGATGATGACTGTTGCTAAGTTATGATCCAGAAAATAAGGGGTTTATAAATAAAATAACTTTTTGCCGCTAAGAATCAAGCTTTTGAAAGGGCAACAGACTTCTTGTATTAAAAATCCAATGGTCTAAATCATTAACACTCGTATGGACGAGCTATATGAGAATAACTTATGTTAGTAAAAGTATTTCAAAATAAGCCAGGTTATCTCCCGATGTGCTGGATAAAACTTCCAATATCGACGCTTAAAGGAGCAATTTTAATGCTACACATTAAAGTATAACAACCTTATAGGTAATTATATTTATGAGCCGTTTGGGGTTGAAACCCTAGGGCCGTGGGGTCCGAGTGCTCATAGCTTGATCCATGAAATCTCCAATCGGCTATTTGACACTTCCCGTGACCCAAGTACTAGTTTTAACCTTGGTCAGAGGATAAGCATTGCCATACAACGTGGCAATGCCACCAGTCTCTTGGGTACATTACCAGCCGACAGCGATGCGGAGGAATTTTTCGATGCCACATTTTAGTTAATTGTTTATTTGTATAGTTACTTTTAATTTAGTATAAAATGTAAATAGTTAGTATAGTTTGTTTGTTAGATAATAGAATGCTACACATTGTATAAACCCATAAACAACACAACATTGACATTGATTCCATTCAATATCGAACCACTACATTCCACATACCGCACTATACTACTCTCTCTGGGACTATTAAAACACCATCAGTATATTTTCTAACACTATACAGGGTTACTGGTAACTCGACGTATTCCTTGCAGGACGTCATAGTAGGGTTAAAATGCAACAAATTAAGCCACCAAATGTTCTACCGAAATTCAGTAGTTTTTGAATTAGTTAAGAGTTTTAGTTTTTTAATGAAAAATCCCAGATTAAATCATTTGAAACCAATTTAAAAATGATTTACGGCGCGACTGTACTGAAATTTAAGTTATTATCATAGTTGACGCCGTAACAGACCTTTGGTAATAATTAAAAGTTCAATAATGCCTAAAACTTTGGCAAATATCACTAACAAAACATTTAATTTTTTGTAATTTTTAGCTCTAAAACTCTTAACTAATTCAAAAACTACTGAATTTCGGTAGAACATTTGGTGGCTTAATTTGTTGCATTTTAACCCTACTATGACGTCCTGCAAGGAATACGTCGAGTTACCAGTAACCCTGTATATTCCATCACGGACGCCAGAAGCAATAGAAGCATTCTTTGTATACCTACTATAGATAATAATGTGAGTGATTTCACGCAGAAATGTCTAGGGAGCCTAGATAGGTAGCGAGGAGAAATGAGCTGAGATGAGATAAGATGAGTGATGGTTTTGCGAGCCGCTGCTGTGAAGGATGACTTGATAAATGAAATGTTTGTTGAAAAGACATGTTCATTTTAATGTGGTAATTTTTTTTTGCATGACGCAAATAATGTTTAATGTTTTTTTTGTTTTTTTGTTTTTTGAAAGAAGATGGTGATGGTGACGGAATGAGCTTGGCTCTAAATTAAAACATTTGCTAGACCAGATGATCTAGAAATTGGAACAGTAAACTTTTTGCCTAGCATTTTATTATTTTAACGGATAGTCTGATTGATAACCGGGGGCCTAAACCGGCCACATTAGCAATTCCTCTAAAAGCAGTTCATTTCCTGAATCCCAGCTGTCACCAGCAATTGCCCTAATTTGACATAAAAGCAATTCATAATTTGTGGACCATTTTACGAATCTCCATAGAAAACTGTCAAACAGATGAATTATTTCATAATAAGAATTACACGCAGATCATATTATGAATGGTCAGTTTGTGACATTTTACGATGATTCATAATGTTTGCATATTATGATTCTGGTAAAGTGACCGTTTTAAACCCCCTGATCTAGGCATTTGGATGAAACTATAATTACAACTGATGGCTGATAAATAGTATGGATCCTCTGAATGATCGATGGACGGTAACTATTATTTCAGTATAGCTTAATGCTTACGCTAAATAAACTCAAACTGTTTGACTAAGCTTATTTTGAGCTCAAGTTTATACAATCACCCCCTTTCCCGCGCTCATTCATAATTTTTTTCTACACTTAGTTCCTATCAGAATTTTCCAAAGCCTTTCCTCACATATTTTCCATTTCTCGCTCAACTTTCCACATAACTTTACCTTTCTATCTATAAAACAGTAATGATGATCGCCAATTGTCCCGTTGATCGGCTCGTGCACAGCTGCCTAACGTGGACATTAGTGGTCGCTTGTCACACCGCACCGTATCGAAAGGGTTGAGAATTGATTCAGCGAACAATACACTTGATTTAAAAGTATGGACTGTTGAATGACACGGTCAATCTGTTTTTATTGTATTTTCTAATCTCTGTCAGTGTGTTTCTTTAGATTAGCTGGTAATCGTTTAGCTTTCACTAATGAGAGTTTACTAAGACAAAACCATTATCACTGCGCTTGACAGAAACATAATGACTTGGCTGTCAAATAAATCGATTACAAAATTGCTTTCGTCGTTTAATGCGACTTCTGCCATTTTTCCTATGAATCTATCAATATCTATAAATTCCCTATGAACCTAAATACACAATTTTTTAGCCTAATAATCACATTTAACTAAAATATGAACCATCTTACGACCCACAACAATGCACCTTGATTTGTTTTTACATGAAATTATTCTTGAACGTTCCAAGCTTCATTTTTTAGCCAACATCTGCCATTCGTAAATGTTTATCCATCATCTGTCATCTCGCATGTTTATAAATGGTTATCCAAACTACCTATAATATAATGGAGCAAACTCATTTGCTACGTAACGGTGTCATAGAAGGAAATACAAGAGTAATGTAACCGATACCGCAACTATGTAGAACATTTTGTATGTAAGCGTTTCCTTTTACCGGCTAGAATATCGGTATGTAGAGCTATGTGGAATGTGGAGCTATGTGGGAGCTATGTGGAGCTATCTTAATGACAGCAATTGCAATGGACTTTCTGGATTGTAACACTTGAATAAGAGATTGTTTGTGTTGAAATATGTATTGCTGAGAGCTAAAAATCTTATAAAAATATGTAGATTTTTTTTAAATAAATGTTTTTTTACGGGATATTGAAAACGCCGAGCAAATGATTGCAGAAAACTATGAGATAAGACAAGTAAAGTAATGTTCAGTTGTTCTGGTTTCTACCTACCCCCATCGGGGAAAAAATCACAAAGTTTCGATACGCGTATGTTATTGATTCCTTTTAGGGTCTATCTCCTGTAAAACTTGCTCTCCGATCATCTTCCCTCGTATTACCTTCTACGTTTAACAAACTTTAGACTTTCACTTCTACATACCCTTTGGCTATACTAGTCGTAAACATACGAGCTCTTCAACACACAACAATACACCTTTCCCTTCGAGTCACTCCCTCACATGAACGTTCTCGAAGCATCAAATACCAAGGCCAGGCGACCTCAGCTCTCAGTACAAGGTTGCAATGCGGAATATTTTGCACAATGCACTTGTTATGTTATGTTATCCGTTTTATTAAGTTTTTCATCATTCTCCTGCCCGTATCCGAATTTATTTCTAGTTCTCGCAACATGTCTTTTTCTTCCGTATACTTCTCTATTAGTCGTCATCTCGGTAGTCACCCCCTTTCTAGCCATATCATCTTTCACACAGTCCATCCATCGTTTCTTTGGTCATCCTCTAATCTTATTGACATCGACATTCACAAGTTTCTGAACGTGGTGTCGAAAAAGTGGACAGCCAAATTCTAAGGCATTGGTGACTCATGCATGTCCAAAAGAGTTTGCTAAATAAAAATAACAAAATACAGATTATATACATAAAGGAAGGGCTCATAGGGCGTCAAAAAACTCTTCCGCATCACTGTCAGTGGGAAAAGTGCCCAAAAGGCAGGATTCTTTGACCTAGAAATTGGCCAGCCCTCTGGTCACGTGAAGAGTCGACCAACCGCTTGGCGATGTCCCGAAATACTCGATGAGCACTCGGACCCCACGGCCCTAGTGTTTCAATGTCCAAAATAATAATTATTTAAAATTTTACTAACTTAGCTATTAGTATCTACATACTAACATAATATGGACTTGTACCAACTATGTGTGTGCTTGGTCTGAAATAAACAAATTCATACCCAAAACTTGTCTCCCGACATTTTCCTCATTCTTTCGCATCACGTGCCCATACCATGACAACCTTTCCACACAACTTTTCAGTCACATTCAAACTTCCTCTTATGTACTTATTTCTTATTCTGTCCATTCGTGTAACACCACACATTAAGTTTTTGTGCACAAAAATTAATTATTATGTTCTAAAAACTTGCCTGCCTTGGTGGTCTAATGACCACAAGCTGGAATGCTTTACGTGGGTAGGACTTAAATAGCATGTAACAAAAACCCTGTCCGATCCGAAAGGGTGCGCCTAACAGCAATAACATTACAAAAACGTAATGAATTTTTTTTTCTGTGAAATAAAGTTTTTGCTATTTAAAACTCAGGTTTTTTGTACCAAAATTACCCCCATTTAATTATAAATTAGCTAATTTTCTACAAAGTTCATAAGTTATTGTAATTGCCCATTGAAAAAAACGTGGCTATTTTTTACTTTTTCCAAAAAAAAAGCCCCCTTAAATAGAATCTCAGTATGATTTTTAAAAACACCCTCAAGGATCGGACATGGTTTTTTTTAAACGCTGTATAAGGAGGTTAGATGGAATCGTTTTGCTCGGCTCGTGCAAAGTGCTATCAGGTTTTTCGGGGCAGAAATCCTTAGGTGGTAAGTAGCATCCTTAGCTTAGTAAGAACTAAGAAGAGTCGGGATTTGTATCCTGTTAATCCCAACTCTACTTTAATCATGTAAAAAACTGTATTTACAGAATACTTCCTTATACTTCATGAAGATCAAGATTGCATTCTTCAGATTTCATCCTAATGCAGAAAAGCTGTTTTATTACCTGAAACAATGAAGAAATATAATTCGTTTATTTATTATACTTAACTAAGACTCCTACAACTAAAAACAGCATTTTGAGGATCATTTGAATTAATATGTCATTATTCGAGATGACATCATTCTGCAGTTGGATCTGTGAGCGTGACTCATTACCGGAATTAATTTAGAAGTCCTGCTGACAATGCCAAAAATACAACTTCATTAAATAATTTACTGCATTAATAAGAACAGATCACAAAATAACATTTTAAAGAATTAGATAAATTTTCAGAATATTACATTTTAGGGGTCAATTAATAGCTTTATATAACCCTGCTCTGTAAAATATTAAAATCGTAATTTAGTAAGCCCCGATACCATCACAACGAATTTTCTTTCTTTCTTTTTTAGGGGTATGAGGAACAGGGTGTTAGTTCACTCATGCACCATAGAAAAGGGAGGATCCTCCGACCAGACGGGTGTTGTGTCTGGCGGGCAACTGCCCAATGATTGATATTGGATTTTTGTATATATGTTCACTGCACGGTAAACTCTAATTGCGCGATGCAGGATTTTTGTGACGTCAGGTCTTTGATGCGTAGTTCGAATGTGACGATGTAGGTACCGCCACACTTTCGATATCAGAAAATGTCACAAGTCCCCAAAATGTAACAATGTCCTCAAAACTCCTCAAAAGTGACACAAAGTTTTCTTTTCCAGTGATAGTAAAAGTACATAAATATTCAGTGAATGTGGGCAAAAGGCGATAACCCCAATGTCTATGTAATACGTTTTTGGAATACCTAATAATGATGAAGTCGGTCCTCACGCTGACATAGATGGAAAGTTTGTTGAGCTTGAGGAATTTATATGTAAAGATTGTTGACCTCTGAGTCAGATTAGTATGTATCCTTAGTAACATAACACTAAGGTTTATGGTTTGTCTCTATGTCTATGGCAAAATAATTTAATAAAGAAGTGAATCAGTCCATTTTTAAACGAATTCAAAAAAGGAGGAGGTTATCAATTCGTCGGTATCTTTTTTTTTTAATGTTTGTTACCTCAGAACTTTCGACTGGGTGAACCGATTTTGATGATTCTTTTTTTTTTGAAAGCTTGTGCTTCCCTTGTAGTCCCATATAAATTTATTATTAATTTTAATTTATTAACTTTGCTAGAGTCGTTTTTGAGTTATGTAGCTTCAATAATTGCGTATTTTTCTCACTTAGTCCATGTAGACGACATCTTATTTGAGTCACTGTTATTTACATAGCAGGTAGTGTTATTAGAATTTGTGTGGGGTAGGTACCACAACAAAAAAGTGAAAAAACCGACTTCCAAAAAAACACAAAAATAGTGAAAAATTACTTTAATTTCGGAAGTCGGTGTCTTTGCTTTTCAATTTTCGTTTTTTGCCTCCGACTTCCGAAATTAAGGAACCGAAGTCGGTTGTTTTTTTTTTGTAAAAAGATTTTTACTTGAAAGATTTCACGGTTAAATCAGTGAGTCTCAAGATTTTTAACCTCCGACGGCAAAAGAGGGGTGTTATAAGTTTAACGTGTGTATCTGTGTATCGGTCTGCGCCATCGTAGCTGCCAAACGGCTGAACCGATTTTGTTTTTTTTTGTTTTGTTTGAAAGGTGACTTGATCGAGAGTGTACGTAGATATATTTTTTTTTTTTTAAATCGTTTTTTAGATGTTTTGTTTTCGTCGGGGATTTTTTTTTAAATTTAATTTAACTTGTTATATTATTTGACTTAGGATAGCTGATATGACAGGAGAAGCTCGTGGCTAAGTAATAACAGCCGCACGGGTCGATTCATCAGCTTAAGCTACGCTTGCCGGGGTTGGTCCGTAGATGGGTGACCATCTTTACATATCGAGACTCCTCCGTGCCTCGGAAAGAACGTTAAAGCGTTGGTCCCGGCCGTCATTTGTGGATGTTTGACAGTCGTTACGGGTCGTCAGAAGCCCGAAAGTCTGACAACCAGTCTTGCCAAGGGGTATCATATTACCCAGTTACTGGGTTGAGGAGGTCAAATAGGCAGTCGCTCCATGTAAAATACTGGTATTCAGCTGCATCCGGTTGGACTGGAAGCCGACCCCAACATGGTTGGGAAAAGGCTGGCAGATGATGAGCTGATATGATAGGAACAGGAATATGTCGAATAAGAGTAAAATAACTAACAATAATTGAGATAGCCATCTGTAGAGATGCATAATTAACCGCCTCTGTGGTCTAGTGGCAAGACCACCTCTCTCAGACCCAGAGTTCAATTCCCAGCGGGGGCAAATTTTTTTGTTCGGCTAGCTACCCCCTTCTTAAAAAAGTCTGTAACCATAACAACAATGTTAACAGCATTGTTGTGTTTCGGCAGTTAGAGGTAAGATAGCCAGTTCCGCTGTGGTTGAGGATTCAAGGTCAATTTCGCTTCCACCTTCAGCCTGATCATCACTTACCATCAGGTGAGACGAAGGCCAAGAGCATTAACGTCGTTGTTAAAAAAAAAACTCTTTAAATTTTAATGAACTTATGCAAAAATAAATAAAACTAGCTCACAATTAATGAATAATCACAGGCAATTAAACAAAAATGAACATAGTAATTAACATCATATCAATTGAAAATAATAACAACCAATTTAAAACCATTTATCAAACGGTTTGCGAATATTTACATAATAATAAAAAAATTAACGCTTGGTTAATCGCTTGTTTCCGTAAACACTTTGTAAATATTTGTTTCACTACAAATTATACTGTTTTACATAACAATAAAGGCAGTTACACACTTAATTCAACTTCATTGCTCTGTCTTCAATCACCTGTACACACGGCTACACATCAAGCTATACATTTCCAGTTTATGCTGATCCCACATTGTATAGGATTTCCGTACAATGCGAGGTCAGCTTATACTGGAAACGTATAGCTTGATGTGTAGCCGTGTGTACAAGCATTTATGATTTTCTTTAACATTGAAGTGTATCAATACCTTAACTTCATTTTAAGCCATCTGTGGTTTTTAGATGTCATTTTAAAAATCTACAAATATCTAATCCATACTCCATACTAATACTAATATTATAAATTCGAAAGTAACTCTGTCTGTCTTTTACCTTTTCACGCCTAAACCACTGAACGGACTTCGACAAATTTTGGCAAGGAGATAGATGCCATCCTAGGGAAGGACATAGGCTACTTTTTATCAACATACCACGCGGGCGAAGCCGCGAGCGGAAGCTAGTCTAAAATAAAACATTTTTCTGCAACTTTTCTAATGGTAACAAAACCATGTTAACTGATCGCGTCTGCAAAAAGGTGATAACGTCATTTTCACGGTTGGCGATGCGCGAGAGTGATGCCAATGGACTATCTTACGCATGCGTTGCTGATACAACTCTATGATTAGCATTGGCTATGATTTAAGTCAGAGAAGAGATGAGTTTTTGCCAATGAAACAAAAGTTTTCGCTGCCTATTCATGTATGTAAGATCCGCTTCTAAATTAGGTATTTAGTTGTTGTCGGTTGTTACGCAGCTAACTAGTTTATTATCTATTAATAACAAGTTCTTGCTTTTACTATAGAGCCGAATACCATGATTATGACTTCTGTAAAGTGCTTGCTACGCGGCCACCAACCGCGTTCCGACAGAGGTGACCTTGGTGGTTTACAACCGTGTAGATGATGGTTTACTACCAAATTTGAATCAGCTCTGCCGGTCACCAGCTCTGTCGGAGACGCGGTTGGCGACCGTGTAGCAGACGTTTAACTCAACAACCTTTTAATACTAGCTAAGAGTACCCACCCATTCAGCAAAGCAATTTTTAACTGAATATTATTCCATTGTAATTTTAGAGGCAGGACGCTTTTTTTTTAGAACCCAAATAGTTATATTCCGTTGTTAAATTGACGCAAACTACGTAATAAAACTTAACAATGTTTCTCGAATATTTAAACATGAAGATCATCGCTACATCTTATAATTTAAACCACGCCTGACCACGTAGATCGATGTGCACGCGATTACATGAAATACTGTGCGAACAAAATACTATGAGTTGCAGCATCGCACATGAACTCATTCTGAGAGCCTTATTTATATATAAAGCTGATGAGTTTTTGTGTCTTTTGTTTCTTTTTTTGAACGCGCTTATCTCTAGAACTATCAGTCAGATTTGAGAAAATATTTTTGAATCTTATAGCCCTTATTCTTGAGGAATCCGGTCCGTAAGGAGCTGAGCAAAAATAAAAAAAGTCAGAAAGAACACTAATAAGCGAAAACGAAGTAATATCAAGGATGGGCGACGAAATGCGACGCCGTATGTCGGGGGCCTCAACACACGGACTTATCTACGAGTATATTCCATTTGAAATAAGATTCGATATTTAAATAAACCTTTTTTACAGTCCGTTCAACCGATTTTGACTTCTATTACATTGGTGGCATGACAAATGGCAGCTGCAGTAGACAGTTGGTATTGTGTTACCTTTTTTGCTTTTAATGCTATCCTTATGCCTACGGTATAGAAGTCAAAATCGGTTGAACGGACTGTAAAAAGGTTTATTTAAATGTCTAATCTTATTTCAAATGGAGTATCGTCGGAGGCAGAAGCTAGTTTGTATAATGAAAGAGTAGTTCATGCTTGAAATCACTGAAGAGTGTTGAGTGAGTGATAATTGAATAGTTAACAGATTAATAATTCATAATGTTTCATAAAAAGTTATGAACGTAAATGGCGGGAAAAATCTATACATAATGATAACATAACGTCGAGCCTGTCTTCCCCGAAGGGTTGAGCAGGATGTGTAGTCCACCCACTATTCACCAGATGATAATGCCATGATAAGGAGGTCGTGGCTAAGTAATAACAGCCGCACGGGTCGATCAATCAAGTTAAGCTACGCTTGCCAGAGTTAGCCCTTCAAATCAATCAATCTGCCTAGCCTTTTCTCGACAATGTTGGGGTCGACTTCCAGTCTAACCGGATCCAGGTAAATATCAGCATTTAACTTGAAGCGACTGCCTATTTGATCACCACAACCAGTTCCTGGATATAACGATATCCCTTGGTTGTCAGACTTTCAGGCTTCTGACGACCCGTAACGACTGTCAAAGATCCACGAATGACAGCCAGCACCAACGGCTTAACGTGCTTTCTGAGACACCGAAGAGTCTTGGTATGGAACTGAAATGGTGATCCAACCACGGCCATCGTAGTTTAACCTTGATCAATCGACCCGTGCTGAAGTTAGCCACGAGTCCCATAAACACCATCACAATATCTCTAACAAACAGGCTTGGTCAACAATGAATCACTCGTACTTTCTTCTCAACCTGTAGGGCAAACAGCTAGAACTTTCACTTGGACGTAGATCTCTATATACATATGTAATATGTAAAGTTATTGTACATATGTACGTAGAATAATTCCTTTGGCGAGGTATGGTTGCGAAGTTAGTACGACTTTTACTTCGTTATGATGAGAGTGGTTATTTCTGTTAGGTAATGTTTATACTACTAGGGCTTTCAAATAAAATTTTCTCAATCATGCTTGGAAATTCGAGCATTATTTTGACAACCTTCTTCGAGATAAATCAAAATTGCTGTACTGGTAAAAAACAAGTGACGATGCGGCCAGCAAAGTTACTATGAAAATCCATATCTGGCGTGGTTAGCGGCCAAATAAATTACTATGAAAACTCATATCTGTCGTGTTATTTAAAAATGGAACGAACTTTTTACTTCAACACACGGCAACCAAGGAGGTACTCGTAACTTATCAAAGATTTTATTTAATTTCGAATTGGTTTGCAAATAGAACAAAGAAGAAACAAATTAACATATTGGCGCATGAAAAATGATAGTTGTTCGTCATTGATTCTGGAATTTCTATTTAATTTACTCAGTTTGAATTTCCGCGCGTTGTTTGAGAAAAGTACTATACAAGCCTTGGCCGCAATCAGGAATTGATGGACTCACGCATGAGTGCCTCAGCATCGCCTCGGCCCTCATTTTCACGATCGTCCATCAATTCCCTTATTGCAGGCCGCGACAGTAATGTACTATTGGTTGCGAGGTTGTGTTATTTGATAAGAGCCTGCTGTCTCATAGAAAAGACGTCTGTCCGGTTAAGTAGCAAGGACCCATAGTAATCAAATAAGAGAGGCCATTAAAAACTCGACGTGACTCGACGACTAGAATAGACCTAAAAGTGACTACGACTGGAATAGAACTAAAAGTGACTCTACGACTGGAATAGACCTAAAAGTGACTCTACGACTGATATAGACCTAAAAGTGACTCTACGACTGGAATAGACCTAAAAGTGACTCTACGACTGGAATAGACCTAAAAGTGACTCTACGACTGGAATAGACCTAAAAGTGACTCTACGACTAGAATAGACCTAAAAGTGACTACGACTGGAATAGACCTAAAAGTGACTACGACTGGAATAGACCTAAAAATGACTCTACGACTGGAATAGACCTAAAAGTGATTCTATGACTGGAATAGACCTAAAAGTGACTTTACAATGGAATAGTCCTAAAAGTCTAAACAAGTCTACACATAAGAGAAGCTAGTAGAGAGTATAAACATTTTCGCACCCAGTTATAATAAATGTGGTCAACAAGGTATGTAGTTATGTAGCTGACTATGTAGAAAACATATTTCTTCCAAAATTGTCTTCTTTTCAAAGATTCAGATTCACGATTAAGTTAATGGATTTTCATTTAGCACTAACGCCTAGACAGGACGTTACTTACTACTCTAAACGTTATCTGTCTGTGGCGGTACCTACATCGCCACATTCAAACTACGCATCAAAGACCTGACGTCACACAAAAATCCTGATGTCACAAAAATCCTGCATCGCGCAATTAGAGTTTACCGTGCAGTGAACATATATACAAAAATCCAATATCAATCATTGGGCAGTTGCCCGCCAGACACACCACCCGTCTGGTTGGAAGATCCTCCCTTTTCTATGGTGGATGAGTGAACTTTACACCCTGTTCCTCATACCCCTAAATGTCAAATGGCTCTTCAAAAGATAAAATTACTCCTAAAATAATCAAAACTATCTAGCCAAATGAAAGACTGAATCTGTCGCAAGCGCAACAGACATTCAACAAAAGACCGGAAGGTTTTGAAACTGCAAGTAAAAAGATAAAATTATTTGATACATAAACGAGTTGCTCAATGGATGGAAACAAAAACTTCTATTGAGAACGATCACGAACGAAGATTTACGTAAAAACTGGCGGTCAGTTTTGAAACTTGTTTGGTGCATCTAACACTTCTTCTGTAGTTAAACCAGGGTTTATTTTGATTAAGGGCCTACCCAACCTAAAATTTTATCTCTCTCGCACCATACTACTAGCGGCCTGAGTGGGAGCGAGACGGAGTGGGGCGCTGGCGGCTCCAAGCCTCGAATAGTTTAGGTAATTGCTTTTTACGGCGAAAGTAGTGGAAATAAAAAAATTAAAAACATAAGATCTGCTTTATAGTTAGTTCAGTTATTGTGCAAAATTTCATGATCTAATTTGAAGTATTTTTTTAATACCAGCGGTTTATAGTTCGGTTTAGAGATAACTTTAGAATAATTTTCTATCGAGATTTGTTTATGTAATCGGGTTTTCATCAAACGTAGGACAACTTATATATATAGGATTATGCTAAGCAATTTGAGGTAGGGTAGGAATGATAACTTTTAGTAATAGACCAATATTTATCTTCATCGGTAGGCCAAAAAACTGCTACGTGCTTAAAATTATGTTTCGGTTTAGGTAGGCAGTCGCTCCATGTAAAATACTGGTATTCAGTTGCATCCGGTTAGACTTAAAAATACTATTTTAACGTTTCTAAGAATCTATAGGGCAAATCAATCTGCCTAGCCTTTTCCCAACTATGTTGGGGTCGGCTTCCAGTCTAACCGGATGTGGCTGAATACCAGTATTTTCTAAGAATCTATAGGTATTAGGTGTAAAAAGCCAAAAGTATGACTTTGATAGTGGAACAACAAAAAAATTAAAAATAGTAACTTATAACAAAAAAAAAACAACCGACTTACAAAAAAAACACTTAATAAGTGAAAAATAACTTTAATTTCGGAAGTCGGTGGCAAGAAACGAAAATTGAAAAGCAAAGACACCGACTTCCGAAATTAAAGCTATTTTTCACTTTTTAAGTGTTTTTTTGGAAGTCGGTTGTTTATTTTTTTTTTGTTAAAAGTTTTTATTATTTTCCCGTACAGTTCGATGTTTGTGATGAAATGATTATGTGCAGCAATGGACGGTTGTCATGATTTGATTGCAAAATACTTCCACTATAAACAGTTGATCAAAACCTCAGACCAAATAAAAAACCAAGTTAGAGCGCTGTCAACAGTGACGTGTGGCCGGTTTTCTAAACATGTGTTCATTTAGTGAGGTGTAGTTTGATTGTAAATGTGTGCGTGTGAGCGTGTATGCACAGAGCGGACGTGTAGTTTTGGCATGCTTCACTGTATTGTTCGCAGCGCTATGTCTTGGTTTTTTCTTTGGTATGAGGTCAAAATTAACCTAACATATTTTCGACCTTTGGGGCTGTCTAAACGAGTTTTAAACCCAGTATTTCGCTATTCTAGTCGCGATATGTGGGTAGTAGCACTGTTTAAGGCTGGGAGTAGACAGGCGCGACGCGACACCTGTAGAACGTTTTCCAATTTCCGTGAAGTTTTCACAGAAATTGTTCCCCCAGACGCGCGACTCTCACGCCGTTGCGTCGTGCCTAAACCTAAACACGACTTCTACGGACACTAGAATTTACAACCCTGATTCTTCTTTTCGTGTGGTTAGTGACTAACCTGGTGTCAGAGTTTTAAAGCCGCCGAAAGGCCTCTGACTTAGCTTCACGTGCCTTCGAGAAATACTTCTTAGGCATGCCGGTTTCCTCACTATGTTTTCCTTCTCCGTTTTTTAAAGCAAGTGATAATTATACAATACGCACATGAATCCGAAAAGTCAGAGGTGCGTCTCTTGGGTTCGAACTCGAGACCTATGACTTGGCAGTGCGACGATCACACCACTAGGCTATCACTGCTTGTGCTTGAACAACCCTGATAATGTTAATTTATTCAAACAAAAAATATACAATTGATAATGATACACATAACATAATTATTAAATAATACCCAAGCAATTTAAAACATCCAATCCAGTACCATCTAGAGGACAAACGAAGGCTCTAAAAACCCATTTTTTTGGCCTAAATACCAGACAAAACCGCATAAAAAAACTAACGTAAACACATAAAGAATCATCAAATGGCATCATTCTCTAAAATAAATATAAGGTGTAGTCTTCTTCGCGTTTATTTATTTAAACAAGTCACGTCTTCAAATAAATGAATGCTAAAGTCTAACTCCACCAATGTATTTTGTTTGGCTAAAATAATGTTTTTTTTAATAGTCTTTGTCTAAAAAACAATAAAAGGCTTTAACAAATAGTTAATTGGCACCCATGAATCCTTTTTGCGCGTAGGCTGGTACAAAAAATAGACTAAAGCCTAAGATTATTAATTTTTTTGTTAACCGACGAATAAATAAGGAGGAAGTTCTCAAGTCGACACTTTTGTTAATCTCCTGTCATGATGGGTTTCTGAAATTATTAAAAATATAAAATTACTAGCTTCGCCCCGCGGTTTCACCCGCGTATGTCTCGATCCCGTGGGAATATCGGGATAAAAGTATCATATGTGTTAATCCAGGTTATAAACTATCTGTTTGCCAAATTTCATCCAAATCCATTCAGCCGTTTTTGCGTGATTGAGTAACAAACATCCAAACACACAAACACACAAATACACAAACACACAAACTTTCACATTTATAATATTAGTAGGATTATCATATTATATGTGGGAAATACATATTATTATATGAGAAATTATAGTTACTATCATGAAAATGTCAGATTTTTTAATGTCTGATACTTAGGAGAACCATAACTTCAAGCTCATATTGCTTTCTTAGTATTCTGTAATCAATGTAATCATACACTTTTACAATGTTTGTAAATATGTGAGCACCATGTACCTATCACATAACTGGTTTATTTGTCATTGCTCCATTTATAATTCTTTTTGCCTTTTGTGGGACAGTAATCTTATTGTAGGTGCATCGTCTTCACATATAATTATATAATTCATGTATACAAAATATTGTAAAACATTTTTGAAAAGAGTAACGGTGGAGTTTCTTGCCCATTCTTCTCCATACGAAAGCTACCTTTGGAATGGGCAACTAGAACCAATTCTATTTCTTTGTTTTTCATTGACGTTCAAAAGTGCCTTTTATGTGCCTATTTGAAATAAATTATTTGACTTTGACTTTGACATCTAAGAATTACCTCATTTTACGACCATTACCTAGTTAAAGAGAGAGAAAGCCCTATAGATCCTAAAAACAAAACCCCACAGTAGCAACTGAACTAAAACAACAGTATAAACAATAATCAGCCCACTCATAGTAACAATGAAAACTATGCATAATTTACATAAGAAAGAATTAACAAACATAACAACAGAGTTACTACCCGTAACAACAACAACAAGCTAAGTGTTCTTACTGCATTAGTATTGTGACTATTTTCAAGGTCAATACGGCTAATGGCTATGGTTCATGCGTGTGCGCATCGTTCGTGCGTGCATAGAGTAGACGCATGGATGCGTGTTCGTACGTCTTTTTTGGTATTTGGAATATTTTTGAGAATAGGTTGTTTTTTTTTTTGTTGGAAAATTGTATCTTGATTAAAGGTATCATTTTCTACTGAGCTCTATAAGTCAAAGGAATGCCTGCAAACTGTGAACATTAACATTATGATCTTATGGCCAAGTAAGGGGGTATTACCTAGTTGGCATTTTTTATGTCAGAAAATATTTTTGTTTAATATAATCTGACAGATTTTTTAACAATCACTAGTATTCGATTTACGATAGGCCTTATAGTTTCAAAATGAAATAGAAAGTACTTATAGAAGGATTAAGATAATAAATACCTAAAACCAAGCGTGACGGATATTTTATGCTTCGGTATGCGCAAAAGTCCGTCAAAAGAGGTCAAAAACCTTTAAAATATCTGACAACCCGATAGCCTTACTTTTACTGAGTTTTACTGAAGAAAAGGCTCGTTTTTGTGAGCAATACTACTTGTTACTATTTTAAGAATTATTGTAAAACTACATAAGATTTTGTGAGAAGCTGGATGAAAGATGAATAGTTTTTTTTTTTGCTCTTAATTGCAGTTTTTTTATTGTACTAGTGTTATAACAACGCCTTGGGATTATATTCTGTAATGTTGTGCATGAAAACTTAATAAAGAAATAAATGAGGTCAATAACCTCTCCTTAGAAGTAGCAGTTTAAAAAATTAACTGAAATATTCAATGATTATGATCTTTAATTTCACTTTCCTAAGTAACGGTGTAGCTTTTTTGTTAAGCTAAGATTATTGAGTACTTTTTAAGTAGTTACGGTATACTTTTAAGACATTATGTAGGTATGTCCAATTGCGATAACTCACGTACACGTCACTTTTGGTTTTATTTGGGAAATTACTGTGAGTAGGATATTATGGACAGTTAAAATTACAGCTGAATATTAATAGTATTATTATATTTCAGACCTTAACGAAGCAGCCACCTAACGGGATGCGGAAGGCGGAGGTCTGGGTGGTGTGGCGCAGCCTGGGAGAGGCCTATGTCCAACAGTGGACTGCGATAGGCTGAGTTGATTGATTGATTGATTGGGACCACAAATAAGTCGGTCTTTTTAGTTTTATAAAATACTAGCTGCGGTCCGCGGTTTCACACGCGTAAGTCTCGATCCCGAGGAAATATCGGGATTAAAAGTATCCTTTGTCCTATTACAGTCATGGTCTACTCATGTGCCAAATTCCATCCAAATCCGTTCACATCCTTACATATTATAAAACAAAGTCCTCAGCCGCGTCTGTCTGTCGTCCTGTTCGCGATAAACTCAATAACTGCTCCACCGATTTTCAAGCTGTTTTCACTAATCGATAGAGTGGTTCTCGAGTAAAGTTTAAGTATATAATAACCGACTACCACGCGGGCGAAGCCGCGGGCATCAGCTAGTTTATAATATTATAAAGTTAGGATAGGTATATTTTGGAATAAGAAATTAGAAACTACAAAATAACATAAAACATACCAAATAACTCCAAAAAAATATCACAATATGTGCATAGAATAAATAGAGTACATAACGCGTACAGTGATCTTACACCAATGACCTAATAACCCACACATTTGCGACACACGTTACATTAACACTTATTGTATAATACACAAATGAAGATTTTTGTTTTAAAAGCTGTGGCCCTACTGCGAGCGGAGCGATTTTTTGTCGATAAATGTTTCTAGCGTTTCAAAATGCGATACAAAATTAATAATGTAGACAAAAGACAGCTTTTCTTAATCTATTTATTTCTAAAAATAAGTACAGCTTGGCAAAAAAGAGTATGATGCGGTGACAGCTGAAACTAAATATTTTACTTTAAGTAATGTAAACCTATGATGTTGGCACTACTTTGCCGACAAGTGCTAGTAGGTTTTGAGTCAGTACAAGTAGCGTTTTTCACTATTGGTCTAAATTCTTTGACGCATTTCCCATTTGAAGTGACATAAATGCGGTAGTGGCGCCCTCATTTTTTCCAAACTCTTTTTTGCCAAGCTGTATATGAGCTTATTTTGTGCCAGGATGGAGAACACCTTTATAGGCAAAAAAAAATTAATAATAATATGAAATCACTTGCAAAAACATGATTTTGGTGTGGTTGTCACCATAATTTTGAGAAATGTCCTTGTTTATAATACATTAAGATTGGATATTAAATGCAATCGTGCTTAGCCAGAGAGGGTCAGTAATTTGTACTAGGTAATTAATAACATGACGTTTCAATCCACTTGTGCAAGAGATTCAGAGGTCAAAAAGGCAAGTGAGGTCATTCTGGTGGACGTTGCAATATATAAAATGGAAATCTTCAGCAAATAGCTAAAACAAACCGCTTAAGTACCGTAAAGTTTATTCAAAACCTCTTAAGTCAACATGAAGCAATGCGTGCAAGTATCTTTTATGAGTGGTCTTACGAAATGTGTTTAGTATCTTTTAGACAATTTTGTTGGTACTGAAAAGGTGATATTTCGGAAAAGTGACAATGGAATGAAATAATAATAAGAAAATAAGCAGCATTGACCTCCTATATGCTACTAAATACAATCTGCGGTTAAAAATACATCTACCTCAGTATTTCCCAAAGTGGTAGGTAGAAGTGGATACATCGTATCGTACAACGAAATAAAGAAGATTCATTCCGCAAAATCATATATAAAAAGCGACTCTTGCAACGACACATTAAAGTGCAATTCAGGTCGCACAACGCTAATTAACTACAGTTATATTCACCTAGAAGTTGCCTCTCTTTCTATCGCGTAACGCTTATATTATCTTCTGACTAAGTTACACTCACTGAATTTACCCAACAAGGCGAGCTCGCCGCGTACTTTTAGCTTCATACCTAAAATGTGGCGTACGCCTTCTGTACTATTCTGTGCCTAGTGATCAAACTTGATCACTTATGACCAGTTTGGTAATGCTTGCTACGAATAGATCAACAAGACAATCGCCGTGTATCACTACTGAAAGGTTAATTGACCTTTCTACACAATCTTAAAGTCCATCTGTAGAAGAGCATCAATACAAAAAGTACTCTTAAATATTGCAGAATGTTGATTTACAATAATATAAGTAAATGTCAAACATTTCAATATCTAATACTGTTGCATGTTTTCATAAAGAGTCCGTCTTTACATAATATGATAAATAAGTATTGCAGAAGCTAATGTAACCTTTTAGTGTTCTGTAATGTGGGATTGTGTAATAAAAAGATATTGTTTTTGATATAACTTTGATGACAATTATTTCGTTTAGCTATCTTGACTTTCACTACTCATAGTGTTTAGGTGGTAGGTCATTGATCTGTGTCTTTCCACTTAGTCTACCAATGATGGTAGTTTTTGTTACAATTATTTGGGTAATTATTTGGGTAGTAAGAGATCGAGCTCCCACAAAATAAAATACAATTTAGTTTAGTTTAGTTTTAAATTTACAAAAAGTAATTAAGGGTATGCCTGAAAAGAGTAGGTATGATACAGATTTTATTTTTAGTTTTAACCTCATTTTGACAATCTTCTTAAAATTCTTTGTCGTCATTTCTTACTCTAGGTCTAGGCAACTGAAAATGTCTCAACTAATCAAACCAGAGATCTCATCATCAACACTCGATTCCATCTAAAGATAAATAGTTTACTTGCCCACGATTCAAATGCTAAATAATAATTCATTTAATTTTTCAGTGACCCGCTCGCAGTGGGACCGCGTATTACGTTAAACTTGCAAACTCGCGGGTTAATGGTTACACGGATAATTTAATTACTAGAACGGTTTTTTATTATTTAATTGTTTCAAATATTTGTACAGTATTACACTATTTTTTTTTGAGGTAACATTATAGAGCAGTCGGCCTGTCAAAACTTTTTTCTCATTATTTAATAGCTTATTTATAAATATTCTCTTATGTATCTCGCGAAATTAACCTGCAAATTGAAAAAAAAGGAAGAAAATTTGAATTTCACGGGCTACCCTGAAGCTTTCCTCTTAAGGGACTGTTAGTAGCCAGTTATATTTCTTTAAGTACCAAGTAAGTTTGAGAAATGGCTGAAGTTTCATGACATCGATTTAATTTACATTAAAACTTACTTATACATTTAAATGGCATGGCCGACCGCGACATTTGACAAATCGGTCGATTTCAAATAATAGTATCAGTATTACGGAAAGTGGCATTAAATAATTATTTTAGTGTAAAAAGCAATCAATTTTATCAAACATATAAAAGCTGTAATTGCGGTTAAAATATCATTTAAAAAAGGAAACCAAAACGGTACCGGGACTAATTTTTATTAGTTTGCAAAAATTAAGCATAAAAAATGCTTATTTAATTTTAATTTATTTTATTTTACGATTCCGTTATTACAATTTTCTAAATCAAGGTGAATTTTATTAATACCTACTAAAAGTAGAACTTATAACCAAAATCATATTTTCAAAAAAGGTAGACAAAATTAATATGCATTGTGACCTCCATACACTGAGTATGCAGAATGCAAATCAATTCATTTTATATTGAGTGAAATTAATAATGTATTATTATAATGGTTACTACTATTTTAAAACAGGTTCAAGGTAGAGTAATAGTTGATTGGGCTTGTTGCATAAATTATTATTTATTATTAATATATCTGCCTACCCACTGTCAATCTATCAATACGTAGTTAGTAGACAAGGTATGAACGCTTGGTTTATTTTTTGAACGCTCATTAATTTCTGTAATTTGTTACATTTCACGAACAAATAGATCGACGTCAGGTTAAAGTAACGTGTTTCTCGATGCCCAGCCTTCGTTAAACATTATACTACTGCCCGTTTTTAATAACACTAGGCGTCACCTTAATAAATGCCCTAATAAAAGCGGGCTATTGGATTTTCAACTCACGGCTCTAAGCCGAGCGTTAGAACTTCAACAGCGCGCTTTTATTAAGGTGTCGCCGAGTAGTATAGTTTTACCGATACCGCTGTATGGCGCCTTAGGTATGTGCGCGGCGAGACGGGGGGACAGTGCAGGCGGCTCATTCGTCAACGCTTACGGCGCGGCGGCGCGGCATGAATACGGGCATACAGGGGGCCAAGTCTACTAATTTGCAAACGTATCAATGGTCTCGCAATGATGAGTTTTTTACAGATTTTGTATGGCAAATCTGTCAAAAACTGATCATTGTGAGAAACAATGATCAGTTTTTGACAGATTTGCCATACAAAATCTGTAAAAAACTCATCATTGCGAGACCATTGAAACGTTTGCAAATTAGTAGACTTGGCACTCAAGTTATTAGATCGTGCTACAATTCCCATACTTTTATCAAGTTTACTTAACCTTGCGTTCAATACTTGTTTAGTTCCAAATACTATAATTATTTTGAGATGGGTCTGTTGCAAATTCTGTACAAAATTCGATGGCTTTACTAAACTCTCAGTATGCTATTTTACAAGATATTTGTACTAATATAGACAATTTAAATTCTGTGCTTGATGAAGCAGTTAAAATCTATCAAACGTCATGATTATTTATTTGAACTTAGAGGCTGATAATTATGGAATTTAATGAACTTTGAAATGTCAAATGACATGGCCGCAGTTTACCTACTTGTCTGTTTAAAATATATAAATAACTTGTTATTTTGTAGCGACATTTGTAAGTACATGTAAATGTCAAGATCTTTACCGCAAAATGGATGAGTACAGAAGTTCAGCTTCGTGCATCATCCTCTGCCTCGCCTTTTCCCTAACTATGTTGGGCTTAGCACCCCGATTCCAGTCTGATCGGATGCAGCTAAATAGTAGTATTTTACAAGGAGCGACTGCCCGACCTCTACAACCCCGTTACTGGGTAATACGATACCCCTTGGTAAGACTGGTTGTCAGACTTACGAGCTTCTGACTCCACCGTAACGACTGTTAAAGATCTACATAATGGCAGCCGGTACCAACGGCTTAACGTGCTTTCTCAGGCACGGAGGAGTCGCGAAATCAAATGGATGGTCACCCATCCACGGATCGACCTCGGTAAGCGTAGCTTACTCATTATCAACCCGTGCGGCTGTTATGTGTGTCCGTGCCTGTGAGCCCCCGAGAAGTTCGGCTTCCGTGTAAGGAGCGAAAGCGCAGGCACCCACACATAGACAAGCTTCACGTACAGCAAGTGCAAGTGCACTCGCGACTGCCATTATTTTGATTGAGATCGCCGTACGTCCGTGTCTATGTGTACGTCTGAGTGTGTGTATGCGTGCACCAGTTTCCACCCGTTGGAGTTGTATGAAGCTGTCCTTCTGTTCCTATCTATCTTGTCCTCTTTGAGGCTCTGATTACTTCTGCAGTTATAATTTACTGTCAATTGTTAAAACTTCAATTGTTTTTTTCTTGGGTTTATTTTGTCTTGAGTTCTTCTCTACACGACTCGATTTAAATGTAGGTCGGTGTGTTTTATGTCTATGATCACCGCTTTGCGGTTTTAACGACGTATTTTCTAGGTATTTATTATTAATTCAAGATGAAGAAGAATTTTCATATCTGTTGCTGCTGACAATTTACCTAATCGTTGGTGGAATTAATTGTTTTTTTAAGGGTTCCGTTGTCAACAAGGAGTATTATAGTTTCGCCATGTTCGTCTGTCTGTCCGCGGCCTAGCTCAGTGATTATTAGTACTCGAAAGCTGTAATTTGGTATGGGTATACATTATAAATCACGCAGGTAAAATATAAAACAGGTTTTTTTTTGTATGGTAGAACAAGTTTTTCGACTACAATGTTAAGTATGTTCTTGGGATAAATTCATTCCGACTACGGAACCATTCATTGTGCGTGGTTCGACACCCACTTGTTTTTTTTTTTTAAATATCGTAGCATTAGCATGATGCCTTTTAGGCTTCGCATTGGTTTTTTTTCTTTTTTTTTTGGTTTTACTATTTTGTTAGTTTTAATGTTCTTTTTTACCCGACTACGGCGAAGAAAAAAGAAGGGTTATGATTTCGACCGGTATGTATGTATGTATACTCATCTATCTTCTAAACCACTCATCACAATTTGACAAATGAGGTATCGTTGGAAGCGTCTTGATCGTCCGCTGGTTATAGGCTATGTGACGTCACATTAAATCTGTTCGATTTATAACCTAACACGTGTGACTCCGGATTTTTAATTTGTCTGTCTTGGGTGTCTTGTTTACACCTTTTTAGCTGATTGACTTATTTGTCGTAGTTGGGTTTTAGTTTTTATTACTTTAATTTTTTTTAATGTGTTTGGGTTTATAATTTTTTTTTTTAAATGTGCTAATTAAGCCCTTTCATTTGATACCCAATATGGTATGATTAGAAAATATTACTTTTATTGTTATATTTCCCGTCCCGAGGAGCTCGTGGCTAAGTAATAACAGCCACACGGATCGATCCATCAGGTTAAGCTACACTTGCTGGGGTTGGTCCGTGGATGGATGACCATCTTTACATACCGATACTCCTCCGTGCCTCGGAAAACTCGTTAAGCCGTTGGTCCCGGCTGTCATTCGTGGATCTTTGAAAGTAGTTACTGGTCGAAAGTCTGACAACCAGTCTTACCAAGGGGTATCGTATTGCCCAGTTATTGCATAGTTGGGAAAAGGCTAGGCAGATTGATTGAGTTTCCACACACAATTTTACAATATAATTTTGTGTTTAAACTGGCTGTAGATGTGAAAATCTATAATTGCTTATAATTAATTATATTAATTGCTTAAGGCATGGAATTTGAAAATACTGACCAATATGGAAAAGCAGATAAATTGCCCTACGTGACACGACACGCTATAAAATTGCTTCGCAAACTATTTACAATTTTAAATACGAGTTCTCTACCTAACCTGTTACCGAAGTCGACTTTTACTTCTCACACATTCAAATCAAATCAAATCATTTATTTCTTTGCAAACATGGGTATAGTAGGTACATAGGTGTTTTAATAATAAAGTCCGCCATATTTTACCGTCACGTGCAAAGAACCACAATTTTTTTTTTTTTTTTTAATAAATTATAAAAATGAAAACTATATGGCAGACAATAGGAACTTAAAAAAAAAAAGTATTTAAATGTATTAAAAATGTCACAGCAATAAAAAAATAATAACATAAAATTACAGAATGTCAAACAGAAACAAAAAGTAAGTAACATTATGTCAATCAGTTATGAAATCATCATTAAGAAAATCGTCAATCATTAATAAGCCATATCGTGTCGATTTAATTTTATTATTAAATCAGCTTTAATAAGGATAACAAAATGATAATTATAATAGCAGAAATATCTAGCAGTCGTTTCGGGTTCGTCCCCGAGGGCCACGATCCCGCGGGTACACGTCCCGGAGGGCCACAATTTGTTTCAACAATGAATATAATAAGTCTGAAAACGCCAATCTGTCTTGGGCAAGCGTGGTGATCAATGCTTGTGCCTTCTCTGTTTCAGAAGAGGCATTTGCCCAGCAGTGGGACAGTTATAGGCTGGTATGTATCTAGTAGTTATCCTAACTTTATTATTTAATATTGCGAAAGTGTTATTACTATAATTATTGTTACCAAAACTATTTTTTTTTTCTCACATATGAATTATATTTTTAAATATTAGAATAAAGAAATATATAAAAACATTTAAAAATATAAGAAATAGTAGCCCACTGGTATCGGGAACAGGGTCCAAGCTACCGGCGGTCAGGGCTTCAGAGAAAGGAACCTCCTAACAATGCGAGCCGTGTCCAGGAGTACCGCTTTCTGAATCAAGCCCTTAATCCAGCTGCCCAACGAGAGCCTCCTTAGGTGTTGATCGAGGCTCTTGGCAATTAAGCCATTGGCTGATACGACTATCGTCACAATGATCGCAGAGTCCCACATGTCGACAACCTCGTGAGCTAAGTCAAGGTACTTGATTTGCCAAAACTATTATTATTATATTTTAATTTTAACTGCTATCCAAAACAAAACAAAAATAAAAAAATTAAAAGATGTGATGGAAATTACAAATTAATTATTATGAAATGGTAACAATGACTATTGTAACATTTCTTTCAAATCACTAAATTGTATTAACGTATATAATTATTATAATTAGTAAGAATAATGTATTTTTTCCTATGCATGAAAATATGCATGAAATAAAAGGCTTTTTATTTATTTGAATTTTATTTTAATTATTGCGAAAGTGAGTTTATTTATTTGTTTGTGACGCTGTCACGCTAAAACGGCTGAACAGATTTGGATGAAATTCGACACATGAGTAGACCCTGACCTGGATTAGGACATAGGATACTTTTATCCCGATATTTCCACGGGATCGGGACTTATGTGGGTGAAACCGCGGGGCGCAGCTAGTTTGCTATTAAGCTCACCACAAGAATAAATCAGTGTTGAGTCTTAGTCATAGGATTAACACAAATATAATGAAACAAGTTTCCGTAATAAAATCCATGTTAAATACAATATAATATCGGTATGTGGAGCGACTAACAGTTTGCCGTGGGTTTGACCGTCCTTGCGCTGCGCCTACGCAGCTCCAAAGACGCTTGAAGTGTAACTGTAGTTTTGTTGCGGTCTGGTCCTTTTTGGGGGTCGTAGGACCAAAAAGGCGTATAATGTATGTGTTTTGATAATGCAACGTTATTAATTGGATGGCACAGTGATGACTAACAGCCGCAAAAGTCTTAAAAAAATGTTTTAGCTGTAAACTGCTTTGCAATGTATTTCTTTATCGATTACAATTACCTATAATATTTATTATTATTAATTTTTATAGCAATTTCCTTTTATGTTTTCTTACATCCATAAATATTTAGATTAATCAATCACCAACCAGTAAATTAACAAACCCTTCAATTTAAATAATAAATACATAAGTTTTAAGTTAAAATAACAGGCCACAGTATACAGAATCGGTCCGGTCGTCTGTCACTCGATTATGTAACGGCACCCGCTTGCAAATTGTGTTATGCAACAAATTGCAATACTTTGCAGGTTGCACCTACTCTGAGCTTTGAGAAACTATCGGTAATGATACAGGATTTCAGAGTAAAAGCTAAATCGTTTACTTCGTAGGTAAGTAATGTAATCAAAGAAGACTTTGATTGTACAATAAAAAGTCACTACAGTCCGGCCGTCGAGACAATGCATTCCTGTCAGTACTGACACCTGTCAGTTGGACAATTTCTAGTAGTAATAAGGATTAAATTCGCAAAACACGTATTTGTTGACAGGTTCCAAGAACGCATTATCTCGACGGCCGGACTGTAACTATGTATTTCTCATGTCTGTCTCTCATAATATCCACCTTTGACAGCCTCAATTAGAACGTAGATGCATTTAACATTATCAGAAAAGGCAGATTTTTCCAACGTCAGATATTTATTTATTTAACCATTTATGCACACACACATATATACATACAGACGAGAAGAAAGGAACAGAAAATATGTACAAAGGCAATGCTTATAACTAAAGAAATCTCTTCCAGCTTACCTGTGATAAGAAAGTAGATAAAAGAGATGTAGATAACGTGTGCAAGAGTAGAAGAGAAAAAAAAAACAATTCCATAACTTAAGTATAAACATGGTGGAGCTCGTGGCTACGTAGTAACAACCGCACGGGTCGATCCCTCAGGTTAAGCTACGCTTGCCGGGGTTGGTCCATGGATGGGTGACCATCTTTACATATCGAGACTCCTCCGTGCCTCGGAAAGCACGTTAAGCCGTTGGTCCCGGCTGTCATTTGTGGATCTTTGACAGTCGTTACGGGTCGTCAGAAGCCCGAAAGTCTGACAACCAGTCTTACCAAGGGGTATCGTATTACCCGGTTACTGGGTTGTGGAGGTCAGATAGGCAGTCGCTTCATGTAAAATACTGGTATTCAGCTGCATCCGGTTAGACTGGAAGCCGACCCCAACGTAGTTGGGAAAAGGCTAGGCAGATGAAGTATAAACATACAATATGAGAATATACTTACATAATTATGTACTTACTTCTAAAATAAATATCACCACAAAATATATAATTACAATGTAATTTAAATTATCTATATCTATCGATATCTTTTATCTGTGGAATAAAATTGACGTCTAACAGTTTTTGTATGAAAAAGCTGTCAGAAATTCAAAATTATTCCTTGGTTAAGTTATCTAGCGTTGGAAAAATCGGCCCTAAGTAACTTATCCAACACATCCATTCTAAAAATAATATTTCTACCAGACACACTAACCGTATCTCCTCATGTAGGTAGGTACAAGATCAATGCACATGGTGGTATTACTCTTTTTGTGGCCACCGCAATGGGTCATGAGAGCGACCGCGTGACACAAACGGAGAGTAGGGTGGCGGCGTGTGTGGTGAATGTGGGATAGTGTTGAATGGAAATTTGGACATATTTGTCAGAAATAATAATTTATCATGGCTGAGCCACAGCCAACAAGGTTGGCCCGTGATTACGTGACCAACCATTACAATTACTAACCAAGAACCCTCCGTGCCTCGGAAAGCACGTTTAGCCGTTGGTCGCGGCTGCCATTTGTAGATCTTTGACAGTCGTTACGGGTCATCAGAAGCCCGAAAGTCTGACAAACAGTTTGCCAACACGATACCGTGCTACTCAGTAACTGGGTTGTGAAGCTCAGTAAAGCAAGCTCTAAGTAAAATACAGCTGATCTATTCTATAAAACTCTCACCGTGAAAAGTTAGGTGAAGTCAGTTTAGAGTAAGCTGTGATTCCATGTGATACTAGGGATTGACTCCATTGACAGTTCACTTCACCTAAGTTTCCACGGTGAGAAATTTACAGAATGGAGCGGCTGGTATTCAGTGGCATCCGGTTAGACTGGAAGCTGACCCCAACATAGTTCATCAGCTGATGATGTTGAATAAATTATGAAAGTTGTCGGTTTTCCTTGTGTGTTTATTTTGAGATTCCTCAAGTTATTTCCAACTCAAATATATGTGTTATTGATTCTAAGCTCTTAACGGCACAAGATTGAAAGAGAGTATACTAAGCTTAGCATGATTAGGTTGACAACAGATTAAATTGATTCTTCAGTGTTAAATAGGTACACAAACAGTCATTATCATAATACGTAAATTGTACCTAACTAGCTGATGCCCGCGACTTCGCCCGCGTGGATGTCGGTTATTATATACTACAACCTTACTCGAGAACCACTCTATCCATTGGTGAAAACAGCATGAAAATCGGTGCAGTAGTTTTTGAGTTTATCACGTGCAGGGCGACAGACAGAGGCGGCGGAGGACTTTGTTTTATAATATGTGAGGATGATTTCATTAAAATTCACGCCACCAGTTGGCGCCACTTTGACAAGAGATCTTCCATTTCGAAAATGAATAAAGTAATCACAGGCGGTTTGACACTTTTGACAGGTGCCCGGTCTTGATGCAGTGCTGCCACCTAGTAGTGACCATCACTTCAGAAAACTTAATTGTTCCACTTTTATGAAATGCCATTTACTCGTAAATGTGCCACAGCACAGCTAAATGCCATTTAAAACTATTAAACACATCTTTTTTTAGGATGGGTTTGCTTACAAATTGCTACATTTTAGCACATTGCATATTTAATCAACATGCATATTCGCATACAAAGCAAAATTTGATGCAACGATGCATCCACTAAAATAGTTAAATATCAAGGCTTTTTATTTGTCAAGAATCATCCTAAAATAAACATAATCATGGTCGTTAACAAGTGTCAAGTTTGGATGCGCAGGCGCACGTTACGGCGCCTACGATCATCTATTGTTCTAGGAGGTAGTGATGCGCCTTGAGTTTCATTCTGTTGTCGATATTATATTACTATTAATATTAATGAAAAAAGATGGCGTTTAGCTAATATACCTACGTCATATTACTATCCGACTTTAAGTTAATAAGATAATTAGTATCAGATATTGCAAAGTTAAAGTTCAAACGATATCTTTAATTTATGCAAAGTATGTAACAAAGCTGCACTTTTAAATGAATTTTAATTATTTTCAGAATTTATTATGATGACATGACACGTGATACCACGGCAAATATTATTTATAATTGAGACTGGACCATTTAATAATTTTCTGAAATGTCACATTAAGCATACCTACAACAATAAATTATTAAATCTTTTGACACAATTGTGATACTAAGAATAGCAATAACAGATTTCTTGTATTGTTAGAGTGGGGACAAAAAAATACTATCGAAAGTGTGTATTGTCAAGAAATGTTACAAGGACCTTTTATTCGACATTGATCTTACGTCTCATGACATTGTTATGTTAGAAAATAGGTTCGCGAAAAAAATATAAACGTAATCTGATAAGGTTAACAATGCTCAAGTTTTTTTGCTTGCTTTATTTGGGCTAAATTGAATGAAACTTCGTCTTGCACGTGTTTTTAAGTTTAAATTAAGATTTTCTAAATCGTGGCTCACATTATAGTAGGTACCAAAATATTTTTGAATGCCAAGCAAATATAAAACTTCAGATGTCATAAAAGAAATTGTAAAAAATAATATTAAAGAAAGTTCTGATTTATCGATAGTCTGTAGATATCTTAGTCCCCTCCCTATTCGGTAGTAACAAAGAACTATAAGATGCTCAAAAGTGTTCCACCGTTACGTTTGTTTGTACACCACACCGCGTAAGTTAATGGTTTATGTAAATTAAACGCGAAATAATTGTTGTACTTACCTTTTACCGCGTGTGTACTTTACTGGAAGCAGCTCACGTTTTAAAAATAAAGGTGGTAATGAATTGTTGTTATTTACCTGTAACAAAAATAATGGTTTTGTTAAATACAGTAGAAAAACATTACAATACTATTTAAACTACACTGTCCTCCCATATCTAATAACACTGTAATTCGAAAATATTGTAACAGCCAAATATTTTTAAAAGAGTAACCGTGGAGTTTCTTGCCGGCTCATCTCCATAGGAAACGACCAATTGGAACCGTGCACCTAGCTTCTGACATTTCATAAGTGCCCATGTAGGTTTATGTGAAATAAAATATTTTGATATTTGATTTTGAAACATTTAACACCAGTAACTTTCATTACGACATTTTCCAACCCATATAGAGTTGAAAATGTCGTAAGGAAAGTTACTGGTGTTACTGTTGTAACTTTCATTACGACGCGACATAAGGAATGTGGAAGGAAAAAAATAAAAAAAATACAAACGCACATTACAAAATAAAGAATGACATTCTATTCTAAGTACAAATTAGCCAAAAGCCTCGTATTCATTAATAAAATTTTTATAAAAGTTTGACAAATTTTGTCTATAAGATGGCTGATGGATGGATGGATGGATATAAGAGTAGGGGAGACCAAGGAAACGATGGATGGACTGTGTGAAAGATGGTATGGCTCGAAAGGGCCTGGAGAAGTAAGTAAGTAATGGTGAAGACATGTTGAAAATGATGACAAGATTGAAGATGATTGAAGATTGAAGACAAATAAATTGGGATTAGGACAAGAGAATGATGATTCATAAACAGTTTATGGTTTGGATCAATACAATAACGTCTTCAGAAGTCTGATGAGGCTTTCATCCTACTGTAGGGTGACAGCCATGTTTGCTGATGCAGTAATACGCAGGAAAGTTACCTCAATAGTACTAAAGTCAGATTTACACTGATTTAGCCCGTGGCATACCGTTGAAGCAAAAATAAAAATTACACCGTCTAAACAGTGTTTAGACGATGCAAGTCAATTTGAACTGTATGCCACAGGCAAGGTACTTGCATCGTGTAAATGGGGCTTTATATTCAGAAGCGCCAAGTGCCTACATCTCGAAGATATTTGTGGATATGTTAGACGACCTTACAATAGATTTATTCGAACTTTTAATATGAAGGTTTTTCGTATATTTTTCTTTCTACATCAATAGAATTTATTAGTCTACAAATGTAGAAATATGATCTAACACTTCGACATCATATATTCATCACATCAATTTGCACACAGCATTCAGATACATTTTGTAATCTTCAGCTATTATGAAACAATCAAATTCTGTGAAGAAAGATCTTTAGATACTTATCTGACTATCTTTTCTAAAAGGTTGACTTTCAAAGAGTCTTTGAGCCGAATGACTTGACTTTACAAATATTGACAGTCATTGTAGTCTTTTTGACATTTGACCTAGATCTCTACAGTATTGGCTATAGTTCTTCTTCCAATGGTATGGCCAATATTGGCGAAATATTTTCAGTTGTTTTACAAATGAACATCGGAGTATTGTTGGTTGGTGATTTTTTACCAATATTGGCCCAGATCTATGTAATTTTGTAGCATATTGTGTCAATTGTACGTCTGTTGCAGCAGGAAATCGATGGTTTGACATTAGGAAATTACCAATAACTGTGTGATATAATATTAGTCATAAGACCTTAGTGTTTTGATATAATGAGATAAATAACGTGGAACATATTGAAATATTAGATAAATGCATAGATGTATTAATTAAATAATATATCTATGGGTAAATGAGTACATTATTATTTTTTACCACTGAAATTGTTAAAATCCACAACGGCCCTACCACACGCCAATTTTGCTATATTCTGTTTTATAATCTCGTAGACTAAATTGACATGTGCAAATGTCAAACTCAAAAATGAAAAATAAACAACAGTCAATTGAAATGTTAAGTAAGTCTACGAGATCAAGACTTTAATTGTGTTACCGACGTGTGTGTGTTATGATATTATATATTTATTACGTTATCGTTCATATTTATTGAAAGTTATTTGTGGATAATATATCTGGATATAAAAGATTTCATTTAATTTTTTCATTTTCATAAATTCAAAGGGTTTCTGTCAAGCGAAAGTGGCAATATCATACCATGCGCAAAAAACAAACTACCAACTTCAATTCGTCTGTCAATGGAGATTGAGGCAAAATCCCCCAATAAACGTTTATTGTAGTCATTGGGAGGCCTAGGTTCAACAGTGAACCTTTTACGGGTTGATATTATACTGAAAATAATCACCATGCTTGGAAAAGTCACCAAAAACTGGACAGAACTATTAGAGGTATGAGGAACAGGGTGTAAAGTTCACTCATCCTCTATACAACGTGTAACGGAATAAATGCAAGAGCTCATACACCCCAATTAAAATATTAAATTATAAGACTAAAATAATATCTATAATTTAATTTTATTAAACCACACCTAGTTATTTTTTATAAAAAAAATAGACGTCCTGACTAAACATGAAACGAGGATAGCTATGAGCGTATTACTTTGGTTATGCATTTAAATAGGCTTTATATAAAGGCTTAAATTTCCTTAAATGAAATATTTTATTACCTTTTTATGAAGCAGTGGTTCTAATTTCAGTTAAATAAAAGATTTTTTCATGAAAAATCAACATATATAAATAATGACGGAAATCGATTCAGAAGCCGATTCTGAGCAAACTACTTTCAGGTCTTGCGCTTATTCTGTTACACGTTGTAGAATAGGGAGGATCCTCTGACCAGACGTATGTGTCGAGCGGACAACTGCCCGACGATTGATGTCGGGATGTTGTGTAATATCATCGGTCGGGCGGTAAACCCTGCTTGCGCGATGCAGGGTCTTTGATGCGTAGTTCGCATGTGGCGTTGTAGATGTCGCCACAACTACATAACCCTTCAATCTAACCAGTTGCACGCACTAACTTTATTAAAACAGAAAAACTCATCTAGTCTAGAAACCCAGATATTCGGTACGGCCTAGGAATCGTAATTAGTAGGACATCCAGTTCCAGGTATAGGTCTCAATCTAGCCTTATAGAGAGCTGGATGGACCTAGAATTCCTAGATCTAGGATACTGTTGTGTCCGGTAGCTTGTTGTGTAAAATAATTATATCAAAAATTATCTGGGTTTGAATTAATGAATAACATAACAAAATATTACTCCTTTGTTCCCCGAAGGGTTCGGCAACATAAAACTTCGCCAGTTTTCTTCGTAAGTTCCATGAAAGAAAGCGGCGAGCCCATTGCCATGCACCCGAGCAAAAATCCCTAATGGAAAAACCCAATAACACTTTGCCCGACCAGGTCCTACATAATACACAATCAATCAGAATCTGAATCGGTTTGAAACAAATAACTTCGAAAAAAAATCTACTCAACAGCGTAAATAACGCAAGGAATGTTGTTGAACTGTCAAAATGAACGGTACGGCTTAATCGGTTACAAATATAAGTTAAGCAATTAGATAGCTGGGAATCAAACCCAAGACTACACGTTCAGCAGCCGTGCTTGCCACCTATAGACCACAGAAAAATAATATCCACAAAATTTGCTGAAACTTAAAGTTTTATTTTCCTTAGAGACAAGACTGTAAATTCCGTCTAAACCTAAATATGGCCATTTTACTTTCTAGATTAATTGCTATTTCGGTAATTTGTAACTTCAGAACTACAATATTTCGGAAAACACAGGACATACCTATGCCTGGTTGTACGTTGTTTTATAGACTATATTTTTAAAGAATTTCATTTCTTCATATTATCATTTCATAGAATAATCAGTTCGCAAATTATTTACTTTGAAAAAACCTACCATTTTACACAAAAGTTAAGGAAAAATGTCGACTTATTACACAGCGTAAGTATTTGAAATCTAACCTTGACCCTCCAATATACTTATAGAAATCATAACACCGTTTTTGACAAACTAAACTTTGACACGAATCTTATCTAAAATCGACTTATTCTGATCAGAATCACATCTTTAACGATCGATTAAGAGAAATGGCAGTAAAAGTATTTAAAAAATTAAATATAAAATCATAGGAAACGGATGTAACTGATGCCACTTTCTAAATCCTTTTTAGTGAGTTGCAAAACTAGTTTCCGAGACGGCGAGGCGAAGACGGACGCACATTACTAATGTTAATAGAAGATACGAACTTTCTATTGTTTATTAAGTCCGATTTATGGTCGCAAATGGTCGCGGGCACCATTCTTGCGACCAATTTTGATGGGTTACCGTTTCGCGTCATTGGTATTCAAAGGACGACGCTCGTTAAAATGGATATGGATAGCTGTGTTTATAGAAATGTGAACGTAAATATACAGGTTGTGTTTGGTAAATTTACTTGTAATTTTAATCTTTTCGACTGCCTATTGAAGTTCACTTGAAATCAAAGAACATTAATCAGAGAATCATTTGTTGTTTTGAAAAGTACCAGGGTGACAGAAATGAACAGAAAATAGGCGCTCTCAAGTGAAGATTTCAATGGGTAGATTTTTGAGCACATCAATATTTTATTATTAATCAGTGGTGGCCCAGTGGTATCGGCCCCGACTTACAAGTTGTAGGTCGTGGATTCGAAACCCAAGCAGGCGATTTACTTTGTGTAAATTATTTCATCACCGCTGCTCTCGAAACGGTGAAGAAAAGCATCGTGAGGAAACCGCCATGTCCTAGAACCAAAAACTCGAAGACATGTGACATCTACCAACCCGCACTGGGCCCGCGAGGTAGATTACAGCCAACTCCCTCTCGAATAGAGGAGACCTGTGTCCCAGCAGTGGGCACATTATAGGCTGATCATATAATATTTTATTGTAAGAGCTACTGTCCTATCACCAAAAATCACACTAATATATGATTTAATTTGATTACTCACACGTCCAATTTTGACCTTCAGTGGAGCTTGTTATAATTCTCTAAAAATAGTAAAAATATTGGAAGAAGCCTGTTTTACTACGCCTGATCTGGTCCTTTAAAATGACCTTCATTTTAAAGGATTGAAAAATAGCTAAAAGATTTTATTTTATTTTCTCACTCATTGAGAAAAACATTATAATAAATAAATCAGCAGTTATTAATAACTGAGTGGAAAATCCGGTTTTTATATAAAATGTCACATGTCAGAGGCCACGCGGATTTGCTTAACAAATTAAGAAGAAATCTTCAAGGTCAACCGTGAAATTTTTGACCTTCATTATTTTAAGATGTTGGTGAAATAACTTTATTTATTTATTCAGTACGTTGTACATTTATTCGTGTATATTTTTTGTGGTATTTTCCTTTACGAGGAGGCAGAAACTACATACAATCATGTCCGATCCGTACCTTATCATATTCATTTTAATCTTCCCCAGTCATGCATCTGTGCATACAAACTTTATTGTTAAAATAACACCCCTGACATTTTGAAAGGACATCACCCATAAGGTCAATGTATGTCCTTTTACGGCGACCTGACCTGGAATTTCTTTTTTTATTCATTAATGATGTAACTGGCTGATATTGCACCTGATATAAAACATTTTGTCTGTTACATAGTTATGGAATACCTCATAGGTCATGCATACAGTTCGATTCAAACTTAATGGCGGCTCGGAACATGAGGCGAGTCGCTGCGCAGTAACAATTTCATGTGACAGCGGGGGTGAGGGGTAGGGTACTGCGCAGCTAAAAGCTAACTTCCGAGCCGCCATTAAGTTTGAAGCGATCTGTACTTGCCTACGCATGTACCCTACGTGTGAATGCATTGCGACAAGACTCTAGTAGAACAATTTCTATGAAAATTTAATGGAAATTATTCTACCAGAATCGTATCCCACCGCCACGTCGCGACCGTCTGCGGGAGCCTTAATCAAAAACAAAGTGCAAATGCCTTATGCGCCTATAATTTTACTAGAACACAGCCATGGCCATTGGAATCAGGATTACCCATGTATAGTGAGAATAAATAAGCTTTTTACAAGGAGATTAATAACCTCTACAAAGAAAAATGTTTGCGTACTTTGGTCGTACTTAAATTCAACCTATGATGGCAGAATGAAACTAAGGCAAATGTGTTTCAATTCTTTAAACAAAAATAAAAAAAGAAAAACAAAGAAAGAATTTGCGGCGAACATGACGTTAACAAAGGACAAATATACGAAAATAACAAGTTCCGGGAAAATATACGTCACATTCACGCAAAACGGCCATCGCTCAGCATAATGCTGCGACCCTGTGCGAGACAGAGCCCCAGCGCTGGTCACAAAACTTTATGTTTTTCGCATTAACATTGGCCTGTTTGAAATATCAGAATCGACACCGTGCCCCTTAAACACGGATCCTATTGGTTCATTCCTATTGAGAAGAAGCACTACATTTGCATTTTTTTTAAATCATATATACATTGACTACTACTGCCATACGAGTCGATCGATCAGGTTAAGCTACGCTTGCAGCGGTTGGTCCATGGATGGGTGACCATCTTTACATACCAAGGCCGTGCTTTCCGAGGCAGCCGTTGGTCCCGGCTGCCATTTGTAGAACTTTGACAGTTTTTAGGGGTCGTCAGAAGTCCAAAAGTCTGACAACCAGTCTTACCAAGGGGTATCGTGTTACCCAGTAACTGAATTGTGGAGGTCAGATAGGCAGTCGCTCAATATAAACTACTGGTATTCAGCTGCATCCGTTTAGACTGGAAGCCGACCCTAACATAGTTGAGAAAAGGCTAGGCAGATGATGACAACTACCAAAACCAAAATGTAGAAAAACACAAACATAAAAGCCAGCATTATATTCTGCCAATTAGGGTACCTTAAACAATTCACAGCATCACACAGGTGAAATCAGACACCTGAATGGGTTCCGCATACGGTCATTGGCCTCCGGATTGAGAAAGCGATAGTTCGTAAAAAAGCGGTCAAGTACGAGTCGGCCGTTAAGGAACTACATTTCTCTTGATTATATTGTCAGGTTGTGGACCTTTTTACCCGACTACGGCGAAGCAAAATGGAGGGTTATGATTTTGACCGGTATGTATCTTTGTATGTTTATGTGTTCCCTCATAACTTCTAAAGCTATTATCATAATTTGACAAATGAGCTATCGTTGGAAGCGTCTTGATCGTCTGCTGGTAATAGGCTATGTGACCTCAGATTAATATGTAATGAACATGAATATGGCGCCGTCTAGACGACAAAAAGTCAATAATTAATTTTTTTTTTTAAATGTATGGTATGAAATCAATCAATCTGCCTAGCCTTTTCCCAACTCTGTTGGGGTCGGCTTCTAATCTAACCGGATGCAGCTGAATGCATATTTTACATGGAGCGACTGCCTATCTGACCTCCACAACCTAGTAACTGGGTAATACGATACCCCTTGGCAGGACTGGTTGTCAGACTTTCGGGCTTCTGACGACCCGTAACGACTGTCTAAGATCTACAAGTGACAGCGGGGACCAACGGCTTACCATGCTTTCCGAGGCATGGAGGAGTCTCGGTATGTAAAGATGGTCACCCATCTACGGACCAACCCCAGCAAGCGTAGCTTAACCTGATGAATCGACACGTGCGCCTGTTATTACTTAGCCACGAGCTCAGATTTATTATGCACTGTATCATATCAATTACATAAAGCACCCAACAAATGAATCTAGGCCGCTAAATCTCAATATTATTTAAATTTAAAATCAATTACTTATACAACAAAAAACGTTGCTAAAATAATCAATTCTTCACGGACTTTAATAATAAACCAATATCATTCTTGAACAAACCTGAATTAGATTAACTGAATTCAAAATAAAGCAAGTCATTCCTAAAATGTTGATAAAATTCAATAACATTAAAATGTTTAATTACGTGTATATTTTATATTAATACTTCCCACTGCTGGGACACAAGCCTCCTCTCGGTGAGAGGGAGTGGGCCGCAATCCACAACGCGAGCCCAGTGCGGGTTGGTAGATGTCACATGTCTTCGAATTTTTGGTTTTAGGACATGCTGGTTTCCTTCACCGTTTTGAGAGTAGTGGTGAAATAATTTACACAAAGTAAAGTAAGTCTGTGACGTTATCACGGGACCACCACTTCTTGCCAGTCAAACAAAGCAAGCCATTCCTAAAATATTGATTTAAATTCAATAACATTAAAATGTTTGTTGTAATTACCGTGATTAGATGCGAAACTAATTAATTGGTCACACTGTTCTAAATATTTGGGAGAACGTAATTAAATCTAGTACGCTAATTAGTGTTATTTACTAATTGAATTCCGGTGAAAACGAAATTATATCTGTTTCAATTATTACAAATAATATGTAGTTGGTAATAAATACACGGGGTATTCAAATAAAACTAATGCAGAGTTATCCAACCTGGAATCTAAGGACCCTAAGCGCATTTCAAAGATAAACACGGTACTAAAATACAATAAATAATCATGTTTCTCTCTTCTTGTTCTCACACACTATTGTCCACATTTCTTTCTCATTTCTCCTTTCGCAGGTCTGCTGGAAGAAATTTCTTAAGAAATAAGCAGTACCTTTGTACTCATATTATAATTATGTTGTATCTCTATGTATTTTACCGTGTGTAAATAAATAATAAAATAAATAAATCACTTATTAGCTGCCCGCCCCTGCTTCGCACGGATAGCACTAAGTACCTACCACCTACCCTTCCTATCTACCTACGTACACCTACTTTACATACAAAACTTGTCCTGAGAATAACGAACACAACAAAAAAGAATTTAATTAGCTAAGGGCGAATTTCACCAAAGAAACTGAACACCATCAGCACATAAACTACGTTTAAGGGCTGTCAGTGTCATTATTTTCAGTGGAATATAGTGACAGCTCTTGAACGCGGTTAAGATGTGCTGATCGCGTTTAGTTAAATTGGTGAAATTCGCCTTAAGAAGAAATGAGCGTTTTTATAAAAGGAAAAGCTGCTCCCATTTAGAGAAAATTTGCCTTATCATCACGCATCATCAAGAAATGATATAAAAAAGTAAGTCAGCGGTTTTATTAACCCAGGGGTCACCAATTAGTTTCGCTCGGGGTCCGTTTTAAGAAAAGAATGACCATCGCGGTCCGCACAACATTTTATAGAAAAAAATATTTTAATTACGGAAATAACAAAGGTATTTTTTTACATATCGATGAGAAAAATGTAATGTTTTGTTGCGGACGAGATTATTAAGTTACGTACCCTGCAGTGCAAGTTGCTGTGTTCTCGCGGTCCGCACAAAATGGGTCAGCCGTCCAGATGCGGACCGCGGTCCACCATTTGGCGACCCCTGTATTAACCCATTGACGCTACTCATGAACCATAGTGCAAAGCGAAGTGTCACTCTGTTACCAAGCTAAACAAAATTAAACCTTATGTAGAAGCTGCATGGTGTATTATACCATGTGATATTATGTCACTTGTCCGGCTCTCAAGCCACAGGAAATTGGACCATATGTTTATGTGACATGGTGTATTATAGCTTAAGTAGTTATGGCACGTGGACGGTGTCCGGTTCTGACTACTTTCGATTCGTGAATCAAGGCCACAGGGTAGAAATTTATAATAAGTGTGGACAAGTATTTTATATTTTGAGAACAGGAAAATGTTCTAGAAACTCTGATCCTATTGTTTATTAAGGCTCTCACAAACAGGCGCGATATCGCGGGCGCGACAAGGGTAGCACTGCCTGTCGAGCCCGCGATATCGCGCCAGTATGTACGAGGCTATGCAGTAACTAAAGTTAGTCGCAAAAAACCGTAAAGAGCCAAGATGGACGTAGCTATAAATGACCTCATAGCGAATTCATAAAGGGACCTTACACTTTTGAAGGGAGGGAGAGGAGCTCGTGGCTAAGTAATAACAGCCGCACGGGTCAATCCATGAGGTTAAGCTACGCTTGCCGGGGTTGGTCAGTGGATGAGTGATCATCATTACATACCGAGACTCCTCCGTGAATCGGAAAGCACGTTTAGCCGTTGGTCCCGGCTGTCATTCGTGGATCTTTGACAGTCGTTACGGGTCGTCAGAAGCCCGAAAGTCTGACAACGAGTCTTACAAAGGGGTATCGTATTATCCAGTTACTGGGTTGTGAAGGTCAGATAGGCAGTCGCTCCATGTAAAATACAGGTATTCAGCTGCATCCGATTAGACTGGAAGCCGACCTCAACATAGTTGAGAAAAGGCTAGGCAGCGCTTTTGAAGGGATCGAAAGTTTGGGCAGCACTGACTTTTGCGATAGCTACCTACAGATAAAGTGGAGGTGGCTTATTCTCCATTCTTTATTGCACAGCATACTATATTTCACAATGATAAATAGAGTCCGTAGTTATCCGGAAAAGACCCAGAGTTACCGACACAGCGATCTAAGCAAGCTGAAGTGGCAGTGGGCTGGGCATGTCTGTCGAAGGACCGATGGCCGGTGGAGCAGACGTGTCCTAGAGTGGAGACCGCGTATCTGCAAACAGTGTGGAGCGCCCCCGGGTTAGATAGGCCGATGACCTTAAGAAGGTGGCTGGGACAGACTGGATGCTGAAGGAGGAGGACGGGATGCTGGGAGAGGCCTGTGTCCAGCAGAGGACTGCGATAGGTTGTGGTGATTGATTGATAAATAGAGGCCATGTAAAGGCGAGCTTAAGTCAAACTTGAGTTTTCTCCCAGTAAGCCTTTCAGTGATAGAGAGAGATGAATGGTGTTAGATATCAAAGCATCGGAATTACCTACACGTTATTATACAATATGGTTTTGTTAGTGGCTTTTGTGTTACGGATTAGAAGATCAATAATCGTATTAGGTCGACTGCACTAGACCTAGTTATTGTGTATACTTACTAATATCATAAATGTGAAAGTAACTCTATCTCTCTGTCTGTCGCGCTTTCACGCCAAAACTACTGAACCGATTTAAATGAATTTTGGTACACAGATAGTCTAGAGCCTGAGAAAAGACATTGGCTACTTTTTATTGACATACCACGCGGACGAAGCCGCGGGCGGAAGCTAGTAGTATATGTCATAATATCATTAAATAAATAATAAAAAATAAAAAAAATGTCTAATCCAGTAAGTTAAAGGCTCCCTCCTGCAAACAGGCGCAACGCAACTCTAGTAGAACAAACTACCAAAATCGCGTCGCACAGGCGCGTCACGCCTGTCTTAACTTAAAAGCAAAGAATAATCTTGATGCAAGTAGGTTTAAAAGGTCTATTTGAAGTAATTAGGTTACTGTGTTAACCGTAAATTATTTAACTATGCACAATCGTGATGTTTACTTACTCATTGACACTATTCTAACCTTTGTCTACCTACATAGTTGCATAAATGCAAGCTTGTATGACACGGCCAATGCCAGAGAAGTACTTGAAGGCACTTGATTCAACTTAACCTGAACTAGGTTCTGTTTAACGCACTTCAAAAACCCTACTTTAAATTAGATAATTACTAGGCAAAATTGAGTATCTATAAATAGTATAAAAAAGGCGCTTTTCGTGTCTCTCTGTGACAGCATAGTTCTTCAAAACTACTCATAAGGCTTCGTGTACATAACGCCGGAGCCGCATCGGCGCCGCCGGACCGCAAGATGAAATAATTTCAGAACATCTCAGAATGAAAATGTTAAACGAAGCCGCCAGCGCCGCGCCGCCGCCGGTGCGGTGCCGGTGCGACATTGGTGCGGCTCATGTGCGATATTCATTAGCAGTCATCTACAGGAAGCCTAACACAATGGATTTAGTTGCGGTTTTCACAAAAATTTAGAGAATTTATTCAGGAAGGTTTATGTGTATTTAAATAAACCACGGAAATCTCAATGTATTGACATGTAGCCGTATCAGTGAAGCATGGGTCTATGCTACAACTACAAAGTGTAGAATATAATCTCATGCTATTTTGAAAGGTAAGCCAGTAGGCAATGCTTTTAGTGCAGCAGACTATTCAGGATGTGGCAGACGTCCACAAATATTAGTCCGAACTCTTTTAATGCTATTGAAACGTAATATTTCCTCTTTAGAACACATTACTGATCCGACTGAAGGGCAAAGGCCTCCCTATTCTTCTTCCACTTCTCTCTATCCAGGGCTACTAGAGACCAGTCTTTATCAAAGGAATCCAGCTCTACCTGCAATCTCCGTCTGAGTCTGCCGCGATGTCGCTTGCTATCATCATCATCATTATCTTTGGCAGCCTTGTTCCACCCTATAGGTCTCCTCTCTTTTGTGCCATTCTTCCCTGGTATGTGCGAGTGTCATCCAAGTGGCTTTACCATTGCTTAACTATAAATTAGTTGGGATTCCAGTTTCCCACACGATGTATCTGCATCTACAAATAGTTCTGCCCTTGACTAGCGGTCGCATCAATCTGCAACGAGACGTTTGGCGACAAGCTACCAACTACCGATCGTAGCGGCAACTTGCTAACGGACCGACTAACGGACGCCCGTCAATATATACATTTATGCTTATTCATGGAGCTTTGTAATCACTTTTAATAGTATTTACTGTATTTTACCATAAAACTTGAGAAAGTATCTTTACTACACAGTTTCCATAAAACACAGACGTTCGTTACATTGTGTCAAAATAAATAAACTACGAAACCATACACACTATACAGTTTAACTTACGTATTAAACCTGCCCAGTTAGTTTCGTATTCCAATACAACCTTCGATCAAATTTATTGAAGAATACAACCCTTTTTTTTTTTTTTTTTGAGGGTGGGAAATCATCCAATGACTTCTCCCGCTCTGGGCGGAGCGGAAGGGCGTGTCAGACTTTTACTGACTAAAACCCACCCGTGTTCCTTCATTTGCCTGTTGCCAAGGTCCCGGTATCCCTTTCGGACCCTCCCGCAACCCTGGCAGGCATCGGTCCTATTGGACCCCGTCATTTTTGCTGACATCTCTTTGAGGCGCGCGTGGAACACGACGCGCCATCGACCCGGGCCTGGTCCTTATCGGACGGCGAGCTGCCCGTTGCTCGCCGTCCGCAAGCCCGCGCCTATGGTGGCCGGTAATCCGCCTGGGATTCCCGACGCCCAGGGCGTCTCCAACGGCGGCGGTTAGGGGCGTGAGGGCGCAAACTTTGCCTTTCCCTCACGCGTTCCGCCTCCTCCTTCGCGAGCATTACTGCTTCGCAGAAGGAGGTGACGGCTTCCCATGCCCTCTCGCTCCGTACCATGGCCTGAACCAGGGCCGGACGCGAGAGGTCACTGCCGCCAATCGCCTCCGCGAGGACACGGCGGTGCTCCGCCCAAGCAGGGCACACCTCAACCGTATGCTCCACCGTGTCCTTCGGGCGATCCACACAGTGGTGACACCCGGGCGTTTCCTCCCGCCTAATCCTACACAGGTACCTCCCGAAGCTGCCATGTCCGGTGAGGACCTGTGTCAGGCGGAAGGTGAGGACGCCGTGGCAAGAATACAACCCTGGCTCTTACATACTGGCGCGATTTGTCGCGCGACGTAGTATGTAAGTCGAGTAAGACGACGAGTATGTAAGAGCCTTTATTCCCGAGAGGACCATACGATGATCGTTTTTTTTTGTTGGCTGGGAAATTATCAAATATCTTCTCCCGCTCTGGGCGGAGCGGGAGGGCGTACAGACTAGTACTGACTGAAACCCACTCGTATTCCTTCAGTTGTCTGTTACTAGGGGCCACGGTAACCCTTGCGGACTTTTCCGCGACCCCGCCAGGTATCGGCCCTAGTGGACCCCGTCAGTTGTGCTGACATGTCTTTGAGACGCGCGTGGAACACAACGCGACGTCGACCCGGGCCTTATTGGGCGCTGAGCTACCCATTGCTCACCGTCCGCAAACCCGCGGCTACCGTGGCCAGGAATCAACCTGGGATTCCCGACGTCCAATCATACAACGGCTGTGGTCGCGTGATCATCACCAATATTCATCCATAACCATTCCCAGCCTTGTTCCACCCACTACTAAGTATCCGACTCCTCCCTTTTGTATCATGCTTCCCGGGTATGTGCAAACCTCAACCAGGTCTACATCTACATAAAGGAATCCCTTTAACGCGGAAGCTAGTCGATTCTTCAAACATGCACGCGGTAGAATCCTGAACATAACAGGTCATGAAAGTTCTATTACAAAAAAGTTTTCGTAAGAATCTTAAATTCAACTCCAAGTGAATGTTAGTGAAAAAAACTGAAACAAGCAATCTATTAACACATCATTACAGACTACATTACATTATTTCCTCCATTAAAAACTACATTACAAAACCTTACTTGTACGCTTCACGTCATTATTTCATGAAATCATTATTTTGCTGAATAGTTAACTTTCGTTTTCAGATGCAATTGCATTTATTGCGAGGTAATATCTCGGGATTAAGAGCCGTGACGTTGCATGTTCCAGGGTGTGTTCATACTTTCTTCTTGGTACAGTTCAGCTGTGCATAGAACGTAATCATAATTAACATCCCGTGAAAGACAGATTTCAATAGAAACACTAAACTACAAAAATTACCGTCAGGATTTTGAAATACAGTCAACACCGTTTGTAACGAGTTCGAAGGGACCGTCGTCGGGTTGTTATAGCCGATAGTCGTTATAACCAAACACTATGTTAGGTAAACAGAAATGCTGGGAAAACCTCAAAACCTCGTCGTAATAACCGACTAGCTTCTATATATATATATGTATTTATGTCTGTAAAAAGTAGCCTATGTCCTTTCCCAGGGTGCTATCTATCTCCTTTCCAAATTTGGTCGAAATCCGTTCAGTAGTTTAGGCGTGAAAAGCTAACATACAGACAAACAGACAGACTGAGTTACTTTCGATTTTATAATTATTAGTATGGAATTATGGATATGTCGTTTTAAGCGAAGTCGTTATAAACGGTTTTGAGTATATTGATTACTACCTTCCAATCTTTGTAAGCAGAGATTCCATGATTAAGGGCCCTATTGCAAATTCAGAGGACACGACTTACACAATCCGGCATCCATCTGCGACAAAACAATACTGTTCATTGTCGAAAATATCTAAAATGTCAATGAAACCTCCTCAACTTGAAGAAATATGAGGAGCATAACGTGCATTGAATATCCTTTATGCTTAGATTAATATCCGTATACCTTTGAAAAACAATAGTGGGTAAGTTCATTACATACTGGAAAACTTCTTCAATCAAGTTTTCAGAGATAAGGAGTCTTTTGTGTTTAATACCTAAGCTTACAACCTAAGCTGACCCTACATTTAGCCTTAACACCAGCCTAGAATACCTTATAACATGTCAATCTGCCTAGCCTTTACCAACCATGTTGGCGTCGGCTTCCAGTCTAACCGGATGCAGCTGAATACCAGTATTTTGCATGAAGCGACTGCCTATCTGACTTCCACAACCCAGTAACTGAGTAATACGATACCCCTTGGTAAGACTGGTTGTCGCAGTTTCGGGCTTCCGACGACCCGTAACGACTGTCAAAGATCCACGAATGACAGCCGGGACCAACGGCTTAACGTGCTTTCCGAGGCACGGAGGAGTGTGGATATGTCAAGATGGTCACCTATCCACTGACCAACCCCGGCAAGCGTAGCTTAACCTGATGGATCGACCCGTGCGGCTGATATAACTTAGCCACGAGCTCCTCTACCTTATAACATGTGACAGAGTCATTGAAGCATCATGATCGGTTGCTAAACGGAACTGAATACGCACCACTTGGTAGAAAGCAACTTACTGACCTCGTTGGACTAACTTCATTACCTACTGCTAACTACTGAACCGTAGGACGGTTGTTGAACACAACCGGAGGGGTCCGCTAGGACCGATGCCTGCCGGGGTCGCGGGAAAGCCCGAAAGGGTTACCGTGGCCTCTGGCAACTTACAGGCAATTGAAGCAACACGGGTGGGTTTTAATCAGTAAGAGTCTGACACGCCCTCCGGATCCGCTCAGAGCGGGAGAAGTTATTTGATAATTTCCCACCCAAAAAAAAAAGGGACGGTTGTTGAAGAATATTTTTATTGTGATTTTATAAAGAGCTTGGGAAGAAAGGAGGCAAATTAATTGGTATAGTTAGAGGATCTACAAAATTCTAGTAAATATTTATATTAACTTCATTTCTAGTTACATCTAAAGGATCTCCAGATTTGACTCGCTAGCTGGAGTGCCTCTATTTGGCTTAGTTGTCGCAATGATCCTCTATTATGCGGAAAATACTGCAGCATTAATTATATTCTATTATAGTATTCATTACATAGATAGAAAAATAAAACAAAGTTACCTCTAAACCGAACTATAAACCGCTGGTATTAAAAAAATACTTCAAATTAGATCATGAAATTGCATAATAACTGAACTAACTATAAAGCAAGTCTTATGTTCTTTTTTTTATTATCATTATTTTCACCGTAAAAAGTAATTACCTAAACTATTCGAGGCTTGAAGCCGCCAGTACCCCAATCCATCTCGCTCTCACTCAATCCGCGAGTAGTATGGTGCGAGCGAGTTAAAAAGTGAATTTGAGCTAAAGTAGGCTCTTAAAGATCGAATCTATGATCAATGTGGTGTTGGATCTTTTCAGTAGGAATTTCTCAGCCGCAGCCCGGAGTCTGACTTGTGCTCTATTTGTGGCAATAGACTCGCCCATACTACATGAGATTTATTCATAATTATAGGAGTAATGCATGTGCTAATACACCTCCGCTTTCCCGTTCGGCTTTTTATCTTGTATTTCCTACTAAGGTTACTTGCCGAAAAAACTGTCGCATTATCCACAGAAACGATAATGATAAATGATTTTATTTCTGTAATGGCGAATTCGACAGTGTTTTTTCCCTAGTATAAGTTTAATCCAGCGAGTAAATATTAAATTTTTGACAGATTTTTTATACAAAAACTGTCAGACGTCAATTTTATTCCCCGAATAAAAGATATCTGGCTTTGGTTAAATCGGCCCTAAGTAGATTTGTACAGACACTTTTACACGTCAATCGTATTTTAAAAACCAGATGAGGTCGGATTGTCAGTTTTCCTAAGTAAAAACTTGGTAACATAAGCAGTATTTCTGCACACATATCAACAACACCTCATGATAAAGACAAGATACATTATGAAACTATGCAAATGATTATGCAACAGATGCATAGTAATATCACATTGAAATGCAATAACTAATAAAATTTATATGCGAAGATGCGTCATCTTTAGCATTTTCCTAAATGTGTTGAGGTCGGCTTTAAATCTAAACAAAAACGACTGCTTATTATCAGGTATTTTACACGAGATCTTTACCATTTATCCTTAAAAGCCATACACATAACCTATTATTTCAAAATTGCACTTTTAATAAAACTGAATATGTGTCGGAAAAAATATACAATAGTGTCACATTTTCAAAACAGGAGCAGTTTAATAAAGCAGAAAATTTAAAGAAACATAAAATTTTCGCACGACTCCTCAAAGTTTATTAAAAATAATGCCCTGGGTCTTCACAGAAGGATACCGCGGCCCGCCCTGTTGATTCATCTTTGGTCTGTTTGCGACTCATGTGGGTGCTAAAACGATAGGCTCTTCCTATTCGAGAATCACCCTGAACGAATCACAAACGTCCTGCCTAGTAGTATTTTAAATGCGAAAGTGAGTTTGTTTCTTTGATTGTTTGTTAGGTTTTTACGCTAAAACGGCTGAAAAGTGACTAGCTGATTCGCTATGCCCTGCGGTTGACCCGCATAAGTCTTAATCCCGTGGGAATATCGGGATAAAAAGTGTCCCATGTCCTGTTCCAGGTCATGATCTGTCCCAGTTAGTTAGTTTGTTTTTTACGCTTTCACGCTAAAACGGCTGAACAGATTTACATGAAATTTGGCACATGGATAGGCCATGGCCTGGAAAAGGACATAAAATACTTTTTATCCCGATATTCTTATGGGATCAACACTTATGTGGGTGAAACCGCGGGGCGCAGCTAGTACATTCATAAAATCACGCCTTTTGCGATCGGGGTAGGCAAAACTACAGAACGCCATGCACTTTGCACTTCAATCATTCCATACTTCTTTTGCATCATTCACGTACACAAAACATAATAATTTAGTAAATCTATCAAACAAAATGCATAATGCAGGTTCAGAATCTAAATTCTGGTCCCATTCTAATTACCACACCAATCAAATCAAATTAATGCAACCTGAATCTAGTTTAACACAATCAATTGATTTTGTATGCAATAATAATACAAATAGTAATTCACCTGTCCTATTGGGTCGCCTTGAAAGTCTATTTGAGCTTAATTTCGGCCTTCACTAAGGTGTCGGTGATTTGTAACTAGTAGGTATACCACTTTACCCAGCAATTAGAGTAAATGGCCTTACAAGGACCTAAAGAAAACTATGTATTTGTGCTAGGTATTAGATTAGTATTTAAATAAGGATTAAAACTAAAATTGTCCCCGAATTTATGCGCAAGTTTTGAAGACAATGTTACACTGCAGCTCTAGTGCTGAAAAATTTTATGTACTAAGGTTTTTCAGTCCTCTTCAAAAAGGAGCAGGTAATCAATTCGAATGTTTCTATTTTTTTTTTTTTTGTAATATTTTCGGGCATAACTCCGTATTTGCAAAATTCAACCAACTTCCAAAAAATACTACAAAGTGAAAAATCACAAAATTTTCGAAAGCGATGACTTTTTATTTGTATTTTTGGTTTCTGCCACCGACTTTCGAAATTTAAGTTATTTTTCAATTCGTAGTGTTTTTTGGAAGTCCGTTGTTTTTTTTTTTTGTAAAATCCTTTTTTATTTAGACCACACACATAAGTCTGATAGCCCCATGCACCTAGAGCAAGCGGATTGATCAATACTCATGCATTCGAGTACATATAGACGTAGCAAATTTTAACATTGCGACAATCGCCAAAAGCGATTATCTAACAAAAAAAATTAAACATGTAAACAAAACAAGGTAAACACACAACATAAATCTCAGTCAAATTCGCAGAAAAAACTGGGTTAAAATAACAGTACCTACAGGTAGTTACCTATCTTAATCGGTAACATTAAGTTGCCATTAACTTGGGTTCAGGCAGTTTCACTGTAAGACTGTTTTCACACGATCAGGGGGCTTAAACCAGTCACTTTGACAAAATCATAAAAGGAAAATATTATGAATCATCGTAAAATTTCACGAACTGGGAATTCATAATATGATCTGCGTGCGATTCATATTACGAAATAATTCATCTGTTTGACAGATTTCTATGGAGATTCGTAAAATGGTCCACGCATTATAAATTACTTTTGTGTCAAATTAGAGGAATTGCTAATGACAGCTGGAAATTCAGGAAATTATTTGCTGTTAGAGGAATTGCTAATGTGGCCGTTTTAGGCCCCCTGCTTGCCGCACCGGTCGCCAGGCATACGGCCGACAGTTTATATTGCAAGAGCTTCGGGCTCTTTCAGTACCGTGACCAACAAAAGGCTTAGTCAGTAATAATCATTTCGTGATTTTAGAGTTGATAATACCTATTTTGCATCATGACGGAGACTGTCAGCTTTTTTAGCTGACTATCTTCTCTTTTTCTATTCTTCCAAATATGAAATAATGTTTATCTCTTTATATTGATTCCTCTTAGGCTGATGTCGGTCGCGTACATCGGTCGCGCATGCGTATATTCATTGTGTTCTATATAGCACCATATTGCGACGCTGACGTCAGCGGCGCGTACTACGTTGCTTCGCGTACGTGACCGACCGTACGCGACCGACATCAGCGTAAGAGGAATTCAGGCCTTAAACATCTACAGTACTAACTCAACATCACCCTTGTATTCCCCGAAGAGTTATGCAGAGGTACACTTCATGTGAGGGGTGTACTTAAACATAAGTGCACGAAAAATACGCCAGCTATATTTATGCCTCATGTAACAGGGGGTGAGCCTATTGACATTAAAACCAGTCCCAATTCCAGACTCCGGGATGCTACTGAAAAATTCCTTAAGGAAAATCCCACTAACACAGTCCAAACTGGTAGTTGAACCCAGTAGCTTATGCACAGCAGTCTAACTTACAAAATCTAGACCAGAAGGCAGGCAGGTGGTAGTATAAATGATAAATTAATTATAAATATTATATGAACATAATATAATAATTTCTGTAAATAGGTTAAAAAAAAACACTTAAAGACGGCAAAAATAAATTCAGTTTTTAACTAGATGAGTACAGTGTATAAGACACAAGTACTTATAACAGCTTTCGCAGTCACATTTGCGACAAGCTGGGAAGCCTGCGCGTGTGAAGAGAGCCTTATAGAGTCTATCTCGTAATGCAGGAAGATAACCAGTGGATCAGGAAGGCTAAACTAGTACTGGAAAGAAAACTCTTTACATAAATATTCTTCCGGTCCAGTGAGAGTGAAGTTATCGGAATCTTTAGTAGTTGTGCCTTTTACGATGGTGTTTATAATTTCCGTTTACAATCAATCATAAGGAGCTCGTGCCTAAGTTATAACAGCCGCACGGGTCGATCCATCATGTTAAGGTACGCTTGCCGGGATTGGTCAGTGGATGGGTGACCATCTTTACATATCGAAACTCCTCCGTGCCTCGGAAAGCACGTTAAGCCGTTGGTCCCGGCTGTTATTCATAGATCTTTGACAGTCGTTACTGGTCGTCAGAAGCCCGAAAGTGAAATAACCAGTCTTACCAAGTGGTATCGTATTACCCAGTTACTGGGTTGTGGAGGTCAGATAGGCAGTCGCTCTATGTAAAATACTGGTATTCACCTGCATCTGGTAGATTGATTGAACCATAAAGAGCAAGAGTCATTTAGTTGACTAAATTTAAGTTGTTCACACGCGTTAAGTTACTTAAATCTTCAATAGACTAATTATCAAGCACATAGCGGTTAAATATACTGTAGCAAGAAAATTATAAAAGGTGAGTCGTATTCTCCTTGGCCCTACAAGTATTTTATGAAATGCTAATTAATGCTCATTTAATAGATCAAGTAAGGAGAGACATTACATTATCTACACTTAGCATAATCAGTCTATAGTGTTCTCACTGCTGGAAATCAGGCCTCCTCTCGATGAGCCGTAATCCACCACGTGGGCCCAGTGCGGGTGGTAAGTCACTTATCTTCAATTTTTTGGATCTAGCACATGCCAGTTTTCTCACGATGTTTTCCTTCACCGTTTTGAGAGCAATGGTGATAAAATAATTTACACAAAGTAAAGCGCCTGTCAGGGTTCGAACCTACGACCTACAATTCGGAAGTCACGGCCGTTACCACTGGGACTTGTCTGGACTTTTTGCGCTTGAGTTTCGATTAATTACCAGCCCATTTAATTTACAAGAACAATAAAATAATTGTATTAAAGATTATTTTTGTAACCCTAGTTTTTTGTCAAGTGCAGCTCTATACAAAAGATTAAAAAAAAGATACATCGAAGCATCTCCCTGCCTACCTCCGGAAAGAAACTAGCCACAATATTATGAACATAAACATGACGTAGTGCATAATTATGCACTTACATTAAACACCCTATATGGCGCGCGGGCGCAGGCATGAAGCATCTACCATCACCAGTGCGATTTCTACCTATTTCCTGTACCCCTCTCTCATATCGGTTGCACATAGGTAATATTGTGCATAGCTTACATATACATAATAGTTTCTACTCTCTAATCTAGAGAAACAAAATAAGAAGCTGAAAAATGTCTGTACTATGGAAAAAGACAGTCCATTCACATGTAAAATGTTATAGATCTACTTAAAGAAATAAACATTATTTCAAAAACAAAACCTGCTGCGCCAATTCGACTTTAACTACATTCAATAACTTAAATTTTAATCAATTTCGCTATTACACACTATTTATTGGAGTCAATGCTCATATCTCCACATTAAGACCATAAATTATGAACATAAAAGGAACAGTAAAAGCCAATCTAATTATTATTAAGAGGAGTATCGTCTTCATAGACAGGGTATAAAAGCTAGCCAATAGAAAGTGGCCCCATTGGTTCTCTGAATCATGGCAAGGGCTTGAGAGATTAGATTAAAGCACTTTGCAGAGAAGTCAGAACAAAGATAAAGAAAAGAAATAAAGAAAAATTGTTTATACTTACTGCAAAATAAACATAAAATACACACATTAAACCAAAATAGCCAAAAGCCTACTACTACATATGACAAATAAATAATAAAAAAGTTTTCTAATAATGTCTATTGCTTAATGTCAGAGCCGGTCACAAAGTTTTTTCATAACATATACAACATGTAACTTAATTAACGCACATCCTGAAAATAGTTTGTTCAGAATCGTTTACTGAATCGATTTATATAATTTTTAATATAGGTAATTTTTTATCCCAAAAATAATTAAAACTACGGAAATGATTGTCATATTAACGCTGTTCAGTCAAAACAAATTGAAATGGACCGTAAATCAAAGTAATAAGACTTTTAAAATCGCAGTTTTATTTGTATTCATACAAATTCCATCATTCAATACAAAATAAAATACTAAATACTAAAAAGTTCTCCAAGAATTGGTACAACTAATTTAGTAAATAACAATGCATATACATGTTAAATTAAAAATTCAGTGTATGTATTATGATTATAACATAATATTCTAATTGGGGTGTTTGAGAGTGTGCGTTAATTACGTTACATGTTGTATATGTTCCAGGAAATGAGGAAACCAGAGATTTCATAAAATCCCTAGGGATACCACGAAATCACGGTAGATGTCAAATATTCTCGTTTATGTCTTCTTACTAAAAATGTTTAGTGATATGACAAAATGCTAATATAATGTCAGTGATATGTCGTTTCACTCAACTAAATCTATTAAAATGAGAAAAGTGGTGATATATAAAATACAAAAACAAAATTACAAATTACAAAGAATTTTGGTATCGAAGGCGGGACAAACCAATAAACCTGAAATATGGTGTAACTTTTGTTTGTGCCTCCAGCGATACCAAAATTCTTTAAATAATTCTTGTTTATCTCTTTTCATTTATGTGTACTTGCAGTCGGGTTATTTCGTTTTTTTTTTCTATGTTCTTCTGATCTAATAAAAGCCATATAATATTAAGGTCACAATAATCAGAAAAGTAAGTAAGCAGGTTGAAGTAAAAGCGTTTAATCGATTTAGAATCGAGTCATCAAAGTAGAGTGAGAAATAATGATTTGATAGAAACTAATCGATTCAGTACAGATTTGTTTTATAGCCTCAATCTATGTTTATTTAGTGGATTATAAAGATTATTATTATCTACAGTTATTCCATTATTGCTTTAGTTAATTGATTCAGGCGTGACTTTGCGGAAATCCATTATAAAATACAATATACGTAGATAAATTTAGCAACTTATTCCGCTTAACTATTCTTCAAGAGTCATAAAAAACCCTGTAAGAAATCGACACGTGTTTCACCTCTCAACGAGGCATCCTCAGGATGACGATTGACCAATTGCAAACCAGAACACGACGTGTTGCTACACCGAGCGCTGGACGCAGAGATCTCTGCGTCCAGCGCAAGAATAGTTAAGCGGAATAGGTTAATAAATATATCTACGTCTATTGTATTTCATTATTGCTTTGTTTTATTATGTTCTGGGCCAAGGAAAATCTTTTCTAATGGAACTTTGCCAATGATACCAAAGTTTTCCAGAGATTTAATAGCTACTAAAAAATCAATAATTGATTTGATTTTATTTCATTCCTCTTAAAAAAACCCATGATAAGAGTAATTTACTTGCCTCCAATAATTAGTCTTGTATTCTCAGACCAAATAAAAAACCAAGATAGCGCTGCGAACAATAGAATGAAGCATGCCAAAACTACACCTCCGCTCTGTGCATACACGCTCACACGCACCCATTTACAATCATTACAAGTTCACCTCCCTCAGTGCACACACGTTTACGAAACCGGCCTCGCGTCACTGTTGACAGCGCTCCGTCTTGGTTTTTTATTTGGTCTTTCCCTAAGTGCATGTAAACGGTTATTAAAGTATGAGTGAGTAACCACACTTACTCCACTAACTTAGTATTCAGGTCTGTTTTATGTAAGGTTTTGTACGATTGTAATCAATTAATATTAGCAGCAACATTCAATTTTAGAACTTGTACTTAACTATATCTTTAATCATCTTTTATGGCTTCTAGTATGTTTAAAAAACACAAGGCCTATAATGAGTCGTTTACTGCACTGTTGCGCAGCACGCGCACAAGGCTCATACGTCAGTTTCTCGTAAATGACTTCATTGTATGTATACAAAAACAAAAGAATACTACAGATTATAATGAGTATTGTCCATCTGTGAGAATATTTTTCACACATTTTACACTTTTACCTAAAAATTATGATTCTGAACATTAATTTTTAATTAGAGATTTTTGTTAACAAAAGAACCATTATTTTGTTCCCATCTTTAATGTTTTCGGACAATTTTGCTTTCGCTATTTAATGGTGGGTGTTTTATTACACCATGGATTTGCAAAGGTTGATATCTCATGGTGTTTTAAAAGAAATTGCCTTAAATTTTCTTTCCCATCAAATAAAAGACACCAGTCTCTGACACATCTTTTAAATAAAAAGAACTCTCTTAAATTCCAACGTGAACTTGTAAAAAAAGCTTTATTAAAATAAGCTTTTTTAGGATTGCGTACCCGAAGGATGCCCTAGGAACCCTATTACTAAGCCTCCGTTGTTCGTCCGTCCATCTGTCTGTCAGCGGGCTGTATCTCATGAACCGTAATAGGCAGATAGCTGAAATTGTTACAAATTGTGTATTTCTATTACCGCTATAGCAATAAAATTAAATAAAGTTAATTTGAAGAAGAAACGTGTTTTTTTTCGGCGTTTTTTTCTCGATCTTAATACGGAAATCTTCGTGTGTGAGACCGACTCGAACGTGGCCGTTTTTTTACATCAACTACCGAAAGAGATAAAATATTATTTTAAGCCCTACAATGCGTTACTAAACGCCACTATTCTGATAGCTTCATAAATTCTTATAAAAAGTCAATTCATCCACATCCAGATACCATTAAAAAAGTCTTCAACGATACGCAACGAAACCAAAACATACCTCTAATAATAAAAAAAAACACCAAAGATAAAAGATAATAAAAGAAGCCGATTACTTTCTCTATGGTGACTGGAGAAAGTACCATTTCGTCACTATGGCAGATCGAGCGTCACTTGTGTCATTATAAAAGGTTGTTGCACTTGTTTTAAGTCATTGTTTGATAGTATGTTGAATAATGTTATGTGTCACGTGCCTTAAGAGATGCAAATGAATTTGATGTCAGAGTGTGGCGAACACATATTTTTTACTTCATGTTTGTAAATATTCTTTCTAGTTCACCATAAGTATGTCTTTCTTTAAATAGTACATTAGTGCCGCGGCCTGCCAGAGGGGCATTGATGGACAAACGTGAACATGTGGCCGAGGCACACATACGTGAGCCTATCAATGCCTGGTTGCAACCAAGTCTTGTTTTATACTTTTCTCAAATAATGCGCGGAAATTCAAACTAAGTAAATTAATTATAAATTCCACAATCAAAATCGAACTTACGACGATATTTTTTCACCCGCCAACATTATGTTCATTTGTTTCTTTTTTACTTTAAGCAAACTCTATTAGCAAGAAAAATCGAAATTTAAATAAAATGTTTGTCAATTGCCATAAACTGGACACATTCCTCCGATTTGCCACTAAGAATTTTCTATTGGAATAACACTCTGCCCAAACAGGTGATCGGATCCAGTAAGTACCCCCTGACCCCCCCCTTACGACCACTCGACCAACAAGACAGTCATTAATCTTTCAAATAATCGTTTAGCGTTTAACATCCGTATTTAAATGACATTTGCAAATGCTTTACATGTAAATAGAATCCATTAAAACACAACTTAATTAAACAATCTTTAACCCACAAACTTAAGATCAAAACAGATTTTAGTCAAAAAACCCGTTGACATGCTACGACAACGGATAAACTATGCTAATAAATTCTAGCATAATTTAAGCTATGTCTGCAAGTCTGACATTTTATTAACCTAGATTCTTTGAAATCCTTTTGGTAGGTAAATGATTATATTCAGATTTATCTTTCGGCTTTATATTTACGTACAAAGATTACAAATCATAAAGACTTGGAATTCTAATAAGTGTGAATTATGAGTTTGAATTTTATGCCTTTTAATTTTAATCTTTTGAAATTAATATTAGATTATTCACCAAGGGGACAAACCAGTGTCTTATGCCATGAACACTATATTGTTTTTTTTTTTATACACGAAGATTCCTCTATTATATATTTTTATATACGTTTTTATTTAAACTATAGAACCGTTTTCATTGCCTTTTGGAACGTAAATAATGCCTGCCTTCCGAAGGACATACTTTTTATCATATAGTTTTCATTTCTGAATATTGAAACTACATAAATATTTTTACAAGCGAATCTACGGACACACCTAGTTTTACGTATATTGCATTGATTTCAACTATTTTCAGTGAACGGCCTTAAAATTCACAGAAGCAAATAATTTCCAAGTTTTACGCAAATCCTAGAAATGTAAGTGTGAACTAATTAGTATTAAACAAATCATTGTACTGGCACATTCGGGTGATGTACTAATCACTTAATAGCCTTTCACTGTAGTTGCGCCCGCGCAATGTATTGCTACACTTTATATTCAATTACTGTTATATGGCGCACGAAAGTTTTGGTGCATGAGTGCATGTTTGAAGTTATTGTGTAACTACTTTCAGAGTTCAAGGTCGTGAGTTCAAACCTATGTTTTTTTTTTTACTTGAGTGCAGCTTTGAGTAATTGGTTTTTATTTTCGGTAGATACACCGACAGGTCCATACGATTGCAAGTTTTTCTATGGACCATATCCGATAAATATTTTTTTTTTACATAAAAACAAAAATGAGGGTTGAAACACAACAATAATAAGAAACGCTTTTAATAAAAGAAAATTATTAAGCGTCGATTCGGCCATTAAAAATGACTACGTTTAAAGACAATTTTAAAGCTATTATAACACCTAATATGACTACCTAGCCTCCAATCCAATCCATGGCCAAATACGAAATAGAATGTGGAAAAAACCACATAATTTCTACATTCTCACAAAATATGTTTACGTCACAAAAGGAAAGACTTAAAACAAAGATTACATACATAAAAACACACATTAACATGTTGATACAACCCGTTGAATCCAATCCTCAAGGTCCATTGCGTGACGACAACGGATGAGTCGCTGTATCTTAGGAAATAACACGGCGATGCAATCGCGACATGAAATATATAGCGTATAACAAAAACCCTGTCCGAAAGGGGCACATAGGGTACTGCAATAAAATAACAAGAAAAAAAAATGAAAAAAGAAAGTTATTGCAATTTGAAAGTCACATTTTTAGTACCTAAATTACCCCAATTTCATAATAAATTAGCAAATTTTCGGCAGAAGTTATGACTTGTAGACACCCGCTAGTTGAAGGAGATTTTATTTTTTCCAAAAAAAATCACGTGAATAGACTCTCAGTATAATTCTTAACAACACCCCCACGGATCGGACAGGTCTTTTTTTTACACGTTGGTTGTATATGTCATTATTGTTGACTGAGTTTTTAAAGATACCTGGTTTTTGAAGTCACCTGTGCGTGTGCTTACCTGTAAGAAAGAATAATTGGTTTGTTAATATTTAAATAGAACGTAGAAGTTGGGAAAAATAAAAGTCTGCAAAAACTTTTATTAAGTTTCAACAATGCATTAATTAACTCATTAAATCCTAACCAATCATCATCATCTGCCTAGCCTTATCCCAAACATGTTGGGGTCGGCTTCCAGTCTAACCGGATGCAGCTGAATACCAGTATTTTACATGGAGCGACTGCCTATCTGATCTCCACAACCCAGTAACTGGGTTATACGATACCCATAATTAAATCCTAACTAATATGAATTAAAATTAAATATACAAATAATAAAATATCTAAAATATGGCATCGAAAAATTCCTCCGCATCGCTGTCGGCTGATAATGTACCCAAGGGATTGGCGGAATTTCCACGTTGTATGGCAACGCTTAGTCTCTGACCAAGGTAAAAGCCAGCCCTTGGGCCACAGGAAGGGCCAAACATAAACATACAAATCAAATTAATAGAGCCTCCATTAGTGACAATGGTAAAGTATCTTCGTCTATGTACCCTGGTGTGCAGTAAGCCGGTAAAGGCTCTTACATACTGGGGCGATTCATCGCGCGACGCGAATTTTAACAAAACAATTTCTCACGGCGCACAATGCCGCGGCGGCGCGGCGGCGGCGTCGCGTCACGCGACGAATCGCCCCAGTATGTAAGAGCCTTAAAAATCTTGGTGACTGACAAATCTTTTTACCACGGCATGCATTTAAAGTTCATGGTAATATGAGAGCAGATAACAACAATAAATAGAATCATCTAACCAGTTACTGGGTAGTGCGATACCCTTTGGAAAGACTGGTTGTCAGACTTTCGGGCTTCTGACGACCCGTAACGACTGTCAAAGATCCACAAATGACAGCCGGGACCAACGGTTTAACGTGCTTTTCGAGGCACGGAGGAGTCTCGATATGTAAAGATGGTCACCCATCCACGGACCAACCCCGACAAGCGTAGCTTAACCTGATGAATCGACCCGTGCGGCTGTTATTACTTAGCCACGAGCTCAACAATAGGTAACGGAGGCAATTAAATTACACACAGGGGCTCAGTTACTGCAGTTCTAATGGATAAAAATGACAACAACAAAATTGACATAAAACAACACTATATACACCTAAATAAAAATGCACTTCCAACTACTGACTCGACCGACCCACAAAATTCCCCTCTACTACACAGTTACAACCAAGAAGTTGCGGGACACCTCTAGGTAAGCCATAAACATAAACATAGTTGTTAAAGTATTTAACATAAAAGTTTATGGTGCTATACAGTTTGTTCATAAGTTTCACCATTACTGACAAATATTTGTTGCATACTCGCTTCCTAGTAACTTTGTTGAAGTATTAACTGTATAAGGTGCAATGTTTACCCAACTTAAATAACTTTGTATAGCGGTTCATAGTTAAAAACTTAAAAGCAAAGTTAAGAATTTGTTTCTTTAACTTGGAAAATGTACTCTTCCGTGGGGGTGTCTTTGTTAAGCCCCAGAGATGTCGGAGCTCCATCAAAATTGTTGATGACACACATAGTGTGCTTTAAGACAAATAATGTAACAGAATCAGAACGACGAACGAATGCGCGGGACCGCGTTGACGAATGAGCGGCGGGACGCCCGTAAACGTTGATGAATGAGCGGCCTGCACTGCCCCTCCCTGCCTCACCGCGCACATACCTCAGGTGTGATACAGCGGTCTTAGTTAAACTATAACTCTCATAATTTCTGTTCAGGTCTAGTAAGAAAACTGGAGTTCAACTATTGGATTGTAATTGCTCATCTTTTGTTAGCTATATTCTGTTAACTTATTAAAACAAAGCTACCTGCAAGACATTAAGCAACATTTCACTATTCAAATCAAATATTTGTGCACCAAACAGTTATTATTACCTACCTGCATTGTCTAAACACATATTATATTTAAACACAGTACTTATACCCACGTACACAAACCATTAACTTACACACGATGTACAAACGAACAGACTTTCACACATTACGACTTATGAATTAATATCTTTATTATGTAATGATAATTGCATATCAATGGATGATTTTGTAATGAATCATCTTTTTTTGCTTCATTTAACTTGAGTTAAAGTTTGAAAGTAAATCGTGGCCTTTAGATGGCAAAAGCGATTTTTTGTTCGATCAGCTGTCGAATTGGTAGTATATATTCTGGTTATAGCTTTGTAATAATATGGACATATGATGCGGAGGAATGAGGAAAATTTCGTCAGAAAAGTTTTGAGTATGAATGTGGATGACTATACAAGTAGGGGAAGACTAAAGAAACGATGGATGAACTGTGTGAAAGATGATACGGCTAGAAAGGGAGTGCCTACCGAGATGATGACTAATAGAGAAGTATGGAAGAAAAAGACATGTTGCGCTGACAACAAATAATTTGGGATAAGGGCAAGAAACGCTGATAAAGATATTTTGAGTATAGATTTATTTCTTTGGAATATACCCATAAGAAAACAGATAATAATGAAGTTTTTATTTTCATACAAATTCCAGTCAATTGGTGAAAGTAAAAGTTTTAGAAACCCATATGATGTAGATGAAGAAAAATTAAACTATGGTTTAATAGACAGAGTAAAACTAACACTAGAATTCGAATAATGGTTACAATTAACAAATGTGTGCTAATTAAGAACTGTAGTAGAGCAGAAATAACAAAAACAACAAAAATGATTTGGCGCATAACGGTTTTTATTGGTGTTTATCATAAGCCTCATAAGCCAAGCAAAAGAGGAATTTACGGAAAAGCTAGAAACGAAAGGAGACAATCATTTAAGTTGGCAAAAACCTTAACATGCAATTTAAAATTTGAAAATAACGTGAATGGCATCTATCAAGATAATGATGTTGCATTTATAAAAGAAAGGAATAAAAGTGATCTAGACAACTAATCTAAAAAAAAACGTAAAGAAACAATTAAATAGAAGAATAACAACATTAATGACTACGCTGAAAAGAACGATGCTAACTACAGAAATAAAATAAAACAAGAAAGTAGTAATTTAGACAATGACAATAATCCACTAAAAAAGTAAGAAACGAATAAGAACAACGGTAACACAACAACTAACGAAAGCGAAGAGCAAATTATCACTACTATAAGTTACTGTAGAAGATATTCGCGTAGGGCCGTTTCACCAGTCGAGTGGAATTCACTTTCACTGGCGCTCCCAATACCGAGTTCCTTATTCATGCATATCTCGGTAGATTTTAATGTTGACGATGATGTTTATCTGTTTATTGATCTTTGATAACAAGAATTTGCTTTATAACTAAACTAACTTTTGAATCTACTATTACTAGTCAATTTTCTGATATTGCATGTCACTCTACCAGTTTTGTTTTGGAATTTGGCCATGTCTAAAGTTTTCGAAAGAGAGTTTGACGGCTTCCCGGACAAAGATTTCACTTGATCATAACCAAGGGAAGCTTCTTTAGTCCAGGTTGAAAGACATAATACTATTGTTTGAAAAATATTGATTCCGGCGATGCAAATTGAATGTAACAGGTGAATGGAACTAAAGATTAAAGTTAAACTCGGCTGACCTAAACTAGATACAACAATTGAGCAATTCCGGTGCTGAGTCACGCTCGCTCAAGCAGCATGCCCTGACTTCAATGGATTCATGTGTACTCTCAATTAAATTAGTAAGAAAACTCAGGACTTTATAATATCCTATATAACCCTATCCCGTCATGGATGCGGAAGGCGGTGTTGTGGCGAACCTTGGAAAAGACCTATGTCCAGCAGTGGACTACGATAGGCTGAGTTGTTTGATTGGTTAACTTTCCCGTGATAATAATATGATACATCACATGTATAAAACTATTGTCTACTTCGTGGATAGTGAAAGTATTGAGGAAGACAAAGATGACCAAGTACAATTGCAGAGCTCCCACGCAAATCATGTGTCACCTGCAGACTTGGCCACTGTGCTCCGCCTGTTTCCGACAGGACTTAATGAAAGTTACGAACAAAAGTATATACTGTGCCACTTTCTTCTTAAAAATCATTTACAGAATAAAAACCTATGATTGCAAAAGAAGAATAATAAGCATGATAGTAATAAAGAAGGCTATATTAAAATTGAAGATATCATAAAATTTGTTCAGGTACATGAAACAAATAAAACTGTCGCAACAGTCAAACAAGAAACAACATGATATGTTATTAAATATCATCTTGCAGAATGGCATACCGTTCACTTAGTTGAGCGCAGCCGCGCGTGTAGACTAGTCTACGCCGTGGGAATAGAACCAGGGACTGTAGCGACCAATGACATGCAACGACACGATTTGAACTGAGAGACAAATTATTATTAGATTTTAATGATTTATTTTGATAATTTGATGGCTCATTGCTAGAGGTTTTATACTGATAATGCTCAGTGGGCTGTAATCGATTTAGTTAGGGTATTAAATGTCGGTTGATTTCAGTTGATTTGGATTGAAAAAGGAAATGCTGCAAGTTTTATACTTCAGTTTCCTACTTTATGATCAGAAATTTAGATTACTAGGAATATTTGTTTTTAGAAGAGAGTAAGCCATACATTTTATTATGGTATCTTGCACCTCTTTTAGTCCACCTTCTGAATTTGAACTTGTCTTATCAAGTAAATTTTACTTTTATATAAAACGAAACATGGGAATCAATACTAAATCATTTCTAATCTCATCTTCATTAACAAAAAGTTCATCCAACCTGTCCTTGAAATTCCTAAAATTTTACGCGTTTCACACAAATTTACTTCCACTAAACCACTACAAATAGACAAAGTAATAAATAATAAAGCTATTATGCGTCCAGTTACAGCTAAGCCGGTAAATTGGCAAGTTAATTATATAGCAGTCGAAGTAAAAAACGGTTGAATGATAGCAAGGTCGGCTATAGTCCGTAAACCACTTAGTAATGCTGCAATCACTGATATGTTTGATTCATTTAGGAATTCGAAGTAATGATGATTGACTTTTTGAGGTAGATAGGAAAATGGAGTGAAAGATTGAAAGAGGGCGAATGAATACGGAAATGATGGCTGATTGAGTTGTGTATGAGGAAGAAATGTTGCACTGACTATATAAATTCGAAGAAGATGGTCATGATACTAGGACAATGGATATAAAGAAAATAACTGCTATCAATAATGTTATGATTGATATATTAGTTAAAATAACGACTCAGGATATAACAGAACAAGAGCATGTCATCAATGGCTTTGCTATAGCTAAGAAACGGAGTATTTATAGAAGACTCAGTAGTCAATCAAACCGTTAATAGGGAAAGCTTCAAAATATTAGATAAACAGTCAAAATAAACATAGTCAATGAAAGTAAATGGTTCTACACTTACTTACTTTTCGTGTGGTTAGTCAATAACCACACGAAAAAGAAAGGAGAAGATCTATTTATAGATTGATTTAAAGTAAAAGAAAAGGTAAAGATACCAGTGAATAGAATGACCAAGAACAATAACGTGTAGACTACGGAACCTTAAACAATTAAGTGGTAACTTAACCGGTACTAGGCTTATGTATGTATGTCAACAACCAAACGACATAATGACTAGTTACACTGCAATTATAAATTGAAAACTAAAATAATCCCGAGCAAGGTCGAACCCCGGCATAATTGTCGTAACTTTGATAAATAAAATTACGGTAGAATATTGATTCTGAAGGTTTTTTGTGTGTTAAGAGAAGTAATTATGCAGTTGACAATCTATTTCAATGACAAACGGGCTGAATATTAACAAACGAGTTACAGCAAAAAAAAACAGGCAGCCATGGTGACTGCCGACAGAAATTTTGCGCCACATGTCATACTCCTAGCTACAAATTTACTCAAACTCGAAGCATTTATTTCTATTAAACCATTTACAAGCACTTTTGAATTGTCAAAGAGTCGATCAGTTAGTCAGAAAGTTGAAGCTAGTTGCCCATTCCAAAACGTAAATCTCTATTGAGAAGAACGGGCAAGAAACTCCAGGGACACTCTTTTAAATATGGATATTACAAAATCCTGGGTACAGTATTCTTGTTGCTTCTTTATGTGAGAATACTGTTAACATTAGCATGTCAGTAACGAGAACCCCTACCAAAAATCACTCAACACTTAAAGAAGCTTGATTTTTGAAGTGAAAACTTCGTTACAGAATTCTTAGTTTTAATAACAAAAGTTCTGTTTCATCATGGAACGTTATGTAAAATATTGCCGTTTTTTTCTTGCAAAGAGAGTACTAACATGAACTCTGAAAACATTACACTCCTGTTTGAGCAGTCGTGTGAAAAGAGGTTGAAAGCGTAACACAAAATAACAACCACCAAATTAAACATTTCACACTACATTTTAACACAACTTTTACTTATATAAACCATTTACTTTTCAAAAAGGTAAGAGTAACGTAAAACAATTATACTTTTACTATAGTAAGTTGTTAATAAACATTATAACAGTTAGGTAACTATAAGAATTTGTTAGTCACGCTTTTTCCCACATCTAATAATAATTTCTCAAAAACATACGCAATTTATAATTGCTATTTAGAGATATATGAGATACTTATGCGATACATTGGTGAAACTGAAATCAGCTTCTAACAACCCCGTAACCATGCTTAGGGGATCCCTAAACTTAGAGGATGTTGGTGAACACGGGCATCAGTTCACTTTTTCAATCCTAACTAATATTATAAATGCGACGGTGTGTTTGTTTGTTACGCTTGCACGCTAAAACGGCTGAACGGATTTAGATAAAATTTGGTACATGGGTAGACCATGACCTGGAATAGGACATAGGATACTTTTTATGCCGATATTTCCACGGGATCGAGACTTACGCGGGTGAAACCGCAGGGCGCAGCTAGTTATTTTATATTTTACTAACAAGAAGAGCTGTCAAACTCAAACAACTTATTTGTTGGTGAACTGCAGCAGTTTTTTATGGATAGACAGCCCGACAGACGGACATATGGAAAAAATGGACATGAAGAAATGATAAGCGTTCCGTTTTTGACTACGGAACACAAAAACAGCTATGTTTAATTTGTTTAAAGTACTCAAGAACTATCCTTGAAATCAAATCCCTAGTTATTATGAAATTGAAAGTATGGGCGGGTTTTCGGTAATATATTATGCGTTATTTCTTGCCCAAATCGCGAAAATATTTCCTCCATTACATTCAAGGTTAATCGAATTACAAGGAAACGAATATTAATTAATTTATACTTCTGTTACTTTCTATATAAATATGGTAAACACGTCTTTACGTCACGAACCCAGAATTCAGTTGAGAATAACAGTTCAAACAAAGGTCATAAAATTAATAAATTATTGTGCTACTTATTTGGGTTATGTGGGACTGTTTTTTTATGGTATTTTATAAACCTTTTTGGCTCAACGATATCTAGGATTAACCGACGAAGATATCAATTATAAAAATAGTTTAATATTAAAAAATGTAATATATAAGTGTTTTAATGAAATAAAGGAAATAAAAATAGGAATATCAATCCAAATGAGTAGGAAACATATTTTTTTGTATTTCTCGTTTCAAAATCAAGTATGTTATTAACCTATGATGTGTTTACTAACGTAATAAAAACAACTTAAAAATTAAGTGCCATTGGTGCCAATTCTGTTGTTCACAAACTAAACTAAATTTAAGTTCAGTGCATCTTTTTCTATTTCATTAAGAAAAGAACAGAAGATAAATTTTAGTTTAGTCCTATCAAAATAATCAGTACCTGTTACTACTCCGTATATGTATGTTGATTTAGACGTGATTAAAAACTTGCCTACTAAAATTACGTCAATTTACGTCTAGCGCTGATTAATTTGACAGGACTAAACTAAAATTTATCTTCTGTCCTTTTCTAAATGAAATAGAAAGAAACAGATGTACCAGTTTAGTTTATGAACAACAGAATCGGCACCATTAACTCTTTTCTAACATAATTAAACTACCAATTTGACAAACCTTGTCCAACCAATAATCGAATTAAAATAACTGAACCAAAAACGCATTCCGTGACTACCAAATAACTTCCTATATAAGCAATTGAACTATATAACAACCTTCAAATGACCTTTACGAATGAAATTGTACACATCAATTAAAAATTCGTTCAGACAAATTGAGTTTTTTTAAAGAATGCACTTCCCGACCTCCTTGAGAAAATGTCACACAAAAATACACGTGACAACAAATATCTTGATACTTTGGGGTAGCGCTGCTGGCTAAGGAAAACGTCAAACATGTGTCAAATTTAGTACATTTTTCAATTAAGTTCCTCATTTCGCCGTCAACTATGATATTTCGGCCAGTATTATTTTTAAGATGAAGTAAAAAATTCACACATATGAAGGGGATTTGACTATCTTTTTTTTGTATTTGTAACCTTCGTAATTAAAACTCATTGCATTTGATTAGGTAAATGATTGGTCTGCGAAAAAAACTAGATTTGTAGTGTCATGCAAGATTTATTTGACATGCAGCTTGTAATTAAATCTGTCTACATAATGGACTGATATCCTTACATATTATAAAACAAAGTCCTCCGCCGCGTCTGTCTTTCGTCCTGTACGCGATATACTCAAAAACTGCTGCACCGATTTTCATGCTGTTTTCACCTATGGATAGAGTGGTTTTCGAGTAAGGTAAGGTATATAATAACCAACACTCACACGGGCGAAGTCGCGGGCATCAGCTAGTTAGATTTTAAATTTAATAAAGTCAGTAGCGCACGATTTTTGCGCCTTGCCAAAAAATCGCGTTTTGTTTATTATTATATATCTTTATTATAATGTATTATACACATAAACCTTCCGGAATAAATTATGGTGAAAACTGCAATAAAAGCCGTCGCGAAGTTTAAAAAACAACGCGAACACACAGACACACGAAACGCGACTTCAATTTTAGATACTTTATGCTGGTTGTATTTTCTGTTGCCTAGAACATAAGTAGTTCTCGTTTATTATAAGCATTCCTTTATAAAATAGTTCAAGCTTTGAGACAACTTTAAGGGCCTAACCAACCTCAAATTGCTTAGCATGATCGTCCGTTATACTGCAGCATTAATTTTGTAATAAATATATGTTAAAGTTGAGGATTGATGCTAGGTCCTATGTGTGACGAAAACACGATTACATACAATTTTGTCTTTAGAAAAAAATCTAAAGTTACCTCTAAACCGAGTATAAACCACTGGTATCCAAAAAATACTTCAAATTAGATCATGAAACTTTGCATAACAATTGAACTAACTATAAAGCAGGAGTTTTAGTTTTTTTATTAATCACCATTATTTTCACCGTAAAAAGCAATTACCTAAACTATTCGAGGTTTGGAGCCGCCAGCACCCCAATCCATCTCGGTTTAACTCAGGCCGCGAGTAGTATGGTGCGAGCGAGATAAAAAGTGAATTTAAGCTGAGATAATAAAGGCCCTTAAGACATTTGCCCAACGGTTACGCCCTAACCTATAATTAGGTAATCCTTAGTGCGATAACTGAGGTATAATAATTATAGGTTAGATAAATTCCTCAGGAGAAAGCATTCTCTCTAAAGTCTATTTAATATTTAAACCCTTGTTTCCAATATTGATGTTATTTCCACTTAAACAAACATCAACTTTATGTAAGTGTAAATAAAGTTGATTTTAGATGGACTGGTACCTTTGAAAATGTCATAAAATGTATGAAGTTGTAGTGCAAACTGAACCTTATATGTAGGCATTACAGTTGTTTTTCCTAAAGCTTGTGTTTGTTTACATGTTTGGAAAATAAATTGCGAACGCAGAATAAACTCTACGTAGATTCTACTCATACTATTCTACAATCACAATTTTATTTCGGGTTTATCCGATTACTTTCAAACAAGATTTTTATCACAAGCCCGAAACTAGTCAGCATTCTCGAAATAAATTCGTGAGAAATAACCGTAAAACATCAATAATAAGACCTTTACAAAATAACTTTGTTTTAAAAACACTTTCTTATTTCTGCTTATTTGTCTTACACTTCTACATTATGCAAGTTGACCACATCTTAGACATGACCACATCAATGACACTAATTCGCTTACAAAAGCTCGTCATCCCACATTTATTTGACAATCACATTGTCATCTGTAATGAGCACCTCACTATTTCGCCGGCTATTCTTTTGTGACGTCACAGATAATTTATTAGATCATAATACTGATATTATTTTTCTATACTGTGTGTTATATCACAGTAAGTTACTTTGAGTGGGATAATTTGAGATTTTTTGGGCATTTTGAGAACCAAATTATGGTTAGAAAGTTACCGGAATTATTTACTTATAATGTTGGTAACATGTTATGTGGATCGTCATGGTCTTTTGTGACTAATGATATGAGTATCTGACTCGTTGCGAAAGAACCATTACAAGTATTAAGTGACTTTGAAATACTATTAGAATAGAATACTCTTTATTATATACACCATAAATAATACAGATATAAATGTAGAAATTTAACATAGGGTGACACAATGGGCGGTCTTATCGCTAAAAGCGATCTTTTACAGACAACCTTTGGATGGATTAAAGCGAGAAGGAGAGATAATACTGCAGGTATTCAGTGGTGTACCATTTACATACACAATAAATATATACATACATAAAACATATACTTATAAAGCATATAAAGCATAAACTCCTTAAGTGCCAAATGTCATGATTTCATGAAACAGTCATTCAATGCACTTACTTGAACTGAGACAGTTATATTGCTGATTCTAATGTTTATAATTCTGTAAATTCATATTTGTTACGGCCGCGAATCTGATACTGACCTGCAAATTGCAAAAAAACGTAAGACAATTTGAATTTCGCGGGCTACCCTGAAGTTTTCACCGTAACAATTCATTCTCTCCTTCCATCGCAATAAAAACTTTACCACGGACAACGTTACAGACCATTTCTAACAACAACAGATATGTATAGGTACCTATATGGTCTAAACTTTTTCTCACATCACTTCTCTGTCAATGGTCTAACCAAAGAACAAATACTGGTCACTTTCACTTCAGCACAAACCAACCAATCACAGACGGCTTTAATTGACACCCTTTATAAGAGATTTAAGATAAACGTGGTTGCGAAATTAACACATACTTTGGAGTAGTTAGATATGTAAAGTTATGTATAAGCTTTGTGTTGAAGAGTTCATCGGATGTTTGTGAAATACAAAATTCGAAGATATACTTATATTCAATTGCCTCGCCTTTTCCCAAATATGACAGAACCTAGCCTTACTTATTTTTCTGTTTCGGTTTGAATGCAGGTAAAAAAATTACAAGGATAACTATGCGAGTTTTTGATATGCCCATAGTATATCACGTAGGCAACGTCAAAGGTGTTGAAAAAACGCGAAATTTTCTTACTTATGAAAAGTGAGCTAGGCTAAACCAATCGTGATTTTTCATAGATAACATAATATCACGCTGTATGTTCCGATGGGTTAGGCAGAGGTATTATTCATCTACCCACATTTCGACTGTGATTTTTAAGTCCCATGTGATAGAGGGCGAGCCTATTGCCATCAAAAAGACAGGACACAGATTCAGACTCCGGGCTGCTACTGAGAAATTCAATAGCTGTATTAGAATAGAATATAATATTTTTATTTGCTTTAACACGTGGTACATTTAAGGACTTATTACTTTTATTATTGTACCCACTTATAAGAAAAATAAAGAATAAATAAATCTCACAAACAGCTTAGATTTGACAGAGATATATCTAAAAACCAGCCTCAGTTTCAAACATACGCGGCTAGTTATCAAAAGGTAGATAATTACCAATCAATTCTCAGCATATCCGGAGGTAATTAACTCATTATTGGTGAAGAAAGTTTTAAAGCAAACAATGAATACCATTGAGGTCAACCACACATCGCAGATGAAGTCATACTGAACGTATTTGCTAACTTTGTAAGAAAGAGACAGCATTATTTAGCCGTCTTGTTTTCATCAAATATTTTGGAAAGAAGTTTTTATAGAGCCTCATTTAGCACAGTATTAGTTTGAATGGCATGACAAAAGAGCAGAATTCTACCCAGTAGCGTGATGATGGAGAATTGGAGACTAAATATGATGATTTTGATGATGGAAAAGCTTCTCATTGTGAAAATTGTATTTTGAGAAAAGAGACTAAGACTATAATGCCCGTTTTCACCTACATCCCATAAGTTTAGGGATCCCCTAAGCTTGGTTAGGGGGCTGTTAGAAGGTGGCAGGTGGCTTACCCCTAACAGCTCCTGAAAACGGGCATAAACCACTTTTTAAAGTTAACTCTGGTCTCAGAGACAAAATTCTAATGACTTTCACTTAGGTCTAGTCAGACTACCCAAACAAGATAACTGACAAATATTTGTACTAATGACACATTCCTAAGAATCCTTTCCATGAGAAACACAAATAAAAAAATTGTTTGACAATTGACTCCTACGCACTAGCAAAGATATTAATACACTTGTCAAAGCAAAATCACAGGTGTGTCAAGAAATATTCAAATAAGACGCCTAAACATGACCGAAAAATTAGAAAGTCGATAACATTGGTTTATTAGCTGCGCGTACGCACAAACACTCACACAGAGACGAACACTTGACCTTTCATTGGAGATTGTGAAAGCAAATCTGTGTTTAGAGTTGGGAGTCTATCAGTATCTGGTATTAAATAACTATAATGTTTAGGTTTAGTCTTCTTCCTTATTTAATATAGTATTATCATCATCATCTTTTCAGCCGAAAGACGTCCACTGCTGGACGTAAGCCTCCCCTAAGCACCGCCACTTCGACCGGTCCTGTGCTTCTCGCAACCAGTGGATTCCTACGACCTTCACAAGGTCATCGGTCCACCTTGTGGGAGGCCTTCCAACGCTACGTCTTTCGGGTCGCCACTCTAGAACCTTTCGGCCCCATCGGCCCCATCGGCCACCTGTTCAGCGAGGACTGTGCCCAGCCCACTGCCACGCAAGTTTGGCAATTCTTCGGGCTATGTCGGTTACCTTGGTTCTTATATGAATAGGGAAACTCCAAGCATAGCCCTCTCCAATTACATTAGTTAAAGGAAATTAGACAAAATTCATAAACTCATCTAACAGAACTCCAGACATACTAACATAATCACCTGCCATCTTTCTTATATTAGAGTTATCCAATAGGTTTACGACTATATCCATCTTCCATAGGAAATGTGACGACATGAGTGTCTACCATCAGCCTACACATTTTCTCATCAATAGATCCGAGTCTAAACATCACGCGATTGTAATATTAACGAAGCGACTACTAACTGACCTACGCAACCTAAAACTACTATGCATCGTCACGAACTATACGAGAATAACATGATAAACACACGAGTCATTTCATCTTTATGTCTAAAACTAAAAAAATCCGGCAAACCGCTGGTCGTTACGGTTTGAGACATCTCAAACTCAAACTCAAAGGGTCTTACTACATAAATCACTTGTTCAACGTCTGTCCAATATCAATCTTCCGTCGAACTCCATACATAAATGTTGTGTTTAAAAGGTGTTTAAGCTAAACAACTGTTAAACACGGTTTTGTGGTAATAAAGAAAGTATTTGTATTTTTGTATCAAATAAACCAATTACAGGCCCTTTTGAACTGTCAAGGAGTCGGTCAGTCAGAAAGATGAAGCTAGTGGCCGATTTCAAAGCATAGCAGGTTCCTGTGGAGAAGAACGGGCAAGAAACGCAATGGACACTCTTTTTTAGTCTATAGGCTTAGGCTTCTTCTTATCAAATACTATAATCCTGTATTCACTGAAGGGTTAGCCAGAGGTGAAGCTATAGTACCTACAAACACAGTTATGTTTGTCCCATGTAATAGGTGGCGAGCCTATTGCCATGAACCGGGCACGATTCCAGACTCCGGTCTGTTACTGAGAAATTTCCGATGGAAAAACCGAATCAAACTTTGCCCGAACCGGGAATCGAACCCAGGACCTCTTGCGTCAGCGAGGCAGTCACCCATCTATTGCATAAATGAAAGAACAATCTGTCTCGGTCAATCAGTCTTAGACTAAGACAGTGGGACTTTCAACCTACCTAAAACATGACCTCTTACGACACTTCAGAGATATGCCTATTGTTACCAAGCAAGGAAGTAAAGAAGTTGCGTGTTAAATACATGAATATAATTACAACAATCAACGAAGGTGTAATTAAATAAATTCCAAGTAGGTCACAAACGGTTTTTAAGTTTAGGGCCGGAAAATATTAACGCTAAATTAACTCTCGTGCGAATGCCCGATTTATGTGGTTTTTCGTATACATGGTACGTAATTATTTGTTTTTTGATTGATTACGAGAAATAAAGGAGACATTTAGCCATGATTTCTGATTGTGAATATCTTAATAATCTTCTTTGTCGTGTGGTTAATGACTTAATGACTAACCTGAACGCCTAGACAAGTGACAATCGCTTAGAAAGCGTTTCGTATTTTCACAGGCCCTAGACAACATGACATTCTATCAGTGATAACGATGATGGAAAAGGCAAAAATGAAGCTATCGAAAAGCTTATGCCTATCCTTTTGAAAGTAGTTATAGAAATACGAAACGCTTTGGAAGCGATTGTCACTTGTCAAGGCCCTCTGGTGTCATAGTTTTAAAGCCGCCCATGGCTTCACATGCCGTCGAGAAATATATCTCAGGCATGTTTCCTCACGATGTTTTCCTTCGCCGTTTTTGAAGCAAGTGATAATTATACAATACGCATACGAATCCGAAAAGTCAGAGGTGCGTGACTTGTGTGATGTGTATATGATGGTGTCATAACTTTTTACGATTCCAAGTAATTGGTTTCCAGCTGATCTCTTCTGTAAAAATCTTATCGTGAAAAATTGGGTGAAGTGAGCTGTCATTCCGCCGGATGCTAGCTAGGAATTGACACTATTGACAGCTCAGTTCACATACCTTAAAACGGTAATATTGTTACAGAATAGTTTGGCGGCTTTATGGAAACTTTTATTAAAAACTGCATGTCGTAAAAGACTTGTCAAAAAAACAATGTCACAAGAATTCTCAAGACACAGATCTCACATAAACAAACACGAAGACCCGGAAAAGCTTCACATTATTTTGTAGACCATACAAATATTTGTCCAAGCGGACATTTTGGACCTACGAGTGGAAAAAGATTATTATTCATGGGTCCAAACTCATCTACATGAATAAATAAACAACCTGAAAGCTCGACAAGATTATTTTGCTTTTAGATCCGAGATACCTACTTATTTTAGAACACAGATATTATAAAACCACCAGGTCGAACGGTCGCAAGAGCTACTGTGGAGCATGAGGTCCTGGGTTCGATTCTTAGGTCCGAAAAACTGTAATTATTGGGTTTTTCTTCAGGAAATTCTCAGTAGTAACCCGGAGTATGGTTTTTTTATGGCTTATAACAATACACTCGTCCCTTATTACATGGCACTTAAACATAACTGGCGAAATGTGGGTAGACTATAGGTATACCTCTGCCTAACCCTTCGGTGATTACAGGCGTGATATTATGTAAGTTATGTATGAATAAAACCACCTGAACCAAGAGAAAATATTTAAAAAATATTATCATGTTAAAGGGCATGAGACTCATGCGCATCCATTTTATTTACAACTTAGACCTTGGACCGCTTTGAATATAATGTCAAGAGATGTGAACCCGATGTAGTAGACCTTTACAAATGTGTAGGCAACTTATCAATAGCTTTAAAACATATTTGGGCATTACCATCAAATGGTAAAGTGGTTATTTCTCATGGGCCTAACTTGAATACTACTTTTGGCATATTAGCTACAAGTGACTGAGTAATAGCGTTGTTTTCAAATCAATCATGTGTGCACAACTAACTGTTGCCCGTGACTTCGTATGCGATCCAGGATAAAAAGTATTCCATGTCCTTCTCCATGTGACGGTCTACCCATGTGCCAAGTTTCATTCAAATCCATTCAGCCGTTTTAACGTGAAAGCCTGACAAACAACTCACTTTCGCATTTATAATGTTAATTAGGATTTTTACGTTTAACATTCATCCTTAGTGCATCCATAAATCCAGATGGACTCGTATTGAGCCAAACAGATTTGGCAGAAATCCAATAATGGAGATACCAGTATATACAAAGGTCAACCGATATCTGCCATGAGAACCTTTTCACATCAACAAAAGACCCACACAAACCGAACCCTGTCGATTCAGGTTTGAAGGTCCCAATAGCTGTCAATAATTAACATCTATTTCCGCTTCCGTTAAGCTCTATAACTGTCCTTTAACATTCTATCTCCCAAACACGGTACTTCCACTTAAAACTTCGTTCATTCCATTCACATATTATCAAATAGCTTCCGCCCGCGGCTTCGCCCGCATGGTATGTCGAGAAAAAGTAGCCTATGTCCTTCGCCGAGATGCCATCTATCTCCTTGCCTAATTTTGTCGAAATCCGTTCAGTGGTTTAGGCGTGAAAAGGTAGCATTCAGATAGACAGACAGATAGAGTTACTTTCGAATTTATAATATTAGTATGGATAATATTATCTTTAACTACCTGCGCTCCGCGGTTTCACCGCATAAGCCTCGATCCCGTGGGAATATCGGGATATAAAGTATCCTATGTCCTAATCCAGGTCATGGTCTACCCATGTGCCAAATTTCATCCAAATCTGTTCAGCCGTTTTAGCGTGAAAGCATAACAAACAAACAAACCATCTCACTTTCGCATTTATAATATTAATTAGGATTATTACTGTTAATATTGCCTCCATCATGATCGGATCATAAATATTCGATCAAACAGATTCACTTCAATTAATTACTAACCGTATAACTGTTAAAGCTTATAATTAAGTTTTACTACTTAATTGAACGAGTGAACTGAAATGAAATCTTAAACTGGTGTAATTGTTAATAAGCTACTCAATTCTGTCGTAATGTTTGAAAGGAAAAGTCAATGGCATATAATGTTCCCACTGCTGGGACACAGGCCACCTCTCTGTGAGAGAGTCTCTGTGTGTGAGTGGGTTGTAATCCACCACGCGGGCCCAGTGCGGGTACGGGTGGATGTCACATGTCTTCGAATATTCGCTTCTAGGACATACGGTTGCCCTACAATGTTTGCCTTCAAGGGTTTGAGAGCGGTTGCGATGAAATAAATAACACAAAGTACAAGTGCAAGCCAGGGCTCAAAAAAAAAAATCATTTTTGTCTCTTTGTTCTGGCTAATCTCCGAAACGGCTGAACTGATTTTGACGGGACTTACACTGGCAGATAGGCGACGTTTATAAGGAGTAGCTTAGGCTATTTTTATTTTAGAAAAAAAACGAAGCCGCGTGCACCACGTGGGCTAAGCGTATGTTTAGCATAACGAATTTAGTAAGTTGTGGTTCAATCGATTTTTATCTTATCCACATCTATTAAAAATACAGTTTACACTCACAATCAATTTGATATTTACCATTTCTATCGCTCCATTCTATTTCCTATTAAATTTCACCGTGAAAGTTCTATGTTGTATGGCATTGGATTTGAACCGGCGACCTTTGAAACGAGAGTTCACGCCACTCAAATGCTAGTTAAGCTACTGCTATTTCAATTTATTTTAAAACTAGTGGTGTACCATGAGATTATCTATGTGAAAACTTAGTTTATATTTTCGATAGATTATATCCTCATAAAAAATCGTAGCAGCGTTCTGCCATCGCCATGTGAAGACGGTGTGATTTTATGTATGTGTCATCAGAGCTCGTGCTCAAAAGCTCGTGGCTTAGGAATAGCAGCCGCACGGGTCGATCCATCAGGTTAAGCTACGCTTGGCCGGGGTTGGTCCGTGGATAGGTGACCATCTTTACATACCGAGACTCCTCCGTGCCTCGGAAAGCACGTTAAGCCGGTCATTCGTAGATCTTTGACAGTCGTTACGGGTGGTCCGAAGTCCGAAAGTCTGACTACCAGTCTTACCAAGGGGTATCGTATTACCCAGTTACTGGGTTGTGGAGGTCAGATAGGCAGTCGCTCCATGTAAAATACTGGTATTCAGCTGAATCCGGTTAGACTGGAAGCTGATCCTAATATAGTTGGGAAAAGGCTAGGGATATTGATTGTATGTAGGGCTCTCTTTATTAATTTATTTAATATTCTTTATAGTTTCTAATGTGGTTTAAAGAACTGCTACTCGTGATTTTATGACATAACAGCAACATTTTAGAGTCATTCATTTAAAAGTGCTAATCGGTTCTGAACTGAACGTAACCTAAAATGGAAATCCGACATGAAATTACCATGAAAATGTACAAAAATATATCTAAACTAATTAGGTCACTAAATTACTAAAATCAAAGAAAAAATCTGCAAATACGACGAAGAAATGGTAACATCTAAATATGTATTAACTTGCAAATGACGAAAACTTTCATCTTCATAATATTAGCACAGATACTCTATCTATAATCTCAATACATACGTAATTTTAACTTTCTTCAACAATACAAAACAATACTTATTGAAACGCAAAATAATAAGGAAGTGAAAACAAAATAATAATATCGGTTATTAAACCGTAAAACACGATTATTTTTGCATTCAGAATACTGAAAGCGAGTGTTTTGTAATTTGAATCGATAAGGTTCGTCTAATTGTGTTACGTGTTTGCGGAAACAAATTAATTTCAATCTTTATTCTTAGAGGGTGAGCAGATACATAATAAGAGATAACAGTAAAAGCATGTTCAAAACCACAGTCGATTACATAGTATGCAATCGATTCAGCACACATTTATCCATTTTGTAAGATTTTTCCAGTGACTAGAAGTTAATTTCTCATTATGACTTCATAAAGTCTATCGACGATTTAGGATTCTAGGTTAGTATTTTCAAATACCTAACATCCTGTAGTTAGAAAAATTATAGCAATCAAGATTATCATAAAAAAAATGATGACCACAACATCAGATCAAGACGACATTTTATCCCCTTTAACCATTTTAGAGAAATCAAGGGCTCGAAACGAGTTCAATAAAAAACTCTCACATACAACAACATGTCCATTTATCGATATATCGACATCCGTGCATCACTACGGCTCGCCCAGTCCGGTGACCTAGTGAGGGACAGGTTTCCATAGCTCGTGAGGTGGGGCAACTGTGTGAGCGAAAAGAAATGATTGCTAAAATGATTTACGATATACAAAATAATTGCCAATATGAGAATTATGTTAATTTTTTGATTTTATTATGACTAAGTTTTGATTTGGTATTTTCGATTCAGTAAACGGATTGAACCAATTGTCACTTTCAGATCATCACCTGCCTAGCCTTTTCCCATCTGAATACCAGTATTTTACATGGAGCGACTGCCTTTCTGACCTCCACAACCCAGTTACTGGGTAACACGATACCCCTTGGCCCCTATCTACTTGTTTTCAGACTTTTGGGCTTCTGTCGACCCGTAACAACTGTCAAAGATCTACAAATGACAGCAAGACCAACGGCTTATCGTGCTTTCCGAGGCACGGCGGGGTTTTGGTATGTAAAGATGGTCACCCACCCACGGGTCAACCGCGGCAAGCGTAGCTTAGCCTGATCGATCGACCCGTGTGGCTGTTATTAGTCACTTGTCACTTTCAGATCGGAGACGATTGAAAGACAGTCCCCAAAATCACCTTATTAAAAACTAGGCTCTGTTACCCTAGGCTACTATGGCTTTAAGTCGAGGAGAAGCTACACTGGCCGTCAAAACTTAGTACCACACTTAAAAACTCCAACACTAAAATTGCAATAACTTTTAAATGACATTTTCGAAATAAAAAGGATTACAAAAAGAATTAAATTTTTATATAAAAACTTTATAAAAAACTTTACTTATGTATAATTAACTATAATTTCCAAGAAAGCTGATGAAATTTGCTATAAAACGTTTTTCATTTCAAAACTCTGGCTTCTACAGTTTAGGAGATATTGCAATCTTAAAAGTGTGCTACTAAGTTTTGAAGGCCAGTGTATTATAAACAACCCTACCTGATCAATTATGAAAACTATGATTGCTTGATGTCTTTCAATATTCATAATAGAAAAGCAACAGTAAAATGCTAATTTGAGCTTCGTCAACAGGATATGAAGCTGTGTCCTCCTGCTCATTAATCGTTCTTAGAGAGGACTATGCTGAAAACGTTTCTTCATAAATAAAAGACGATCTAACCTCTAATGACTCAATCCCCGCCGTCACTGAGACCTCACATAGCGCATCAAATATCTAAACCGATGTTCCACATATTAACGTATTGCCTTGCGGTCATAAAACGGAGATATCTACTACATCTACAATCCCACACTAGCTTTTAAGGCTGTACACAAACCTGACTCAAAAAGTCCCTGATTCTGTGTCAAAAGACAAAAACTGACTTTTCAGTAACAGTCAAATCATTTGTTTCAATTAGGCACATAAAAGGCACTTTTGAAACGTCAAAAATATATTTACAAGAAAATAGAATTGATTCTAGTCGCCCCTTCCAAAATGTAGTTTTTGTATGGAGAAGAATGGGCAAGAAACTCTACCGTCAAGTCAATTTTAGCACCCTCACCAATCGATTTCGAAAAATCCTAAGAACATCTGCCACCCTGCACCCTAATTGCGTAATGCACGATCGGTCAGAATTGGAATCGCTTTAAAACAAATGTCTAATCCATTGCTCCATAAGTTCGAAAAAAAATCTGCTCAACAACGTAACTTACGAAGCAATGGACACTCCGTCTTAAAATTCTCTTGACTAAGACTTGACTGTGCGCTGCCTAAATACCAAAGATGAGTGCCAAATTCCCATCACATTTTGGTTGCAGCAAAAACTTGATTATATTACGAACCTTTAAGACTTTAAAGGTATTTAGCAAAACGGCGTTTAACTATTTGAAATGATGAAACCGGAGAGACGGGTGTATTTGGTCAGTTGTGACATACAAAGTGTTCATTACTTACATTTATGCGTACAATAATTATATCGACTGGTTAATTTTAGTATTAAATAGTGTTAAATATTTGACAATGCATTGAACGCAACCTCTATTAGTTCACATTTTTGTCACTGAGGGCTCTGCTCTCTCTTGCTAAAACTCTCGTACTTGTAACCGTAATTTCTTTGTCACAATATACTTTTTATTCAACAAGTCTTCTCTTTTCCTTTATAATTGCACCACCAATAATCCTTTATGGTAGCAGAGCGTGGTTGCCAATCAGATATAATATGGATCGTGAGGAAATCAGGAAATAAAAGTGTACCGGTAAAATAGTGAGGTTAAGAATTTTCTCTTTTTTACACGTGCTCACGTGCTAAAGCCGGCAATTGGAAAATACTCTCAGGACCTATTCAGAAAGAAAAATAAGATGGGCTCATATATGTTTAATTTGGAGAAACTCACAGGTCGTGAGAACTTCGCGACATGGAAGTTTAGTGTGCGAACATATCTGGAGCACGAAGAGCTTTGGGAGTGCGTGGAGCCTAGTTCAGATGACGCGGTTGATCATAAAAAGGATATTAAGGCGAAATCAAAATTGATTTTACTGATTGATCCCCAAAACTACGTCCACGTCCAAGATTGCAAGACCGCACGAGAGGTTTGGAATAATCTAAAAAGGGCCTTCGATGATAGTGGACTGACAAGAAAAGTAGGTCTATTGAAGGATTTAGTTAACACATCACTCGAATCAAGCAACAATGTCGAGGACTACGTGAATAAAATAATGACCACTGCGCACAAACTTCGAAATATAAACTTTGAAGTTAATGAAGAGTGGCTCGGGACGCTAATGCTTGCAGGTCTTCCTGATGTTTATGCGCCCATGATAATGGGGCTAGAGAGTTCAGGTGTACAGATAAGCGCTGACTTGGTCAAAACGAAGCTGCTACAAGAAGTGAAGTCAACGGACTCAAGTGCAGCCCTGTATACAAACTCTAAGAAGACAAAGAATCAAAATACTGATAAACCAAAGGGACCGAGGTGTTACAGTTGTAACAAGTATGGCCACTATGCAAAGTTCTGCAAAAGTTCCAAGAAAACGACCAACAAACAGAATAAAAATGGAGACAGTACAAATTTTGTTGCAGCGTTTTCAGCTACATTGAATGGACTAAGTGACAGGTGGTTTGTAGACTCAGGTGCATCTATGCACATGTCTGGAAAACGTGAATGGATGTACAATGTCACCAAACCACCAGTAAAGAGTATAACGGTAGCCAACAGAGAGCCCTTATCAGTAGATGGTGTTGGATGTATCAACATTAGTCTGCCCGAAGGGATTATTCAGGTAAAAGACGTTCTTTATGTCCCAGGTTTAGCAGCCAATCTACTCTCTGTCAGTAGTATAGTTAAAAGTGGCTACAAAATAACATTCAATGACAAAGGTTGCTATATTTATGATGGAAACAAAAATAATATTTGTTCAGCAACACTCAATAACAAACTTTATGTACTAAACACAGTAAATAATTCTGAGACTGCCCACTTATTATCTACTGATCAAAAGATCAACAACACTTATTTATGGCATCTGCGGATGGCTCACCTAAATGTTTCAGATGTAAACAAGCTGTCTGCCTGTGCTGAGGGAGTGACTCTGAATGAAGAGAAAAGCGACATGATCAGATGCACACATTGTTCAGAGGGTAAGCAGACGAGACTTCCATTCAACAATGTGGGATCTAGAGCCACACAGCCTCTGGAGCTCATTCACTCGGATTTATGTGGGCCAATGGAAAACGAGTCATGCTCAGGTATGAAATACTTTATAACATTTGTTGACGATTACACTCGGATGGTTCATGTATATCTAATGAAGAGTAAACTCAATGTAATGGAGATTTTCAAAGATTTTAAAGCTAAAGTGGAAGTTAAGCTAGAAAAGAAAATTAAAACCCTCCGAACAGATAATGGTAAGGAGTACTGCAATGATCACTTTCAGAATTATTTGTCTAATCATGGAATAACCCATCAGACGTCAACTCCCTATACTCCACAGCACAATGGCTTAGCAGAGAGGATGAACCGCACTCTAGTTGAGCGTGCAAGGTGTATGTTATTCTATGCTAGTTTAGAAAAGAAATACTGGGCGGAGGCTGTAGCTACTGCTGCTTATGTCACTAATCGTTGTCCCACAAAGAGCCTGGGAGGTAAGACTCCATATGAAATGTGGCATGGGCATAAACCTAATCTGTCACACATTAGAGTATTTGGTTCTGATGCCATGGTCCACATCCCGAAGGTTAAGAGGCAAAAATGGGACAAAAAGTCAATAAAAATGATACTGGTTGGATACTGCGATAATAGTAAAGGGTACCGCTTACTAGACACTAAAAGTAACAAAGTAATTAAAAGTAGAGATGTGATTTTTCATGAAAAATTTGATAACAACATGTGCGATAACAATGTTTCAGTAGATATCTGTAGTGAGAGCCTACCTTCAGAAAGCACCAGTTCATCAATTAGAGATAAGATCAGTCATGACAGCCTCATAGAAGACATCCCAAAATTAGGAAGTTCAACAGCCACAGGTAATAAATATAAAATTGATTCACAAGATGAAGATTCTAGTGAATATCAATCAGGCACAGATGATTTAGACGAGACTTACCAACCTCCTAGACAGGCATGTAAATCACAGGATTATGTCAGTAATATTACTCTGAGGCCACGTAATAAAATTGACAAACAAAAGAATGAGAATAGTTTGTATTGCCTTTACACTAATCTGTCTGACCCACAGTCAATAGAAGAAGCCCTGTCATCCCCTCATGCTGTGCAATGGAAGAAAGCTATGGATGAAGAGTACAGTTCCTTAATGAAGAACAATACATGGAACTTGACAGATCTTCCTTCCAATAAAAGGGCCCTACCGTCAAAGTGGGTGTTTAAAACAAAAACTGATCAGGCTGGAGAAATTGTTCGCTATAAGGCAAGGCTAGTCATAAAAGGATTTGCCCAGAGGAAAGGCATCGATTATGGTGAAATCTACTCTCCTGTAGTGAGGTATCAGACTATACGTTTTTTATTTAGTTTAGCCGCTAAACATAACTTGGAGATTGAGCAGATGGATGCTGTCTCTGCATTCCTGCAAGGGGAAATAGACACTGATATCTACATGGTACAGCCTGAACTATATGCACAAGGATCCAAAGTATGTCATTTAAATAAATCCATTTATGGTCTGAAGCAAGCTAGTAGATTATGGAACATAAAATTGAACAAAGTACTGCAAACCATAGGAATGCAACAATGTAAGACCGACCCATGTGTATATTACAATACAGAAAAGAATACTTACATTGCTGTGTGGGTTGATGACCTACTTATATTTACTTCGCAACAATGCATGAAGGAGATGTTAAAGGATAAACTAATGCAACACTTTGAGATGAAAGACTTGGGAAAAGCAAGTCAATGTTTGGGGTTCAATATAAAAAGAAATGGAAATTCAATTATGTTGGAGCAGAAGAAATACATAAATGAAGTTTTGGATAGATTTGGAATGTTGGAATGCAATGCTGTAAAAACACCTATTGAAGTCGCACTTAAATTCAGCCATGATATGAAGACTGAAACAAGAACTGATTATCCTTATCGACAGATCATTGGCTGTTTACTATACATAGCTCAAGGTACAAGGCCAGATATTGCATTTGCTGTCAACACATTGAGTAGATACAATAACGAACCAAAGACTGAACATGTAGCTGCAGTAAAAAGAGTGCTAAGGTACCTGCAGGGAACTAAGGATCTCAAACTCATATATACCAAAGATGGTAATGCAAGCATCAAGGGATACTGTGATGCAGACTGGGCTGGTGATGTGCTCGACCGCAAGTCGTGCAGTGGTTATATATTTTTGTTACAGGGAGGTGCTATTTCATGGTCATCACGCAAACAGCAGACCGTGGCCTTGTCAACGGCAGAGGCAGAGTATATGGCCATGTCCTCAGCCACGCAGGAGGCGCTATGGTTGCGCCAGCTTAGCGGGGAGCTTGGCTGTGAGCTGAATGAACCTGTCATCATCTATAGTGATAGTCAAAGTGCCATAAAACTATCTACAAGTGATTGTTATTTACCCAGAACAAAGCACATTGATATAAGACATCATTTTCTCAAGCAACATGTTTGTAACTGTGATATTAAATTTTGTTACTGTAAGGGTAGTGAAATGATAGCAGATATTCTAACCAAAGGTACTACCTCTGAGAAACATATGTATTGTTCAGCAAAAATGGGGCTTGCGTTCAGGGGTGGGTGTTAAATATTTGACAATGCATTGAACGCAACCTCTATTAGTTCACATTTTTGTCACTGAGGGCTCTGCTCTCTCTTGCTAAAACTCTCGTACTTGTAACCGTAATTTCTTTGTCACAATATACTTTTTATTCAACAAGTCTTCTCTTTTCCTTTATAATTGCACCACCAATAATCCTTTAAATAGCAATGAAGATTTGGCTGAAGTTATTTTGCTGAATGTGCCTTTTGAATATCTTTCTGTACTAAAGGAGACACGAGGCATGTCCTAGAGCCAAAAATTCGATGACATGTGACATCTACCAACCCGCATTGGGCCCGTGTGGTAGATAACAGCCCACTCCCTCTCGGAGAGAGGAGGCCTGTATCCCAGCAGCGGGAAAATGATCCTGATTATGCTTGTCTTCTGGTGAAGGTTGTAGGAATCCACTGGATGCGACAAGCACAGGACCGGTCGTTGTGGCGATGCTTAGGGGAGGCCTAAGTTCAGCAATGGGCGTCTTTCGGCTTGATGATGATAATGATGCATTAAAATAACACTATTAATCACACGATCATTAGTTTATGTCCAAAACTATTGAAGCCAATATCTAGTACAAGGTAACATTATGAACTTCGATATTAATTTAATTGTATCACATGTATTATATCAATTTAATCGCTAACCAGCGGACATAGATATAAATATCTACGTAGGTTTGGCATATTTTCCGTAATTGGTTAACGTGTCATATATTTCCGTGTTAAACCACGAAATATGCACGAAAACACGCACGAATATCGATTTCCGGTGATTATTTTAGTTTTGAGGGACAGTTGCAACGACCGATTAACGCCCAGTAACTAAATACATTAAGAAATAAATGTTTTTCTTGTTTTTTGGCAATCAGACATGAGACACGTGTTTTAAAAGGTTAAAAAATCACAAGTTCTACCTGGAGAAGTACTTCCGCATGAAATTCGGGCCCGGTTGGTGGCAATACGCTCGCCCCCTGTTACATGGGGCTTAAGGTGGATGCGCCAAGGTAGCCCGCGAAATTCATATTTTGTTACGTTTTTTGCAATTTGCAGGTCTATATCAGGTTATATGTTGATCTAAATATTATTTGCAAGCCGCAAATAGTTTGCAGCAAATAGTATTAGCGGCCGTAACAAACATGGGTTTACAGAATAATAAACATTATCATGACATTTGGCGCTTTCATGAACTTAGAGAGTTGTATTGCTAATTCTAATGTTTATAATTTTGTAAATCCATATTTGTTACGGCCGCTAATAATATTTAGATCAACATACAACCTGATACTGACCTGCAAATTACAAAAAACGTAACAAAATTTGAATTTCGCGGGCTACCTTAACGCATCCCCCTTAAACGTAACTAACGAATGTGTGAGTACCTACCTTATGTTCACATCTGCATAATCCTTTGGTGTACATAGACAGGCTTTACGTTTTATACCTAAAAAAACAATAGCGTCCTAAAAAGATACTGGAATCGATTAAGACTAAGACCGAGTTTCTTCGTTGATTTTTGGAATCAAAGCAATTTTACTCGTTGCAAATTCTCAGCCAATTATGTTCGACCTTTGAAAAGCCCCACTGACTTTCAACAAACAATTTGATACTTCCGTTACATACTATTTACATAATATCGTTCCTTAAATACAAAAGCACCACAAGTCAAAATAAGCAAATTATACAGGAGCGGCAATTGCAAAAATAATTTGGATTATTTTATGATTTTTGTATAAACTATGTTTATTACGTAGACTTTTTTTGTATCAAAAGATGCGTAATTAAATAGCCTATTTTTCAATAAAGCAATCTTAACCATACCTCGAATGGACTCTCGAAAAAATGCAAATAAGTTAGTTTTGTATATAGACTTTGACTTCGAGAACATTAAAATTTTAAAAATTAAACCACCATTATTAGGAAAATTTTAGTTTTATTTTCAGTTGTCAACCGCACAAAACGTAAATTTAAGAAAAAAAATGGCACATGCTAACTTACTACATAGTAAACTTGCTAAGGGAAAACAAATAGTTAAATCTTATCATGAGATTATCAATTAAGTCTAAAATTAATATTACCTATATTAGTAGGTAAGAGTAATAAATTTAAGTTAAAAACGAAACAAACCTTTTAAGCTATAAAAACAAAGATGCATAAAACTTTTGCATAGAATTAACAAAACAAACATAAGAATTATTGTAAAAATAAATACACTAACTAGGTATTTAGCTGGCTCCCTAAAAGATAACAGCTCTCAGTTACAACAATATAGGTACTTATAATTTTATTATTCTCACATTGAGCTAACGTTCACTGAAACCTTTTTGGACAAGTGATTAAATAAACAATAACTAAAAAATAACTATACTTCAATAATTAAATTTTTTAAGCTATAATCACCAATGATATTGAAGTAAAAAGACGTAGATAGGTTATCTACCGTACATTCGTTCTTCAAAAACGGCACAATGTCACGCTATTAGATGACACGTGTAAGTAGGACAGCATGTCGTAATTATCGGGAGCGAAAAAGAGACAAGACGAAGAAAATGTGGCTAATTAGCCAAATTTTGACGTGCCTCTTGCGAAGCGTGTATAACCTATTTACCTCTTTTTTTACTTATAATATCATTGATAATCACGATCAAATCAGACTTTTTAAACAGAATAACACTTACTATTTTGTATTGTTTTACCATACCTAAAACGAAACTAGACAAATTTATACGTTACAGGACTTAAACCTATGTTTTGTAATGTGCCGGGTAGACACGGCCTACATAATCACAATAAACATTGAGTATCTTCTCTTAAAAGCTGTATTAGCTTACTTATCACAGGTGTGTGGAATGCAGTTCAATAATGAAAAATACCTAATATTAAGCTGTCTAAACTATAATGACTCGTATCTAAATAGTGTCTCGCAGTTAAATAAAACCTTGTTTCGCCACTGAGTTACGATAAGATCATTAGGTACTCCTTTTCTACAATTTAAATGACATATTAAAGCTAAGTTAATCAACTTGGTCCATAACATTACGTTTCAGAAACAGAGGTAACTTTATCTTAAAATAGTATTAGCAGTTATGGTTTTATAAAAAAGGGCACGCAGTGAGACACCTTCAAAATTAACTATTTCCATGATCTACACTAATCACAACCGTATAAAGCACATAAAAGTGGTGTATATAGTGTTCTTACAAAAATATTTTTATAAAACGTTTACTTAAAACTACATTGAGCGTAATTCTCGTAAAAGCAGGAAAAAAAAACTTAAAAATCAATCATTAAAAATCAGTTCCCAACAGTAACTTATGTACTAATTTAGAGATTAGCATAAAAAGATTCATAAAATCTTGGTATGACGTTTTTTTGGATTAGCTTTAAAATGCCTTGCTTCTTTGCTTCAGGAACTGTAAGCTTTTCAGTGTAAAGTTGGTTTAGAGTCAAATTATTGTCAGGCACTGTCTTCGACTTGGTGCGGCGTTTTCTCAACGTAGATACCGACCTGAACTCTTCCTCGTCGTAGGATGTTTTAAAGAAAAATATGCCATTGCTTACTTTATCCGCCTTCAGAATCTTTATATCGGTCCGTTTGAGTTTATTGCCATCGTCATCTATATTGTAGTTTCCTGTACATAGAGGTTTGAGGTCAAAAAAATTCTTATGTGTCAGTTCTTCAACAGTATAAGGCTTTCCAGTTTTCTTTGCTGTTTTAATTAGAGTGATATATTGGTCTGGAACGTAAATTGGAGATGATTTTAAAGGATTGATGGGTAGATCGCTAGATGGGTGCTCATCAACGCTAGGTGGCTGATCATCAACTCTGGCAGATGGTGAATTAATATTAAATAACTCCTGGTTATCCACGGTTGATTGCGGAAAGTCTTGAATTTCAGGTAACTGTGCTTGTGGTTGTTGCTCTTCATCGGAATCGGACTGGGCTTTGCAGTTTTCAGAAAATGGATCTTCATACGTAGGATCTTTGACACTACGAGTATCATCGGATGAGAAATCTTTGAGGTTATTTGTAGAACTGACGCTACTTGAATAACTAGAACTAGAACTACTGGAAGAGCTAGAAGATTCATCAGAGGAAGAGTCACTGTCTGAGTCTGTTTCTTGGATGACTAAAGCTGGTTTATTGAATATTCTGTGTTTTGGAGGTGTTGCTCGAATGTCTTCGTTTTCATCACCGGAGTTCAGAATATCTAAAGAAAACTGACTGTCCGGTAGAGAGTTAACGTCATCAGCATCATATGCATGATAAATACTATTGGTAGTCTGAATGTCACTTGAATCCATTACACTAGGTCGTATTGTTGACGGAGATTGCTGTCCATCTCGAGGGGCATTTATAGGTGGTACCATGTTCAAAATACGGTGCGCTCATGTTGCCATTCCGAAAAAAAAAAAAAAAAAGTACCTACCTGTATCAACCAATTTACTTTCTCGTAAATAGGCGTTATAATTTATCTATGTGAGTAAGTAAAATATAATTGGTTTTAATAGCTCTTCTAAATTAATTTGTTTAACCCATAAGATTACTCCAAAAACTACAAAAACTTTCAGACAAAACAACATTAAAACTAAAAATTGCTTTTTAATGTAAAATAAAATCTATTTAGAGACCACTTTCAAATACAAAGACACCATATTTCGAAATATGTTACTTTAGCATAAAGAAATAAGAAAATAATTCTAATTATTTTTTGCAAAACTAACTTAATTCAAAATATGGTAGTATTGTAAACAAAAATAAGAGAAAATATCAGATTAATAAATACAAAACTAACCTATTTCGAAATATGGTACTTTAGCATAAAGAAATAAGAAAATAATTCTAATTAATTTTTGCAAAACTAACATAATTCAAAATATGGTAGTATTGCATACAAAAATAAGAGAAAATATTAAAGTTATAAATGCAAAACCAACCTATTTCGAAATATTGTACTATTGCACATAAAAATGATAAGATACTTACGTGAATGTGATCTGCAATAGGAATATATTTTAGAATGTGGCACTTTTGAATATATAATTTCACCTGTTTTATAGCAGTTTTTTGGAATGTGGTAGTTTTTCACAAAAAATGCGGGTGCTCGTGCCAAATGACTGTTGACAATTGACAATATGGTACTTTTGCGTGGAACTCAGTTACAGAAACGGTACAAAACAAAACTAACGTATGTGCGTGTTGGGTGTTTTTGATCATAAAACGACGGCTGTTTTAGCGAAACATTAAAGTTTCATCGTTTAAGATGCATTTTATGCAAAAAAAACATTTTTGATATTTTTTGAAATGTGTGACTTTTGTATTTAAGGAACGATATATGTACACGCATTCCAAAATACTCTAATACAGTGCCAAAAAATACCTTCTGACGTAACAAACAATTTCACTTTTTTTTTATTTTTCTGTCGTGACCAATGTACACGATCATTCTGCCTATTGTGTTAATAAACCTTCACGATTGATCTGCCTCTCAATCAATTAATATATAGATTAACTTTACTCTTACTTCATCGCTTGTTATGTGGTAATGGAGATTATTAAATAATTTAGTAGCTATGTGGTAGTGAAGCGTGTACGTCATCATCAAATCGTGATTAGTTTTTAAACTGGCAATGTTATAGCAAGCATTGCTGGTTAGTGATAGAAATAATTAAAACTACAGTGTTTTATTTTCTCTAAGCGACGGCTGGACAGTCCTGAGAGCCTCCACAACTGGCAATAGCTCTGGGTTTGAAGCCTAGGTCGGACAAAATGTAGTTTTGTTTTGAAATTAATTAACAGCTGCCTGGAGTTTAAGGTTTTGGCCGTTTGAAAGTAGGAAAAAAAGACATATAAATAAAATTGATTTTGCAAAATGGTCGGCCACGTTGGTCTTATGCTCGCAAGCGCTACTGCTGAGCATGAGGTCCTGGGTTCGATTCCCAAGTCGGACAAAGTGTTATTAGGTTGTTTTAACTGGAATTTCTCAGTAGCAGCCCGGAGTCTGGATTTGTGCGCGATTGATGGCAAAGGCTCGCACCCTTTTACATGGGACTTAAACATAATAGGCAAAATTAGGGTATATTTTACAGTAAAACTTTAACTGCAAAAATTGTAAGTGTCATATTTGATATGACACTTACAACTTTAACAGTTATTTAAAAAATCTATCATAATTATGCTATACCCCCAAATATTAATAATAAATAATTCGACCCAACCGTAAAGTATTATAATTATTACTACTGATCATAAAGTGGCACATTTTTAATGGTTCGCTCCAAAAGATATGAGAATAGTAATGTACCGTAACCATACGATATTGATATCTTTTGTTACAAAAGATAAAAGAAAAAGATTGACGTGTACAACGTTAATGGCACAAATGAAGAATAGTTTTTTTTCTTTTATAAGTAGTGATGTTATAATTCGACATAGTAGGTACGGATATAAGTTTTGCTTTTGCTAGCCTTATGTGTGTGTAGTGCAGAAAGGGTATTTTATTAAATAGGTATACATTCTTTGTAATTCCTGGCAGGAAATTTGAACCATCAAATCCATACTTAATATCATAAATTCGAAAGTAACTCTGTCTGTATGTTACCCTTTCACGCCTAAACTACTGAACGGATTTCGATAAAATTTGGCAAAGAGATAGATGGCATCACAGGGAAGGACACAGACTAATTTTTATCGACATACCACACAGGCGAAGCCGCGAGCGGAAGCTAGTCTGTAATAAATTGAAATAAAAAAGGCTCTATAATTCATGCAAACTTTGAATACATTGCAATGAACTTAAAATAACGATTGCTTATTGCTAAATTTTATGCATTATGATGAGGGACATAGTCTATTAATAGCTATGTTTATAAAATGTATAAGTTTCAAACGCTTCATTTGACTTAGTGACACTAAGTCATCAAATCTTAGAGAGACTTCTCGACGAGAAAAACTTCTCGACTTAGTCTCTGGACGACACAATGCAATGCTTAAAACAGTCACTTTGGCAGAATCATAATAGGAAAATATTATGAATCATTGTAAAATGTCACAAACTTACAATTCATAATATGATCTGTATGTAATTCATATTACGAAATAATTCATCTGTTTGACAGTTTTCTATGGAGATTCGTGAAATGGTCCACACATTATGAATTGCTTTTGTGTCAAATTAGAGGAATTGCTAATGAAAGCGTGAAATTCAGGAAATGAATAGCTTATAGAGGAATTGCTAATGTTGCCATTTTAGGCCTGCAGGTCACATCCTATTTGCATATCATTGTCATACGAGGTTTGTTGCATTTTCCAATACTTTTTCTCTTACGAATTGTAAAATAACCAACCACCTACTCATGCAGTACTAAAAAGATTAACCAATCACCGAAGTTCGTAAAAAGTCTCACGCTCATTAATACTTTAAAACAAGTTTCTTAATTACTTGAAGAAAGTTCATTCGATAATTACAATTACAATTTATTAATAATACTTTTTAATGATAACTAACATATAATTTAACATCACTTTGTATTATGTTTAAGTAAGATGTAGTAGGGACGAGCCATTTAGCAGGCATAAATCCAGATTACAAGGTTCTGAAGATGAATTCCTTATGAAAAAACCCAAGAACACACCCGACCTGGGAATCGAACCGAGGACCTGATTTTCAGCAGCCAAACTACGACTTACTAATAATCTTACTTCGTAATGAAACTAACGTAATAACATCATGATATGTTGAAGTAAGATGTTATAGTGGGCGTCTTATTGCCTTGAACCAAGCACAAATCCAGACTCCGAGCTTCTACAGATAAATTCCTTATGGAAAACCCCAAAACACTTTGCCCGACCTGGAGATCGAACCCAGAACCTTAAGCTTGGCAGTCGCGATACGAGACTACATATATTATACTTATAATGTACGCGTCAAACTTTATGGCTGCTCTGAAGTGCGCTTCTCACTGCGACGTACCGCACCCCTAACCGGCGCTGACAGGTGAATTTGTTACTGCGCAGCGACTCGCCTCATGTTCCGAGCCGCCATAAAGTTTGCATTAATTTCTATTTCCAACTACGAATAACCAGTTTCTACATTGACACGTAGTTAGCCCTCTGACCAGGCTCAGTTTGACCTCAATTAACCTTTACTTGGATTAACAGCTGATTTGACCTTTGGAGTTATGTTGTAAGTTTATCTTAAGTAACTTTCATTGACTAACTAAGCTTGAAGTGAAAGTTTTATCAACTTGAGCCTGAATATCGTCTTCGATCAGTGTGACAGCATCGTTAGTACTACTCCTCAATGAAATATGTTTTTTTATTTTTTATAATAAGCTCGTGGCTAAGTAATAACAGCCGCACGGGTCGATCCATCAGGTTAAGCTACGCTTGCCAGGGTCGGACCGTGGATGGGTGACCATCTTTACATATCGAGACTCCTCCGTGCCTCGGAAAGCACGTTAAGCCGTTGGTCCCGGCTGTCATCGATCTTTGACAGTCGTTACGGGTCGTCAGAAGCCCGAAAGTCTGACACCGACCCCAACATAGTTGGGAAAAGGCTAGGCAGATTGATTGATTTTTTTTATAGTAACAACTGAATTCAACTGACAATGTAATTTCCCTATAAAACTCAACTCAAAGCATTTATTTCAATTAAACCATTTACAGGCACTTTTGAATTGTCACGGAGTCGGTCAGTCAGAAATATGAAGCTAGTTGCCCATTCCAAAACGTAGTAGGTACCTATACTTATATAAACGCATTAGAAAGAGACATTAGCACAAGGTAAGGACATGGACACAAATCGTGGACATTGGTACAAACCATACACATTGGCGCAAACCATGGACATTGGTACAAACCTTGCACATTGGTGCAAACTATGGTACAAACCTTGCACATTGGCGCAAACTATGGACATTGGCCCAAACCATGGACATAGGCGCAAACCATGGACATTGGCACAAACCATGGACATTTGTAAAAACCATAGACAATGACACAAACTACAGACATTGGCACAAACTATAGACATTGGCACAAGAAAGGGACATTGTCATAACATAGAGAGAGTGACGTAAAAAGGCGAATATATGAAAAAAGCTTTAGATGATAATTATAATAATGTTAGGATTGAACTTCACAATCTAAATACGTAGGTTTAGGGGTATGAGGAACAGGGTGTAAAGTTCACTCATCCACCATAGAAAAGGAGGATTCTCCGATCAGACGGGCGTTGTATCTGGCGGGCAACTGCCCAACGATTGATGTCGAGTTCTTGTATATATGTCCATTGCACGGTAAACTTTAATTGCGCGATGCAGGATTTATGTGATGTCAGGATTTTTATGTGACGTCAGGTTTTGATGCCTAGTTCGCATGTGGCGATGTAGATACCGCCACATAGGTATTAAAGATAAATAAGGCAGGGGCACAGAAAAATAAAAGAAAGAATGTAATAATTAATGAGTTTTGACACTCTGCTATTTCACACAAACCTATTATGTCAAATAATGACTTTCAACATATGAAACAAAAAAAACGGTAAAATTCCATGTTATTTTAAAACACTTAAATGTCAAAAATTCAAGTTTGGAACATCTCTTGACATTTTCGTTTAACTTTATAAAACTAATTCATATTTATTCGCTAAAAATTAAAATAAGTGAAAAAAGTTGTTTTGTGTGCCAGTTTGAAGAATCGTTAAAGTAGTAAAATTGGGCTCTTGTTTGAACGAATGATGTAGTCAAATATAACTGGTTTTTAGAAGATATGATTTAGTAACTCATGAGCTACTAAATCAAACTCATGAGTTGCTCATCGCCAATAGTACAACTACTAAGTGCTACTAAGTCTTGGCGATGAGAGAATTTTTATGACTGTGATTAATCGCAAACTGTGACTTTTAAGAGCATATCAAGTTATTGCTAGGAATCCAAAATGCTAAGTAGACGTTTCAAAACAACTAATAATAAAACTCGATTGCAGTAAAACCGTAATAAACACCCTGGAAGCCATTTTTCTTCCCCGCTTTCAATATTAGACCGACCAGCGCAGATAAATGAAAGTTAGAAACTTCAAGAAAGAAAAACCGCCTTACTTTTCTCGACTATGTTGGGGTCGGCTTCCAGTCTAACCGGACGCAACTGAATACCAGTATTTTACATGGAGCGACTGCCTATCTGACCTCCACTACCCAATTACTGGGTACACAATACCTCTTGGTAAGACTGGTTGTCAGACTTTTGGGATTCTAAATACCCATAACGACTGCCAAAGATGTACGAATGACAGCCAGAACCAATGACTTAGCGTGTTTTCCGAGGCATGAGGGTCTCAATATGTAATGACTGGTCACCCATCCACGAACAGACCGCGGCAAGCGAAGCTTAACTCTAATGCGAACTTGAAATTCTACTACTATATTAAGCTAACAGTAGTTGTTTTAATTTTTAAATAAAATATCAATGTCAAGGCAACTCACAACATATTAAAAAACAATACTATTGTTATTTCTATTTCTTTTTCAAGTAATAATCGTTATTATAATATTTTATAATCATAATTATTACAACTATCAACATATTTTGTTATTATTTGTAAAATATATAAATGGTCAGGCGATACAGCCGTTTTATTTTGACATTGATCTTGAAAATAACAGTTTTTTTTTACTTCCTCACTATTTTTATTTGTGACTAACTGTGCCCCGTGGTTTTACCCGCATAAGTGTTAATCCCGTGGGAATATCGAGATAAAAAGTATCTCATGTGCTTTTCCAAGTCATGATCTACCCCAGTGAGTTTGTTTGTTTGTTACGCTTTTACGCTAAAACGGCATAACGGATTTGGATTAAATTTGGCACAGAGGTAGAGATCTGGAATAGGACAAAGGATACTTTTTATCCCGGTATTCCAACGGGATCGAGACTTACGCTGGTGAAACCGCGGGGCGCAGCTAATTTCAAATAAAATGTCTCGATTTCTTACAAATATGTGTACAACTTTCAAATGTTAGAAGGAGTTACTTAACTGCCAAGTTATAAAAATGGCGTTCATAGTCCCCTATGACATTTAGGTACCTGACCATTCACCTACGAAGTTATGCAACTGGTTACCACACGATTGATTTATTGTATATACGTTTATATGTATATAACTATTATGTATCTGTAGCTATATACTTGAGGGTATAATAGTGATGTTGTTTGCAGTCTTAAAGTCATAAACATTGATCAAATAATATCAGTAAAAGTAATGGTTTAAGTACCAGTTTGCCCGCGGTTTCGCCTGGGTTGAGGTTGGAACTACAGGGATAAAAAGTATCCTACCCTGGGCATGATGGTAGATCATGCCCTGGATCACGAAGTAGGATAATGTAAGCTAAATTTCATCGAAATCCGTTCTGCCGTTAAGACATGAAAATATGACAGACAGACAGAGTTATTTTTGCATATATAATAATATATACATTTTTATTTATAGCTACGGATAAATCCATCCATACTTAATGTATGGATGGATTTATCCGTAGCTATGTATTTGAAGGTACACTAGTGATGTAGTTGGCAGTCTCTTTACGCTTTTAGTAATAAACATTGATCATAATATCAGCAGTAAAATAATAGATTTATTAGTTTATAAGATTTTTCAGGCTTTTCAAAGTAGTTCTGTGTTAAAGGGTGATCTGTGTAAAACAAATCTTCTGTTATTTTCACTCGCCATTCCTTAGCAATCGTAGACTGCCATCTTGTCTATGCATAACTATAGATTATCTAACCTTTAGGACTAAGAAAATCTTAGGAATGTATCAAGAAATAAAGATTCAAAAATACTCAGCCACCTATTACATCATTTACTCGTTAATACCTTAACTGCAAGTATTTATGTATTATATAAGAACACGACAAAAATTAATAATAATTATAGGTAATTAATGACACAAGAGTCACACCCGGTAATGGCTGTTTAATTTCGTACACACGGCTGCACATCAAGCTATACATTTCGCGTATAAGCTGACCTCGCATTGTACGAAAATCTTATGCAATGCGAGATCAGCATAAACTGGAAATGTATAGCTTGATTTGTAGCCGTGTGTACGATGATAATGAAGTGATAAAAACATGATATAGCATTTAATTACCTAAGTAAGAAAGAAAGAAGAATATTTTATTTGGGACACGCACAGGAAATAAAACAATAAAAACAAACATTAAAACTAGCAAAATCAGGAAAACAAGTAACCTTACATATTATAAAACAAAGTCCTCCGCCGCGTCTCTCTGCCGTCCTGTACGCGATAAACTCAAAAACTACTGCACCGATTTTCATGCTGTTTTCACCAATGGATAGAGTGGTTCTCGAGTAAGGTTTTGGTATATAATAACCGACATGCACGCGGGCGAAGTCGTGGGCATCAGCTAGTAAAAAATTAAATAAAACATGAAGGCTTAGCAAAATAGTAAAATAAAATATAATGTAAAACGAAAAGAAAACCTGTGCGAGGCCCAAAAGGCTCCTAACTCAGCATAATGCTACGATATTTGAGAAAAAATAATTTTGCGCTGGTATTCAGATAGGGCCCGCTGTGACGTCACGGACACGTCAAGTAAATAACACAAATAAATCCCACAAAGGAATAAAACTAATACCTACCTAGTACTTAGGTTTACTGGCATTTCATTATGCTAGTTAGACAGTAGTTTTCCTTCAGAGAGTGCTAAAATGCCACAAATGTAAGAAAAGCTCTCAGGGCCGTTAAAATGTAACCAATTCGATTTTGATCAAAGTTTGATTAATGTGCTGCAACGAAATTATTTATTTATGTATTTATACGTTAATTATTTAAAGCATGCATTAATGAGCTAGGTATTGTAATATTTTCAATAGACCAACAATAATTTACAAGCAATTTATTTTAAAATTTGAATATATTACTTCTCTATTCTGTAATAAAAATGGAGCCTTTTATTCAATTGAATGCAAATATACTCATTTAAGTCTGTTTTGTCATTAATTCGCTGATTAATCTAAATTTTGCTGCTTTATTACCTAACTAGCTACGCCTCGCGGTTTCACCCGCGTAAGTCGCGATCCCGTGGGAATATCGGGATAAAAAGTATCCCATGCCCTAATCCACGTCATGGTCTACACCTGAGCCAAATTTCATATAAATCCGTTCAGCCGATTTATCGTGAAAGCGTAACAAACAAAAAAACGAACAAACTCACTTTTGCATTAATAGTAGTTATAGGATTAGAATTTAATATGAACTGTTTTGCGTAATAACTATTTTTACGTTTTTAGTATATCTCGAATACGAGAAGGTTTGTACTTTAACTTTAACTGAAATGTACCTAACCCATGTCCTTTCTTGCCGGCTCTTCTCCATGGGACACGACAATTTGGACCCGTGCAACTAACTTCTGACGTTTCATAAGTGCCTACTAACATGGGCACTTGTGAAACGATAAATGATACAAACGACGATGAATGATATAAAATATTTTTAATTTGAACTGTTTGTACTTGTTGAAACTCGACTCGACGTTTTTCCTTGTGAAAACTCCATTTATTATGCGTGTGCTAACGCAAACTTTTCTTCAAAACAATATTAGAATCCTGCATATTTCATAAAATAACATTTTAAGTCACCTTTCACCAAAAGTTGCAAATTATTCACCATCTCAACTTTACCTAAAACCTTGACATTAATAAGGCTTAATTACCAAACTTATCTGTAATTCTTATGTAACTTAACGTTAGTAACTTAATTCTAACTTAACGTAGGTATATGAATCTTTTGGGCAACCGTCGTGACACGGTTTCTTTACGCCGTTAAGTATATTGGATTAACATAATTTTGGTGTACGGTAATGTTGGAAATTGTGGTTATATTATTGCTAGTCATGTTGGTAATATTCTCATAAGAAACTGGCTTTTCATATCTTTTTCTTGAAACAAACTGCCTTTCATTACTAAAATTACAACAAAATGGGTGGCCAACTGACGGGTGTGCCTTTTTTTGAGTAACCCCACTCATGAAGATGATTTTAATGCTACCTCATTTAAATCAACATACGATACTATGGCTGTCATCGAAAAGGTATTTCTATTTTTGTCCTCTCATAAAGCCTTGTGTAAGAAGAGCCGTTTTTCGCAGGCCTTATGAAGGTTCATATTGTAATATTGTAATATTCTGCTTTTTAAATATTCAATCATTGATAGTCTATCAATTTGGCAGCTTTCGTAGTTATTTTTCCGACAAAATGTTTCGTTACAACTTTTCCGCTCAATATTTTTGACATTCATAATCTTGGCTCGATATAATTAAATACAATAGGTAGATTGATTAACCTTTAATCAATAGAGCTTATTATAAATATGATATCAGTTCTAGAACAGGACAAAAAAGCGTAATTATGAGCTAAGCGTATCAAAAGTACGCTCTAAAATGCGCGCGCGTCGATGTCTTTTGTACTAGAGCTTTGAATGTAAGTTTTCATACATTATTTTGGACAGCAGGTAACTATATTTTAACTGTGAATATTTCAATTAACTTTCCATTATATTTTTAATATCCTTCTAAGAAATTATAATGATTTCAATTTCGTTTCTGCCGCAAAAAATGTGACCGAATTTTAGGAAGGCTTATTACGATTTCTGCTCATAAGATTTATTTATAGAGTATATCTTCTGTGCTAATATTTAATTTATGCAACATCAAATTAAGTGGAGTATAACCTGTTTAATAAAAACCACACGAAATCGTGATCTAGTCACACTTTGACATTATGAACTTTAAAAAAAAACTCACCTTGACATGTTACTAGAGCCGTGCTTAACAATAACGCGACGAGCAAGACAAAACTCCTGAAAGGCATCCTGTTGAAGTTTCCTTCACAATTTAACCTGGGCTGCAGCATTTTCACAGCACTATAAATTCATCGAAAAAAAAATTTTTGTTCCAAAATTTTCACTTCACTATTTTATTTTCGTCACTTGTTTTTCGTAATCAGAGCGCCATGTTATGCGCGGGCGCGGTACCGTTGTGATGTGAAAGTGTGGAGTTGTCGGGTCGTCCGTAAGGTGGCGCTGTTGGCGCTAGACTGACGGGGCTGCGCACACGCACCGCTACCGACGGTTTCTTCTCTGTTAACTTCTTGCCTCGACTGGTGCAGGGACTGGCAACCTTTTCTTTCGGACCCTTTTCCATATAAACTTAAACATAGCTTTAAAAGATTTTTCTAAAAGTAACTCAACTTCTTTTAAACCGTTCATAAGGAATCATTGTCATTTGACTTACTAACACCATTTTGCATAAAGTATACTGTCTAATAGTCTCGCAGCAAAAAGATTTACTTACTTAAAGAAAACCGTTCTTTTTCAGATCACCACTTCATCGAGCAACAACCATGGTCGCAGAACAACGAAAGAGATTTTTAGTTTTCAATACAAAATTGCAACAAAAACATATTCAAGCTCATGCCCATGCTTTTGCTCGTATTCATGTTCATCATCATTATCTGCCGCAAGTTACGCCGCATGGGCCTGTATCACCAGTATGCCACTCTTATCTGCTTAGTGCCAAAGATTGGCAGTTCTCCCCGACAAGTTTTAAATGTCATTGACCCATCTTGCCATCAGCAGCCAATCGGTCTTCATCAGATCTACTCAATCAGATTCAGTAAAGGATTGACCTTTTTAAGTTCAAACAGCACAGAAGAGCCATTTTTGTTCCGTATAAATCCTACTAATCCTACTAATATCCTACTATCCTACTAATATTATAAATGTGAAAGTTTGTGTGTTTGGATGTTTGTTACTCAATCACGCAAAAACGGCTGAATGGATTTAGATGAAATTTGGCAAACAGATAGTTTGTAACCTGGATTAACACATAGGATAGTTTTTATCCCGATATTCCCACGGGATCGAAACATACGCGGGTGAAACCGCGGGGCGCAGTGAGTTACAAATAAATTAAGTACCTTCCAGAAATTCAAATCCACATTCATAATTGTATGTCCTAAAAAAAGATACCCAATATTCTGTACAAAATGTTGTCAACAACTGGGGCCGAACCCACTTCACTTTCAAACTCGGTCGTGCCTCGCGGACGTGGCGCGTATCACCCAAATGGACACAGTGCGAGCTTTCCGCACCACAGGTTCCGGGTTCGACTCCCTATTGGTCACTTGTGAACGCCCGTGACTCTCGTTGTGAAAGACTGAAGTGATATTATTTTGAGGTAAGCAAGTCTACAACGGTTAATTCTTAGATGGGTTGCTATAAGAATGTTGAATTAAAAGATATGTATTACGCTAAATACGGATCGCTGACATTCTGGCTTGGACAACAGGGTAATCTTTTCGTATATTCAAAAGAGTGATACTATTTCAGCCATTCGGTATATCTGGGAACTGCAGCTCCAGTCGTTGGTGGGAAGCTTATATCCATTAGTTTGCTTGTTGTATTAATACAACGAACAAACGATGAACGTTACGCTTTTCATTACGGATATGAAAATCGGCTTCGTCCATACTCATCTACCTACCCAAATGTCCTTTCTTTGGTATTGTTCGTCGAGTCGTTGAGCTCCTTAAGTTCTGAGTTGAGCTCCACTATTACTGACAAATGCTTGCACTGACTGGACAGGTCCACTCAAATCGTTGTGGTTCTTTCCTCAAAATACCATTTCAGACGCCAATCTACATGGTCCTCATATGGTCTGACCAAGATTATGTCTGGACTTTAAAAGAGACTGCGACCTCTGAGTTTGTTTCGGCCTTTCCTCTCAGAGTAGTCAGATAGGAAACGCCGACCTCATCTAGCTTATTTTAAATATTTTATAATATGACGTGTAAAAGTGATTCCAATATCCTATTTACAGAATAAACAATTTCATTTCATTTCACAATTTCATTTCATTTCATCCTTAGTTCGAACTCGACCGTTTCTATTAAGCCTTCAGAGGCCCTAGACAGAGTGACATTCTATCAGCGATAACGATGATGGAAAAGGCAAAAATGTATAGGACTGACATAAGCTATCGAAATGCTTATGTCAATCTTGTTGAAAGTCGTTGTAGAAATACGAAACGATTTCGAAGCGATTGTCATTTGTCTAGGTCCTCAGAGCTGCCAAGGCACAGTTTAAAAATAAGCGGGTGACTACGGATTAAGAATGAGTATTTGGACGAAGCTTGAAAATCCACCCTGGAATTTATTCTCAAAATCCCAGTCCACCCGGTTATACGACTAGAAGACAAAGAGTAGATCATCATCTGCCTATACTTTTCCCAAAAATTTTGGAGTCAGCTTCCAGTCTAATCAGATGCAGCTGAATACCAGAATTTTACATGGAGCGACTGCCTATCTGACGTCCACAACCCAGTAACTGGGTAAAGTAACGTAGTAAGTACAGTAACTGGGTAACACGATACCCCTTGGTAAGACTGGTTGTTAAACTTTCGGGCTTCTGCCGACCCGTAACAACTGTCAAAGATCTACAAATGACAGCCGGGAACAACGGCTTAACGAGCTTTCTGAGCCACGGAGGATTCACGGTATGTAAAGATGGTCACCCATCCACCTGATGGATCGACAAGAGTAGATAATGCAACTAAAAAGTTTTCGGTAGCAGAAGCAGTCCTTATTACTAAACATCCTACCTTTTTGGGAAATTTGATGTCAAGCTGACAATTCCATTAAAAAAAACCCAACTTTCGTTTAGTTTTTCGGCTCTGACGTCTTATAATGGTTATGCGAATGCTGAAAACATCAACAAGTCCAAAGAAGTTAACCTAGCTTCAAAAATAAACAAAAAAGTAAAGTAAACAACCTTTACAAGGCACCTTATTGAACATGCCACGGAATAGATAAATAAGGTTGGAATGGTAATGTGGGCGTGGCAAGCGCGCCACAATTATGATTCGATAATCATAACTCGACCGATTCATTAATTCACCGCGTTTCGTGCGCTTCGGACTACTGCGGAGAACAGAGCTCTGCTTTAAAATGCCGTGTTGTGCAATTATAACTTGTAAAACAAAAAGTCAGACCGCAAGTATAGAGCGAGGGGGTATATCTTTCCATCGGTAAGTCGAAAATAACATTTAATTATAATTTTATTAGTAAAAAACATAAAAATATTCTGATCACTATGAAATTCCAAACATTAACGACATTATTGCAACAAGTAAAAAAAAATATACATTGCACGATGTGTACTCGCGTAATCAACGCAATTACTAAGTCCGCTTACAATGTACTGCATGCGTCGCGGCCTCTTCACTTCAACCATTGACGTTTCGTCGTTTGCCCTGATTGGCCGTGATGCACGGTCGATAGTGAGGTGACCATGTGGTTAAATAAAATTATCGATAGAATTCTCAAATAATATAAATTTACGTTGGACAAAGATTCTTTTTGAATTATTTTATATTTAATTAATGATAGTATATTTTTAGTTAGATGTATAATGAGTCAATTAAATATTACAATAATTATTGAACGAATGATACAATATAGTAAATACTTGTAGATGACAGATTTACAGGGAGAAATTGAATTCATTGGCAACATTATACGAGATCATTGTACTCATCTACAAGTATTTACTATATTGTATTTAGTATTAAAATATAAGTAAAATCCAATTTTACTTACGCAATAAATTATAAATTTTAGGTTTCCTAAAGAACCTAACGCCAGGGAACAATGGATTGACGTGACAGGTAGAGGAAACTGGATGCCGACAAAGACGAGTACTATTTGCTCTATACATTTCAGTAAAGATGATTTTATCATTAAAAAATCAGGTTATTTGTAATTAATAAAAGTAAAATAAATATTTCTTAATATTTATTTCATGTTTAATTTTCCCCCATACATTCATCAGATAATTTATCGATAAAGAATATCGGCTTTATCAAGCACTAGCGTGTATGAAAATTTTTATTGCTTTTTTGCGTGTGTGTGTGTCTATGCCTACGAGGGCTTAGTACTAGTGTGCGAACGAATATCTGCCCTGAGATTTATGTGTGTCTGATTTGGTTGTGTGCGAAATATTTGTAAACATAGGAGTGCGTATGTGTAGAAATTAAAATAGTGGGAGACAAGCGGTGACACTGGTCCTGATACAAAATTGGAGCTAGGGCCTTTCCAACCTTATTTATCAATTCCGTGGAACATGCGGTATCCGGATTCTGGATGTTATGGTAAGTATTGATATGACGACGCAGCAAGTGGCGCCATCTAGTTTTCTTACGAAGTTACTTGAATCACCGAAAAGGTCAGATAAGAGTGACACTGGCTGATGACAGTCACTCTAGCAGAGCGTCGCATCGATGGTTGCGTGGCGGCTGTCTTCTGATGACAGAGACGATGTCGGGGAGCCGCTGTCTCACCACGTCCACATAAGACGAATTGCTTTATTCCGGCACAACCCTGCATCCTTCTTTTTTTGGGGGTTGAAAATCATCCAATGACTTCTCCGGGCGGAGCGGAAGGGCGTGTCAGACTTTTACTGACTAAAACCCACCCGTGTTCCTTCAGTTGCCTGTTGCCAAGGTCCCGGTATCCCTTTCGGACTTTCCCGCAAAACTGCGTAATACACGATCAATCAGAAGTCAAGAATCAAAAGTTCGAAATTCTGCTCAACAACGTAACTTAGGAACTTTTGAAGCAATGGATTAGACATTTGTTTCAAACCGATTCCAATTCTGAACTATCGTGCATCACGAATTTATAGGGTGCTGATGATATTAAAACTGCTGAACCACTTATACGATGACCACTTCTGGTACAAGCTATCCTACGCCGTTTTTTTTTTTTTTCATAAAACTTACTCAAGTCGGTATGTCACAAATCTTCAGCCAAACTGCAGGACAGTATATCGACAGTGTTCTGGTGGATAAAGCTTTTAGTTTACTTAACATTATTGCATAATTACAGAGGTATGGGAACACAGTTTTATTATGATTAGAGGTAGGGACATCGCCTTGTATTTTAGGCACATGGTGTTAGGTTAAACGAGGAGTATACTTTATGGGAGTGTAGTAATCATCTATCTATACTAACTTCCGCCCGCGGCTTAGCCTGCGTGGTATGTCAATAAAAAGTAGCCTATGTCCTTTCTCAGGCTCTAGACAATCTGTGTACCAAATTTCATTTAAATCGGTTCAGTAGTTTTGGCGTGAAAGCGCGACAGACAAACAGAGTTACTTTCGCGTTTATAATATTAATATAAGTATATAAGTAAGGAATCATTGAGACCATGCCAATTCCAGGTGATGCTGCAGCATCTGTTCAAGGATGTTTTAATATCGTTCAAGTAACAGAATACCAAGATGCTCACATCCAATTATCAACTAGAAAAGATCTGATAATCTTCAAACGAATGAACTGATTTTCTTGAATCTTAGCCAAGAACACTCTCGATCAAGTCATCTTTCAAAACAAAACAAAATTGGTTCATCCGTTTGGGAGCTACGATGCCGCAGGCAGACACACAGACACACACACACGTTAAACTTATAACACCCCTCTTTTTCCGACGGGGGTTAAAAAGAGAAATTAATTAATTAATTAATTCAATTCTTCAAATTAATTACATATAAATTCAATTCTTCAAATTAATTACATATAAATTCAATTCTTTAAATTAATTACATATAAATTCAATTCTTTAAATTAATTATTTAATGTTTTATTAATTCAATGTTTTTATTAATTAATTTGATAAATTAATTAATTGATTGTCACTTAGGCGTGAATGACAGAGACAAAGCACGAACCTATTTATTTTTTCTGGAACTCGACCTCTGATGTACTATTTTGGCAGCCAGATACGGTACATTATACCTACTTAGATTACGTATACTTGATCAGTTAGTACCCATATACTTATTTTCTGGTGTTATATTATAATGTTTTCCGTCCGGCCGCAAAGTTCCGGGTCAGTTCCTGTGCCATTCTAAATGATGTCGCTGCACTTGCGCGTAAGTGACCGGAAAATGTCAATAAGATTGATGACCATTGACCAAGCTGGGAGAAATATTACTACTACTATTTAATATTACTAAATATTAATAGAATATAATCTACCTATGGTGTTTGATCCTGAGATGAGGGCTACTAGGGATGTATGGAAGAAGAGATGAGGCTAGGCCGACCCCTAATTAACGGCAGGAAGATAGAAAATTGTTTTTATAAGTACTTTTTAAGAATATAGGTAAAGTAAAAAAAAATTGATGGAACAGATCGATTCAAACTTAATGGCGGCTCGGAAGTTAGCTTTTAGCTGCGCAGAACCCTACCCCTCACCCCCGCTGTCTCATAAAATTATTACTGCGCAGCGACTCACCTCATGTTCCGAGCAACCAAAGTTTGAATAGAACTGTACCTATCTATTGATAGTTTAGTAGTGTAGGTATGTATATTGATTATTGATTTAACTTAGACTATATTAGACTATATTTGTGCATTTTACTCAAATAAGTAGTAAGTTGGTACCTATCATTAATACAAAATTAATTTACATGCCCAACTTTGTATTTTCTAGAAATACCTAAATCATTCTTGATTCTTGATGATGATGTTTCTGTTTTGTTATCTGGTTTTATAGTACTTGCCTAAGTAGAGGCATTGGTTCTAAAAATACATTTTAACTAAATAAATATTCCCGGCATAATTTATACAGATCTTAACAAATCCTCTCAAATAATCTCTGTTTTATCAAAATAAACATGGTCGGCTGTTTGAATCTGATTATAAGACTCTAAGATATGCATGTTAGCTCTTCAATCTACTATTTGCGTAATCTAAGTACCGAAGTCATGATATTATGGTCACGAAATGCTTTGGTCTAGTTTGAATAAGGACACTCACGAAACCCACGCAACGCCTTTAAACAATTCTTTCCAACAGCGCCATCTAGGATAAACGGTGAGTAAAGTAAACAAAGCTGTTTTATATCATAGTTACGATAAAAGAGTATAGATGGCGCTTTGTCATGTTTCAAAATGAAAAGTACTAAGCTTGTGATACTAGATGGCGCTACAATTCAGTGCTGTTCGTTGTAAAGCGACATCTAACTATGTTGTTGTTAAACTTACATACGAAATATAGATGGCGTTGTTAAGAAGTTTTAAAACTATGCTACAAGATAATAGATGGCGCTTTATGTCGTTTGATCGGAAAAGTCCGCTTGTAAGTTTTCAATGAAGTTGGTAAAATAATAAAAAGTGAAGAAACTAAATCTTAAAAACTTTCGTAGATATATCTTTTTCCTTTTTTATTCAATGATGTGGTTTCTTGTCACCAAATAAGCGTGGCGACAATCCTCCGTGCATGAAATGTGATCAGTCATGGCAAATTGCTTCGGACTCGTTCAGATCTTGAATACCAATCACGATAATAGGTTGAAATTATTGAGCTGCTGCAATCGGTTAGGTTCACACGGTGTTCAACTAATGATGTTCTTTGATGCTCTGAAAAAGTTTATAAAACATACCTAGGTATTGTTAATTTTAATTCCAGTTTAGGATTAAAAAAATATTCGAGAATTTATGAGCAAAAGTTTTGAGTATGAATGAGTCGAAGAGAAGACCAAAGAAACGATGGATGGACTGTGTGAACGATGATATGGCTAGAAAGGTGACTACAGCGATGACGACTTTTAGAGAAGTAAGTAAATATGGAAGAAAAATAAATTAGACCCTAAATAAATTAGAATAGGAGCTAGAGAATTGTGACCGGAGAATCTATGTGAACCTATCTATTTTGCCTACGCTACCAAGTTCGTGGTAGTGAACTTTTGGAGTACCTAGTCGATGGATTTTTATTATTCCTACTACCCACAAAGTCAAAATGAACTATCATCCTTACTTGCTTACTTAATATTATAAATGCGAAAGTAACTCTGTCTGTCTGTCTCGCTTTCACGCCAAAACTACTGAACCTATTTGAATGAAATTTGGTACACAGATAGTCTAGACTTCTAGAGCTTGAAAAAGGACATAGGCTACTTTTTATCGACATACCATGTGGGCGAAGCCGCGGGCGGAAGCTAGATTATCATAAAATCAATAGTGAACAACCCTTAATTATCCACCAGTGCCCTGTTTATCAAATCTTACTTACCTTGTTTTACCAAATGTCATTATTTAGTTCACAAGTACCTACTTGTGAACTAAATAATGACATTTGGTGTCAAAATATAAGTACCTACTTATATTTTGACAATTGTATACGTGATTTTGTTTATCAAAAAAATACAACATGTAATAAATCATAGCAAATCCTGAGAGCGTCCGGCGACTTTCTACTTAGTCTTACAAGTGTCGTGCTTAGTGCCGCAATAAATGTTTAAATTTGATTTTCTTGTCTAAAACGTGGTCAAAAGAAAGAGATGACCTGATGCCCGTGTCCCAGCAGTGAGAACATTAAGGCTGATTATGAATATGGAGATGAGCTATTAATTCTACGAAAATTAACATTCTAGGTAACTTGTGAACGTGTAGACTTGTAACTTTTGATAAACAGGGCCTGTCATTTATAATTATTGAACGCACACGAACGCAAATAATGTATGATCCATCAATCATTCTTTTTACACAGCACGCGCGATTTAAACAATCAAAAAAGAAACAGAACTGGCCATCTTTAAGCCATAAAACGAAGAAATTCACGTGCGGCATTGAATAATTCCCATTTTAAATAACGAATAATGGGCCCGAGACTGGTTTTACGTGGCGAACAATTATTCAGTCAAAATTCACTCATTGATCGGTGGGACGGTGGCAGAACGGTTGCGTGTCTTTGCCTCACGAGAATATCTTACCATAAATATGGAGGCTGACGATTTCGCGCGAATCGAGAGCGTTGAGAGTTATGGAGCTGTTAAAGGCGTTATTTATTTTAAGAATACTAATAAAACTCGCATGTTTATTTTAAATTAAATGTGCTTGTCAGTCTCATAGTTAATTTCAACAACTGGGCAATTAAATGTAATAAATATGCGTTGTCGTAAAATAAACACATGTGTGATGTCCATTTGTAAAATTTTTGATAAAATTGCACTTTGCTAATCGTTATACGGGGTTGCCAGCGATACTTAAAACCTTTTCACTTAAGTCAACTTTATTACTTTTGCTGGGGGGCAAAGTGGCAAAGGCAGCTGATGCATTCTGCCTATTTTTTAAGACAGTATAATCTTGCATGAAGGCATTTATGGTTAAAAGTAGCCAGGTGAGTCATCCGACTGATTCTTTATGTTACTTGCGTACCTACTACGCCTCCACAGTCCAAATGCAGGCTCTAAACTTCGAAAGAATGCATTTTCTTCGACCCACAAACTGGACCCCGACTGTTCGGCGCAAAACTGGCGCCAAATGTTTACGTTCGATATTCAAATCCGGAAAAAGGTCCTCTATTCCATTCCTGCCATAGTACTTGAATAAGCAGCGGATTGACTCTACTGAATTACTGAAAGACGTTTACAATGTTTTACCTCTTTATGATTTCATTTGGGGATCATGGGCATGAGCTTCACACACGGTTATTATTCAGAGTTGCATTTTAGGTGCTGTAGCTTTAAAACACATCTGTAACAAAACATGTAAGTAAGTACTTAAATTATTTTTTCTAATTATTTTCAATGGCGCTATGAACACTGAGATAACTTAATCAGACCTCCACGCAGCACATTACAAGCGTGTGAAGTTGCTAGTTCTGCTGCAAACTTCAAGTTAAATTAACGCAACTTACACGACATAATCTCTACGTAAAATGGCAACAAATTCTTCAGCAACAGTTAATACTATTGTTACTATTACTTATAGTAACGAACCGTCACGTAGTCGCTGCGACAGATCCACAGAGCATGGAATCAAGACGACGACAGCACTGGCGGAGAATGGGGAGGCGGCAGGTGCAGTCCGCTCCGGGCCGCCGGTCCTAGGAAATATCTCGAGAAATACTTTTATGTTCAGTAGGTAAAAGTAAAATGCAGTTTGTAGTTAGGGGCCTACCGCATGCTAAATATAAACGTAAGGTGCTACAATTTTCAAGCTCGCTCCGCTCGCTCTTGCAACCTACATTCCCATTTTTTTTTTACTTTTCTATATATATATACGTCGACAAAGTAACTTCCATTTACGTACGAATAGTCAAAAGAAAACGGTAGGTATCTAAGTATCAGGGGTGGGGTGCAAAAATTTTCGAGCTCGCTTCGCTCGCTCTTGCATCCTACATTTCCTAACTTTTCTGTACATGTTGACATAGAAATTGGTATATCTGTGTAAATCTTCAAAATAAAATGTTTACTTTGCGGGTTGCAGAAATTATCTACCTCGCTTCGCTCACTCACGTACAGACCTCTAAGTATTTGTCTGATGCTCTAGTTTTTCTGTTGTCGACAAAGTATCTCCTATTTCTGTATCAATAGTTTAAAGAAACCTAACCTTTTCGAGGTAGCGTCCTAAATATTTCGAATTTTCGACGTACATTCCTGGGGCCGCATTTAGTTTTGTCGCCCCTGGCCCCCGGCAGGCTTCTTCCGCCACTAGCCGGCAGTATCTAAAGACGGCAGAGCTGAACTAATAAAATTCATGGCACAAAAAGTGTATTGAACGCACAACTTTTGCCAGAGATGCTGTTTCAAGCTGTCAATTTCTATCATCATCATCATCATTTCAGCCGAAAGATGTCCACTGCTGGACATCGGCTTCCCCCAAGCACCGCCACTTCTACCGGTTCTGTGCTTCTCGCATCCAGCGCATTGCCGCGGCCTTCACCAAGTAATCGGTCCACCTTGTGGGGGGGGCCTTCCAACGCTACGTCTTCCGGTACGCGGTCGCCACGTAGTCCACAAAAGCTAAGCAGAGAGGCAAGTTATACCAATTCAATTCAATACGTCAATTCTAATTCAATTTCTATACGTCATTTAATTTGTAGTGCGAGGAACCAGTGATCACGCGTTGTTTTGTATGGAAAGTGTTGCCAACGCCGCCTCTAGCAGCGCCCGCCGGCGGCGTCTCGGCGCTCTGTGGACAGATCATAATCGGCCATAATGCGACCCGCCGACGATGTTCTAATGAAATCATTATCAACTTACGCCCGAAGGTTTTCTGCACGCTTAGCGACTTACCGACTTCTCGCGGCCGTTTTATTTTAAACATATTTGTGAATGAAGACGGTTCTTAGGGTTCCGTACCCAAAGGGTAAAACGGGACCCTATTACTATAACTCCGCTGTATGTCTGTCACAAGGCTGTATATCATGAACCGTGATAGTTAGTCAGTTGACATTTTCACAGATGATGTATTTCTGTTGCCGCTATAACAACAAATACTAAAAAATAGAATAAAATAAATATTAAAGGGGGCTCGAATACAACAAACGTGATTTTTTTGCCGTTTTTATAGATAATGGTACAGAATCCTTCGTGCGCGAGTCCGACTCGCACTTGGCCGGTTTTTCAAGGATTAGTATGCGCTACATTTATTTTTATAAAGTTCCAGTATTAATCCAATTACTAAAAAAAGTACACTAAAACAAAATCCAATCAAATAACTGAATAAAGGCGACATTAAATAAATTAAAATTATTTTCTTATTTTCTAAATTGCGTGCAGGGTTTTCGACGATTTCGTTCTTCATAACATGCTAACATAAAAATACTAGTTGCGTAGTTATTATCTTATGCCGATTACGATCTATTGATTGAAATCTTTTTATAGCCTTGTTTGACAAGTAAATATTTGATGTAACTTAATATTACTCAAAACAGTTCTTGCCACTTCATTTGTGCGTGACATTGAATAAAAACGAAATATCTACATAGTAACTATGTAGATATGTCGTTTTTATTCAATAGAGGATTCAAAGAAGTTAGTAAGTAAGCTACTTACCTACTTCTTTCGCCGACAGGATATTGGAAACTTAATGGATGATCTAGCTAGAGTTTCATAGGATTTTCAATTCTACATCCATCGCTCCGAGTAATCAGGCCTGTCAATCTGGTTAAAAACCTTTTATCTAGTCCTTTTGTTTTAAATAATATCGGGATTACCTACCAGAAGTAAATCTAAAGAGTTTTGGATGGATAACTTCCGAGCCCGTAAAATTACACCAGAAAGTGACCATTACAACACAGAAAATATTTTTTCTAAAGAAACCTTCTTGTTAGAGGCAAATATAAAAAGATGGAAAGAAAACCGGAAAAAACGTTTATTTGCACTAAACGTGACGCATGAATAAAATAAAACCGGCCAAGTGCGAGTCGGACTCGGCAACGAAGGGTTCCGTACCATTATCTATAAAAACGGCAAAAATATGATGTCTGTTGTATGGGATAAATATTTATTTTATTCTCTTTTTTAGTATTTGTTGTTATAGCGGCAACAGAAATACATCATCTGTGAAAATGTCAACTGTCTAACTATCACGGTTCATGAGATACAGCCTGGTGACAGACGGACGGACGGACAGCGGAGTCTTAGTAATAGGGTCCCGTTTTACCCTTTGGGTACGGAACCCTAAAAATAAAGCACACAGACACAAAAGAACAAGCTGAGGGAGGGAAAATATGCATCACATCAACGCAAAACGGCCATCACTACGGCTTTATAGGCATTGATAGAAAGAGAGACACCTATAAGTTCTAACTCTCTCTTCCCTTCTAATAAACCGAATAACGTATACTAAAGTATCTGCGGAAGATATTGTAGGTACTTAATTATAGGTACCTACTCATACATTGAAAGTAAAGTCGACCTAAACGATTTACCAATTTGTTTCTCCGTTTGCAGCAAGCCTAAAAGGGACCTATTGTGACACCTACGTGCTTGGGTTGAAACTTATGACGTTTGACATTACCAGCCGATTTATAGCCTGCCTGGTAACGTAACGGAGCTCGTGGCTAAGTAATAACAGCCGCACGGGTCAATCCATCAGATTAAGCTACGCTTGCAGGGGTCGGTCCGTGGATGGGTGACCATCTTTACACATCGAAACTCCGCCGTACCTCAGAAAGCACGTTATGCCGTTGGTCCCGGCTGTCATTCGTGGATCTTTGACATTCGTTACGGGTCGTCAGAAGCCTGAATGTCTGACAAACAGTGTTGCCAAGTGGTATCGTATTACCCAGTTGTGGAGGTCAGATAGGCAGTCGCTCCATGTAAAATACTGGTATTCAGCTGCCTCCGGTTAGACTGGAAACCGACCCCAACATAGCGATACCTCTGGGCTCAAAGGGCGTATAGCACATTCTTTTCATTGTGCTATACGCCCTTTGAGCCCAGAGGTATCGATAGTTGGGCAAAGGCTAGGCAGATTGATTGATATAATAATTAATGTTTTTTTTTTTTTTAAGTAGGTTGTATAAATAGACCCAACTATTGTCAGTACCGTATTGATGTACCAGTTATATTATTAGTCTCGTAATTAACTATTAAGTAATTAGTAAGTAATTACCGCAGCCATCCGCGACTGCTGGGCGTATTGTTTGATAAGGTTCGATTCCCTGGTCAAACAAAGCGGTGCGGTTTTTATTATTGTAGAACCACGGTATTTCAACTGACATGATAATTAACGATACAAATCATAATCTTATAGAGGTATGAGGTATGAGAAACATGGTGTAGATTTGCTTATCGTCCATAGAAAAGGGAGGATCCTCCGACCAGACGGGTGTTGTCTGGATGGCTCCCTACCGGACCGTTGTGCGATTTAGGATTTACGTGAAGTCCGATGCAATGCGTAGTTCGTATGAAAAGATAGAAATGCCGCAAAAATAAATCTGCTTAGCTTTTTCCCTACTAAGTTGGGTTCAGCTTCCAGTCTAACCGGATGCAGCTAAAGACCAGTATTTTACATGGAGCGACTGCCCACCTAACCTCCACAACCCAGTTACTGTTACTGGGTAACACGATACCCCTTGGTAAGACTGGTTGTCAGACTTTCGGGTTTCTGACGACCCGTAGGTAACAACTGTCAAAGATCTAAGAATGACAGCCGGGACCAAAGCCGTATAGTGCGTTTCATCAAATAGTTCCTATGCCATAATGTTGGCTCCCCTGTTGTAGGACCAACAAGAATACGCTATGGCTAATTGGTCCATTTTTAAAGTTTATCAGTGGAGCCAACATTACGGCTTAGGAATTATTAGATGAAACGCACTAAATAACGTGGGTAAAAAGAAGCCGAAAGTCACTTGTTATTCCCGTTATTGTGAGTTTTTTTTTGTTCTGGACCATATCTGGGAACCTTCTGGTTACGGAGATATTGAAGGTCAATGTTCCAACTTTTTCTGACGTTTTCAGTCATAACTTAATTTTAAATACCCGGACGAGCCCTGAACCTTTGCATGCATCCATAAACACAATGTTTTGCGTGCGTTACGTTACGCACTACCGTAAACAGCGATTTTTCACATCAAAAATAAAAGTCGTTTCAATTGTTTTTGTGCAATGTTAATTAATTTGATGTACAAAATACGTATGGGTCTTTTTACACCCTCTATCTCAGACCAAATAAAAAACCAAGACAGAGCGCTGTCAACAGTGACGTGAGGCCGGTTTCGTAAACATGTGTGCACTTAGTTTGGTGTAGTGTCATTGTAAATAGTAGTAAATGTGTGTGTGCGTGAGCGTGTATGAACAAATCGGTGGTGTACTTACCTAGTTTTAGCATGCTTCACTGTATTGTTTGCAGCGCTCCGTCTTGGTTTTTTATTTAGTCTGAGCCCTCTATATAAGGTTTCCGAGACATGATGCTAGTGATTGACACTATCGACACCTAACTTCAAGCTCACTTCGCCTAAGTTTTCACAGTGAGCGTTTTACAGAATAGATCGCTAGATGTCCAGCGGTGACCAGTTACTATCAGGTTCCTTAATTAATAAATAACATAGAAAAGACATTGTAAGTATTTTCTTCATATTTTATTTTCTTTCGCAAATCTTTAAGCGATGCAAAATTGCAAACATTATTTTCTGAGTGCAGGGTGCAGGCGGGTATCGAACTTGCTACCATAATAGCGCGTCACTAATTACTTTCACACTCCATCCCTGTAACGACTTGTTCAGCTATAGGTAGTCCATATTTGTTTATACTGTGGCTATAGTCCGGCCGTCGAGGGAATGCGTTTTTGTCACCTGTCAGATTCATACCAATCCTACTATCCTACTAATATTATAAATGTGAAACTTTGTGTGTTTGGATGCTTGTTACTGAATCACGCAAAAACGGCTGAATGGATTTTGATGAAATTTGGCAAACAGATAGTTTATAACCTGAATTAATACATAGGATCGTCACTTGTTTTTGACCAGTACAGCAATTTCGATTTATCTCGAAGGAGGTTGTCAAAATAATGCTCGAATTTCCAAGCATGTTTGAGAGAAACTTGTTTTCCGAATTCGATCTTTCTATTCTATTATATTTTTAATAAATGGCAAGCAAAGGCGATGTCAACTATTCTGCCAATGTCTAAAGCGAGTTGGAAAATTTGATCCTTATTACTACTAGAAATTGTACACACTGACAGGTGTTGAAGTGTCAGGACTCTCGACGACTACGACCTACGGCGCTGTCAATGTCTGAATGTCAAATTGTTATGCACTGATGTGTAGTTGACAGTCCCCACATTGCGCACCTACTATTAAAAGTGCTTATTATTGAGACATAATTAGTCTTGGTACTTAATTAATTAATTACCTACGAATTACCGCATCCATCCGTGACGGCTCGACGTGTAGTTTGTTCAACATGTTTCGATCCCCTGTTGAAACAGAACTGAGTTGTTGCTGTTGGATTTAATTAAGTAAGTAGGTAGCTAAAAGTAGGTACTTAGTAGAAAATTCCCTGGCATTAGAACTGCCATGATCTGCTCTCCAAACTGTGAAGGAAAACATAATGAGGAAACGGGCATGTCCCACAAGCCTACAACCAAAAATTCGAAAGCATGTGACACGCGGACCCGCGTCCTGTTAGATTACAGCCCAGTTCCTCTCGAAGAGAGGAGGCCTGTGTCCCAGTCCCAGTAGTGGGAACATTAAAGGCTGATTTCATACTTACCTATGTTATGTATGATAACGTCAGGATTCTTCGTTACTGAAAACTCTAACTACCTACCGACTAACTTACTTTAGACCCTTAGACCAAATAAAAAACGAAGACAGAGCGCTGTCAACAGTGACGCGAGGCCGGTTTCGTAAACATGTGCACTTAGTTTGGTATAGTTTGATTGTAGTGTCATTGTAAATAGTTGTAATTATGTGTGTGTGAGCATCTATGCACAGAGCGGTGGTGTAGTTTTAGCATGCTTCACTGTATTGTTCGCAGCGCTCCGTCTTGGTTTTTTATTTGGTCTGAGTTTAGACCTAAGTTATATTATAAGTACCTAACTACTTCAATTAAGTATTTGAATGCTTAGGCTAATAAAACTAACTTTATTTAGTTCTACGACCATTCACAAGCACAACACACACAATCTACCTAATCTGCTTATACTGTGTCTTTCACGCGAAGACTGTGTAAAGATTAAACAAGACAGTTCTCACTTCCAAAACTACTCAGCAAATAAAATACCTACCGACCCGTTCACCACCTACCTATATGAAAGGATAATGTAGGTATCGAAAACAGTAGGCATCAACCGGCCCACGCATACTGATATACCTACACAAACATACCTACTACAAGTACTTTGCAACACATACAAAATATCGAAACTAAAACACGCTAAAACTAAACGCACGCCATTCATAGTAACCATTCACAACGCGGAGCCCGCCAAAACTATCAGTGTTGCCAAAATAACAAGCCGAATCACACAAAACAAACTATCAACATTTAGCGTTAGCGATCATTATAATTTTATTTAGCCTCTGGCGAAACTGAGGCGTAAGGATTCAAGATGAGAAAAAAATGAACCCCTTCCGCAAAGAATTTAGGAGTGCCCGCGACCGGGACCGAATACGACTTGCTCGTTATAAATTTTGTGTAAGATAACAATGCGTACGTGTGGGTGTGTGGTACAGTCGCTGACGAGTATAGTTACGGCACGCAATAACGCTAACAAGCGTGCGAGTGAGAGGCAGACAGCGCTGTGTAGCGGCGTCCCGCTCCCCCCGCCGGCAACATGGCGCGCTGACTCGGGCGCAGGCTCGAATCGTATCGCCTGCCCACTCAAGGTTCGCTGACTGCCGTTCTTTTGTTTTTAATGTTGCCATGTGGGAATTTCTCCCCAGACTCGTGTAGTTTCGTAATTATATATTTTTAAGAAAATTGTCTTCGTTTGTGCTGAATGAGTGATTGTTTATTTTTAACCGTTTTATTTTATAGTGATGCAATAGGATAGTTTAATGTTTTGTTGCGGAGATAGTCTTAACATATTTTAAACGTTATTTACGCGAATGAAGTATTTCCTATGAAACTACTGATAAATAAATAGATTTTAATGTAAATACTCAGTATCTATAGGAAAACGAAAATATAAAAGCATTGTGATCTTGTTCTGATGTGTTATAAAATAACGAATACTTACCAGAACTTTTGTCGTGACTCGTGGGTAAAAAACAAAACTTTCTGCCAAATCCAAACAATATACAATTTAAAACTACGCTACTTATTTCTGAATGAAAGTTAAGAAAATGCCTAATTTTATTCTTCAAATAAATATAATAAAATACCGTCAAACAACACTTCATGTTTCTAGATTTTAGCAACGGAGAAAACATAATTTCTTGAGCCGATTAAGTTTTCAAAATGTTATCCCCGTTAAATAAAAATGTGTGGAGAGTGTTGTAAGTATTTCGGGAACCCTGGACCGCAGACGAAAACAGCGTCAAGCCGAGGACCTGCTCAAACCGAACGTCTGCATACCGATCGTTGGTTTTTTATAAGCGCGCGTCGGTGCACGCCTTGGCCCACTGTGTGAGTGGGAGTGCGCCAGTGTGCGTGGCGGCTCGTTCTCGCGCGCGCCTCGCTCCATTGTTGTGTGCAGTATACTCGCGAGTCTCCGCCGGCCGCGGACCGTATCACGCGCTCGCCGACAACTACTAAAACTGCCGGCGATAAACAAAATAATGACCAGTGTACCACATTACGTGCATCGCGAGTGCAACAAGCGACAACAGTGTGTGATAACAAGTATCTAACGTGCGTGTTGTGTCAAACGGTGTGCGTTTTTCGACGTGTTTTGGAGTTTGAAGGCGCGTGGACAGCGCAATGCACGTCGTGTTTAGGTATGTGCCGACCGATTAATTATGGCCCATCAGTGAGGGGTCGCTGGCCTGCAATTTCGCCACTGAGATCGTTTAGTGTATTTTTATAATCGGTGACAGATTTCGCGACGGTACGGTGCGGCCACGGCGGGTGGCGAGTCGTGCTATTTACACGTCTGTTTTCGTTTACATATACAGAACTGGCTGGCGTCAACGTTTTCTATTCACATCCGTCGTTTCTTGTGGTGTTTTATGTGCATTTGGCGCCGTTGGTGTGTTATCAGTTGTCGGGAAGTGTGTCGAGTAATTTATAACGTAATTAATACGTTATCGGTGACGGTGAACCGATGTAGCCGCGTGAAATGTGAACTTTGCATCCATTTGAGACCGTTCTGAACTGGACACATGCCATGCTGCTTACACGCTTTTCAAAACTCACGTTTGACGGTCGTAAACGTAACTTACTGCATCGCACCAGCCGTTGGTTGAACATGCAAATGCCTGTGTCATAAAAAAGGTAATAAAAACACAGTTGATAAAGTACGATGCCCATCTAATCACCTCCAGTTGTTAGAGATAAAATGTTACACAAATAAACTTGAAATTCACTGGTTTTATGCTGAATACAAGTTATATTCACCTTTATTTACAAGTACCTAGAACAAACAATTGTTTACGTAATTTCTTCTAGAGTTCAAAACCTCTAAAGTTCCGAGTTTCTAAACAGTCATCGAGACTAATCGAGAGAGACGCTACACTAAAAATACCAACCTAATAAATTTAAAACCTTTAGATAATAGGGTAAATGTAACAGTAATCGTTAACCGAAACTTTTTGAACAATCTTCATCAAAACGTTTCACATCACTATTATTTTAAGGTCAAGAAATATTAAAAAACCATATTTTTTTTATCTCAACTGGTATTCCATTCATCGTTGGTATCGGAAATTAATCAACTTATTTTTAACAATAGATAGGTTTTGTCTTTAATCGATGTCATTAAAAAAGCAACATTTGAGTTATGTGAATAGGTACCTACTAAAAACTCTTATTTAATGTCGTTGCAAAAAGTAGTCACTACGCGACAAGTTAGTGAATGCTTGTTAACTCCAATACGTGCATTTCACCCTTTTGTAAATGGCATGATATACCTGCTTACTTACGATAAACTTGCTTCTACAGAAACTATTAATTAACTTTACTATGTCCGGCGGAATTATTGAAATGTTCATTGCAGTACTAAAATGACAACTCATGAGGAACAAAGTTGATAATTGTAATGCCATTTATTTTTTATGATCAGCGGGACCCCAATAAATAACAAAATAGCCCTACAAATGTGTGCAAACGCACCTGCTTAATGAAAAAGCTGGGATGTCCTTAATAAAAATATAGTTTATTGTAACGAAATTATACACATTACAACGTTATTATAGTTTTCAAATTAAGGCTAAATGGACTTGACTCTGTAGTCATGGCCAATTGGCCACGCTTTACTTCCACCACAGCTTCCACACAAATGCCTAACCCGAGAAAAGTATAACAAGTATTTTAGAAACGTCACTATCCTTTGAACTAAATAGTTAATCAATCATAAACTGGTTTTTGAGGGTCCAAAAATATTTAACACAAAATCTTTGTCTCATTCAGACGAAATCTTCGATGCTCCAACCATTTCTCAGAGCGGTGACCGCGCGTTGCGAGCAAAAAAGAATATTATTTATAACCCCTTTATTCTTTTTAAAGAAAAAATATATTTCAATATTTTTTTCCTTTTATGGCGCGCAGTTAAACGCGACAACTCTGGGTTACGAGCGGCCAGTTCGAAAACCGAATTTTGTTACTTTTATCAAGTTTTAAAAGCTTTTTTATGCATTTCATCGTTGCTGCTAGTAAATATTTCCAATTTAAGAACGTAATTTAAAACTGTGATAAGTTTGAGGCACTTGATGAATTTATTTAAAATATTACTTTAATTGTCATTATTCAGTATAGTAAAACTTAAGCAGACTGTCGCGTCGGTGTTCTTAAAGTTCTGCGCGGGAAAGAGATCTAAACACTTATTCTCAGAAGCGAACAATCGTCTTATTTTGGTCGTTATCTCAAATGAATTATTCATATAATCGCATTTCCTACGCTCGACGAGTATTATTGGATCTAATTATTTTTATTTGTTGAGATATATAGAATGTCCATTATGTCGCTATAAAATCTTTGATTTACTGTTTAATAGTATATTTAACGACTGATAAATAATCATATTGGTAGTAGAGTAGTAGTAGTATGTATTTAAATTATAGCATCGAGTATTTAAGTATTTTGTCATATTATCATAATTAACCTTGATAAGTAGAAATAAATATTAGTATACATATAATAGTGTGACAAGAAGTACCCTTTTTTAACCTAACTTATTTCTAAACCCTTGTATGTAACGAGTAACAGTCCCGATTTTCCTCAATGAAATTTAAAAAAAAACTTTATATTTTTATAAAAAAACCCAGTCGCATTTACAGAGACAGCTATTAAACGCGTGCGGCTTGCTATGAGAACCTGCGCGAGAGTTGAGAATGTTAATGCGCTCGTGTTGTTCGTTGGGCACACGCGGAATACTGAATGCGTTTACAAATAATACTGTGCAACTAATATAACCCACCATAAAATAAAATGTTCAATGATGTTTGCAGCTATTCTAATAATCATGACCGAAGCGTGTCCACAGTTTTAAACGCAAGTTCCAAGTAGTCATCTTTTGACAAGTTATGATCTAAAATTATAACCTTAGCTAGTACAGGGCATTGAAGCATTATAGGTACGCTAAGAATATTAACTTTTTGAACTAGAAATTTGCTCTTTCAAATGATACCTTAAAAGCACACCATAATCTTGGCCAGTCCTAAATTCCTAATTTAGACTGGTCGATGCTGATAATTGAAATCTTCATAAAGTGAACGCTTGGTAAAACCCAAGCATCATTTATTTTAAATCGCTATAGCCTACACGATGCGATACTGCACAAAAAAAAAATTATTATCTCTTAAAATAATTTCTGTATCTACAATAGTGTAAGATTTTTTTTTCTGAATTCCACTTAATCATTACTATAAATTATAAGTATTAATATATAGAAATGAATAAATTCATTATTATTTATGTACAACTAGCTGATGCCCGCGGCTTCGCCCGTGTGGATGTCGGTTATTATATACTAAAACCTTCCATACGTAGTGATAAAATAAAATTCATAAAATTTTGACCTATGACCAACAACATGATTTTTCACCCTACAACAAACGTCAACCTCCAAGTTGTACCAACCGCACGAACTTAGTACCTACAAATCGTTTACGACATCGACATAAGCGCGGGTCTTCTACATTTCCATTCTTCGGAATTCAAATCGTTGCGTTCGGATAGTTTGTCATTGGAATTCAAATTGATTTCGATCTGTCATCGAGTGAGATTTCATGGTAGGCTGTTAATCTCTGTTTATGCTTACCATACGGACCACGTATTCGTTCTTTGTCACTCTGCCCGTAGGTAAGGCCATGTAATGCTTGTCTAATTATATACCTAGTGGAATTCTAGACTGATTGTAGCCTCTATTCATAGTGAAACTTCATTTGCATGTAGGTACCTATCGTATGGCAGGCCAAAAAATTGAACTACGGTAAAACTAGCAAATCATGGGATAGATCGTAAAGATAGCTTGTTTGTATAATAATTCCTTCTTTTATGACTGCAATTAAGGAAGAAAAAGGCAATAAAATAAAGCATACATGCGATATCAACCGTGAAGATATAAATTTTGTCTCCCGACGCCCATAATGAGTATTTCCTAGAACGGACAGATTCTAGGATACGTCAAAAAAAGCGAGGCAAAAACTAAAAACAAATGCATTTCAAAATTGGACGGTTTGTTCTTATTTCAATGCTTCAAAGTTCACATTACTTTAACATTCTTTTTGGAAACTAATCTTATAGAGATGTGCGTAAGTCCGCGCCAATTTTTTTTCGTCAATTGCGATTCTGTCCTTTGCTGAGACCTATTAAAATTTAAAAAATAAAATAAATTTAAAAACAAGTCACCACACATGCCTGCAATTATCAAAAAAAGTACCAACATATTCAAAACTTGATTTTGATCGAACGTTATCTAAAGTAGTAGGTATTATGTGTAAGATCCATTACAAAGCCTGGTACTTAATAAATTTTAATCCGTTGGTAATCTAAAAATAGTAATCTGAAATATAATTTTTTGTAATCTTTGTTATTCGAAGGTACACACGGCTACACATCAATCTATTCATTTCCAGTTTATGCTGATCTCGCATTGTATAGGATTTCCGTACAATGCCAGGTCAGCTTATACTGGAAATGTATAGCTTGATGTGTAGCCGTGTGTACCTACTTTACATGTAAATTGTAACAAGTGAGAGTACAACAATGTTGATTATCCAACTTTTTAATAATAGGTGTTGTCAAAAAAATGTTTATGCAAAAAAATGGCGACGAAACTGTTTTACAAACGAACAACGAATATAATTATAAACAGGGTGAATATTTATTTATCAATGCTAATTAGACTTACACATTGTTTTAAGTTATTTAAAAGGTTTGAAAACCTTCAAAAAATTGAATGTATGGCATTAGAAAGTACTAAATAAAAAAAAACCTGTTTTGAATTCCGGAACCGGACATAATTATAGCATCTTTTAGGATCCTATGAACGACAGTCAATTGCAGGCTCAGCAGGCTGTCTTCCAGATACAACAAACAAGATGTCATTCGAGTAACTAAGTATAGGTTTTCTACTTTTTATGCCATGCCATGAAGTAGCCTATACCAGATGGAACTTATTATATTAGTTTGAATGAGCAAGGCGACATTGCACCCAGCTTTGAAACGGTTTGAGACAAATGCTCGAAGATAATAAAATTAAATAAATAATAAATACGTAGAAATAAGGACATCGCTGCTTTTAAGTGGATTCTGGATAAGTAATAAATAATTATGAAATCAAAAATAAAAACCCGTGAAGTCTTAGTTGTGTGTGTTGTGTTGTGAACCTCATCTTACCTTTTCCAGTTTAAAAAATAGTAAAACACGGATGAGACATCTAGGTAGCTACAGACTTACAGGGGATTCCTATTTTGTGTACGGAACCCTAAAACAAACCAACTTTTAAACACACATAAAGAATTGTCGTAAACAAGAATTTGTTGAAAAAACAACGTTTTCACTGCCTCGTTTTTCAGTGGTTGCAAGCACTACTGCTGAGCATGAGGTCCTGGGTTCGATTCCCAGGTGCCGTAATATGAAGTATTAATGCCATCATTTTTCCAGTGTGAGAGAGAGACGGAGCTAGACCAGGCCGATAGCACCATCCCGTTTTCGCAGCGGAATAATGATGGCATTAATACTTCATAATACTACCCCAGGTCGGGCAAAGAGTTTTTAGGTTTTACCAACAGGAATTTCTCAGTACTTACCGATCAGCACGGAGTCTGTATTTTTACCCGGTTGATGGCAGTAGGCTCGCCCCTTACATGGGACTTAAACATTACTGGCGAAATTTTGGTGTAAGTATTATAAGTACACCTCTGCCTAACCCTTCGGGAAAACAGGCGTGATGTTATGGTGTGATAGGGAAAACCCGATGACCGTTTACTAAATAACAACTTTTTTTTTGTTATTGCTACTAGTATCATCATCTGCCTAGCCTTTTCCCAACTACGTTGAGGTCGGCTTCCAGTCTAACCGGATGCAGCTGAATACCAGTATTTTACATGAAGTGACTGCCTATCTGACCTCCACAACCCAGTAACCGGGTAATACGATACCCCTTGGTAAGACTGGTTGTCAGACTTTCGGGCTTCTGACGACTCGCAACGACTGTCAAAGATCCACAAATGACAGCCGGGACCAACGGCTTAACGTGCTTTCCGAGGCACGGAGAAGTCTCGATATGTAAAGATGGTCACCCATCCACGGACTAACCCCGGCAAGCGTAGCTTAACCTGAGGGTTCGACCCGTGCGGCTGTTATTACGTAGCCAGGAGCTCCTCCTACTAGTATCTAGTATCTAATTTAAGATGATCGAATCCTAATGTATGCTTTGATTAATTTTATGAAATCATCAGTAAAATTTAATTCTGTTGAGTGCTTTAATTAAGTAAGTAATTATTTTCTTACTATTTATAAAGTTTAAGTAAGTTCCATGTAATAGAGGCCCAGCCTATTGCCATCAACTGGGCTAAAATCCAGCTACTGAGAAATTCTAATAACTATCGGTAAACCCTCTACCTAACCCATCGGGGTATACAGGCGTGATATTATACCTAAAGTCCGGTTTGAAAAGAAGTCCTTTGACTAAATACCTACTTAATATCTATTGCTTGCAAAAATAATGGACAAATTATCTCAATTCATTTTAATGAATTGCGTAAAAACAAAGATTTTATTTTGACTTATAAAGAAGGTATTTTACTTATTCTCTTCATCTTTTTTTTTTTTTTTTGAGGTTGTCAAATTGTTTAAGAATAATCTAAACATAAAAATATATTGTATTTGCTCTAGCAACATTTTATATTAGTTTTTGTGTACTGGCAACATTAATGGTAGAATCCTCTTGAAACATGTCCGTGATATGGTACTTTTGCTCTTGTCTAAAATTATCCTAATTAATCTTGGAAATACAGTTTACTGCTTAAAAACTAAAGCATTTTATTATACACAAATCATCCAATGACTTCTCCCGCTCTGGGCGGAGCGGGAGGGCGTGTCAGACTTTTACTGACTAAAACCCACCCGTGTTCCTTCAGTTGCCTGTTGCCAAGGTCCCGGTATCCCTTTCGGACTTTCCCGCAACCCTGGCAGGATTCTCTTCATCCTAATGCCACAATAATCAGCTTTCTCATCGCCTTCTCTCGGGTGTAATTGGTCCTCTCGTTTGTTCATATTTTTTGTCGCCAATTACACGTGTTCATTTAAATACCTACCACTTTCAATGTCAACACAATTAATTAATTTTGTAGTTCAGATGAGTTTTGTCCCTCTCTGTCATCAGGATGAAATGAGATGGAGATAGAAACTTATTGTAGGTATTTATGTTAGCCTTTATTCATAAAGTGTACTAGAAAATAAGTATCTAAGCTTCTGAAATAGAACTTTGCATTACTTACTTAAGTCATAATATTATACTATGTAGTTTTATGATGACACGTCAAACGCTGATTCTTGAACGGATGCATGCAGGTTCAAATCCGGCCGCATCATATTTTTCATGTGAATTCAAACTTAGAATGCGCACTAGAATGTTTTTAAAAAAGAACTTGTGTTTTTGTTGCATGACGTATTCATTTTAAACGACAGCCGAACCGGAATGCTTAGAGAAAAAAAGTTAGGCTTATAAAATGGCTAGTCATGTTTATTTAGTTAAAACATTAGCTACAGCTATCTCTTCCATAAAATTAATAATCCCACAAACCACACGCTAACTTTTTTAAACTTTTCAACAAGTATTGGCAAAGTTTTGTGCTGCCAAAGAAAAAAGTTCCTTTTGAGTTACCAATTACTTAGGCGCAGTCAACCCTCTGAAATCCGACGCATTATATTCTCGTATAAGTACAATAATAATCGTTTTTCCCAACAAGCTCACGCACATCTCCTTTAAAACCGGTTTCTACCCAATATAACTACCATATAAAATAAAACCTTAACTTTAAGGACAAAAGAACCATTTTCCAAAATCCCTCTCTCAAAACTTATCTCCGAAAAATGCTGTTTGGACTGTATGTCCATTGACTTTTTTGGGTTATTTTGAGTTATCTTTTACGGTATTAATGTAGCTGTCAAAATGCAAGGAGCGTACCGTTTTAGATAAGGCCGTATCAAAATGTGTAATTACATGTAATTATAGCGGTAAGCGGCGCCTGGTGAGAAATAAAAAACGGATAATCTTTGCCTTTTAAGTTTTAAATAAAAAAAAACGGACACAGTTTAATCAGCACTTTAGCAGGAAATCGCTAGAAAATTACTTCGTAAAATCCATTCAGCTATAAAAAAAAATTACTGGCTCTATAATCATATTATACATACTCCACATAACAGTCCACCAGATAAATGATTTAATTACAAAACGATTCATCAAAACAAAAACGAAACCATGAGCATGGCCGTGGGCGAAATGCTGTTTAGCGTTTTTACGACGGCCAATTTTAAGAGTCGTGTTCTTTGGACCGAAAAAGGTATAATAAAAGAGTTTTTACATTCGGTCGGGTTACCCCTGGGTGTCTGCGAGGGTCCAGGCCTGAAGAGCACGGTAATTGGCTCCCGCTACTGGGTTTAATAGGCTGCTAACAAATGTGGTGTGAATTGGCGGGCAAGGCGAATTCTGGCCGGATTTAGGATTTGTTATTAGGTTTTTTTTAATGACATAATCATCATGGTTGGAAATACTTATAGAAGAATAAACTTAAAACCGTTTTTTTTCGCAACAGAAAATATGAAAAAAAGTCAACCGTCCACTGCGATGCAATTATTACAAGTTCTTGCTCGAAAATTGGTACACACGATCGCCATTAAATGTTGCAACGTATAAAATGATAATTCCACTTACATTTATGTAGTGAGGGCACTAAAGAGTCCAAACAAGGCTTCATTCAAGGCAAGTCCTACCTGCCTATGACTTAACGGACCACAAGGACGGAACAAAAAAAGTGAAAATGGCACCCATTGTTTCTTGGGACACCATTAAATTTTATGTGTTATTATTTATTACCCTTTGTTCTAATGTTTGGTTTTTGTTTATAGAAAAAATGTTTTTGACTACGAATCAGTTTTAAAATTAACTGGAGTTTACCATTTCTATTTTACTATACTACTAAAAAAAAATATTTTTTTTTTTTTTTAATATGATAAATGATAAATGATGATGATAAATGATTTTTATTTCTGTAAGTAGGTTTGTACAAACACTTTTGCACGTCAATCACATTTTTAAAACTACATGAGGTCGGCGTTTCCTATCTGACTACTCTGAGAAGAAAGGCCGAAACAAACTCAGAGGTCACAGTCTCTTTTAAAGTCCAGACATAATCTTGGTCAGATCATGTGAAGACCATGTAGATTGATGTCTGAAATGGACTTTTGAGGAAAGAACCACACAGATTGAGTGGACCTGTCCAGTCAGTGCAAGCATTTGTCATTAATCGTGCAGCTCAACTCCAATTTTAAGGAGCTCAACGATTTGACGAACAGTACCAAAGAAAGGACATTTGGTTAGGCCGCATAAATTACTCAAACTGCCAGACCATGATTAATTAAAACTAAGGAAAAATTAATACTAAAAAAGAAAAGAAACAAAGATCCATATAGTCTTCACATTCACAATAATTAAAATAATATAATAGTTTACAAAGTAAACTTATGTTTGGATGTTTTTTATTATTCACGCCTCGCATACACATAGGATACTTTTTATCCCGTGTATAATGAAATACGTTTACCAAAGAAATTTTTCACTGACACTGATGTTATTTGATTCTCTTTTACAATATTCATAGTATTCACGCTAGGCAGTTTGAAACTGATGGTTTCAAATTAATTGGATCAGCCATTTTTACGTGATTATCAAACAAAAACTTGATTAATTTGATTATTATTAGAAACTATTATTACTTAATCTAATTGTGTAAGACTATCGAATTATCGCTATTTAGTAATTCTCATTATTTTGACACATTCGTTTATTAACGTCCTTAATAAATCTTTGGTGACTTTCATTAATTTACTTATACCAAGTGATGACTATTATTAGTCGGCCTAATTATGTTTTTATTATTAAAAAATAATCTTAGTATTAATTTCTCAATGTAATAATAGTAAACTTTTAATTTAATTTATAAAATAAAATATATTATTTCTAAAATAATAATTAATAAGTAATAACACTTGCGGCGATTATAGGATTATTTTAGTACATCGAAGTATCGTTATTCATATTATTTTATAACTTAAGCTATAATTGCAATTAAATGTGTGTAAAAACAATATTATTACCAATAGTATTTAATTGCATAAAGAATACGTTTTTAAACTTTAAAAAAACTTTATTATAAGGTATTTATTTTATTTATTGTCTTTATGACTTTATTTTAATTACTTAAACTTAGTACTTAATAACTACTTATTACAAAAAAAAACGGTCTATTCCGGTATAGTCCGTCAAAACACATTTGATCAGAAGAGAAAAAGTATAAGGGTTCCGTTTTTGCAATTTGGCTACGGAACCCTAAAAAAATGTAAGCAGGCAAACACAATTCAGTCGCCCAGACAGTAGGACCACCAATGGTCAAAGGCGGTGCCAACTGCTAGGTTACCGCGTAGTAGGCGGTCCAGTAGGTAGTGATAGTGTAGGTATTTTTCGGAAAACTGTAGGTATAGGTTACTTACAGAAAACCTTAGGTATAAATTATGGACGGTAGGTGTGAACGGGAGAATGGGTCTTTTTTTAACCGACTTCAAAAAAAGGAGGATGTTGTCAATAATCTGTGTTTTTTTTTTTAATGAGGTTGTCATTTCGTGTTTTTTTCTTTTTTAATGTTTATTACCTCGGCCTCATTGCTTTCGACTAGGTGAACCGATTTTGATGATTATTTTTTATTTGAAAGCTGGTGCTTGCCGTGTGGTCCCATATCAATTTTATTAACTTTGCTTGAGTAGTTTTTGAGCTAGCTTCAATAATTACGTATTTTCCTCACTTAGTCTATATAGACGACATCTTATTTGATACAATCACTGCAATTTACATAGCAGGTAGTGGTATTAGAATTTGTGTGGGGTAAGTATCACAACTAAAAAGTGAAAAATAAAAAAAACCGAATTCCAAAAAAAAAAAACACTCAAAAAGTGAAAAATAACTTTAATTTCGGAAGTCGGTGGCAAAAAACGAAAATAGAAAAGCAAAGACACCGACTACCGAAATTGAAGTTATTTTTCACTTTTTTTGTGTTTTTAATTTGGTTGTTTATGTTAGTTTTCTTATGAATTTACTTAATCAGTTTTCGCTTCGGATACATTGAAATTATACCATTTTTTATCAGAATTAGAATTATCCGTGGTCAACAAATAAAGGTACACAACCTCGTTATTTTTAATAACCCAATTATTAAGTTAAAACAAAAATTAGTTTTGAACGCAACATTTGAACTGACACGTTTTCTCATACAAGTAAATCATTAAAAACACAAAATGGAAGGTGAGTGCCGTGCCGTGACGACCACAACGTGTATGCCTAATTAAATAATCGCTATTGTAAACCCACACTTAGGTATGTAAATAAAACTGCGACCGGTTCGATTTCGCACTATGGAATTATTTAATACCTGACTTTAGAGTTTTTTTTCGCGAGTGTACACACGGCTGCACGTCAAGCTATACATTTCCAGTTTATGCTGATCTCGCATTGTATAAGATTTCCGTACAATGCGAGGTCAGCTTATACTGGAAATGTAAAGCTTGATGTGTAGCCGTGTGTACGCGTGGATAGTTGGGATGCTGTATTTTTACATACTGTGGCTTTGAAATGTATTGGATGACAGTAGCTTGACAGCTTTTACATTACGAAAATAATGTGATCCATGAAGTAAAGATAGAAGTGAAGTGGAGAAGAAATCACTTTGCAATTTGAAAAATTGTAGATCAATAGAATCCCATTTTATTTGGGTTCAGCGCATTATGTCCCTTTCTTCCATACTTCTCTATTAGTAGTCAGTTAGTTAGCCAAATCATCTTTCACACAGTCCTCCATCCATCGTTTTTTTGTAAGTAAAGCGTAGGAATTGCAGTAGGTAGTGTTGCCAGTGCAGAAATTATCAGCTTTTAATTTCAAATTGTGCTGGTGTTGCTACTTGTAAATAAGTTTTTACTATCGTCGCTGTCACACACCGTGATTAGTTCGAGTTTAATTTGCTAATAATTTGTGTAGATTCTTACGACCACCCGTATATCAAATATCACTTTTATTGCGCACTGACAGAATCAAAGATAGCATTTCCTGTAGTTTTATGATTTGATTTTATTGAATTATGTAAAAGTTCAAAGGAATTATTTCTGTTCCCACCGCTTCTTTATAATCTTATGTAATAAGTGCGTTAGTAGTCTGAACATGGATGGCCATCGCATGGATAATTCTCCGGGTGTCCAGCAATGATTCTTCAAGTCGGCCATCCATTCAGTGCCCACTATTTTTTAATAATCGTTTGTACGTGACCCATCGTCGTAACATGAAACTACCACATGCTACCGTATTCATATGAAATTAGGGCTGCATACGACCATTACAAACTGACATCTGTCACCGAACGCACCCGTAAACAATAGGGGTCAAACCAAAATGGCGTCCTGTCAGAGACAAGGAGCAAAGAATGTGACGAATTTGTAACGCGATACTAAACGCACGCCAGTGTCAATGCGTTCTAAAAAAAAAAAAAACACGTGTTCCTCGGTCCGCGGGTTTATTTTAAATATGGAGTTTTGATTAGCATACGATGTTATCTTGATAATTTATTTTTATTTTACGAATTATGGATTAAACTAGTAGTTTTTAAGTAATAATAAATAATGTAATAAAGCCGTTAGATTTGATTATACTTATGTACCACAAAGTTATTAAAAGTTACGTTTATTTTATGCAATGTTTAATTGTGTAGACGGTTCACAGCTTCCATTGAAAAATACGGTCATCGGCATAAAATAGTCGCCGACTAATTTAATGTATGAAAGACATATGAATACGATTACTTGTACAATTACTCAACAAATCGCAAGATCGCATCTGCTCGTTACGACTCCCGGACTCATTAATTTGTTGTCTGACGTACTAGTGACAAACACACTAATAATAAACCTGCATGTTTTCTTAGTATTACTAATACTTTGCAGACGAATATTTGTGATACTTTTATGCTAATATTAGACTACACTTAAAAACAGACTTCAATTAGGTATGAGGAATTCCAAAAGATATCTTTGTATTAAACTGTTTTTTTTCCGTTCAGAGGTGAAAAAGAAATAGTTAAATTGTATTTAATAGAAGGTTTTAAAGATTACAAAATAGTATGAATTTGTATAAATTAACTTTTTCGACACTTTTCCTTTAGTCTACACTAATATTATTAGAGAAAATATTTTTAGTTTGTAACTAAAAACCTCAGAAACTACTGAACCGATTTAAAAAATGCTTTCATCAGTAGAATGCTATATTATCAATTTATCACTGAGTAAAATAGGCTATAATTTGTAAAGATGTTATGCGGGTGAAGTCGCTGGCGGAAGCTAGTTAATAATACAGAAAAAACACGATTTCCGACTTCAGGAAAACTTAGTTTGTGTCACGATGTTTTCTTTCACAGTTGTCAGATTCATCGATACAAGTAATTCTTGTAAAAAAATCATTAAAGCTTCCAGTTCCAACTTCCAACACAGCATAACAGAACTTCTTAACACTCCAGTACCTCGAAAGTAATCACAATAATTTCAAAAGAAATATTCATAAACACATCTCAGTTTCTATGCTTGAACACATTGTTAGTTAGTATGCGTTGCAATATTTGCATATTAACTACTTTGAAACACCTCTTGGACTTATGCCGTAAAAGAACATAGAGTAGATAGCTAACCAGAGACCGCTAACTTCATACAAACATAAACGTAATGGCATAAATAGGATTATGTTACATGCGAACAAAAATTGCCAGCAGCTAAAATGCCAATGTGGCGAAAGGTTTAATGATATTCTTATTTTGATCACTAAGAGAACGAGATAATGAAAGGTCTAATCACTGATTGAGATTTGTTTTTGGTTTGCCACTCTCGGTACGTCAGTCACAGAAGTGTTGTGCAGTGTGCGTGATGCTAATCATGGCTTAATATTAGCTGAGTGGTCAAACTCGAGTACTTATAGCACAACTTAAGCATAATCAGTCTATAAAGTTCCCACTGCTGGGACACAGGCCTCCTCTCTGTGAGAGGGAGTGGGCTGTAATCTACCACACGGGCCCTTTGCAGGTTGGTAGATGTCACATGTATTCGATTTTTTTGTTCTAGGACATGCTGGTTTCGGCCTCGGGAACTCGAGTTTAAGTATAATCAAATATAATGAATGAATATGATGGAATGTTTAACTATTCATCAAGCCCAGATCAAAACATTGCTACTACTGCAACGTTGTCACAGGCAGGGCAGAGGTGTTGGCGTTGGGTTGGGGCACAAAGGGCTGAAGAAAGTACAATTTTCTGAAGTTCAAACTCTGTAGTTTATTTACTCATATGGTAAAAGTTTTCTTACAGTAAGTACTTAAAACAGCTAAGCGGATATTAAAAAGTTGTGAGGTAGGGTAGTTTTGAGTTCTTTGATCATGTAAGATACGCTTTTATTGGTTGACAAGCTGTTATGCATGTTCATATTTATTTGTTATCGGATGCTTTTAACACACTCGATACTTAACAATGCTGTAATACATATTGTAATTATAATTGTAGTTATATCGTTTAAATCAGGGCTTGAAACCGGTTTTGAATTACCGTTTAATATTGTTCATAAAACGGTTATAATTCCGCTCATAGATTAAACGGTTAATTTCAAAAACGGTTTCGACTAAACAGATAATTTTGGTTATCGGTTATTACAGAGAATATAATTTTAAAATTCGCGCTCAACTGAATAAGCCAGTTTTACTCAGACGCACGCCGTATTCTTGGGCGTTGAGCAAGAGCTTTGTTATTGTAGGTGTAAAAGAGAGATGGCGTAGTAGGTAGACCTCATACCGTCGAAACTCAAATTAACCGGTTAATTTCGCGTAACTGGATCGGAATATGTGAAACAACGGTTTCCTCACTAACCGGTAACCAAAACCTAAAACGCAATCGTTTCTAGTTTGAGGTAAATGAATGAACAAAACCGGTTTCCGAGCCCTGGTTGAAATAGGCTGATAACAATTTGAATCTTAGGTAGGCACATGCATTTGGGTGAGATTGGAATTATTTTCATGGCAAGGATAGGCATTTAGCTTAGGACATTGGCCTTAAAATTTTGCTACGGCCGCAGTCCTACTAAACATATCGTAAAGATTAAACTTTAAAGTTCATTTCCCAAAAGTACCATTTTGGCGCTTTAGCATTTTCGCCTTTCCACTGACGATATATTTCTCAAAGTTATTTATTTATTTAATACAGAACCGACTAGAGTAACTCCAACTTCTGCTACTTGTATCGATAATGTCTTTTGCGATTGTGATTATTTAGATAAAGCCATCGTAAATTTTTTGCCGTCTGATCATAGTGGACAAACGGTAACTTTTAAGTTTAAAACACCTATGCAAAAAGGGCAAATACAATTTAGACCAATAACAACAGGCAAATTAAATAGATTCAATAGTACCCTAAATAATAAGTTAAATGCTCTGGGCCAGAATATGGCCGATGCAAATAAATTGTATGAGGATTTCTTTTCAGTAGTGCACACTGAATTCAATAAAACTTTTGAAAAGAAAACAAAAAATATTTCCCCTAATTTTATTTTTAGTGACTGGGCAACAAGAGGTATTAGGATAAGCAGGGAAAGACTGTTCGAGCTGTATGGCCTTAAGCCTTACATTAACACTGGAACTTTCAATAAGTATGTTGCTACATATTCTAAAAATTTTCGAAATACCTGTAAGATAGCTAAAGCCCTGTTTATTAGCAACAAGATCAAATCAGCAGAAAATAAAATAAAATCAGTCTGGAAAGTTATAAATAGTGAAACTAATAAGAATAAAATACGAAACACTGATTACACATTGGAGACTTCACGTGGTGCCATCAGCTCTAATTTAGAAGTAGCTCAAGAATTTGTACACTTCTTTACTAATATACCAGGTAAAACGACGGAAGTTTTAAACTCATCACCCAATGTCTCAATTAATTTATTAAGAGCGAACGTTCCAGGCTGCCCGGTTGAATTTCAATTTAAACATATAAACCCTATTATAGTTATAAAAGCTTTTCGGAAAATCAAAATAAAATTAACCGAAGATCTATGGGGATTATCTATCAAAGTTTGTACATCCATAATCGAGACTATAGCACCATACTTAGCTTTAATATTTAATTTATGTGTGGATCAAGGAGTCTTTCCGGATTTAATGAAATACAGTAAGGTTATACCACTTTTTAAATCTGGGGACAGTAAAGACACCAACAACTATAGACCAGTATCTGTTTTGCCGGTGTTCAGCAAGGTCTTCGAAAAGGTAATGCTCAATCAAATGCTTAATCATTTTAACACCAACCAAATCTTACACGAACAGCAATATGGTTTCACCAAAGGACGTTGTACGACTGACGCCGGTGTCACCTTACTTAAACACATTTTTACAGCGTGGGAGGGGGCCCAAGATGCCATAGGAATCTTTTGTGACCTCTCCAAGGCATTTGACTGCGTAAATCACAAAACCTTACTCTTGAAACTTGAGCATTACGGACTAGGTAAACTTGCGCTCAGTTTAGTAAAATCTTATTTAAATGATAGACAACAGCAAGTTCAAATAAATGGTGTCAATTCACTCGGTTTAAAAGTAAAAATGGGTGTTCCACAAGGCTCGATATTGGGTCCTTTCCTCTTTTTAGTATATATTAATGATCTACCCCATTTATTAAAAAACCAACCACAAATGGTGTTATTTGCTGACGATACTTCTTTAATTTTTAAGATAAATAGACGTGCATTAAATCTTGACGACGTAAATAACGCCCTACTGCAGGTCCAAAATTGGTTCACTGCTAATAATTTAGTATTAAATGGGAAAAAAACGAAATGCATAAGATTTTCTTTACCGAATGTTAAAAGTAGTGATTGTGACATAGTATTGAATGGGGAGAAACTAGAATTCGTCGATAAAACTGTTTTCCTGGGGATCACACTCGACTCAAGGCTGCAATGGGGTCCTCATTTAACATCTCTTGCAGGACGGCTAAGTTCAGCAGCATACGCTGTGAGGAAAATCCGTCAATTCACTGATGTAGATACCGCGAGGCTAGTCTATTTTAGTTACTTTCATAGTATCATGTCTTACGGTATTTTACTATGGGGACGGGCTGCTGATATCGATTCTATTTTTATTCTGCAGAAAAGAGCGATCAGAGCAATATATGGCCTCCGCAGGCGCGATTCTCTACGGGAACTGTTTAAAGATATTAACGTCATGACGGTACCTTGTCAATATATCTATGAAAACATCATGTACGTAAGGAAAAATCTAAGTCTTTTCAGTAAAAGAGGTGAAAGACACAATTATAGGACTAGAAGTAGGGACCAATTAGTTCAACCGGGCTTCAGACTGGCTAAAGTAGACTCATCTTTCATGGGGTACTGTTTAAAATGTTATAATAAAATACCTCCCCACATACTCCAACTGAATGAAACAAAATTTAAATCTTGTATAAAACGCACACTATGCCGCCAAGCATATTATAAATTAGGGGATTACAATACGGATAAAAATGCTTGGCTCAGCGCTGGTCCAGCTCCACAGGGCGCATAAACTAATTGATTAGCATTCGAAATAATTGTTGGAGCTGCTGAAGATTGTAAAAACTATATTTACATTGTATAAATTCAATCTCCTAGTATTGTATAACTGCATAGCACATGTGTGTGAGCACTATGTACTTACCTAAGTACTTTAAAGCTACCATTTACTAGGTACGTCTTTCATTGACTTGAATGTGCCCTGGCGACTGAGAGTATGTCATGCTCACTTCAATGTCTCGCTGGTGGTGGCGTGTGTGTTGGATCATTAAGTTCCCTTCAAAATGGTTGAGCTGAATGGTGCTGATCCATGCGTCATGTTCGTGAACGGGCGCCATCAGTAGGGACTGGTCATCTCTTAGCTGCCACGGCTTATTTTAATTTATTTTAATTTTTGAATTGTTTTGTTTCTTTTTTATCTTTTTACGGACGGACATTGTTCTCACATGTATAATTTCAACATGAATGATGTAACCAATATATTGTAATAATATTCTGATTCAAAAGAGTGTCCGTGGAGTTTCTTGCCCGTTCTTCTCCATAGGAACCTACGCTTTGGAATGGGCAACTAGCTTCATCTTTCTGACTGACCGACCCCTTGACAATTCAAAAGTGCCTGTAATTGGTTTATTTGAAATAAATGCTTTGAGTTGAGTTGAGTTGAATACTTTAACCACACAAATGTATAGAGGCGGACTTAATGCCCTATACATTTTCTACCAGCCAACCTTCTGGTTGATGCAGAGAAGTTACTTTTTGTACCTACTTTTTATAAATACCTAGGTAAAAAGTGATTTATGTAAAATACTAAATACACAATTAATTTAATTTTTATGACGTATGCTCAGGTACAGTCGAACAAGCTATTTGGTATACAGGCAAAATATATTCATTTACCGCTACACTGGCAAAATTCGTATTGATTGTGAGTGTAATTTAACTTTTTGAGCTTATGGCTTAGGAAAGTGACGTAAAAGGATTGTTGACTACTGAAAACACTCACAACTTTTTTTTTAAAGTAGTTGCAAATTATCTTCCTGTCTCTGACCAAATAAAAAACTAAGACGGAGCGCTGCGAGCAATACAGTGAAGCTTGCTAAAACTACATTACCGCTCTGTACATACACGCTCACACACACACATTTACAACTATTTACAATGACACTAGAATCAAACTACACCAAAATAAGTGCACACATGTTTACGAAACCGGCCTCACGTCACTGTTGACAGCGCGGCAGCGCTCGGTCTTGGTTTTAAATTTGGTCTTGAGTTTCCTGTATACCAAAAAGCTTGTTCGACTATACATAATACGATAAGGCCGCCCATTGTATATGTTGTAGTGTTTGTTTTTTCCTTTTGTTATATATTTTTGTGGTGTACAATAAAGTATATATAAATAAATAAATAAATAAGTGGTAATAAAACAACCCAATTGTATCCAAACCGGTTTTATTTGATGTCATAAAATTTTGTGATTTTTACGGCTTCATTGCATATTATTTTATATTCTAAATCGTCATGTTTTCTATTATATTTATTTACAGAAGATTTTTCTTAATTATTGTTTCTATTATTTTTTAATTTAGCGCTGTTTACACGTCTGCAGTGTTATTGGGTTTTTTCATCTAGAATTTCATAGTAGCAGCCCGGAGTCTGGATTTGTGGCCGGTTGATGGCAATAGGCTCGCCCCCTATTACATGGGACGTAAAAATAACTGGGGAAATGGGTATATTATAGCATACTATAGCTACCGACCTCTGCCTAACCGTTCGGGGATTATCGGCGTGATGTTATTATGTAACACGTCAGCATGCAATTAGCGGTAGACGTTATTAAAATACTATTCTGACTTGATCGTCTTCAAATGTTTGGCAGATAGACAGTAATGAATGACGTTTTGATTTTGTTTATTTTTAGGTTTTTTGTTTTTTTATGTATTTAAGATCAGCAAAGTGAAAAAAAAAAAAAACCATTTATTCGTGGCGAAATCCTTATTCAAACAAAATTTGCCAATTTGGCTTTATTAACAAATAGCTGATGCCCGCGGCTTCACCCGCGTGGATGTCGGTTATTATATACTAAAACCTTACTCGAGAACCATTCTACCCATTGGTGAAAACAGCATGAAAATCGATGCAGTAGATTTTGAGTTTATCGCGTACAAGACGACAGACAGAGGCGGCGGAGGACTTTGTTTTATAATATGTAGGGATATTACTTTATTTATCATCCAAGGTTTTCTTAATTATTTTTTTGTTATCTTTACAAGCTCCCTTCTGTACCCATGGTCAAACTAACATACAGTAGCTTTGAATATCTAAAAAAATAAATAAGCAAAAATTAAAAATAAATGTACAAAAATGCTTTTAAAAAAAATACTAACTGAAAATTCAGCCGCACCTCGACAGTAAGATGGTTTCACATAGCGAAATCGTAAAATCGTCGTAAAACGATACCTAAACAGGATCCCATTACAAAAACCGAGTTCCATTCTCAGTTTAACTGTCACCGTCAGTTTACAACTCAAGTTATATCCTATTTACTGACAGACTTTTGTTGAAATTACATTTGTAACGTGCTTTATGACCACGCGATTTAGATATTCTTAAATAATACTACCTTTTGCCCGCGACTTCGCCCGCTTGGATGTCGGAAAACATCCCATAGGTACGTACTACCGAGATAAAAATTATCCTATGTCGTAACCCAGGTCATGGTCTACCCATAATAGGTAAAACGGGCTGGTATCCGCAACTCCACGTCAAAGCGCGTATTTTGCGTACGGGTGGGAAATCGCTTATTCGATCCACCCCAGCTCCTCCAAGAAGGCCAGCAACGCCTTGGTGTTACTGACCATCTCTCGTAAGGTACCTGGGTTACCGAAGTACTTTGCCCTGTATGTGGCTACCACCGGGCAGTGTAGTAGCACATGAGATGCTGTCTCGTCGTCCTCCATGCAGGCCCTGCACAGCGGACTGTCTGTGACTCCTATGACAAAGAGGTGTTTATTAAAGGACCCATGGCCAGTTATAGCTGCTGTAACAGTTCGCAGCTGTTGCTTCGTTAGTCGGAGCACCCGCTTCGTGAGGCGGCAATCAATGGCAGGGAGTGCCTGCTTCGCCTGCCTGCAGTCACCTTGGTCCAACCATATTTTGTAGTGTTGATCCCTAGTGCGTTTCCTTACCAGAGAGCGTAGGTACCCGAAGCGGAGTGGCGCAATGGGTTCAGGCCCCACCGGTGCCATGCTCGACCCCCTTCGGGCTAGGTCATGGTCTACCCATGTGCCAAATTTCATACCAATCCGTTCTCCCGTTTTAGCGTGAAAGCGTAACAAACAAACAAACTTACTTTCGCATCTATAATGCTGCGCCCCGCAGTTTCACCCCCGTAAGTCTCCCCGTGGGAATATCGGGATAAAAGTATCCTATGTCCTATTCCTGGTCATGGTCTACCCCTGTGCCAAATTTCATCCAAATCCGTACAGCCGTTTTAGCGTGAAAGCGTAACAAACAAACAAACTCTATTAGTTAGGATAAGAACTAGCTACCGCCCGCGGCTTCGCCCGCGCGGTATGTCGATAAAAAGCTTATGTCCTTCCCCGGGTGCCATCTATCTCCTTGTCAAATTTTATCGAAATCCGTTCATCGGTTTAGGCATGAAAAGGTAACATACAGACAGACAGAGTTAGTTTCGAATTTATAACTTTTGTATGGATTCTGCAGTTAATACTTTAGTGTTTCGTCTTAAAATTGTGATAGGTTTAACGTATTCAGGGAAAGTGTTTAGAAGGGGTTTTATTTGTATTTGATTTTGTACTAATGTGTGTTTTAGAAACTAACCAATGAAAATATAGAAATGTTTCTACCAAGTATTTTATAGCTCAGCCCGAATAAAGCGCTGGCCACACCGAGAGCTAAGTTAACTAAATAACAATAGTGAATCGTAAGACGTGGGTTTAAAGCGCAAATTCCACTACTTACGTGTGGCCCGCGCTAAAAGAAAATAAATATAAACAAAAGCAAAACTGGCGACAAAAGATTAAAACTTTTTGAATTCAGAACATTATGGCACGTCTGTTTCATTTGATGACGTCAGCCACAAACTTTTGTAAATGGAAGCTTTAACAATTTCTTCGCTGTAAGCAAAATGAATTTGCATGGCCCAAGAAAGTATTAAATATTTCCTTATACGCACGCACAGTCACCAGTCACTACACATTGTTGTACGAAGCTACGCACACACATATAAGATTGTCAACAATCAGAACACATCTACATAAGCCATAATGTTTGCATTGTGTACCGCCGCACTAATGAATGCGACTCCGATGCCGATTATCGTACCGAGCGATATCGACCCGAGAATCGATTAGAATCGCTAGGTACGGAATATATGAATTTTTCATAAAGTATCGAGTAATTGGTTAAAACTTAAACATGTTTGTGTTATGCATTAGACACGGTAGATTGATTAGTTAGCAAAAAAGGCTGGTGTACAGTTCCTCGGTTGATTAAATTAATAGAAAATATTTCTGATCATAACACAAGACTGTCTTCAGAAATATGAACTAAACATACCTGTATGACCGCGCGCGGTACACCCGTGTACCAAAAACCATTGTAGTTAATTAGAATGTCCTTGAAGAAGCATGGACCTCCGAAGTTGCTGGTTCAAAAAATTACAAGTGGAAAGTTGTGACTTTTGCTATTTGAGTGCTCCTAACCTAAGGCAACGTCATGAAAATTCACTCACGCGTAGCATGACCACCGTAGTAACGAGGTTTGTCGACCGAAGAATAGACAAAATTACAGATTATGATTGTTTATTTGTTATTTTGTCTATACTTCCGTCGACAAAACCATGCATTATGCTACGCGTGCAGGTGGCGCCACTTTGGCAAGAGGTCTTCCATTTCGACAATGAATATAAAATATATGATGATGTTCATCATTCTTTTCGTTCATCAATTCGTTGAAGAAAATATCTAAGACTTTGACACTTTTGACAAGTGCCCGGACCTGACGTCTCAGTGCTGCCAAAAAACCCTCATTTGGACAGCATTTACTTACAGGGAGTTAAAACATGCACTTAAAATTTTTCATGATAAGTACTAAATAGAGCTACATTTCTTAGAAATATGTTTAAATACTCAAACCACAGTGTAGTAGGTATTTTGCTGTCAAGTCAGTGTATCAAGTTTTTTGTCCACTGTCACGATCAGGATCAGGAATGCCTTGTTATCTTAGTCACCGTTTTGTTTGTCTATGACCAGTGTCCTTTTTTTTTCTTGACTAACGAATTTAGGCATTGCCTTACTCATAGGATAAAAATAATATCAAATTAATTTTCATAATAGTATTTTGCATAGCATTTGCATATTTTCAGAATAGTAAACGTACAAAATGAAGACAAAAAATAATCGTATTTAATAAATGTTCTAAGCAAACAATATTATAAATTGATTGAAAAAGTTTCAACGAACGATACATTGATTATGATTACTCCTAAGCGAATTATTTTTTTCTTTCCAAGAATTAATTTCTAAAAACACCTCTTCGTGATTTAATTACTCATCGTTCATCAGATAAGCAAAGAGCTGTTTTGCGCACACTTTGGAAAATACTATCAATGTTGAACTTTTGATTTGTTCTGTGTTCGGCATTGATGAAGTAAATTGAATAATGACGAAACGACTAGAAAAACTAGTCATTACGTGTGTAAACATAATTCGTTTAGTACTTAAGATTACTTAAATACTGCAAAAAAATCATGATTTAACTCTTAAAAACTACACAACCTATATTTCGCCCACTTTTTGAGTTAAAAAGAGACAGCTAAATCCCTTTCTGTGCTATCGATAAATACTTTAGATAAAATATGACACAAATGGCAATACTAGTTGCAAGAAACAATAAATTTCTCGTTTTCTTTTTATGTTTTTATTAAAATTCTGGTTCTCCGAAGTTTTGGAAATAATTAATAAGGGTAGGTTTTTGTTGAGTCTGAGGGAAGTCTGAAGGTGGCAACGGTGACTGAAAAGTGGTGTGGAAATCGGTTGTCATGGTATGGGGCATGTGATGCGGAGGAATGAGGAAAATGTCGTGAGGAAACTTTTGAGTACCTATGATTGGAGGGCTATAAGAGCAGGGAGACGAAACGATGGTAAACTGTTTGAAAAAATGATATGACTAGAAAGGGAGTGACTACCGATATGACGACTAACAGAATAGTGTGGAAGAACATGTTACGCCGACCGCAAATAAACTGGGTAATTTTTTTTTATTGATTTATGGGACAGCTTTTGACCTCGGTCTCGCCTGATGGAAAACAACAGATGAGGTCTATGAGGGAACGAGCGTGCCCAGAAGATGCCTGTTCACTCTTGCTTTGAAGGCTGACGGGTTATACGTGGAAGGGAACACACGTTGGCAGAGAGTTCCACACTTTGGCCGTGCGTATAACATATCGATACCTCTGGGCTCAAAAGGCTATACGCCCTTTGAGCCCAGAGGTATCGATATGTGGAGGAAAAGAGCTTAAGGGAATGATGATGATCTGGTCTTTTGTTAAGCCAAAAAGCAAGGCAAGTTTTCAAAAATTTGGTGCAAAAAAATGCTACGACCTACGAGGATAAAACTGGACCAAACAAAGATTTATAACACTACCTAATTACGAAAAAAAATTGCACCTTCAAAAACAACGCTAAAGAAAAAGCGAAATGACAAAAATTACAAAGTATTAAAAACAACAATATTTTAATTTATTTATCAGAACACTAATTAATTAATCGGGTTGCCAAGAGACAAAGATATCTTATCATAATTAGCGTTAAAAAACATTTAAGAGTCTAAAAATGTCTTTGAAGCTGTTCCAAATATTTTTGACACATCGACCTTAACCATCTTAAATGTTGTACAATTAAAATTTTAAGATAACATTTTTTTAGTTTAGCTTCAGCTTGAAAATGTAGTAGTAGCATTAAAATTTTACGATAAAATACAGTGAAATTGAAATAAAACGATAAGAACTTAACAGATTTCAGTAAACTAACTACCTGGAGAGCAGAAAGCAGGAAACCTACGTTAAAAATCAAAATTACGAGGGAATCCGCAAGCAAAAAATCTGTCAGTGATATTTTTAAATCGCTATACATCTTAGTCACACACAGATAGCTCATATTTTACTGGCTATTTTTACCTCCCACTCCTCATGTGTGTGGTTAATTGTGGAATATAAATGATCCGGTTCATTAATATGTTCGGAATAAACCACACATCTGTGCCTGCGTTATTTGTTAGTCGTTTCACATCACTGTACTGCTATCTATGCAAATAAATGTATACTTTATATAATCGTCTTGTTTTCTTTCAAGCTGGCATTAATCTTGGTAACCAGCACCTTATTTGAGTAACAAACTTTCAATCACAATCTGAAGGATTTTGAAGGAAATTCCTAATCAATTGCTTGAAAAATTAGTTTGCTCGACAACGTAAATAACGCAATTAATGTTGTTGAACTGTCAACATTAAAGATATTGCCATTGAAAGTGTGTTACGCGATTACTCCGCAGATCAAATGTGTGCCTCTATAATTTATTTGGGGTAGACGCAACATGTCTTTTTCTTCCATACTTCCTCCATCCATCATGTTTCACACAGTCCATCCATCGTTTCTTTGGTCTTCCCCTACTCTTAAAGCCATCGACATTCTTACTCAAAACATTCCTTTTAAAATTTAGTTCTAGATTTGAAAAAATACAGAATTATCACGATAACATGAAATCTGCTATTATCTGTGCGAATATCATGTGGAGCGATAAAAAAAAGTGGGTTCAGGTACTAATACTGATAAAATATAAATAAACAATACGATATTTTTGAAATAATATTGTTCTGATGCAATATACTTTAGTGATCACAATAACATTTATTAATATTATGTACCTATTTAATATTATATTTTTTTACAATAAATTGCAGCTCGTATGTCGCCTAAGATATATTATGGCAGAATATGTAGGTATTCATCTGCCACAAACAGGACAAAAATAACATAAATAAGTTTACAATGTAATTAAATTAGATTAGCAAAACGATATGCCGTGACCTTCGGGTCAATAAACTATTCAATACAACAATCTCATTTAAAGTTCTTCGCGTGTAAAATTAATCTTCCGTTTAATGAGTATATTTTAATTAATTTTATCAAGCTATGCCTTAATTTTCATGGAAATCAGATGTCGGGACGGGGCTAAGCATTTTCTGGGAAATCAGATGGCAGTTATCAAAAAAGGATCAATCCCGGCAGCCAGTACTCTAAAGCTACAGATTCAGAAATTGTTCGAAATTCAAAACCGAAAATTCGAAAAAAGAAACCACTATACTCCGCTCCTATTTCTTTTACATAATCATAAACAAATAAGTAGCTGTCATCGTATTCTTGCGTGTCATATTATACATATTCTTTCTATTTGGTTTGTAACCCTATCCGTATATTGTCATGCATAGCTCAGCCGAGGCGTGTCCGTCGCCATTATTCATAACGCTTCACACCTTACATACCTGACAAATGCGACCGCATAGGAACGCATGTGCATTGTCATTACTGCATCCTGGTATGAAAGATTTTGATTAAAACTTGCCTTATTTTTACCCGACTGCCCCAGAAGGATGGTAATGTTTGCGAAATTAGATGATTTGATTAGTTTTCCACAGAAGAGACATGTTACTTACTAATGTTTTTAATTTTTTATGCATTGTATAGAGGAAGCCGATTTTAACACTTCAACATAACTAGGAAAAAATAATTTAGTAGCAGAATAAAACTTGTATATATTTATATAAGTTCTGGATTTTCGGTGGTGCGTCTAATTGACGAATACCGGTATGACCTAAATATTAATCAAAATGTAGATATAATTAGAAATTCAAATGACGTAAGCATAACCTACAAAATATGAAAATCATTTCTATGAAATTGAAACTAGCACAGAAACAACAATAGGTTCTTACTATGAACTTATTGCCTAGTATGATTTTGATTTACTACTGTGAATAATTCAGTTCAAACCTCTGGCAAGTACTTTGTAGGAATTGTCGCGGTTTAAGAACCTCAAATTGCTTAGTATGATCCTCCGTTATGCCGAAAATACTGCAGCATTAATTTTGAAATAAATATATGTTAAATTTGAGGATTGATGTTAGGTCCTATTTTTGACAAAACACAATTACATAAAAAAAATACTCGATAGAAAAAAAACCAAAGTTACCTCGAGGTAACTTTGGTTTTTTTGTAAACCGACCTATATAATATATCCCGCTGGTATTCAAAAAATACTTCAAATTAGATCATTAGACTTTGCGTAATAACTGAACTAAGTATATAGCAGGTCTTATGTTTTTTTTATTTTAAATTACCATTATTTTCACCGTGAATAGCAGTTACCTGAACTATTCGAGGCTTGGTGCCGCCAGCACCCCACTCCAACCAGTCACCCTGCGTAGACCTTCGCTCCAGCTAACCTAAGAGCGAATGAAATTAAAGAAAACAATTTAAAAAAAATAAGTATAGGTACACAATATAACATCAATCCCCAAAGGGTTAGACAGAGGCGTAACTATAGTAACGCTCACATTTCACCAGTTATGCTTAAGTCCCATGTAATAGTGGGCGAGCCTATTGCCATCAACCGGGCATATATCCAGGCTCCGGACTGCTACTGAGAAATTCCTGATAGAATAACCCAATAGCAGTAGTCATAGTATAGATAACATTCAAACAAGAAATCACTGTTTTTACAAGTGATCCCCCCTATCAACAAGATACTTCCCCGTAGACAATAGCCGCCATTTTTATGATAGTCTGATACCCACGTTTGAGACACGTCAGAGATAACCTATCAGGTCGAAAGATCGTGTAAATAACTATAACTATAAGCTGGCTATAAGAAGCTAGATACAGCAACACGTCTCACTCATCTTTTCTTTTGGTGTGGTTAGGGACTAACCTGGTGTCAGAGTTTTAAAGCCGCTCATGGTGGGCCTCTAACTTGACTTCATATGCCGTCTAGAAATATCTCCCTTTGAGAGATATTTCTATTTTATTTCTGTCAGGGTTGCGGGAAAGTCCGAAAGGGATACCGGGACCCTTGGCAACTGAAGGAACACGGGTGGGTTTTAGTCAGTAAAAGTCTGACACGCCCTCCTGCTCCGCCCAGAGCGGGAAAACAGATTTGATGATTTCGTCGTCGGAAAATAATGTGATGTCTGACCCAGTAACTGAGTTGTGGGGTTAGATAGGCAGTCGCTCCATGTAAAATACTGGTAATAAGCTGCATCCGGTTAGACCGTAAGCCGACCCCAACATAGGTGGTAAAAGGCTAGGCAGATTGATTGAAAATGATAGATTTTCATGATGACCGTCATAATATGACGCTAGCCGTTTTCCTGAAGCCTAACAGCCCAAGTTGACGCATTCATGGAGGCTGTTTTAACGTGCTTTCCGAGGCACGGAAAATATCATTTTCTAATAAAAAAATATTCTGTATTTGGACAACCGTTATTGGGTAACTTCACCACCACTTTCATAGAAAACCTTAGCTTTACCCCAGATAACATCTTACCACAATAGATTGATGCTCGCAATCAATCTGCCTAGCCTTTTCTCAACTATGTTGGGGTCGGCTTCCAGTCTAACCGGATGCAGCTGAATACCAGTATGTTACATGGAGCGACTGCCTATTTGACCTCCACAACCCAGTTACTGGGTAATACGATACCCCTTGGTAAGACTGGTTGTCAGACTTTCGGGCTTCTGACGACCCGTAACGACTGTCAAAGATCCACAAATGACAGCCGGGACCAACGGCTTAACGTGCTTCCGAGGCACGAAGGAATCTTGATATGTAAAGGTGGTCACCCATCCACGGACCAACCCCGGTAAGCGTAGCTTAACCTGATAGATCGACCCGTGCGGCTGTGATTACTTAGCCACGAGCTTCTCGCTCCACCTTGATGCTCGCAGTACCTAAAATATTAGACATTCAGAGGAGAATGATGTGACCATCTTGTGGTGATCTATTTCCTAGTAATACCGGCGGTTATTTTATATATATAAATTCCCAGTACTTGTTAGGGTAATTTATATTATAATCACGAACGTGATCGACGGATCGCACCTGATAATATCACGTAGGTACTTCCGAGGTCACATATAGTGTATAATATTATGTTTTTAATTTGAGCTATAAACAATACGTTATTTCATATCTTCAGATATAATACTGATAAAGGGATTTATAATCAAATCTTGTCACTTGTGCAAATAATTTGTTATTATGTCTAATAAAAGCCTAACTAGCAACCCGCCCCGGCTTCGCACGGGTCTACGCATATTATGTCTACATTTTTTTTTCTGTCGTTGTGTCGTATCGTCCTGTTCCGTCGAGGGGCTAGATTAAATTGTAACTGATGTTTATCCTACTTGGAGTATTTTACATCGTCATATATTTCAGTCAATTTACACAAAACCTTTTTGAATTATACACCCAAACCTTCCTCATGAATCACTCCGTCTATTGGTGAAAACCGTATGAAAATCCGTTCGGTAGTTTTTGAGTTTATCGGCTTCAGGTTCAGACAGACTGACAAACGCGACGCAGCGGGGGGGACTTTGTTTTATAATATTTAATGATAGTGGTTGTTGTTTGAACTGTGTTATCGAGAACTTGAAAAATGTCTGTCCAGTAAATGGTCTTCTATCAGAATTGATAATTCGTCAGTGGAAAGGCGAAAATGCTAAAGCGCCAAAATGGTACTTTTGGGAAATGAACTTTAAAGTTTTATGAATTTACCGTTGCATTATCCCCTCCCTCCTCCCTTACATCATTAAGGCAAAGTCTTCCAAATGACCATCAAACAGACGTAAGGTCCAGTCAGGATTAGAAGTATAAGTACTCGGTCTAGAGGACTTTGACAAGTGACAATCGCTTACAAAGTGTTTCGTATTTCCACAACGATTTTGAACGAGATTGATAAGCTTGGTAGCTTATCTCAGTCTATATCTACATTTTTGGCTTTACCCATAATAATAAAATGTCAATTGGTCTTGACCCTCTGGTTATGTCTTGGAAAGAAATTCTAGTACGTAGCCACCCTCACTTGGTTAGCTTCTTACTAATTTTGCCAGAAAAAGTCAAGTTTGTACACAAAATTATGTTGAGTTACTTACTGCTGCCATTATCTTCCACTTAGGCTGTACTTCAACATGGTAAAATACATATAAAAAATAATATATTTACGTGGATCGTTCCTTACTCAATATTTCCCGAGAGTTTTCTTAGCGTCACTTGGCTCACGGCCAGGAGTGCTTGTTGACGAGCACTTGACAAGGAGCTTGACCCAAAAGATGTGTCACACGGCGATACAACCGCCATTCCTGCCAACCTATTGCTCAGTCTGCCAACAATAATATCAACCTTAAGTAGATACAAATAAGAGACAATGGACTGTAATATAGGTGGTGGTTTTCCAGCTAGATCTACTCCTAATTAGTATCTTACTGTTTCTAAATTGTATGGCACCATAAGTCAACCCAGACCTTGATTACAAACCCAAGATCACGCAAAAGCTATTCAAATGTCACTAACGATGTCTTTTCTTCTTTACAGATGCAATCCAACACAAAATATAACGGAACACCTCAACCTTAGGCATTTTAAGTTCAACCTGACAAAAGTTATCTGTGATCTCATTTTAGTTTAGTTAAAAAAAAACAATTGCCTAAATAAGTTACGTTTTAAGTGCAGCACTAAAAAAAAACAATAGACTGAACAAACAAATGTCAAGATCCGGCGCGAAGGACCGTGAAGTTTGAATTTGGAAACAGACAAAATGGCGGTTCAGTGAGTGGTCATGGATGACAGATAGTGGATAGGTTGTGGTGTTAGAGGATGGGATAATGGAAGTTGGGGCGTTGGGTTCGTGAAGATGCCGCATGCTCATTCGAGTTCGGCGGCGAGCTCGGGCGGCGACGACCTGGGCTCCACTGATGAGGTCAAGGTCTTCAAAGACGAGGGCGACGGAGAAGACGAAAAGCGGAGCTCGGAGAATTTACTGGAAGAGAAGTCCAGTCTAATTGATTGGACTGAAAGTGAGGTGAGTGATTTTAAACTTTATTCTGTAGAAGTACACCGTTGTTTTATTTGGCCTTTACGCCTTGCTGTTCCAATTGATGGGCTCCAAATTCAAATTGTGCGTAATTCCGATTTTGAAACAGAAGAAGAGTACATATCAAACCTTGATTTGTGTTTTGAAGTAAAAACGGTTCTCTAGTTGAATTTGGAATCGGAATTGATTGGACGATCACGTCATAAGCCCGATGATTGGGTAACATGCGGTAGACACGTAATTCGGTCCTAGCACTTCATTATGGATGCACACGAGGCATTTATTCGACGATATCGCCATCGGTAAGCCATTGTAACCGTCATACCGTAGTACAATTACAAGGATTGTATTACAAGGTTAACTGACACTTTTGCTAGCTTTGCTGTGTTTAAAATAAAAGGATATTTTGTTTCCGCTTTAGGCATCAATTAGTATCAAAACAGCATTTGCAAAAAAAATCCGGCTGATCACCACCAGATTTTGGTAATCACTTTTTCCTCTTTAGCGTATAATTATCCTCTTTTATTAATTTTCCTTTCTAATAATTTAGGAAACTGACGCAGCTGATGTTATGGATACATAACTTTCCAAACCTACACTGATATCTAATTCCGGCTGTCTTTTTCGCCAATTCCTTGATTTGTCTTTTCCAGCAATTCCGTCTGTAGGTAAAAAACTATTTCAGGCACTTACAGTGTTTTGGCTCTGAATCTGCTTACCCCAATTTAATTAGGACCGTGACGACAATATCTAAATATTGACTCTTCCATATCTTCTTACGTGATAAAAGAAACCGGTTTACAACATTACGTCAGGTAATACCAAGAATTTAGTAATGTAATCAAATCTTATTCGTATTACTCCACATAAAGATAGTGATCAAGATAAGGTTATTGTGTTAATATTTACTTCGGAATATTTATCTTTTTAATATTGTGTATAATTCCGTGACTGACTGACAACGGTCAGTCTAAACACCTGTATATAACATCATGTATGGAGGCTAGATTTTTTCATTATTTATCATCATTACAGCAATGTGATTCCCTGCCTCTGCTGGGTGAAGGCATTTTCGATGCTGTACGTCCCATCGTCCAACTTAAACTGTGTCATTAGCCCAACACAAATTAAACCTACCTTTCAGGGTTCTGCGACTTGTCTATGGCCATCAGTCAAAATCTTAGTTCATTGGCAGTTTCCGCGTCCTGCCAAACTCCAATTGAAGTTTATCGAAAATCATCTATTGAACACTCCTGCCAAACTCTAATTGAACTTTATCGACACGATTGAACACTTTCGTACGACGACAGATTTCAGTGTTACGAACTCGCTCTAGAGTAGAAAGGATTCTCAAAACTATATATCCCTGAATGATAGTCAAATAAGGGTTTATATGATCGTGGAGTTGCGGGTTAAGGCTCTTACATACTGGGGCGATTCGCCGCGCGACGCGTCGCCGCCGCATTGTTTGCCGTGAGAAATTGTTTTGTTAAAATTCGCGTCGCGCGACGAATCGCCCCAGTATGTAAGAGCATTTACGGCTACGAAGTAGTCATTTCCCCTTATATATTCATCACTCCAGTTAATTCCAAAGGCATGTAATTAAGTCTAGTCCCGTATAATTAAGATAAGTTAACTACGTTAGACTCACAATTCTAACTAACTCCATATCTGTTTCTACTTAAAATGAAAACTCATTTAGATTTTATGTTAGTACTAGTTTATGTTGCCCATTACCTTTATTCTTTAAAACAATAAAATTCTAAACTAATTTCAAATTAAAATATGCGAAACACGACTCCTGCTCAAGACGTTATTCGTGTATCATGGAATATATTTGTTTAAAGAAACGGGCTTCTATTAGGTGGTCTTACTGGTACAATTATTGACCAAAGAGGTGTCGTTTTGAATTAATAGTGTGTCTTAAAATGCCGACTTCACGCGGCGCTACGGTTTGTCCAAATTGTCCCATATATTGGACCAAACATTGTCCTACACGTTAACAGCAGGTGCCAAACTCAGGTAGATCTCTATTGAACATATTCCTCGTATTAGTACCACAATGAATTCAAATAGCATCACAATATATTCAACTGCACTGAATACTATTCACGCAAACATGCTGCCACTGCCCCCACTATTAATTCACAATGAAATATCGATCTTATTGTGCACTTTCAAAGTTTATAATGGCTCAATGAAAACTGTAAAGTTATGTTCGATTGTCGCGATACATTCTGCACTATTTGCGCTTTTAGAGGATTTCACACCTCCCAATATTCCCGATTTTATTGATACTCGGATCTCTGTATTGTGCAACGTAATGTACCCATTTATTAATGTTTTAATGGAACGATTAAATATTGTAAGCGCTGGTGCACGCTTCTCCCTTAACGATCGTTGGTATCACTCACGATAAGGTCCGGTTCACGCTATTAAAAAGGATCGTAAAGCACGACTTTTTTACACCTACGAAAATGTGGGATTCTTAAATATTCATAAGTTGACGGCGGTAAATGAACTCATTATTGTACAATTCGATGCGTAGATTAACATCGGCGGTCGTAATGAGTCAACCACTCAATTACTGCACCGCTACCATGAATATTGTGAGATAACTTCAAGATGTATAGATAGACACGTCGTTATAATCGCAAATTGCCCGTAAAACAAACAAAAACAAGGTGGAGAACCGAGACGAAACAACATCCCAAACACCAATTGTTGAGGCGCCTTCAAAACCCATACAGGTACCGAACATTTCCGAAAATCATAAAATATTGTAATCCAAGCCGACATAAATTACTTTATTCATTGTATTATTTCCGAAAACTCTATTATTCGCTAGACGGGGGCCGTACAATGACTTCTACCTGCGTTCAGGTATTTCTTATAATAAACACAAACTCCCACTGCTTTTGTCGAATTTACCTGTCGAGCGGTGAGGCGAGGGTGTGCAAACATGACCGAACACCTACGAACAGACGAAATACTTGATGCGCCGTCCCTTTCTTTGTCATTCAATAAAGAACTAGCGGAAGAGAGATGCGGGAATGATTTGTAGAGGATTCCCAACGCCTTACAATCACGCTTGGTATAAATATTGGATTATACTTAGGTGCAATTCTCGTGTATGTCATAATAGCATCGATTATAGTACGTGATGCCATTACAATACACATTGTACGTACAATTTTCGTTCGACATTTCGATTTCTTTTAGATTACAGTGTCTGTTGGTGAATTGGATTTGATGCGAGATTTTTTACGCCTGCTTGCCTTTTGGATATGTTTCTTTTAATGATTTTGTTGTTCCGTTTATTTGTTGAGGATTGTCCAATTTTTTTGAATTGTTGGCCAAATATGTTCAAGTGTATGTTAAGAAAAGTAAAGAACTGATTATCCATAGAGAATTTAATATAGTAAACTTTGTTGCACTTGAAACAAGAATGCCTCAACATACGCTTATACATGTATAAGTTCTCAGCTATTTACCTATAAGAGGCACACTAATCCATTCTAGAAAATTGCTACCTTTTAACGACATCCAATATCTTAAATTGATCATTTAACCACTTTTTAGCCCTTTTAAAGTGTATGTTACTCGATGAGGTTGAACATCGAGATGCCTTCCACTAGGCTCTAGAAAAAGTCAATGGCTTAGCGATTTCCGTTGTGGTCGGGGCTTGTATGAAATGGTCTGGGCAACATAACTGACCATGTAGAGATGTGAGGCTTCCGTTGAGATTTTCTCATGTGTCTACATTTATGATGGTTTAGGATTTGTTGTTAGCTCGGAAGTTAATATTAAATTTAACTATAATAAGTTTGACTAATCTGATGATTTCGTATCCGTCATCACACAATTAGACGATGAAATGAATATCTAAGAGAATTTGGACGGACCAAGTATAGCAATGAAATTATTCCAGCGAAAACCATATAAGAAAAAAAGAAAAATTGTGATATACATAATCAATAGTATACAAATACGATGTACCAATAGAATTTCGAATGAAACCATAATTATCTAATCAATCAAACAAAAAATGTACTGATTATCTCTCCATTAAAGAATTTACACTTCATTGGTTTCCAATAAGAATCCAATCATACCTAAAGAAATTTTTTGCCGTACAAGAACTCTTTCGAAGACATACTATGGATATAAAAGAACATTAATAAACCAAAGAGTATTAATAAATCAATGTACAGCAGCCCAACCTACCCTCAAAATAAGATAGCCATCGCTTCATTCGCTACATAGTATCCAGTCTATATTTAGCAAACAACGCGTTCTTGTCCCGCTTGTCCGCTTCCGGCGGCCATGCCTGCTCCTTACTCTCAGCCAGAATGTGTTCCTGTAAATATCCCACATTTTATGGCCACACTTGTCGCCAAACACGTTTTGCTGGCAAACGCAGTTTCAAAGTTGATGGTCGAAGTGTGAGGTGAGGATTTAAATATGGCTGAAGTTGATGTATATTTGGAGAAAGTGATGAGCAAAAATTTGATAATAGAAGCCGTATATTAAATGAAAACAACAAGATCCTGTGTAAATATGAACCATCAGATACGGTCATTCGAAATATACAGAAAAACAATGACAACGCGGAATTCATCCTCGAAATTAATAATACATTTAATAATCCAGATACTGTAACCAATACCCCTGCTTTTACACTAAAGGAATACCTTGAACATGTCCATAAAACTGAATTTTCGTTTCGCAATACTGCGTCCAGTCCCAGTTTTAATAACGCGTCCATTATAAATAATTTAATCAACGTATTGCCGATGCCATACACCACATGTGCCGGCAAATTAAAATTTATAACACTATAAACCACTCCACAGTTTTAATGACTCCTTAACTCAACAAATCCTTATATTAATTCGGCCTTGTTGGTATATTTAGATGATTAGTGTTCATTAATACGTATGGAGTGGACATTTAAATTTTTCATGTGACTAGATCTTAGTTTATTTAGAAATCATTCCTTGGCAAGCGTCATTTAGAGTTTAAAGTCCTAAATAATGAAAAGCGATGAAGAATCCTATTAGAATTTGAATGTGAGAACTTATTTGAAAGTTTTAAGCAAACTCGGTCTTAATTAATATCGAGAAAATTCTTAAAGAATCCCGAGAAAAGTAGCTTTCAAAATCCTTAAAAAGTTATCTATTCCATAACAGTTTCCAATTGCAACAAAACTTCTTACGAGTCTTCATTTGTATCTCCAACCATTTAAAGATATGCGACTTTTAACTCCCAATATGACAGCATAAATGAATAACCATGAACAAAGCCTCAGGGAGCAAGTTTATTAAATTAACGATGCAGCATGCGGTCACCTGGCAGCAATAATCGAGAGATAAGACAAATAAAACCTTTATGACGGATACCGTCACAATATTATGATTGAAACTCATCTACAATTCAATGACAATCTATCTTTGTACGTAAGGCCTGTTCATAAAATATTTTCTAATAAAAGGTTACTAGTTACTACGTTAGACAAAGCTATTGACTGCATCAATGTCTAAATGTTCTGTGACTGTCTCCTTAATGAAATTCAATCTTCAGGAATCACTACAAAATCCAGGAACATTACTAACAAATTATTCTATCATTAATTTGATATATTGTGAATGATTATTGTTTCAAATTCACCAAATTTTACAGATGCGTGAATGTTGTATCAATTTACATGGGTCAACCACGAACCATGTAGTTCATTTTACGTAATGTATCACCAATTATATCTGAAACCGAGATAGTTTGGGAAGTTTGTTTGGAGTATTATTCAGTTTTGCTATATCTTTCATGATGATTCTCGCTGCCCTAATCTTTGCCCTGATATGTTAGGGTGACCTTCAAACAAAAAGCTTAGATTTTAGTCAGACCTTTTATCAGATTTCATGTTTTAAGACAATACCTAATCTAATCAGAGCTGGATAGAAAACCAAATTATCTGTTCGGTTCTTGAAACGTGCCAAACTATAATTGTCTTGGTTATCCCATCATAATAATTTTCTTTGCTTTTTGACACAATTTGAATTACTTTGATGACCTACTTTGACTAAATCAAAGCAATCATGTCATCTATCAATTCCATCGTGTATAAGGCTTTACAAGTTATTAATTTCTCAAGCCATATCTGCAGATAGCGTGGGTGCTTAACTTGCCTACTTCCTAATTACAATCTGATGATAGGTGTTAGGCACGTGGGCTGTTGCATTGGCCTGCATAGCTGCTGCAGCCGTGAGGGTATGTTGCCTTGATTCATAAGTAATAGGGAAAACTTTTACTGTAACTACTTTGATTAATTGGCATTTGCGCAAATGGATTGTTGGCTGTTTACTAATATTGCTGTTCTTGCTTTGCTTGGGGGCTATAATTTAAGTATTTTATCGAGCACTCTCATTTCTACACTACTCTCACTTATCAATTATCATACACTGTTGTTGTTAAAACATAATTTTCACTTTATATTGTTTTTATTTGTATTTTGTGTTTCCCGAACTGTGACAAAATAATTTAATGTTATTCTTTCTTTCTTTCATTTTTGAATCTTGAGTGAATTTTGTCATTTCATGAAGTAAATCTGACTGATCTATTTTTCGGTTTCCTGTTGATTGTGAGGTAACTTTAAAACTAGTTTCACAAACTGCTAAGTTATTCAACTGCACTTTGAACTCGTAACTTGACTTGAACTAAGCAGGAATAGTTCAATCGCTAAACAGTTGCTTAGCTTTTAGAAAATCTTATGCGTACGCTTTTTCAAGACTACAAAACAAAAACTATTTGCTTGCTCTGCAAAACGACGAGAATTTTACCGTACCGCTGAAATATCACCGTGGCAGATTTTTTTTTCTCAGAGACATACTCATATGAAACTGTAAAATAATGTCATCTAATGTCAAAATCTATCTTAATTTTATTTACTGCTCTGGATGAAGTCCCTAAAACTTCTACATTGTTCATCCCCAACCAGCAAGGAATTTAAGACGGATCATCGAAAGGTCAACAAAACGACAATAATCCCAAGACACATCTAGTTTGAGCACGTCCGTTCCACACAACATCACCTTCGCGAATGCATTAGTTAAGCGAGTTTTGTGCATTTGTGTTCAACCATTTGTTGCTATTTACGATCGCGCCGTGTTTCCGCCTGCTTCTAACATTCAATATGGTAATGACGCCTCTGTGAGGTCTACGTCTCTTATGCATGCTTATGCAGCTATGTTTACGATTTTCGATCCAGTTAAAGCTATCAAGTGTGTAAAACTGTCATTAGAATCGATTAGATTATTATTTATAACACCCAATAAAACATCAGAAAAAAGCCCATAAAATTCAAATAAAAATCTGCGCTTAGAAAGTAACCATCGTTATCAACGAATCAATAATGTACTGCCCAATATCCGTGATAACGTATCAGCTGCGTTCGTACAACCCTGAACAAAGACCACAGAATAAAATGTTACAGTAGCTTCGATTGTGCGTACTGCGCGTTCGTCCGCGCGACGTGTGGACATTTCCTTATCTGTGGCGTCCACAAATGTTTGGGCTGTCGCGTTATCAGTACACGGGTTGTCAGCCTTGCTCGGATTATTGGGGATAATGGGTCCGATGTTAATATATTGATAGTAGATAGTACAAATACGGACGTAAGAGGCAGGGACATCAGTGAAATCAATCTTGGTCAGCTAGGGCAGCTATATTATGGTACTTAGAAAAGTTTATTTTTAAGACGGTAGTTTTCAGAAATCCTTCGTCGCGGTGTGGGTATTCTGTAAAATTGCACGGTACATTATTTGAATTGTGCGTGCTGTTCCGTAACGGTTTTCAGCGTTGTTTCCGCTCGATCGTATTCATAAATACCTGCTATATGTGCAATTTCGATCAAATCTGCTGCTGTATATTTCTACTGGCAGATATGACCATTATGTTTATTACAATGTTAATGCAGCATTAGCTTCACCTTCTGACCGCATCGCGCACATTTGATCAGATCAGATCTTGTTTCTGATATAATCAATCACGTGCTCGCCTTACGACACCTACTGGTTAGGAATCATTGATCTGCGAAGCTTTCATTTTTCGAAGAATATTCGAGAATAAATTTTTCACGGAGACTATACATTCCGTAAGTTCACTAGGATCAGTCGATTCCCTAAAATATTCTCATGAATCATGACTACATAAAGATTAGGAGGCTTAGGTACGAATACCTCCGTAGGTTCACCGAAGCTTCTGGAAACAAGTTCGTGCGTAAATAAAGATGGCGTAGGAGTATTGGCGCGTCCCCGTCTGCCAGGCTAAGCTCATCTAGATCCTCGCCAACACAGGCGAACTCCTTTGATCCTTCTTTAACGTCTTTCCAACCAACCATCGTAAATACCAAAAATAATAACGATTAAAGAATTTTCCTAACGTTATCCCAAATCATAGTGTTTTCACAGTTAACTGTTGTGTCTATAATCATTATTCAGTTATTTTTAACCATTCTTTGTTCGACGGTAGTCATAAAATTCGGTACATTGTTTTACTAACGCGTAAAAACACTTTTATTGTTCTCTAAAAGATGTTTTATATTGTCTAATGAAGCTCGGGCATTGTTCTTTAAAAATAGTTGGGCCTATTTGAAAAGCTTTGAAAACTGCCCAATTTATTGACTTTATTTAGTTCGTCAGATGGAGATAATCCTGTAAATATTCTATAGATTACAATATTCTTTAACTACTCATAAACACAGTTTTAGTCAGAAACAATGTTCAAAGTCCTCAACTATTAATTTGAAACGACTACGAGTCTGCACAGGAAATGTATAGGAAACCATAAAATGGACGGCAATTGAATGTCGCCGTTCTGGCACCAGTCACAAAATTAACGGTCCTTCCTATACATCTGACCTGAGAATAGTAAGGGATAGAGAGATAAACATTTACATATTCCAATAAAATAAATTGTGAAACATTTGGCGTCCAATTCTGAGAAAAAACTTCTCGGGAACTTTTTTAGAACCGCGCACAGGCTATAAAACCGCGAAAAACAACAAATTTTCTTTCGATTAAGACGTAAAATCGATTTGTTAGACAGATAATCAAGTCAACGCTTAGTTCCGAAAAACATCCGATTAATGTAAATAAACTGTACTGTTAATTTAGTTTTACAATCGTTATAAAGTTTAACGATACGATACTATTTTGTGAATGTATTTATTGTGCGTATTTTTTTTTTTAATGTATTCACGTAATTTTCTTGGATTTATTTGACGTGATTCAGAGAGAAAATTATGCATATATGTCTGGCAAAATGGTTTTACTGTCTTCTAATTCTGCGAAAGCATATTAACTGTCCTCAACATCATTACCAAGACCAAATGTCAAAGTTCACTTTCTAGACTCTAAAACTAGATCTAGACTCAGATAAGTCTAATTCGAGCTAATAAATCTAGGAAGCTTTATATGGAAGTCATTTAAGAGCCATATAAGGGTGTACAAACGCGCCCTCTGCTTAGAAAAAACAGAGTAATAAAACATCACACTCCATAAAATGAGTCCAAGTGTGTAGATATGGATGATTTGAGATGGTATTTTGGGGATACCGGCTGTTATACTCTGGTATGCACCTTGGATGCTGATTAAATGGTAGAAAAGCGCTGAAATCGGTCGTAGAATTTATTTTGGCCAAATTTTCGGAAAGGTTAAATTTTCCCGTCACTTATGACAAGTTCTAGTCATTTTAGGACTTAAATCTAAGTCCGTTCATACCCAGAAAAGAGCTGCTATAACCTTAATACATCACAAATATACACCAGACAGAATCTAATTCCCCGAGACATCGCTCAGCTGAATAATTCCTCGGACTATCACTAGATCTTTCTCAGCAATTTCAATTCATCATTCCAAGAAATTGTAACGTCTCGTCGTCTGCCTAATATGTGGCCAAGTCCCTTATCTCTGGTACCGTATGCGCGGGAGCATTAGTCGGTGTTACTTTACGCTCACATAAATCGCCCGGGCTAGTCAATTATGCGTACTATAGTTATTTCGGGATGTTTAATTATCGTTGCCCATGCGCAGTCCTCGCTTTACGGACGCCATAGGGAATTTTAAATACCCACACCAATTACTGTTTATTTTACAATGAAAACTAAATCCGTTTAATTACTATGTTTCCTACTATTTGAAATTTATTTGACAGCTAATTTAAGATTGTGGCCGGATTGAATATTCATGGGAACAATGGATTCGTTCATGTATATTCATAAAGGTTTTTAAGTAGAAATAGGTAGGTTTTTTTTTTTTGGTAATTTAAGAAGAGTTTGTTACTTACTACAGATAAGTTATGTTTTTTTAATCTGATTGTAACGTAACTACTTACCTTAAACTTAGAGTGTGTTTCATCAAATAGTTCCTTTGCAGTAATGTTGGCTCCACTGTTAAATTTCAAAAGCGGCGATGGCGTAACGTGTTTGTATTGGTCTTACAACAGTAGAGCCAACATAACGGGCAACGGCATAGGAACTATTTGATGAAATGCACTCTAAAAAAATATATAATTCGATGAAAAGCTTCTTAATACATCACTAAAGTATTATTCCGATTCGGAATGTCAAAGGTGATAGGCAATACCGACGCTGTTAACGAAAATCCCGTTGTTTACATCTCGAATCATCACTCCATCTAAAACGCACCATAAATCAAGTCTGATTTATGCCTGATAGACGGAAGGAACTTGGCTAGGCAGCTTTCTCTATTTTAAAATTCAAGGATAGAAGATCTAGAATCGCTGCATCATTATATCTCGATTCTCGTTTGATACATCCATTATCGATAACGTGTCGAATCGATTACAGAATGTCGATTTATTTAATTAATTTATCTCCACACGGTATTTAGTGTTCGAATTTCGAATACTAAGAATTCGTCGCTGTAATTTAATGAATGTTTTTATTTTTGCTCGTGTCAGGGTTGCCAGTGAAAACAGGGAAAAAGAAAGCTCAGTTAACGTGACAAAACAACAAAGGTTTTATCTAAATACGTTTATGAGCAAGCCGGCTTAGCGGAGCAAGAATTCCTCAAATATTAGCTCCTGTGCGTAATCTTCAAGCTTAAACATTTTGGGTGTCGTCAGAAACAACAGTGGCATTTTAACGTCCAAATACCGACGTTATCATACTTTTGTCAGCTCAAAATGGCGCCCTGAGATGGTCGAAAGTTACGAAATGTTTCTATAAACGCATTAAAAAGGAATGTTAAGTTTAAAATATGTCGAAGATATGCACGGTTGTCTACTTTTACGTATCAGCCTATAACACTTCATAAAGTGTTGTGTTTTATTCGCGGTTTAAATATAGGTCTCATTTGTAACACCCTTTTAAGCTTTTTATAGCTAGAGAAACGAGGGGATGCAGGCTGTTGTGGGTTGCGATAATGTCAATTGCTAAATAAACGTTACCCATTAATTCACACTAACGAATTAAATATTCACGGCCGAAAATGTGCACAAGAAAATTGTAGGTAATAAAAAACACGTTCCATTTCCGACGCACGCTTTTTTGATTATTTTTTGTGATATTCGCAATGGATCACGACGGTCACAGAATCCCGTGAATTTCACTGGAATCACTGGCCATTTGTTCGAAACAATTTCAAATTTCGAACATGAATTTCCCGCCGTGTAAACAGTCGACCCGACCCGTTGACTCATGGTCTCGAACAAATGTTATCTGTCTTCTTTTGTTTGTTTCTCGAATATCATACTCGAACTGGCCAGCTAGTTTGACCCCCCCTGCCCGGCTGTGTCCCCGCACTATTGTACCATTCCAGGGATGTCTCTTTAACTTCACAGGGATCAATGTAGAGTGGATCATTTATTTCTGTTGTTATTAGTATTACGTCTCTTGGTTTAGAAATGGAATGATTCTTTTCGTCGTGTTTTTATAGCTTGTAGCCGTTTTTAACCTTTTCACTGAGGGTTCTTACTTTTTTAAGCGTCTTTAGAGTCTTAAAACTACTTACTGTACTCATCATGTCTTATTCGAATATTTATGGGATTTTTTCTTTAATAAAATATGCGATCAATTTCCATAAGACGGTATTAAAAGTAATTTTTTTATTGGTAAGTAAATGTATCACGTAGAACAATAATAAAAATATAAAAAAAATATAATAAAAGTATAATTCATGTATACAAAATATTGTAAACATTTTTGAAAAGAGTAACGGTGGAGTTTCTTGCCCATTCTTCTCCATACGAAATCTACCTTTTGGAATGGGCAACTAGAATCAATTCTATTTCTTTGTTTGTTTATCATTGACGTTCAAAAGTGCCTTTTATGTGCCTATTTGAAATAAATTATTTGACTTTGACTTTGACTTTGAAACTAGATTATGTACTTAGTGGCTATTTTTACTCCACACTTAAACAAGTCTAGCTAATGGGATCGCGTAAATTCAGTCTAATCGCAGGTGAAGCGTTTATGTAATAATTGGATGGGTGCTCATTTGTGATAACATAACGCTGATAACACTGGTCTTCTTCTGGGCTATAAACCTTGGTTTAAGTAGGTAGGTAATCACCTATGTAACATTAGTAGGCACTAATGCTAATGCGTGTGTTGAAATAATGTTAGAGCAATTTTAATGGCTTCAGGAGCAAGGTAGATCATTATATACTTAATATGCCAATCAAGAACCTTATCTTCTGAACATAGCAAAAACGTGACATAAATATTTGAATGTTTCCGCGAAAAATGTCTAATAAACGCAAATGTCTGAATCTGTTCTGTAGTTTAGGAACATAATATAGTACATTACTGTTGGGGCCAGCAATAAGGGGATTGATGGACAATCGTGAAAATGTGGACCGAGGCGAAGTCGAGGCACACTTACGTGAGTCCATCAATTCCAGATTGCGGCCAAGGCTTGTATAGTACTTTTCTCAAATAATCCGCGGAATTTCAAACAAAGAAAATTAAATAAAAATTCCAGAATCAATAACGAACAACAAAAATTTTTCATGCGCCAATATGTTCATATGTTTCTTTTTTACTTTAAACACTTCTATTGGCAAGCCAAATCGAAATTTAAATAAAATCTTTGATAACTTACCTCCTTGGTTGCCATGTGTTGAAGTAAAAAATTCGTTCCATTTTTAAATAATACAACAGATAAGAGATTTTATATTAATTTATTTGGCCGGTAAACACGACAGTGGATTTCCATAGTAACTTTGCTGGCCGCGTCGTCACTTGTTTTTGACCAGTACAGCAATTTCGATTTATCACGAAGAAGGTTGTCAAAATAATGCTCGAATTTCCAAGCATGTTTGAGAAAAAGTACCTACTCAAAAGACAGTCGTCTCACATTTGCAAATACATTAATAAACTTAACTATTTCAGAAAACGAATGTATCATCTATCTTCGATTAAAAAAAAAACAATTAAAATTAATGACTTATCGACAGATAACAAAGTATGGAGAGAGCGTTCGGTATCTCAAAAGATACGTTATTCTATACAAGGGCTCTTTAAAATTGTCACCCATGAACTCATTCAATATTATCGTTCATTTTCACATTTTTATGTGAAGGAGATAGGAAACAAACAAACGACTCATTGAATAGTAAGATAATTTATGAATAGAAATATTTAAATCCATATTTTTACGTAATGTTTAGGGCAATCTACTTGAAAATACATTTTTAACTTAACTAGGTAGTTCCAAAGATAACAATATTTTAGGGTAAGTTAAACACGAATCTGTTTCTGCTTTAAAACAAAAGTGTGCATAGTGTGGCATGCATGGCAGTCAGCAAATCAATTACTTAGTTAACGAACTAACGAAAACTGCCTATTGTTATGACAAAGGAGAGCAATTTACATGCAATAACTAAATAAGAACTACTGTAAACCAAAAATTGCTGAACTATACACCTAGTTATTGTTAAAAGACGGTACAGAGGTCTCGTAAGGGCAGATATAATACAATACTTAGCATGGAACTTTCAGCATGCTCAGTAAGATATTACAATCAGGTGAGATAGTGGTCAAATAGTAACATCAAGCGAACACCAATGTGTTTGGCAAGCTTGCTTATTGTTAAGTAGTTCATGCCACTTGGAAGCATCCGAAAGAGAAGCATCCACCCACTACCAGCAATATTTCTGCAATGTATATCTGGTGTACCCTTATAGTGGGTGCACCCCGGTCAACGTCCTGTCGGTGATCTGTCCAAAGGAGAAAGGACTGTCGGAGAACACTTGTAGCCAGTTAATAGCTTGCTTATTGGCCATAACCAATACTTACCACTGCAAGAGCTATTCTTTCTTGGTTTATTTCATGTCGATATGAAAGTAGAAGAATTGAAGACTTCTTAAAAAAAGCTACCATCTTTTTTTTATCAAAAAAAGCTCTTGCTTTTTTTTCCTTATGTTTACGCAACTTTCTACGGACTGTGCAAAGTAAAAACAATAATTAAAGCTGCCTCGGTTTAGGGTTATCAAATGATTTTTTACAACACTGAGGCTGACGCACTGGCTGTCTGACGCACTTAGCATTTAATAGCCAATGACAATCACATGCCATTACCAGCTGGCCCGTTCTGTTGCGCATAAATTTAAAACGAATTAATTTACTATGTAAATACTTCGCAAAGGGCACTTTCGCACTTTATTTTACTATTACACTAATGTTTTGAGCTTTGTTTTGCATTTTGTAAATATAACTGGCGAAATGTGGTTGTACTATAGAATACCTCTGCCTAACCCTTACATATGTTACGTTTAACTTTGTGATTTTTATTATTTTCCTTTTAAAGTTTTAATTTTTATTTTCTGTCATGTGTGGGTACCATTTTTTATGCTTAATACTTTAATAGTCTATCAATACATGCTGATTTACATCAAAATAAAAGCCTTAAAATACTGGCTAAAATTCCGATACACCATTAAATGACCATTGAAGTTCATTTTATCAAAATTCCCAGCAGGGTCTCAATTTTCGACATTATTGTGTTTAAATAATTTGTGAACATTTAAAATGTCATCTCTGACTTGAACTCTCGTTCTCGGTATGTAACATACATAACAAATGTGATTTTTATTTATTAAAATGTGTAGTGAACGGTTCAAATTCAAATGGTCGTTTGTAGCGTAGTACTTTTGTCAGTCGAAGTTTCGGCAACGAAGATTGATTGGAGCGATTAATACATGTCTATAAGATATACAAGCACTTTCACAGATGTACGTGTCGATGCTGAGATCTTTGATTGACTGATGCTAGTTTGTAAATATGTTTCAGTTCAATTCGTAGGTCATTTTTTTATCCACGAACTCTACTTAACGCCTCGTTACTTATCTGCAAAACTACTACGATAAAACTAAATATAAACGTATCGAAAACTTCAACTCAGAATTCTGTATTAATTAACAATCTTTATCCAAAACCGAATGTAGTCTCATAAACATACGAGATACGATTGGTTTTTATAATATAAACGAGATTTTTATAATAAAAACCGAGAATAAACCGATATACACAACACCTGCTCCATCAAACACGAACGATGATCATTATGTTAATGCTCCTAAAATTTAAAATCAGCTTATAAACGCAAAAGAAACCTTAACCGTAATACAATTTGATCCATACTCGTTTAGACGATGCGCAGTCAAGCTACAGAAAAAAATTACCGTGTCGAAACGAACAAGGTATCAAACAGGCGCCAATTATGCCAAATGAGCGCTTATTCCGTGCACCATAAATCGATATCACGCTATACTCGGAGTAACAGTTACGCCCTTAAAGGATTCGTCTCGATAAACTGTACACCGAATTGTATTTATACAATAAAGGACCTTGTTATGAAAGCTGAAAGTGTCAGAATTACGTAACGGTGGAAGCGTCTGTTACGCCCTGTTAAAACGCCCTTCGCACTAACAAGACGGACAGAGATGAATCGATGAGGTTTTTGTAAGAGCGAGCAGGGTGAAAGATAAACAGAACTCTTGAAAAACACTTGTGAGATAACAAAGGCTGGCTTCCACGAAGACGTCCAATAATTTGTCTTTTTAATTTTACGGCGGACTGCCATAGCTTTTAAATATATATTTTTTTCTTTCTACTCGACCTCGGTCAGGTCCATTAGGTCGAGAGGCTGCGTATTGGGGAACTCATTATGACCACTCTTTCGCTGTGAAAATTCTTTTATGACTTATTGTTTCTATAGCCTTGCTCGGGAACGAACTACATACATATGTGTAATTTAAAAACCTGTAACCTTAGTTTTGTTCCTGCGGCTGTGTAAAGTTCAGTCGTTACCACAGTAAGTACCACGGCGTTCTTCTTTTTCGTTCGGCTTGTAATAAAAAACTTAAGAAATACTTTACAAATAAAACAAAACTTTTGAAAAAACGTGTCGTAATATAATAAGTAATATGAAATAAAACCCGAACTAAGCTCAATAAAAATGAAACGGACGTAAAAGGAATCGAAACCAGTTCTGGCGTACCATCGGTTTAGTTGTAAAAAGCTCGTTCCATATAATATAACCCATTACAACCCCGAGAATCACTGTTCGGCCAATCGTCGTGAGGAATTCGAAAATGGAACGCAAGTTCGATTTTTAATTGTTTCTGATGAATTTTATGCCATTGCGGCCAGTGTTTTGTAACGAATTAAGTTTATAGGTTCAAATTTGAATAAAGAACATTTTTTTTTTTTGTCAATCCTGTTACTAAAAATAGATACCTAAGCAGTATTTCTGGATGCGAAGTTTTTTATTCCTCATTGTCTTCGTATCATCATCCCTACATATTATAAAACAAACTCCTCCGCCTTTTCTGTCTGTCGTCCTGTATGCGATAAACTCAAAAACTACTGCACCGATTTTCATGCTGTTTTCACCAATGGATAGAGTAGCTCTCGAGTAAGGTTTTAGTATACAACGTGTAACGTTAAATACGCAAAACCTCAGACCCCCCAACTATCTTTAATTCAACTGACATATTTCAGAGAGAAAAAAAAAATATTAAAAAAATTGTAAAGGTTTTATGTGCTATTTTAGTTTTGGAAGATTCGTATTTGCATTGAAATAAAAGCTATTATTATCCCGCGCGAAAATTTTAATTGGTTGACAACAATTTGTGTTTGTTTAGCTATTTTGGCGGGTTTGCGCTTGTGATGGCTTGACCTATTAATAAATAGACACGGCAACGTTTTGATAATGAAGATTTTTTGAAAAATGTGACCTGTATTAAAAAGTGGTTTAATTGATTCTGCTCGTTATTCTGATCAAACTATTTTCAGGTTTTGCGCATTTAACGTTACACGTTGTTATAATAACCGACAGCATCAGCTAGTACTAAAATTTATTAAGGCAAGGAAAGTAAGGTGGAAGGTATCGAATAAAAGGATGTCTTCCTTTTGGCTGGTCAATATCCTAATTCTTAACTAATAATATAATTGTTCGTTGCGCTTCCACGCTAAACCGGCTGAACGGATTTGGATGAATTTTGAAACAAATAGACTATGACCTGGGTAAGGACATAGGCTATTTTGTTTGCATACTGGATGCATTAGGTTCCCTTCAAAATGGTTGAGCTGAATGGTGCTGATCCATGCGTCATGTTCGTGAACGGGCGCCATCAGTAGGGACTGGTCATATCTTAGCTGCCACGGCTTATTTTAATTTTTGAATTGTTTGGTTTCTTTTTTATCTTTTTATGGACGGACATTGTTCTCACATGTATAATTTCAACATAAATGATGTAACCAATATATTGTAATAATATTCTGATTCAAAAGAGTGTCCGTGGAGTTTCTTGCCCGTTCTTCTCCATAGGAACCTACGCTTTGGAATGGGCAACTAGCTTCATCTTTCTGACTGACCGACCCTTGACAATTCAAAAGCGCCTGTAATTGGTTTATTTGAAATAAATGCTTTGAGTTTGAGTTTGATGGCAGACGAAGTCGCGGGAATTAGCTAGTAATTTTATAAACAATCATCATCTCTTATTATCTATATACTCTATTATAATCTATTTTACTCTATTCATAATCGCACACTTCGCAGAAACAGTACAGTAGTAACTTAACCCGTAGCCAACCGATGGGAAAAAATTTGACATGGGGTATAAGTGGACCCCATTCGGAGCGTGGCCGGAACCTGTTAATGAGCGATTAGTACTGCCAGTTGCGGATAATACCGCACTAATAGTTGGGGCGTGCGCTTGAGGGTTAGAAATATTAGGGATGATTTGAGTATTGATATTTTTTGGGGTTAGGCGCGTGTTGACATCCTTGTTAGTGTATTCGTACGTGACGATTTAAAACTAAGGGTTAAAAATGGGTTACAAAAAATTTTTTCTTATTTTTTTTGGCCCTAAATTCTCAGAACATGAAGTCTGAACCTGTCCTAAAAATCAGAATAATACCTTCAAATAAAATACATAATTTACTACTCAAAACTGTCTCGTGTCATATTTTACGTCTAATTGAAGGATTTTTTCATCTCTGCTGACTCCCCTATTGTATGAGGGAATCCCGTGGTTAGTTATCGCTCCCATATAGTAGATTCACTGTGAAAAGACCACCCACGAACGGGGTTACCATTGAAACTCGAAACTCACAGTTTAATTTACACATCTCCTTCGTTTAGTAATGTGTGGAGGAAGCTCGTGATTTTATACAGATGTGATAAATTATCACTTAAGTGTGGTTGGTGCGAGTTGGTAGCCCGTAGTAGGATTGTGGTTAAAATAATTTTTATTTTAAGTGCTGTGGGTTTCTTTTCTTGTGAGAAATATAAAGATGCAGTTACAATTTTTATTAAATTCGAAGCATTACACACTCTTGAAATAGAAAAAAGAAATGGTATATTCAGTAACCTAAAAAAGTATTTAGGGTTAAAAAAAAAGGTATGAGTTATCGCAAGTTATAATAAATTCCGTTACTGTATTTGCTAACTAAGCGAAGATCACCCTAACTTCTTTTTCTTTTTTTTTGAGAAACTTCAAACAAATTACAAAACCGTCATTTTATAGACAGCAAAAAACTGAAGTTCTTACAAAGAAAAAACAACAGTACTTAGTACAAATATTTTAAACGTATCTTACATTACTTAGTAATTAGTACTAATTAATCGTATTTCTAAGAGGAGGTCTACCATCTAATAACAAGAAACTCCGTACAGACAGTCGGGACTAACAAGTCGACTAACATGGAAAATAAAAGCTATGCGTGATGCACACACGGTCGGCGCACGCGCTTGTACCGACAGCAGACGCAGTCCCTAAGTAAATGTAATTATGTCTTTAGTAATCCAAGCTGTGTGTCTGGTGGGATTTCTCGTCGGCATACGAATTTCCATACAAAATTTCTTCTTTAGTGCTCAACTACGATAAGAAACTTGTGCAAATTTTCATGCATAAAGATCCAGTGGTTTTGTCTGTGTGTGTTATTTTCGATTTTTATTAAGTAAAAGATACCGGGCCAATCGCTTTGTTGATTGAATTGATTTTTAATCACATATTGGAATACAATAAAAAAATATGGGCTAATTTATGATGAAAAGCAGATGAAAATTTGATACATTTACCCTATATCTGGTATCTGTCGTCTCTATAATTGACATTACAAACTGCTGTTATGTGTTTACTTGATAATAACAATAATATGTTCGAAAATGCTTTCATTTACTTTGATCAATTGTTAAGTACTTGTCGGATATTTTGAATGATAAGAAAATTAAGTAAGTATACATTTTTTAAATTAATCATCCATCTCATTTTTTTATTATCCACAAAAGCCTATTATTACCAATAAATTTCTACGCTGACCCTACCCCCAAAATCCAGAGAAAAGAATATTTGCTCCCAGGCGGCGGGTGACGGCGCAAACATGCGTGTGGGCAACACCGGTAGCGTCAGCAAACAACGCTGTTGACTGTACATTGTGGAGGAATTTCCACTGTTTGAGCTGTGTAAGGTACTGGCTACCTGTAATAGATCGGACGACATGGGACGAGGACTCTTTTCGATGATATTTCCGGTCCTACAAGAATTTTGGGACTAAAATAATAATGGATGATTTTGGTGTCGATTGGAGAAACGATGGTAATGAGTGAAGTCATTAGTCATCGTTACTATGATTTACAATCGTCAGGTTCAATGTTAAAAAAATTCATTATCATCTACAGTTTTTCTTAATCCACTGTCGAATTCATTTGATTCAGTTGAACTTCAATACCAACATTACACTTAATATATCAGCGAATATCATCTATACATATTGTAAGTTAAAGTCGCTATTTATGACTGTCTGTGTGACCGCGTTGTTCTTTTAAACTACGCACCGGTTTTTGATGCGGTTTTCACCATCATTTAGAAAATTGATTCCGGAAGGTTTATGTGTATAATACACTAATATTAAAACTAACATAAATAATAAAGAAATATCGATGTTTTGTCAAGTCATAAAAACCTTGTGAAGCAGGGGCACGTCGTCGCTTGTTTATTCATTATCACTCTCCTGCCCTTATCCCAATATATTTGGGGTCGGCGCAAAATTGTCTTTTTCTTCCATACTTCTCTATTAGTCGTCATCTCAGTAGTCAGCCCCTTTCTAGCCATATATTATCATCTTTCACACAGTCCAACCATTGTTCATTATAGTATAAAAATGCTTCTTCAAAAAACGTACATCTCAGCATAATGATGTCATCGAAGTAAACTAAGCCGCGAGTCCTAATTCACCCATATGTAGCTGTACCATCAACGAGATGAACCGAATTCCTGACACATTAAAGATACAGGTTGGCTATGACTTGCACAACTTATGTATGTATTTACTTATGTTATAATAGTCAGTCATTCCATGGAAGACGATCCATGAGGCAAGATGGATGTGGCATTTACTAAAAGCAGAATTAAAGATAAAATAAGTACTATTGAAATTAAAAGACATTCCAATTCCAATTTTGGTATACCTGGCTCCAGCAAAGCTGAATAAAGCAAATAGTAGTACGAGATCCTGTGGTAAAAATGCTACGTTGATTTGGTGATAACCTGAAACACAGTTAAGATCGTTAGTAAGGTATCATGAGTAGCCATGCCCCATGCATGTAGCCCTTACACTGGGTGAATTTAACCTAAATAAGGCCTTAAGAGCTTTAATTAACTTAAACTTTCCCAAGACTTATTTGCATTGCGTTTAAAAAAAACCCTCTAATTCATTATTTATTTGCTATCAATATTTTTTCCTTCCATTAGGTTTGTGCAATCATCATTTCAATCTCCTCTACCATTACCATGTGTTTTAATTAATTGTTGGCAATTCTTCCTCACGTCCGTGTCTAACGTTTTATCCCCAAAATCACTTATCAGCTCCTCAAGTGCCTCATCCATCTTCAACTCAGTTCCTTGTCGATGGTATCCGCTCGAGTCATGCACCCTAACGAACAGACAACAGTCCCTCTTTTTATATACATAGCATACGTACCTACATTCATTCTGTTTGTTTTGTCCGCTGGCAACACTGTTTTGGTAGGAATTTATAGGTTTCCCTTTTATTGACAAAGTTCTCCTTACAATAATTGGACAAGGGACGCTTCTATGGTTTTTTCTGTTAATTGTTTAGCCGCGAAATGTTTTGCGTCAAGTTTTTTTGTTCGTAGAATAACAGTGGTGTGGAGGTGTAAATTCAGCGTTTTGTTTATTATTTATGTTTGAATTGTAAGTTTCCTTTGTTTTTATGATTGTTAATGCAAAAAGTTATTTCAATGCCTTTATAAAGTTTTCCTTTCAACTTTAAGCTTTCGTATCAAATTATTGTTAACATGTGTTTAAACCGTTTATAAATTGATTGTCGCTGTAAAATCCGAGATCATTGACCTCGAAACTATTTAGAAATGAGTACTTAACTTTAGATCTTGATAAGCTCTATTTAAACTTGCTTTATTTTGTTGTCAGAATGAAAACGTATGAATGTGTTTAGCATTAGCATTAAAGTTTAGTCGTAAGGCATGCATACTTTTTTTTCTTTTTTTTCTTCAAAAAAGAACATTTAATACTCCTGGGGTAGTATTAATGCCATCATTATTCCACTGCAAAAACGGGATGGTGCTAGCGGTTTTGTCTATCTCCGTCTCTCTCCCAAACTGGAAAAATGGTGGCATCAATACTTCATAATACGGCACCTGAATTCAATAATAACCAGCTCCAAGAACATAACACCTACAAAAGTCTGCTTATCACATTAATTAATTTCACATATACTACCACCATACATGGTTTTAACTGCATTTAAATCACATACCAAAATCGTGTACAATATGCATCCCACATATTTAGTCCTTACATAATATTATAATAAATTCTGGACATGCTTTAATAAATGCTTTTAGGGCGATAGTGGCGCCACCTCGGCGATTGCCGACGCGATGTAATTTCGATGCAACGGACACCAGGAATGCACCACACGAATCATGATGATTGATAATCTATCAGGTTACAGAATAATCGAGTTATGGTGGTCTGAAGACGAAGGCCGAAAGGATAATGGCTGATTATCATGTTTTAGTAGTCCTTGTTTGTATGATATCCCATGTCTTAAGTGCTGGACACATGTCGGTGTAGCAATATCCATTCTGCTCTGTTCAGTGCTACTTCTGTCTGCTACTTATGTCTCTTCATTCCCCTTTTCCTTCAGATGGTCCACTACAATTTGATGATCAATCTTCAAAACAAACATAATATATTATTGAAGAGATTTTCCAATCGAACCAAATTTTCACTTATGTAATGATCGGTTTCAGACCTTTAGGATCCACATACAGAATTGCCTTTCATTAAGTGTAGATTGACTTCAATTACAGTATTGTGATTACAGTTGCGTATAATAATACCATTCCCATACCAAGATGTCTCCCTCAGACTTATAAGACTTAGATGAATCCACCCAACAAGCCAACAACTGCAATGCGACAGAATCAAAAACTGCAGTTGAAGTTACACTCACTCAGTTGCCAGTTTGTAAATGCAACTCTTTATTTCTTAAGGTTTTAAAAGATTAATTTCCACGTCTTCAAGGGTTAGTTTTTTTGTTCTCTACTCTGAGCAAAACTTCAAGTGGCTTGGAGTGTGCTGTTAGTGAAATTACTGAAACTGCCACTTGAAGCACTCTGCGACTGAGGGCTGGTTCAATACTTGAACATTGTTTTTTATGAGTCGTGACTCTAGATTTATATTCTGAGATATTTTGTTTATGAGGACTGCAAACATTACTTTATGATCCTTACTCAGTTACAAATAGTCTTTCTTTTACGATGGCACTTCGAAGTATTTAATCCTCATTCCAACGTTTTCATATTCTCATTTGTATCATTCTCCCATCTATTTATTTCGTCTCTGATTTCATCATCCAAAAAACCCAAATCATAAGAATATTTCAACTCACCTCAAACCATTCCTTTATCATAATTCCCAAAAACTTTTTGTCCCCATATCTGATGGTTCCCAACTCTTAAGTCAGGATTAAGATAGCGCCAGTGTGCGCCGGCGACAATCTGTGTGCAATAAGCGTTATCTACACGTCTGCCCATCCTGTATCTTTTCAAAAGCATAATATTTGGGCACTTGGGATTTCTGGCGGGTGTTACTGATACGAGGGTTTTGTCAAATGCTTATGAAATATTGTTTTGATTTATTTTACCTGCGTTTGCGGCTTTGAGTTATGGCAAGTTTTGTTAAGCTTATTGAGGGGTTAAATGAGTTTGTTGGTAGTTTATTCTATTGTTTGAATGTGGGAAGTTTTTAGGAGTTGACTCATTTGTCCTAGTTCTCAAATCCTCGATTTTATTTGGAATTACCATGGTTTCGGTTCCTTCCTGATTACTAGTAAGTAACACCTGCTTACAGTTTATACTCAATTCGAAACCGGACCTTAAATTAACATCCACCTTAGATAAAAAACAGATATAGATCAAAATCTCTTCATCCTTAAAATTTTACGCTCTTTATCTCCCCATCTCCTTTTTTGTGCATTATTTTGTCACAAATAAAGGTAAACAAAACGAAGTGTGGCCATCCGGTGTCTTTGTGGCGTTATTTCACTGTTGTGGGCAAATCACGGGCAATCTTCTGTTGAGATTCGGCTATTGATTTTGATTCTATTGTTGGTATATTTATAAAGACAAGTGGAGGTCATTAGTTGGGAACTGGAATGTCTTTATTTTGGCAAGATTCTTCTGTTTTATTTGTGTCTTTTAAGGATACACCTTTGTGAAAAAAAAATGTTATGTTCAAGTGGAGTGAATTTGTAGACAAATCTTCATTATTTTCGTTTCCACCAGTATCTTTATTGTATCAAAAGCTGTACATCTTTTAATGTAGCAAATACATTTTTCTTTTTCAGTTTTTGTCTTATAAGACATTTTTCTTTTTGGGAAGTTCTCATAGATACTCTCCGTCACTCAACTTCTTCACGACACTTTTTCTTTCACTGTTATTCTGGATTCTTCTATATCTTCCAAACTCATTATTTGCCTAGCCTTTTCCTTACCATGTTGAAGTTAGCTTCCAGCATTGCCGTATACAGCTGAATAGGTACCAGTAAGTGCATGTAGAGACTAACTATCTGACCTTCACAACCCCGTTGCTGGGTAACACACTCCATAAGGCTGATTTTCAGACATCTTCCAAACTGTAATCTAGAATTTTCATCAGTTTTCTAGATCTTACTAGATCTCATCATAATATCAGAAAATTTTAAGGTCAACATTCTGGAGACCAAGCAGTCAGCCTTGTTCATTAAAGCAATATTAACAGCCAATTAGCAAGATAATTTACTTAGAACCGTGTGGTCGGCAGAGTCAATAAATCATTTACAAATTGACCAAGTTTCCTGTCCTTTTGTTTTTTGCCATGGCTTTGTCTGTTGTTCGTTTATTTTATTTTTTGCGTGTCTGTTAAGTACTAAAACTGGTAAGTCAATTCTATTCAGTTTTACGTAGGAAGTATAGTTTTCGATTCCGTTCTCTTTTCAAGGGATTTCGGCTGAAAATGTAAAAGGTGAAAGAATTTTGAATTCCGTTTAGTCTGCATCTGAATTCGCGGTTGAAATTCGGGTGATGTGGTCCAAGATTCTGTATGTTTATTCCAGAAAAGTTAATACATGGAAACTATTAAGTGAAACTTTCATTGAATAATTTTTATGGATCTTTATCATCACGTTTTTATTTGTATTTGGTTTCAGGAATTTAAGTACTACAACCAACTCTCAAGTTCTTGAGTCTAACCAAAAAAGGTCTGGAGTTTGAAGTTAAATCTCAAAATTACTGCATGCTTATATCTTTTTTTGAAGGCTTCACTGGTCACGGTCACGAAGCACATTTAACCAACCATAATGAGGGGAAACTAACAGTTATCCTAACAAGGTTTTTAATACCGAAACCATGTACCACGTGGTATCGGTTCCCGAACGGTGCACGAGCCAGGCGCCATAAATACAGGCCTCGTCTGCGCGGACGCAGGTACGCCCGCCAAACGAGATCGTTCCTTTTGTAAAAAAAACAATACCTCCACCATTGTATTTTCAACCTAATTTTTAACGCTTTAACGCCGGTTTTTGTGCGTGTCACCTCCGAAGTCATTTTCATAATTCACTTTGGGCTTTCTCGCTTCTGAAATAAAGCTCCTTTTTGGGAGTGTGCGTTCGAAACTATTCCAATATTCTCTGTTGCGTTATGGATTCTAACTTGGTAAGAGTAAGGTCGTTTTTTCGTTGGAGGTCTGGGCAAGGTTTTTTCTCGCCATACAAGATTTTGGTTGTTTTAGGTTGTTTTTTGTGACAGCGCGAGAGGAACGGGCGCGCTACGGTGGGTGTTTTGCGGGGTCACCGAGGATAATAACTGTAAATTATCGTCTTTTGCTTTATTGAAATTCGTCCGGACGTTTTCTAATGGGAAAAAACGTAGTTGTATTCTGAAGATAATTGGAAAGTTAAATTCGTTCTTAGAAACTCGGTACAACTTGACCATAAAATCGATCTTCGCCTTGCTTTATTCCGTCTCTTCTTGTGAAATACACGTACTTACATAAACTCACGCCATCTTCCCTTGGGCGTAGACAGAACGCCACCTGCTACGATCCTAAAATACACCTTAATATATTTCCCAAAATAACTTTTTCCCTTTTCAAAATAACTTCGAATTATCAATGACCAATTTAATGAAAATGAATATTAATTACGCACACTACTATGTACTTACAACTACATACTCCACCGACACACTGCGCATACCAGCAACATTAACTATCCAGTAGTACTGAGGCCAGTAGGGGACCACAAACGCAAGGCCTAACGCCTGACGTCACAGACTAACACCTCAAATTGCAGTCATTAGGATTAACAAAACAAACACTAACAGATATCGGGTAACTCGTAATGAAATGGTAGCTCAGATCCTGGTATAAACAGCCTGTCTCAATCAGGTATAAGCTATAAGCAGCCTTGTTGCCAAAGACAGAATGGAGAAATATGGCAAACCTGTGTATAATGTTGGTTGAGCATTTGGTAAGTAGTGGATAAGCTCCTTGAATGTCTTGTGCATGTTAAGATCAGGATCTGAATGGTATTAGAGAGGGTTATATTGCTTATACTGAGGGCCTAGACAAAGTGACATTCTATCAGCGATAACGATCGTGGAAAAGGCAAAAATGTATAGGACTGACGTAAGCTATCGAAAAGCTTATGTCGATCCTGTTGAAAGTCGTAGAAATACGAAACGCTTTCGAAGCGATTATCACTTGTCTAGGCCCTCAGTATAAACAATATTACCCTGTCTAATACCATTCATACTGAATAGTATACGTATTTAATATATTTGGTAATGAATAGTTAGTGACTGCCTCGTTGATCTTAAGTCGCAAGCGCTACATCTGAGCATGAGGTCCTGGGTTCGATTCCAGTGTTACCGAGTTTTAGGATTTTTTCAGTAGCAGCCCGGAACCTGGGTTTGTGCCCGGTAGATGGCAAGGCTCGCCCCCCATTACATGGGACTTCAACATAACTGCCGAAATGTAGGTGTACCTACTATGGGTACATCTCTGCCTAACCCTTTGGGGACACAAGGCATAATGTTCTCTTATATTGCTAATACTTATGTAGATCATACTGAAAAGTAGCCTACTATAGTTTGTAAAGTATACTATACTTCACAGTTCGGAAGTTTACATTCCATATATGCGTAGTGTGCTCTTACAGAAAGTTCGTAATGTTGTTGCACGATGGTGGAAAGTTGTTCCTACGGAGAAAAGCGGGTAACAAAGTCCAAGGATTCTCTTTTGAAAGTATATAAATGCTGTTAATGTAAAAGTTTGAGATAGTATCATGAAGAATCATGATGTATCTTAGTTGGAAAATGCATGCAGTGGAGCAATTGGGTGTAGAGATGACTGAAATTGATTGGAATCTGGGAGTGTTATAATTTCTAAGTGATTGCATTTTTTATGGGAATGATACTAGTTTTTAACCGACGAAAAAAAAGGAGGTTCTCAAGTCGACAAGTATATTTTTTTTTTTTTTTTTTTTTTTATGTATGACCACGCATAACTTTTTAGTGAGTAGTCCGATTTGAAAAATTCTTTTTTTATTGGGAAGGGTATACCTCGAAGTTGGTCCCATTTAAAATTGGAAACTATAATCCACCCGTAAAGGTAGAAAAAATGGGGTTGATTGATTTTTCACCACCTGAATTTTCAACTGTGAACCGATTCTGTTGAAATTTCGCACACATACATAGTTCTGATGACACTACCACTCATCATCAACTCCAGGTCTTTAACCTGGAGTAACCCCCTGGAGTAACCTGGAGTGGATGGTAACTCAAAAGCGAAAAATAAAAAACTTTTTTACAAAAAATTAAACCGACGAAAAGTGAACTGAAAAGCGAAAAATAAATAACTTTAATTTCGGAAGTCGGTGGTAAAAAACGAAAATTGAAAAGCGAAGACACCGACTTCCGAAATTAAAGTTATTTATTTTTCGCTTTTCAGTTCACTTTTCGTCGGTTTAATTTTTTGTAAAAAAGTTTTTTATACGTTCTTTTCTTCAGAGAACCTGGTTCTCATAAACAGCTTCCTAAAGTAAGGGTTTATGAAGAATCAGTTGGTGTTCATGTAGAAGCCTAGGTGCATTTGCTAATGAGCGATGATGATGATGAGCGAATGAACTTAGTAGAATTTGCCTTCAAGGAGTTGAAAGCAAATCCTACCAAGTTTCTGAATACTCTAAGATAACCTGCGCATAAATAATATTACAAAGACACCACTGACTTGGATACTGATTTTAATCATTTGATTACAAAGTAGAATTTAGCCTAAAATCTGACCCTTTTTGGTAAGAAAGCAAGTTTATATACTTATATTAAAAAAAATATCAATGTGAAATATTTAGTTTGTTTATTTATGGTAATTGATGTCCGTAAAATGTGTGTTTCTGAAGTCAAAGTTTTAAAGATCACCTCAAAATCGAAAACACCTCAATTAGAAACACGGTTGCCAAAACATATTTCATCTTTCAATCTTCTGATACAGCTATCCATATCAGTCCGAAATGTCCACTTCTGAAATCTCCAGACATAATTAAATATTTGGCAGTTACACGATTCGTCTTGATGTTATCTGTCTCGAGATCCGTGCCAAATTATGACAAGAAAAAATAAATAAAAATAATGATGACTCAAAAGTTGGACCTCAGATTTCGACCTGGCAACCATTAAAACCACAAGATTTCGCCAAAGACGACGTAAAACAGATATTTCTTGTTGCAATTCCCAGAAAATCCAATACTAAAGTACACAACGCAACCTTTATTAGATACTCGTCTATAGCTAAACGATATATTGGTAGCAAGCCCCAATGGACAAACAGACAGAGTAAACTTTCAACACCAATCGTTTGATAGAAATCCGGAATCAAACGGCAGCTAGACAATCGAGATCCTCAATCAAACGCCTAGAGCGAGACGGCGCATCTAATTCCATAGGTGTGAGAGAGACAGGTGCCGTTTACGCAGCTCGGCCTCGTACGCCGGTGCTAATGATACGGGAGGGGTTCTAATTGCGTGTGAACAAACAAACGATGTGATAATACCTACTTTGTATTACGTTTTCAAGCTGCTTAAATCTCATTTAGTGACACTCTTTCAATAACGCTCATTACTCATTCAATAGTGATGGGATTAAGTAGTTCTTAAAATCTGGTATCTAAAAATATTTGCGCCGTGACGTCATCATAAACGCTACTTCCACTATTTATGTTTCGAACAGATATTCGTGACCGAAACGAGGATGCGATGAGAAAAAAAAAAGAAAGCCAAAGGCCCCTTCGTTCCAAGAAGTGGACTTGTTAGTATCACCATTTATTACACCACGGGTACCAATGCAACGATATTAAATGGTACGAAATTGAAAAGTCAATTATTTGGTTTTCATTATGAAAGGTATCTGAATTTGTAATAAGAATATTAATTATTATACGGCGATAAAACAACCGTTGTTCTGAATTGGATTTCCGTTCGGATGATGTAAAAAATGTCCTTCTGGTGTCGGCCATTTATATTTATCATCCATAAAATATTATTGTTATGGCGTAACAGACTAATATGGTAAAAATTTAGTAGTCTTGTCAATGAAATCCTCGCATCCGGTATTGGAGATACTAAAAATATTGAGCATTCAAAAAAGGAAATAAAAAATTAGTCTGATCGGTCAACGTCATTGGTCAATGAATCACTTTTTATTTGAATGAGTGGAGCACGTTATTGTGACAAGTTCTTAAATAATTACTAATTACACAGTACACGTCAGTGATGACAGCTTGACAGGTGTCTCAGTCTCAGCTGAGAAACGCACGTATTTTTGGTATCGGATCACGGACAGTGATTACCGCTGTCTTCATTCGTACATGTAATTAGGTACCGAGAAATTTACCGATACCACATTTCGGTACCCAATTAACATAAGAGATAAACACCACTTGTTCGAAGCATTTTAATTTCATAACGAGCAATCGCTCGTGTTATTTACGTATCGTTTTATTTTTAAATATTTGTTACACGATTTGATATAAAATCGATTTCGTGATCAGATAAATTTGAATCGGAATCATATTCATTTTTATGAGACTTCTCTTATGGACTATCTTTTTATCTTTGATTTGAATTACGTCAAATATTTTAGATGTAATGGGCATTGATATTATGCATTTATGTTTCATTTTAATTTAGCATAATTTATTAATTACTAGCTGATGCCCGCGGCTTCACCCGCTTGGATGTCCGTTATTATATACTAAAACCTTACTCGAGAACCATTGGTGAAAACAGCATGTAAATCGGTGCAGTAGTTTTTGAGTTTATCGCGTACAGGACGACAGACAAACAGACGCGGCGGAGGACTTTGCTTTATAACATGCAAGGATGACTCTTATAGAGTTCTGATCTTCGACTTAAAAATTACATTATTCGATGAACATGAAATAAATAAACTTACGTAACCTATATTGACTTTTCACGATGCACTAGATTATGACGCCTACATGTTATGATAAGCAAAGTTATCAGTGTCAATGGATTTGTGTTGAGGTATAAACCTAGATAACTCCCTTTTTCTTATAGCATCGATCACTGCCGGCCAGGGATTAAGATATTGAGATTTAAAGATTATTCCAACAATATAACTCAAGAAAATATTAATAAACTTGCTTTTTCCCGCGGTTTCGTCCGTGTGGTTGTCGAAAAATATCCCACGGGAACGTATTACCGGAATTAAAAGTACCTTATGTATTAATTCAGGTTATAAACTATCTGTGTGCCAAATTATTATTATCTCCATTTTTGCGCCAATCCGCAACATACATCTAGACAAACGGACAATTCTAAAAACGATATTTTCGCCGAGTCGTTCCCATATCTCGTAGCAATTACTTTTTTTTTTCAAATATTCAACCTACTGTTTTAACTTTATTACTATTTTATTATGTCTAAAGATGTCCACCTTGCCCCAGGTAGCGGGTATAACAGATTTCGCTCAAAGATTAAAAATAAATTACAAGCAAATGATTTTTATTTTCTATCTGATAGCCACATGGCATGTTTGATTAAGATCGAGAGATCTTAATCGTTTTGAAATTCATGTGAGAATCGATATTCTAGAACCTGGTATCGGTATTTGGTATCTAATTTTGTCGTTGCCCTTCACTAACAGTAGCAAAGTTGAATGTTTTGTGATTCACTAATGACAAAAACTTGTTGATGATGGAGATTTAAATTACGAGTAACTGACAATATGTCAATGATTTATTATATTTATGATTGATAGTTTTTGTTCTGACTCCTTGGCTTTTGTTTTTGACTAAATTATCAAATTAATGTCAAATTCCTTGTTCTCTTGCTCTTTGCTTTTGTTTTTAGGGTTCCGTACCCAAATGGTAAAATGGGACCCTATTACTAAGACTCCGCTGTCTGTCTGTCTGTCCGTGGCCCACCAGGCTGTATCTCATGAACCGTGATAGTTAGACAGTTAAAATTTTCACAGATGATGTATTTCTGTTGCCGCTATAACAACAAATACTAAAAAACGGAATAAAACAAATATTTAAGGGAGGCTCCCATACAACAAACGTGATTTTTTTGCCGTTTTTATAGATAATGGTACGGAATGCTTCGTGCGCGAGTCCGACTCGCACTTGGCCGGTTTTTTTATTTCTCGTATTCTCCCTCGAGTTCATGGTACCTCGAGCTCAGTTCTATCCTATCAGGTCAGATGTCTTGAAAGGTCCTGAGATCCTGTTTTGGTACCAGATCTGCTGTTTAATTAATTGGATGTCTAACGAGTTAGATTCAGTCTCTTGATATGGAAGGTCGACCACCTGATTTAAGTACTTACAGAAGACCTGATTTATAGGGATTCAAATTGGACTCTGCAGATGATTTACACCGAACTGGTGTATTCTCAAATGAGACAGAACTTTATTGTATTATTTTTCGATAGTCTTTAACTTTTTCGTCTTTAGTATACACGTAACAATAATTGCATGAATGTGACAAGTGCTTGAGAATAGTTTTATAGTCTGTTGTTGTTAGCTTAGCCTACTTGGGCTTGCGGACGGCGAGCAACGGGCAGCTCGCCGTCCGATAAGGACCAGGCCCGGGTCGATGGCGCGTCGTGTTCCACGCGCGCCTCAAAGAGATGTCAGCAAAATTGGCGGGGTCCGCTAGGACCGATGCCTGCCAGGGTTGCGGGAAAGTCCGAAAGGGATACCGGGACCTTGGCAACAGGCAAATGAAGGAACACGGGTGGGTTTTAGTCAGTAAAAGTCTGACACGCCCTTCCGCTCCGCCCAGAGCGGGAGAAGTCATTGGATGATTTACCAACCTCAAAAAAAAAAAAAAAAAGCCTAGCCTACTTGGAAAACTAATGTGGACTTAGTTTTACAAGAAGGCTTTACATTTTAATTATAACCCTTTACGGACATACTAACTGGCCACAAAGGTTGCCCATAAAACGTAGTACAGACACACCCCATAGAATATTAAATACCATGAATAATTCCCTTTATTAATTAGCGACAAAATCGAAACTCCGACCTCCATTCAATGTCGAGGTACATGTGTATCAAAGGGGCTTATTTTTTGCTATTTACACAAATGTCATTTGATAGTAGTAATTAAAAGTGACTCCTAAAAGCCTTTAATTGCATAATATCTAACATACAGACACGACATGTGTCTGAAAAAGTTTAAAAAAGGAACATGTTGACAGTTAAGGTGCGGCTCTCATGATAAAAACTTTTTTCTTGAAACTTCTTTTTAATTTATCGGCCAATTTCATTAGCATTATAAAACTCATTACAATTTTGACAAACGACTATTGTTTTTTTTTTAATACGAGCGCCGATGTATTCTAAACATGCTACAAGTGCGCTTGCACCGTTTTTTCGCCTCATCTATCGGCAAAAGCAAGTACAACATTCCGAAAACCGATTGACGTTTCACGTTGACAATTATTTGTGAAAATTAATTCCGTTGTACCAAAATGGGAGTTCACCTTATTAATTAATCGACTGGGTACTTAAAAATGAATGTTACATTATACGAGTAGTATGTCAAACGTAATTAATAAAGGGTAGTTGTGTATTGAAGTTTTTTTTTTTCGAGTCATCGAACCTACCCCTTACGGCTGGCTGTATAATACGGTGACCATCAATTACGTGCCTTTAAAGGGCCTTAATTGCTTTTATCATTGGATCTAGATGTCGCTCCTGAGACGAATGTCAAACAAACCTGAATCGTTTCATGTTTCTTTCTTTATTTTTAATGCAAGTAATATTTATTGATATTGTGAAATAGTTTCAATGGGACTTAATTATTCTTTTGTTTTTCGCTGCAAATGACGATGTTTCTAACGAAGTTAGTGTTGCCAGTAATGGTGGAATTAAGTGTCGTAAGATATAGTGTCTATCGTCCGTGGTGATGGGTTTCCTTCGTGCGTGAGCGGAAATCGAAGCAGGTTTTATATGAAGTTCAATATGAAACGAGTTTAGTATTCCATTACGATATTATGTATTTAATAACGCCAATTGTTTTTTGTTTTAAGACTTTATCGCTCTTTGATTATGGTTTTAACTCCGATTAACACTGGTACTTTGAAGTTTCATTTAGTCACCATAAATAGCCATAGTTAGCTAGTTAGTTTAGAGGAGCTCGTGGCTAAGTAATAACAGCCGCACGGATCGATCCATAAGGTTAAACTACGCTTGCCAAGGATGGTCCGTGGATGGGTGACCATCTTTACACACCAAGACCCTCTTCTGTGCCTCTGAAAGCACGTAAAGCTGTTGGTCCCGGCTGTCATTTGTAGATCTTTGACAGTCGTTACGGGTCGTCAGAACCCCGAGTCTGATAACCAGTCTTACCAAGGGGTATCGTGTTACCCAGTAACTGGGTTGTGGAGGTCAGATAGGCAGTCGCTCCATGTAAAATACTGGTATTCAACTGCATCCGGTTAGACTGGAAGCCGACCCCAACATTGTTGGGAAAAGGATAGGCAGATGATGATGCTGTTTCTTGTTTTAAGACTTTAACGTTCTTTGATTATGGATTTAACTCCGATTAACACTGGTACTTGGAAGTTTCAATAAGTCATCATAAATACCCATAGCTTTATAATTTAATATTTATTTATTTCCTGATTTATCTACAATCATTGTTACACTGTTCAAACAATTAACACAAGCCAACATACAAGCTAAGTGCACACTATAAGGCGGCAGATACAGCAAACAAAAACAATACCTAATATAGCAACGAAATAAAAAACAATGTTTAGAAATGACACATAATTTTTTATCCAATTTTAACACGATAATAATTGACAATAGTTGGGGTAATCGTGACATACACAAGTCAAAAACTTTGATAATGTGACAAGTTATCAACTAAAAACGTGTGAACTAGTCTAAACAAACCACACACCAACAATTTCATATCAATAATTAAACTTGTTTTGACACTTATTTGACATGTCCCAAAAACTGGTTTGTAACAAGAATTTAATCAACACTTTGGGTCTTATAAAAAGTTCGAGCGTCCAACGTCTCCGAACTGAAGTCAGGGCTGGCACGCCTAAGTAATTGATATGAGGGAAATTCTTTGTAGGGTCAGTCGTAATTGGTCGCCTCGGGCGAGACGGCCCATTGGACGTTTAAAGTGTAAGGTTGTCAAACACGCGTCGAAGTTATCTTGTTTATATTTATAACAAGATGTAATTGAAGGATTAGGTAGTTCAGGTTTAAAAAATAATGAGGTGTTTTTTTTTTTGCTGAAATTTACTTTTTTATCTGCTTTGTGCCAAGTTATTATTTGAATTAATTGTAGCCCTATTAGTTGCCAAAATTAATACAGCGCTGATTACTGTTAATTAATACACTGCCATTACATTAATTACGGATTTAATGAATATCAATTACAATTTATTACAAGTAAACTTGACAGTGTAAAATTATTTAATTTAAATACCAATACAAACAAAACAGTGGCAGTGGGCAGGGCACATTGCTCGCAGAACAGATGGCCGATGGGGCCGAAAGGTTCTGGAGTGGCGACCGCGTACCGGAAGACGTAGCGTTGGAAGGCTCCCCTCAAGGTGGACGGATGACCTGGTGAAGGCCGTGGAAATGCGCTGGAAGCGAGAAGCACAGAACCGGTCGAAGTGGCGGTGCTTGGGGGAGGCTTATGACCAGCAGTGGACGTCTTTCGGCTGAAATGATGATGATGATGACAAACAAAACTGTTCACGTACAAGCCCTACAAATTAGCTCCTTATTTACCATTAATTAATTAACCCAATAATTCTGACCCCAACAATTTTCTTATTTTCTCTCAGTTACCTTGACAAGTGACAACCATAACTATCGTACCAAGCCTCCGGTGTCCGTTAGTACAGTCGTCAAAGTTCACTGTTGACCACTTTTCAACCTTATCACAAAGGGCTTAAGGGTGAAAATTGTTAAATTACCAACTGTCTCGAGTGTACATAACAGAAATCGTAAGATTCATCGGTTGTCAGAGTTATCTTCACACTTACTGACCCTCATGTTTGTAGCACCGTTTATAATATGTTCGTCACTTATTAATTTTGTTTACTGGGTCAGCTGAGGTTTTTAATGTGTACTTTTTTATTGATAAAACTGTAATTTTTCTTCATGGAGAAGACTCCGTCAGTCAGTCCAGAATTCCAGATCAGTCTGTAGTTATCCTATTTCAGGGGCTCTTTTCAAATAGAGAAGGCTAAAGAATTGTCGGACTTTCAAGCGCTACGGCCAAGCATGAGGACCTGGGTCTGATTCCCAAGTTAGGCAAACTGTCATTGGATTTTTACATCAGTGATTTTTCAGTTGTAGCCCTGGATTTTTGCGCATGGTTGATGGCAATAGGCTCGCCCTCTATTACATGGGACTTAATCATAACTGGCGAAATATGGGTGTTCTATAGGTGCACCTCTGCTTAAACCTTTGGAGATAACAGTCTACTGTCAAAAAATGGTCACCTTTAGATGTTTTGCCGAAGGTGGTTTGGTTTTTAACCCCAATTTTGACTCATACCTACCATTTACTAGCCATCTGTCTGGTCTGTACCAGGGATGTTACGGATGCAGATTTTTTCAAATCCGCAGATTCGGATTTTTAACCAACTTCTTCAAAAAGGAGGAGGTTCTCAATTCGTGTTTGTATTTTTGTTACGTTATTACTCTGCCAATTATGAATAAATTTTGATGTTAAAAGATATTTTTTCCAAATGTCACTTTGCGTCGGTGCCGGTCATTGAGATCTCGCATAGCACACAATACTCACTGTGCTCTGTACCATCCCAGTCGCCCATACAGATCCATATATTATACGACATAAAAATATCAAAACAGTTTTAATAAAATGCCTGAACAGAAGCTGCGCGCAAAATATCCGCCAAAATATGTTAACTGAGGCATTCCACGTTAATGCCAATAATGGCGGACAACGAGTGCCCATTTATTGCCTAAAATATTATTAATTTATACGTGGAAATCATATTGGACAATAAAATTTTGCGGCTGTTTAATTTTTTCTTTCTTTTTTTTAATTTTCTTTCCGCAAATAAACTTTTTTTTTTTCTTTTCTTACAAATGTGAATTACATGTTAGCTGGAAACATTTGTTTTGTTACTGTAATACCTATTCACTAGACGCAGGTAGATAAACTGGCTACCATTGAGTAAGTACAGTCTGTCTACTTCTAGACTCTGGACTTGTTATTTTGTTGCTAAAATCTAGATAAATCTTTTGTTACTAAACATACAAGGATTTTAAGAAAAACCTTTTCATTCATTAGTTTAGGTTAACAAGCCCAAGCTCTTCCAAAAAAGTAGGTAATAATCAAAACACTGAACAAAAAGTCCTCCAATATTCAATAAGTATCGTTACATTTACACATCCCTATTGCCCGAGAACGAATGAAATGAATACCTTCACCCGGTCACCCCAAAAGCCCTTCAACATTAAACAATCATTCTCTTACGTCAAACAGACAAATAGTTCAACACAAACATGTGTAATCTCACGTAAAAATTACCGGGGAATTGGGGAAATCTATTACCCTTGATTCGGGGTAAACACGTACGAGTGGGGTAAACTGATTCCGACTTATCCAATTACGACCCTCCGTTAACAGACGAACTTATTGGATGGACACTATTCTGGTGATCAGGCGATAATTTGGTGAAACTAACGAAGAGATGGGAATTAAAGTTGTAGAAGTTGAGATGGGAAATACGTATATTTTGCGTAAGTTGTGCTATAAAATCTAAAAAGTACATGGAACGTACGTAAAGGCGACCGCTGGAATTACAAATACGCCAAATTGACCAAGGCTGACTTGCTTTTGCTTCATCAAAGTCCACATTATCTGGTTTTACACGTACAGTTATCAAAATTACGCATATTTTATACCAGTACCTAGAGATTTAGACCCTGGTAAAAGCCAAACTTAAGAACAATGTCATTCATATCTATCGCTCGACATTTGACCGTCTCCCACACCACCAGAATACCCCACCAATAATCCAAGGTGTACTGATTTAAACGGTCTACTGGCTCCCAAACGACGGAGAGAGGATATCATAGCATTCCTACTAATGCAAGCGGAAATACCTCCTGTTTTATTAGAAAAACGTGGGATTTGATCACATGATTGGATCTTTTTAGATATTTTGATTGCCTATATCTTTTTAGATATTTATCGTTCGAAAGTTTTTGTTTTGGTAAGATTTTTGTTTGGATTGGACGGATTGACGGTTTGCGCACTGTATCATCAGCACCGCGTTGAAAATAATTAATAAGTAAGTTTTTTTTTTGTTTTAAATGGAATTTAAAAGTGTTATTGTATTGTTTCAGGAGAAGTCCGGCGAGCCTTACCCCGGTAAACTATCGGTAAAGTCGGACCTAAGTCCTGTTTTTGGTAAGTACAACTAATTATTTATTATTTCTATAGTATAGGAATGTTCATTAGTTATTATAAGTCGCTAGTCTATTCAATTCTTCATTATTCTAAGGGAACTTGGCTATACATAAACCATCGAAAAAAAAAGAACATTGCGTTGAAAATGTTAAAACCAAATGTGACAGCCTCCAACCCGCTCTGGGTCCGCGTGGTGGATTACTGCCCACTCCCTCTCACAGAAGAGGCCTTTGTCCCAGCAGTGGGGACGTTATAGGCTGCTTAAGCTTAGCTATCATCAATGTACTAATCGGGTAAATTCCACTGCTAAACTTGACCTTCCCCAACAAAACCTACAATAAACAATCGCGGAGCAATATAGCCACGATAAAAATTCAGGCACAGATTCGTAATAGCAGTATGTTGTTTTCTCCATCCTCCTCATACCTTTCTATAAGCTAAAGGCGGGTCCACACCAGCGCACGCGCACGAACCGTGCACGCTAGGCACCTCGAATAGCTATTGGACGTGTTACATTTTACGCGCGCGCGCATGTTGTGAACGGTTCGCGTGCAAGGATCCACACCTGCGCAATTGAAGCTCACGCACGCGAACCGTGAAGTGAAGGTGTACATGAACCTGTACTGGGGTAGTATTATGAAGTGTTAATGCCATCATTATTCCACTGCGAAAACGGGATGGTGCTAGCGGCCTTGTGTAGCTCCGTCTCTCTCTCACACTGGAAAAATGGTGGCATTAATACTTCATAATACGGCACATGTTCGTATCCGCGAGAGGACATTTATGTTATAGGCGAACTACTCGCTAACCGCTCGCGAACACGCCCAAAGGTGTCCATACTATGTTCCTAAAAAGCACGCGAACCGCACTGTTAGTGCGCATGCGCAGGCGTGTACCTGCCTTCTTTTATAACGCTTAAAAAGCATCCATGTAGGTATAAAAGGCAAATCTCATATCGGACACACTGTAACGTCTGTAACCATATCAAATCGATCACGCCTCTTAACCAGCGCAGTGCCATACCGGTAATCTGTAACAGAATTAATTATTAGTTTTATTACCGTACAGTTTAGTTCCTAACCCAATAAATCAGAATATCATTAATATTATTAAATCTTCGTTGACCATGATTTACGATGAGAACTTACTATTAAAACAAGAGGGTTTTTTTTTTGTTTCGTGTTAGTAGTCAAAACACTTTTGGTTTTTGGCAGAACTTGATTCTGCGTCTATTTTTAGCGTTAACCCAACGGCTAAAACTTAGCATATGATGGATAGTCACGGAAGCCAGGCGCGGTCGCAGCCCAAGATTTTGGGGGGGGTCACCATTGGTGCCGAGGAATATTTTTAGGGAAATAGTTACCTTATTGATATGTACTCTAAAAACTATTTTTTGTATATGCTCATCGGGATTGCTGTGGCTCAAATACCTACAGTTTGTAGTTAGTAAAGCACGTAATTCATTCAGTCTCTCGACAGCTTGAATGATTTTGGGAAGGGTCATGACCCCCAGGACCCCCCCCCTCGGACTGCGCCTGAAGGAAGCTTATATGAATTTAATTGCGAGAGTATTTAGCTTCATTAACATCATGTCAATTAACTTAAATACATTAACCGTGAAGAAAATGAGCATAATAAAGAAATGGCTAACACAATGAGCAATTGTGGTGCTCATTGCTTATTTTTAAAGTATTCCAGTTTCAGCACCTATGCATTGAATACTCCCATTTGAAATGCCTTTGGTACTCAATGCATAGGTGCTCAAACGGGAATACTATTCTTATTGTTTGAGTAGCCTGCATATCTTTCTCATCACACTTGAGTCACCTAGAGACTAGGTGACATTTGCATTGCCAGAAAATGGCATACAATTTAAACACTTTATGGGGGATACGCAAAAATAGCCCGGGAAATTCGTTTTCTGGAATTTGCAGATCACTAAGTTTGTATGTTGATCAAAATATGTTTCGCAACATTAACATGTATTTACAAAATTACAATGATTAAAGTAATTAATACAACTAAAAAAAATATTTCGCGGCCTACCCTGGCGCTTTCGCCTTAAGACCTAACTTGTAAGATTAACTTAAATTCTTCCTTAACTGCCAAATTATCTTCATTAAACACTTTTCCCTCCACCATCATACACGATAAATAATCCCATATTACACCAAAATCTCCTCCATGTACACACGGCTACACATCAAGCTACACATTTACAGTTTATGCTGATCTCGCATTGTATACTATTTCTGTACAATGCGAGGTCAGCTTATACTGGAAATGTATAGCTTGATGTGTAGCCGTGTGTACACGATAATCGATCTTATCCATAAATCGTTCCGACTAGTGATGTGAAATTGATTTCGTACCAACTATAAGGCCGGTATTACGTGGACTTAATGCTGTATCTCGCCCGTGGCCATTAACTCGGAATTATGTATGTTTTATCGCCAGCTTATAATCATCTGTCACTATCGTTACAATATTTTCGTATAATTTCATCTTGCCCTCTGTAGGGATGGGATTTGGTCGATAATGATCGATTGATTTGGTATAGTGACCTAATGATGGACATAAAGTAGTCTCTGGTTTATGTACCTAGCAGGGCATTCAATGTGAATAAACAAATTAATGGTCAGTCACATAAGGTTTAAATTAGGATAATAACTTCAGGTTCCAATGCATAACGAGCCCAACATAATTGGCAAAACCTACGCTTTGTACCTGTCCGTAATATCATAACGGTTTAACTAACAATTTAATGACAGCCCCGATGTATGTCTTTCAACTTGTCTACAAAGATTAATACACGCACTTCAGAGGACCACACTTCTATTTAAAACTTGTTAACATCCATTGTAACATACAAACATAAAGATGTCTCAACTACTTGACGTACTATATCTTGTCTCTCATCTAAGATAACGGCACATTACCATCAATCATCTGAGCATAATCTCTCGACAAACTCAGTTTTATCGATAACTTTTCTCACGTGCATATCGACACCCGTCCATCACTAGCCGTACCTCGTTATTTGTTGTTATTAGTGTTGTTTTTTTCGTTATTTTTTTCTTCGAGATGTTTTCGAGAAACCGGTTACAGGTCCTAATCTGATCAACTCGCCACGACCCTGCCTTGGAAACCAGTAAAAAGAGCATAATGAAATGACTTACAATAAAAAAATGTAGAATTGTTATAGTGTTTCAGAGTTTATTGCCTATTTTGTGGCCTTAGGTTTTAAAGTTTAGTGTTGGGGGTTGGATGAAATGAGATCTAGTTTTAATACTATTTAAAATATCTCCGTGCCTCTGACCAAATAAAAAAATAAGACAGAGCGCTGTCAAAAGTGACGTGAGGCCGGTATCGACAACATGAATGTACTTAGTGAGGTGTAGTTTTATTGTTGGTTGTAAATGTGTGCGTGTGAGCGTGTATGCACAGATCGGAGGTGTAGTTTTAGCATGCTTCACTGTATTGTTCGCAGCGCTCTGTCTTGATTTTTTATTTGGTCTGAGGTCTAGTAATGCACTTATATCTTTAAGATAAACAAATTAAAAATCTATTCACCTGCGCCACAGGCTACGGACTAGCGGATTTTCATCCGTAAAATTCAATTATTTAAACGATAAGCCCTCACAATATTTGCTAACTGGTGCAGAAAGGCATACTATCAAATTCTATCTAGGACTATTTTAGCCCTAGCTCACTAGCCTATCCAAATATTAACTGGTAAGTTAAGAGATTAGCATTATGGTATTTTGTTATTATTTATATAATATAAATAAAACCTTACTCGAGAACCACTCTATCCATTGATGAAAACAGCATGAAAATCGGTGCAGTAGTTTTTGAGTTTATCGCGTACAGGACGAAATACAGACGCGGCGGAGGACTTTGTTTTACAATATGTAAGGATTGTATATTTAAATTGGAATCAGTAGACTATCTCAATAATACAACATGTTCACCTGTTAATAAAACAATTTACATACAAAGAATGTCTTATAAAATAGTAATAAATAAGTAAATCCTAATTTATTATCACAATCCTAAGTTTAAATCAATTTAATTGAGCATAACGGTATCAAACATGATGTTATCAAGATTATGCATATTAATAAAACACAAAAATATTATGTTAAAAAGGAAAATAATGCTAGATTTAGTTATGAATAGTGATGTGCCGTTACCATTTTACCATTACCAGTATTTTACCATTCGGGAATATTCCCAGTAAATTTCTATTGTTACCGGTAATATTCCCTAAAGCTGGTAATATTGTTTCATAATGTCTTGTTTATTTATTTAAGTAATATCTGTTTAAAATGTGCATGTGCTGCTGTGTTTCTAGTTCACTTTTCTCACTGCTTAGAAAAAACAAAAAAATCTTAAAATGTTACAACTTTTCATTCTGAAATTTCGGAAAAGGACACTGATTTTCCTTAAAACAATTATATCTTTTAAATTGTTAGGTTTGTCGTTTAGTTTTTTTTTACTAAATTTAGCTGTGACTGTGATTATGTAAAAAAGTACTGTTGTAAATCATAACAGAAAACTATAATAAACCTGTTATATAAAATTTGTCAAGAAATTTACTAAATAACTTGATAGGAACAATCAGAAAATACCCAGAAAGTTACTGTATGGGAAGTTACCCAGTAAGTTTCTAGAAACTTACTCGGTAAGTTACTAGGAATATTGGGAAAATAGGATTTAAAATAAAAATTTTGGTTGCATTTAAACTAGAAGTGGTAGAAGTCTTATCGGAATACTCATTATAGCAACAAAAAAAAAAGAAGAATAACAATATTTTCCCCTATGTTACCCTAAATAACCATTTTTGTAGAACGTTACTGGTAACGCTACTGGGAAAATACTCTACTAGAGTAAGTTACCGGTGACGGCACATCACTAGTTATGAAGTTAATGTACCGATAAATTAGGTTTTGAATTAAAAGATGACTGACCGTGTAGAGATCCGTAAACCACGGAACAAAATTAAAATAATATAACATCACACCTGTAATCTCCGAATGGTTAGGCAGAGGTGTACCTATAGTACACCGATATTTCGCCAGTTATGTTTAAGTCCCATGAAATGGGCGGCGAAAAAAAAAGTATGATTGCAAATACTCATTAGAAATAAACATGACTACATCTATTGACTGAGCCAAAACACATTATATTGTTGTCAATCATCACTTGATAATTATAGTAAAACAATAATTTTTGGCTCTCTTAGTAATAATTGGCAATCAAATACTGATGCTGTCAACGAACACTCTTCATTATCTTTTAACATAATTTTAGTTAGCATATCTGTTTGGAGTCATTTGAATACAATAACGCAACGAACTATTTATTTGATATTATTATTATTTAGATTTAATATTACTGGTTCCAAGGTAAAAATTAATTAATTTGGTCGTTATCATCCAGACCCTTGCAGTAGTCAAGAAAACGATGATCGATTACCTTGAGGAACAATTGCAATCAACAAAAAACTCAATCTAATGCCGTCCTCTCCTGGACATCAGGCTTACCCCATCCCAAATATAAGCTAGCTTCTAAAATCCATAGAATTACCTCTAAACCCACAACCGCATACACACTAATACTAAAAACTATCACCGCAGCCCAACACTAGCAGCAACTATAATGTCAAAGTTGAGAACAGCAATAGGTAGCCAACTATTACATGAAGAATGAACTGCATACCCGACATCCATACTTCGAATGCTGCACGTTCCCCACGCTCTGGCGCCGATTAAATCATCTTCAGCCTAACGTGTTCTAGGCTGCCTGCCAGGTGACATGTTGAAAAGAATTATCGTCTTATTGACTGGCTAACGTTCTGGGTAAGTCGTGCTAATAAGCGGGAAAACGGTAACAGTTTGTTAAGTAGTTAGATTCAAAGTAAGTATCATATCATCCGTGTCGTTTCTTGGTGGCGGTCTCCAGCTTAATCCAAAATATAACAACATGTAAGGTCTTAGTTCAATAATTTAAGGACTCACCGTAGTAATAAATATAAAACCTACGGAATCCTCTTATGCTACAAAAACACTCCGTATTCAACGTCTTCAAAAATATGTTGTACAAATCTAAATTATAGCTCCAATTCTGATCATAAATTGACCCAGATATACATATGCTAGATATATAATTAAATGGCAACACCACAGAGTTTTAACTTACTAGTACTATACGTCACATCCGCTCTAATAAACTCGTGTTCCATATTCAAAACAGGTGAAAACAAGCATGTAGTCTTGTTTGTCAGTCTGTCGCCTTGTCTCTCATAAAGTGGTCGGTTTAAAGGGTTTCTGCAAACAGTTTCGTGTAAGCAAATTGTAGGAAATACTTTAATACCTAGTAAAATAGAGGATCTTGGTTGTTTGTATTATGTTACGCTTTTTATGATCTAACCGTGGCATACTTGGCACTTACGGACTTCTGGGCGTAGCATATGGCATTTGCAACTATTAAGAAACTACATGCAGCTACTGAATCTCCCTCTTCGATTGCATAAGTTTTTATGTCTCTAGTTGATGCGAAATCTCTATGATATGGGCGAAATTCTGATAAAACCTAGCAGTGCTCTAATAACTTGGCTACTTAACTATAACAATACACTGTCTTTTGGGAATAAACATCACTAACGGAAATTACCAAGCTAGTCTGCGAATTGTACTATTGGTATTGCTTTCCCACAAACAGCAAACGCTAACCTAGCGTAAAACATTCAAAACGTTACAGTAACTTAGCTGGTTTTTCTACAACTTATCACTACTCTTGATACTTCATCCTTTCTTCCATCCCTTTCTCTTTCACCCTCTATCCCACACTATATCTCTCTTCCACAGTCAATTTGCGAGTACCCCGTGAGTCCTCATGTTAGTACCTGTATTTTGTGTCATTATATCCAAGATCTAATTGGAACTTGATATGCGTACACAATTAGAGTCTCGTCGTTTTGGATTAACGAGCTTTTTACACTTGCATCTGGTTTTGGTTTCAGTCAAGAACTGAAGCGTATGTAATATTTGTAATCTGTACGAACACTGTAATGGAAGGGAGGGAAATGAAGTTAGGAAGTATGTGATTGATGTAATCCATGCGATTTATCAACCTTATTATCTGATAAAATATTAAGTATGATGTAAAGGAGGATTTGGGAAAAAAATGTTGATGATCGATCGACCGATATCTATATAACAGGCAACTCCTGATTTTCCCTTGGCGGTCGTAAGAAGCGATATCAAGTAGATCAAAAACTGCACTTCGCTTATAGGCATAGATAACAACTTACAACAATAATGAAATCATCTAGATAAATCAGAACTTTATCAAACACGTGAATATTACTATGATGTCGCTATATTCATTCGATAGCTTATAAATCTTGTCGTAAAGCATTATTTAATCCTATAATTACATAGTACTTGCTGCAATAAATAAAAAAGAATAATTATTAGGGTGTAAGAGTATCTGATAAAATCCCGAACCGCTATCTCCTCTACCTTGTACATCAGTGTTGATGATATTAAAACACATTTAGAGTTCCTTAGCTGCGCTACAAAATTATAATTTGTTTCGCCGACACTTCATACTTAAAATGACCGTGTTTGTGCTTCGATGTTCAACATTTTTTTTAATTCTGTATTACATTAACAGTCGCTATTTTTCTTTCTTTTGTAAAGAGACTGGTACAAAGTGTAAAGTTACGTATGATTCCATAATATTACTACGAGCGTATTTAAGAGTTGGTACTACATAATATTTGGCTAAATTTTGATTAACTTAATTAAGCAAGCTTGGCACTCAATCAAACTAATTCGATAAAAACAAGGTTGACGCCAGCCAATCAACGTAATTTTTGTTTGGCATCGTGGATCAAAATGTTTGTCAGTTTTTCCGACAAAATAACGATTACCATTTGTAATCGCCTTTAAGGCGTTTTCCATGTTACGGGGCTTCGCTTTGTCATTAATATTATGTTAACGCCAATAAATGATATGTCAAAATGGCTTCCATTAACAATCATAATGTATTTTACCCATGATTTACTTACCTCCACTGACCTCACTTACTTTTATCAGTACAATATGTCTCGCTCAAAATTATCAACAACAAAAGACAAGATGTCCTTATTGGAAACATTACATAATATCCTACCATATTTATACTGAACCCAGGACACATTAACACCTACGTATATTATAAGTAAAACACGTTTTTTCTCCAACCGTTTTTGTCCAACCAATCCGGTAATTGGTTAGTAGGTAACAGCCCCAGATGTCATCAATCACTCTGAGGAAAAAGTTCGCTTTTGTTTTAAATTATGAATTAAAAAGTGAGATATTAAATTTAGTTTTTTTGTGAAGTTGTTGATATGGGTCTGGTACTTGTACAACTTAATATGAAACCAATTACCACATAACTGGAGTGAGTTGCTCTACATTTTTGTTTAAATATGGAATTGATCCGATAAAGAAGCAGTGCATTGGGAGTTGGTGTATATATAGTTACACTTATGATCCCTATCGAGTTTAGTTACGTGGCAAAAAGTGTCAACGAACTACATAAACTTAAAACCGAGTTTATTTAATCAAATATTTACATTAAAGCTTACATATTTACAGATCTTTATTTTTATAATAGTAATAATTATGACTCCTCTTTTGATAAATCAGTTTTGTGACCAAAAAGTAATATTTGTATTAATCTCTTTTGCTGCCAGCTGAACTGAGAATTAGTGGTATGTATTAAATTAATTTTAAAGCATAATAACAAATAATTTATTGTAAACGTCAACGAGCTAATTATTCGTATATGATATGCAGTTTTTGTGCTTAATCCGAAAGTCGACACAAATTCAACGATTTATATACAGATTTTGATAAAATTGCTACAAGCATAACAGTTAGTGGCATATTTAGTTACTAATTGAAGACCTTAAGTGCACAGGTGAAATGGTAGACAACCAACGACATGAAAGACCATCGTCTTTCATGTCGTTGGTTGTCTACCATGTATTCTGAGCCCACCCGTCTTACATCAAGATGGGTGGGCTCAGAATACCTAGAGAAAATCCGAAATGAGGACCAAGTCAAGGAGGAAGTACAGTAAAGCTCTTGTCTCCCAATGACCAAACCACATTTCCAGTCTATCTGCTAACTATTGACGTGATCGCTGACTGTGAGCAAACTTAGCTAATCTGCAATGAGGGCCAGAAAGCAAAGTCCTTGTCTCCTAATAACGACACTAACATTACTAGTCTATCTATTAACTTATCAGGTTATGACTGATTGTGAGCACCTTTAGCAGTAGATATATTAGGACGATTTAGTGAGGAAAAAAAAGACTGTCCCATTGTAGAAACAACCGTAAAAAAGCATGAAAATTCGCAACAATCATGTGTAAACTTAAACACATCCTTGGACCGAGTGATTCATATGGCCTATGTAAAAAATGACCACAATTACAGGTCCCTAGTTATGCAAGTTTATTATATTGTACGTTGGAGGTAAAATAAATACAGCACCTTATAATTTGTGACCGCAGACCCTGTTGGAGGCAGGTAGCTGAGTTTTTTTTACACTTGTCTAAATTCGTGAATCATTTCGGTTGGGTGTGTATGAGTGTGTGATAGATGAATGGATTTATCATAAGGGTCTGCTGGGGTGTAGGTTTTAGAATGGAGCCTGGGATTTAAGTGGTCTGGATTTTTGGTAAGGTATTGTTTGTATAGCAATAACGATGAGCGGTGAAAATGAGGGTTGTGCTCTGTTCTGTTAATTCTTTATTTGTTTATTCAATTTCTTCAAGAGTAGTTTCTTCATCAGTATCAACAGAATCAGAACAAACAGTGGAATTCTCTATAGTGTCTGGATCAAAAAGCATTTAATTGTGTAACTTTCATCTATCCTTGAAGGATAAAATAGCCATATTATTAGACGGAGAATAAAAATGGAGAAAGGTGCTGGCTATTCTCTTGAATCCCTTATACAATCCACGTAAAAACTATGAATCCTTGACTATCCTTTGCGTTAATATTACCCAAAATTATGTAAATAAATCATATCTCCCCAATAAAAGTTTCACCAAAACTGAAACAACTGACGCAAACTTTGCCATTGACGTTAAATCAGCTATGAATAAAATTATAACTGGAGATAAGATTCCACCGATTATTATGAATGGATATGGTGATAGTTATCATTATTTTCAGAAATCGATTGTTTGATCAGGATTTTATCAGTGCCATTTGCATATACATAGTCCGTATCTATATCGATATGATCTTTTATGATAAAAAAACCCAAAAGTACTTAAATGACATTTTAGGTGGCACTATTGGTATCTCTTCCCCCTATTTTTCATACTCTGCACTGCCTCGTTCGATATGAAATATTCTAGGTCAAACATTATGACCAGCTTATATGCTTCGCAATGATAAGCTGATTTGATTATGCTTGATTACGGACTGATTCCTATAATGTACGGACCGTTATTGGTTAAAATTAAGACTCTTTTATCTTTATCAATAATGAAGCAAAGACCTTCCTTGGCTGTGACAGACGGACAGACCGAGAGAACCGAGTGCTCCTACCAAAAAAAATCCTTAAAACCAGTAGCTTCAAAACCACAATACTTTCACTAACATGAAAACATAAAAAGCATGTGTATTTTGTGTACAGTTGTAGTTACTACACATTACACGTGCATGCATCCGAGTATCCGACTGTCAATATTTATATAGGCACTCGGACCCACCGCGGTACCACGGGGTTCTACGAAACGTGCTTACACACTTTTTATAATCAGGATGAGGTTATGGGAGAGGTATTTTGTTTCTCGAATTTCGATAGTACTATCGTGTAATTCGAGAAGTTTTTTTGTGTTAGGCTAATTGAGGTGTAATTTATTACTTTTGTAACTTTTTTTTTGTTTTTTTCAATTAGCATTGGAGGTGTCGTTAAAAATATGATGGTTTCTTGTTGGTATTGGTAATCTGTAAATAAATTATAATATTGTTATCTGTTTTAGTTCTGTCTTATCGCAATGAAAACACACTTACATACTAATAAATAAAATTGAAGCGTCTGTTTTTGTAATGTCAAAGTTACAGCTTTTTGCTAAATGCATAATTATGAGACAATCGGTACTTATAAAAAAAAAAACATATTTTTTATAAATTTTGCATTTCTGTGTCTGTTTGTTCCGGCTAATCTCCGAAACGACTGGACCGATTTTGACGGGACTTTCACTTGCCGATATAGCTGATGTTATAAGGAGTAGTTAAGGCTACTTATATATCAGAAACAGAATTAGGGTCCACGCGGACGAAGCTGCGTGCAGCAACTAGTTTAGCATATGAATTAGCACTAGCACTTCAAAAATCCCCTGAAATATCATCATTTTACAGCCAAATAATTTCCCAAAAGTTATAAATAAATTAAATTAACACACACATATTAGTTATTACTTAACAGCCAACCATTATCAAATCAAATACCACTGTATTATTCGTAGAATCCCAAATTTAAAACTATATGATCATAATTAATTATCATAGTTATCATCGGAATGTAATAAATACCATATCCGTCATTATCTGCAAGATAACACCTCGTTTTAAATAAAAAACGACGCATTTTAAAACTTGATTGACATTTGTTTAATTGGGAAGCCATGTTGGTTTTTTACCCGACTTATAAAAAGGATGTTCTTTTTCAGGGTTCCGTACCCAAAGGGTAAAACGGGACCCTATTACTAAGACTCCGCTGTCTGTCTGTCCGTCTGTCACCAGGCTGTATCTCAGGAACCGTGATAGTTAGACAGTTGAGTATTTCTGTTGCCGTAATAACAACAAATAGTAAAGAACAGAATAAAATAAATATTTGAGGGGGCTCCCATACAGCAAACGTGATTTTTTTTGCTCGATATTGATAATGGCAACACGCTTGAAATATTCACAGAATATTTAGTTATATATTCACTTTAAAAATAAATAATTCAATTAAAATAAAATAAATATTTAAAGGATACCATACAACCAGGAGGAACCATATAATAAAATAGGAACCATACAACAAACGTGATTTTTTTTGCCGTTTTTATAGATAATGGTACGGAACCCTTCGTGCGCGAGTCCGACTCGCACTTGGCCGGTTTTTATAATTAGTTGTGAGTAGGTAATGCACCGGTTCGTAGTAACGGTCACTTTTTGGTTTTTGTTGAACTTTTAAGGAAAACAATAATGATGCAGATGGTCGAGACATTATAGGAGGTAGCTGTCTTTATTTATATGTTTACTAGCTTCCGCCCGCGGCTTCACCCGCGTGGTATGTCGATAAAAAGTAGCCTATGTCCTTCCCCGGGATGCAATCTATCTCCTTGCCAAATTTTATCGAAATCCGTTCAGTGGTTTAGGCGTGAAAAGGTAACATACAGTCAGACAGACAGAGTTACTTTCGAATTTATAATATTACTAGCTGATGCCCGCGGCTTCGCCGGCGTGGATGTCGGTTATTATAATATTAAAACCTTCTTCGAGACCCATTCTATCCATTGGTGAAAACAGCATGAAAATCGGTGTAGTCGTTTTTGAGTTTATCGCGAACAGGACGGCAGACAGACGCGGCGGAGGACTTTGTTTTATTATATGTAGTGAAGTATAGAGTTATGGTTCTGAAACCCCTCCGTGTCTAGGAAACCGTTGGCCCCGGCCCTCATTCGTGGGTTTTTGACAGTCGCTATGGGTAGTCTGGAAGTTTGATAACTTCTCTTACGAAAGGGATATCGTGTTACCCAGTAACTGGGTTGTGGAGGTCAGATGGGCAGTTGCTCTATGTAAAATACTACCAGTATACAGCTGCATCCGGTCGACCCCAAGGTAGTTGGGAAAAGGGTGAATTGGGTTGGGATATGGTTGCTAAAAAAACAATAGATTGCATAGAAATAGTACCTAAACAATAATCTTAGGTACAGTAGATATGAAAACAAATAGACAGATTCATACACAGTTATTTCATTGGGTTTGACGCAGAATGTGCACTTCGCAAAATGTGCACTTCGCAAAATAGCACTTCTCATAATGAGCGTGAATTTTATGACAATGGGTCTAAATAAAAACCGTTTGCTTACATTTTTTTTTAATATCATTACTTATGATTATTGTTTGTTTTTAATTTCATTGTTAAAAAAAAAAAAAATTGATCATTAAGGTCTGCAATTTTTTTATATTTTTTATTTATTGATTTAACTTCCAAATAAGAAACAATACATCCTACATTTTTCATTCAATCCAATATTATCCCACACGAAAAAACCTACAAAAATCATTTTCTTCATACTCTCTCAAAGATGACGTGTAAAATAATCAGTAGAACAAAGTGCAAACTATTACTGACGCTAGTAACTATCTCGCCAGTCGCGCCAGTACGCCACTCATCAAAATAATTCCCGTACTAACTAAATTGCCTACAAATTGAAAAGGCGTGGGCAGCCCTTATTCTGTGAACACGGCTTTATTATACGAGTATGCGTGTGAGTTTATAGTGAAGTGAGATGTGATTGTGAATGAGATTTATAATTAATAATCATGGTTTGATTTGCGAATTATTTTATTGGTGTTTTTGAGTTTGGTTTGAATGCCTTTTTTAGGTTTGGAAATTATATCAAATAGCCTATTTCAAATTAAGAATATAATGTTTTTTTATGAAAAAAAAAAAACAGAGTAGTGAGATAGTCATCATTAAAAAAAATATATAGACAAAAACGAAACAAATTCCTATAATGTTTCAAGAAATTGAAAATCTAGCCACGGTAGCGTTATTTACATGATAAACAATAATTTTATCATTCCAATTACCATAAAAACTGCAAAATATATACCAATATTATGGAAATAGAAAATTATTTAGTAATTTTAAAGGTGTTAAATAACTCGAGTCCAATTTATGGCAAATATATTGAAAGATAATGAAAATATATAATCTTTGAATATTCAAAGATATTGTGATATAAGCTAAATAGTTTAGTGCGATATTTAGCTCAGTTATTATCACTGTTTATAATCAGCACAATAGTTTATTTAGAGGAGCTCGTGGCTACGTAATAACAGCCGCACGGGTCGATCCTTCAGGTTAAGCTACGCTTGCCGGGGTTGGTCCGTGGATGGGTGACCATCTTTACATACCGAGACTCCTCCGTGCCTCGGAAAGCACGTTAAGCCGTTGGTCCCGGCTGTCATTCGTGGATCTTTGACAGTCGTTACGGGTCGTCGGAAGCCCGAAAGTCTGACAACCAGTCTTACCAAGGGGTATCGTATTACCCAGATACTGGGTTGTGGAGGTCAGATAGGCAGTCGCTCCATATAAAATACTGGTATTCAGCTGCATCCGGTTAGACTGGAAGCCGACCCCAACATAGTTGGGAAAAGGTTAGGCAGATGATGATAATCAGCACAATAGTTAATGGTGTCTGGCGTCCGTGGATAGTTATGGCTTTATCACACGCGGCGATTTGCGAGCGTGTTTCCAGCCAGCCTACTGTACAAGACGCTCATTGCGTGTGCGTAGCGAGCATGACACGTGTGCGCAACGTGTTCGCCGATTTTGCGTCACGGGAGCGTTTGACGTGAGTGTACAAGAGATAATTCGCGGGGTCCGCTAGGACCGATGCCTGCCAGAGTTGCGGGAAAGTCCGAAAAGGATACCGGGGCCCTTGGCAACAGGCAACTGAAGGAACACGGGTGGGTTTTAGTCAGTAAACGTTTGGCACGCCCTCCCGCTCCGGCCAGAGCGGGAGAAGACATTCAATGACATGAAAGTACAAAAAAAAAAAAGTGTACAAGAGACAGCGAGACAAGCGACTTTACAATATTGTGAAAACGTGGAGAACGCGTTGCGTAGTCGCAGCTCGCTTCGCACCCGCGGGGAGCACGTTTACAAATAGCTACGCTGGAAACACGCTGGCAAATAGTCAGTGTGGTAAGGCTTTTACAGGCTCAATATTTAATGTGTTTTTACGATCCTCACCACGTTAAGCTCGGGATGTGGTCACGTTTATGTTATAGATTATTATAAATATTCGAGATATCAGAAGAAATTGTTGGTTACCATGGTCTTATAATAAGTGCGATTCTTTATCATTAGTTGAATCTTTTAACTAAAATAATACATTATTTAGCGCATTTTATAAGAGCTGGCAAAATGAAAATTACATCAGAATTTAATCTACTGTAGGTACTTACTGACTTGCCTCTAATTGTCCATCTACAAGGCAAAGACTTGGCTGTGAATTTTCCTAAAAGACGAAATATGTCAATATGACGAAGTATGAATCTGACTCTCAGAAAGATCTAAAACGAAAGTGATTTTTAATATGGGTTTTATTAACAACCAATAGAAAAAGTATACAATTTTTTTGTTTATTCCTAAAAAGGTTCACAACTTCACACCTCAAGTGTCAAGTTTCGATATTTATCAGAATACGGACACGAACAATAAAGTACAGTCAGTGAAAATATTATAGTCACAATAAAAGTAATAAAATTTTGATTGCTCACATAATTGTTTTAGTATAGTGGATTGTAAACAGTGCGGTGTTAGAATCATGCCGGTCGGCCATTATGAAATTTTTTGAATTTTATTTTGTTAACTTGGTCGACAGAAATTCTTTTTAAATTCCAGTCTTTGTAAATGAGACTGTTTCGCACTTCCGTGGTCCAAGATATTTAGGTACCAGTCTTCAATGCAATGGTATTTAAAATGAACAAATCGTTTGCACATTACAAATTAATTTTTACCCGAGCATGGAATGAACTTGTTTCTTTAATGAAGTTATTTACCGTCTTGTTGGCTACAATTTATTTTTACAAAAACGTAGTCAGCTGCCAAATCAAGCCCCCTATCGCGTAAAGCACCGTCACTAGACGTCTGCGCGCGCAATTACGTTTGTAAATTACATCTCGTCGCGGTGTAATTTGTTCGTCTGCCACGCCCCGTGTGCCGTCTAGCGTCATGTTTTGCTGTCGGACTGTACTTTAGGTTCTTTGGGTGAGTTCAGGTTTTTAGGGGTCCGTCCCCGAAGGGTGCCAGACGGAACCCTATTACTTAGCCTCCGCTGTCCGTCTGTCTGACAGCAAGCTGTACTTCATGAACCGTATTATGTAGACCGTTGAAATTTTCCCAGATTGTGTGATTCGGCCGTAGATATTTTTTATGGCCGCTATAAAAACAACAAAAAAAAAGTTTGTAATTAAAGGGGGTCTCATACAAGAAACGGCGAATTTTTTTTCTACAACTGGCATGACCTTGGGGATGCCCGGATGCTTGATCTAGACATAAAGGCGAAGTAAGCCCTATAACTTAAGTTTTCGAAGTTTCCTGATAGTTTCTGCCGAATCAAAGGTCAATGAACCAAAGCATAGTGACATAACTAGTGTTTTGTATCTGTTCAATACAATATGAACATAAAAATATAAAAATGTTTATGACGTGTGGCAACACACGTCATAGAAGAAAATGTTATTTATGTGTGGCAACACACGTCTTGTCACTTCACTTGTGTAAAATTACCAAGCGTAACGACCATTGTGGTTTTTCTCCATTTTAATAATAAAATGTGAAATCTATACAGTGTCGGTTACAAATAAGTACCTACGATCAAATAAGTACGAGCTTCAATCTGAAAATAGTGACTACACTTATGTATAACAGAAAATCTAATCCGGCTATTCATAAGTCATCATTTTCAATTATCTGAGACTAAAGATAAACACCATTTGTTCTCATTTTAAATCACTCTAAACAAAAACATAAACTACGTACTACAAACTCTGTGGTAACAACACCAAAAACTGTCCATGCTAAAAAAAACTACATCGACATGCCACAGCATTCTTAAAATGAATGCAACAATAACTGGAATTTCATTAAAATAAATCACGTTGATAGCGTCGAATTCAATAAGCACTTTGCATAACACAAAACATTTTAATTTGTGCGTGTTATAATAAAGGTTATCTGCATTAATTAAACGGCGTGGGACGGCTCATGTTAAACAATCGCTTTATATCAAAACCACTAGACCGTTTATGGTGTTTCCTGGTACTGTAGTAAACTGAAAAGAAATTATTTGCTATTTTATAAGAAAGAGATCAAAAGTGCGTGCGTGTGAATGTTTTGTTTGTGCTCTTTGATTTTTATATCAAACTAACTTCCGCGAGCGGCTTCGCCCGCGTGATATCTTTATAAATTATAGCCTATGTTACTCAGTGATAATGTAGCATCCTACTGGTAAAAGATTTATTTAAATCGCTCCAGTAGTTTTTGAGTTTATTGTAAGACGTAGGCATCCGATAAGAAAGGATTTTCCGAAATTCTACCTCTAAGGGGTTGAAAAACGGGGTCAACGTTTGTATGGGACGTGATTCCTTAGTCCACTATACTTCAAATTTTGCATAAACATTCTTTAACAGAATTGATGGCAGACGTGTTTCGTATTTTATTGAAACTCGTCTACGCGGACGAAATCGCGGGCAAAAGCTTGTCTAGTATTTTCATACTTTGTTTTTAGATAAATGCTCTTTAAATTATAAATGTACACTATGGGGCTTATTTATGAACTTAATGCTAGTTAAGTAATGATTAGCGACTGTTTAACCATACATTTTTGACGTTTAAACGTCTCTTAACTTTAAGGAACGTTTATAAATGACGGGTATATTTCTACTACTGCGCTGCTATGTTAGTGAAATATAGTCATGGGTGATGAGTAGATTGCTATTGTACGTATATTGAAGCAATTAAAACTAGGGAAATTAAAACGTGTCAGTTTTTATGGAAATTATAAGAAATGTATCCTCTTTAGAAAACCAATTAAAATCAGTTTTTCTTTCTGATATTCATTGTCATACTATATTATATTCATTTGCAATAACTAACGTGTCGTCTCAATAATTCCAGGTAAATTTGAGCCGCATCCTGCTGCCAGCTTCAACATGGGATACCTCATGGCGCCGTATCCCTACCCCAACGGTGGGGCGCATCCCCTGCCCGTCTCAATGGTGAGTTTTTACGATTTCGCATTAACTAAATCGTTTTAGCGGAGTGACGAGAACTGGTGCTCTCACCCCTTGACTTCAAATCGTTGATGCTTTTTTGTTGTTTTTAATTTTTATCTAAGGCTTTTAGGGCTTCAATATTATTATTGTTTGTGCGTGTGAATATTTCCAGTTTTGATTTCACTACGAAGTCTGCTTGTGAAATAGGAAAGTACTTTCAATTTTTAATTTAAAAAAAAAATATAATGACCACGCTTTTTCTCACCAGTAAGAGTTGATACAAAAAGCTTGCCATTTAAAAATAATCTGTTAATCCTATCAAATATTGTAATTTAGCAGCAAGATCCTCAGACCAAATAAGAAACCAAACAGAGCGCTGCGAACAATAAAGTGAAGCATGCCAAAACTACACCTCCGCTCTGTGCTCCCACGCACACATGCTTACGAAACCGGCCTCACATCACTGTTGACAGCGCTCTGTCTTGGTTATTATTTGGTCTGAGGCAAGATCTACCTTTCTTAGGGTTCCGTACCCAAAGGGTTAAACAGGACCCTATTACTAAGACTCCGCTGTCCGTCCGTCTGTCTGTCTATCCGTCTGTATCTCATGAACCGTGATAGTTAGATAGTTGACATTTTCACAGATGACGTATTTTTGCTGCCCCTATAACAACAAATACTAAAAAACCAAATAATATAAATATTAAAGGGGGCTCCCATACAACAAACATGATTTTTTTTTTGCCGTTTTTATAGATAATGGTACGGAACCCTTCATGCGCGAGTCCGACTCGCACTTGGGCGGTTTTTTTTTTTTGTTGAAATACCCTTATTTCCGTTTAATTTTCTTTTCAAAAACAGCCAATTCCTCACAATTTTCTTCAAATATTACTAGACTAAGTAGGTAACAGTGATAATATCACTGTTATGATTATGATATCACTGTGATATCATAACCTTATCGCAAAGATACTCTACTTATCACCACAGATTGTAAGGAACACCAGCAAAATAGATCCATCTATAGATACGTATCGTAAGAATTCGCTTATCGCTCACATTATCGCTTGTCGACGCTTGTGATCGCGCTATAATTTCGCTTGTAACGCTGCTGGTTGCATGTGTACTTTGTTTTAAATGGTTTTGTAAGTGGTATTTTAAATGCAAACTATTTATTAAATTCAATGCAAACTGTTGTGTCTCTTCTGTAAAGTAGTTAGTGTGGCGGTATCTACACCGCCACATATGAAGTACGCATCAAAGACCTGACGTTACATAAATCCTGCATCGCGCAATTAAAGTTAACCGTGCAATGGACATATATACAAGAACCCGACATCAATAGTTGGGCAGTTGCCCGCCAGACACAACACCCGTCTGGTCGGAGGATCCTCCCTTTTCTATGGTGGATGAGTGAACTTTACACCCTGTTCCTCATACTCCTAAAGTAGTATGTTCGTGTAGTCTTAAGTAGAGCATCTTCAGTTGCATTCTCTTGGACAACTATTTTAGTAAGAAATACTTTTAAATCACTAATCACTTTGATTAGTGATCTTGATTAGTGAGGATTTTTTCCTCTGGTCATGGTCTACCCATGTGCCAAATTTCATCCAAATTCGTTCAGCCATTTCAGCGTGAAAGCGTAACAAATAAAGAAATATAAAACTCACTTTCACATTTATAATAATGTTAGGATTAGAATAAGACTGACAGTCTTATCATGTCCCTAATTATAATAAAATATCTACTGTCATTAAAAAACACCGTGACACAAAGATAATTAAAAGATGCAGTTCGTAATAAAACACCTCAACAGCGTCCCATCTACAAATGCACCTTACATAAGCTCAAATAAGATAAACTCGGCATATTTATACAATCTCCTAATAAACAAACATCAAAATGGTCTTCCACACCGTAATATAATCGTCCGTGATACTATTTTTATTGGATTATTTCCTCGTAATAACCGCACCACGTGTTCAGGCCGGGATCGAACCCGGGACGCGCCGGAAACGGTAACACAAACAGTTTTTATTTCTGACTCCATCCTGCTTCAGTGTGTACAATCGGGGAAATAACTAAATCAAACATTCATATTTTATTGGTATCCTTTGTTTGGTACGATTTTAATGTTCGATTGTCCATTTTCGTCATGATGAATCCATAGAAATTTTGATTTATTTGGCTTTGTCTTAAATTTTAGTACACTATCTACCTCAGAGTAAATTACTGTTACTTTGTGAAACATCATAATTATAATGTCAATCGTTTGCACCTGACAAAATATCTCAACTCCAGTCAAGCAAGCTCCATCGAGAAATAAAAAGATAACATGAAATAATCCTTCAAAGAATTTATTCGAATCTAGAATGACCGAATGAAAGCTTTAAAAATCGTACGTGGAACGTCGGGCGTCGTACGTCAATATCGTTCAATACCTAAGTCTAGTACGCATGCACGGCCGCGCCATTCAAATCCTTTGGAACGCGGTAAGAAACGAAAAAAGAATCCGCCGCGAAAATATGAAACTCAAAACGCAACAGGTGGACATACAACCGTCTCATTCTTTTCTATGAGATTTTAAGTTTCGTCTCTGTTGTACGGAAGCCGCCCCTACAGTCGCCGCCCCCGCTCTGGGCGGGAAATTTAAATGAAGGAGGGGTAGGGATGGAAATGCTTTTCTTTTTGCTCGCGGGGTGTATTTTAGGGCTTTTGTCTGGGTGAATGCGGCCGGCAATTTCGGGGTCGCTTGCGTTCGTTCCGTCTCGGGATTTGAAAATCGAATATTTTATTTTTTAAATTCAATTTAAGCGTTCCTTTATTGGACGTGTTTGAATGAGGTATTTAGAATAGAATGAAATAATGAATGAATGAGTTTTTCCTCAAAGTTGTTTTAAACATTTAAACGGAACTTGAGCAGAATAAATGAAATGATTTAAATATTTTATATAAATCTGTGCGTCCATCTTCTTCCGTCCTCCTATTAAGATAAAACAAATGCGTTTATTTTAGTATTACTGTCACGTTTCTATAAAAAAAAAATACATCATAGTCTTATCTTTTGAAGACATCATCTGCTGAACATGAGGATCTTAATAGTCCACTACGATTAAAGAGATATTACCACATTATGCCTTAGGGTGGATTTCACCAATGAAACTAAGCACGATCCGCACGTCTAAAGGCTCCTACAAACAGGCGCGATATCGCGGGCGCGAAAAGGGTTGCGCTGCCCGTCGATTTTGCGCCAGTTTGCACGAGGCTTTAAACTGCGTTCAAGAGCTGTCAGTGTGTGATACCGGGGGGCGCAGCTAGTAGCTTCATATTTCTGACTGACCGATAACGCGACGCCGTGATAAAGGCTCTTACATACTGGGGCGATTCGCCGCGCGACGCGACGCCGCGCGCCGACGTAATGTTGGCCGTGAGAATTTTTTTGTTAAAATTCGCGTCGCGCGACGAATCGCCCCAGTATTTAAGAGACTTAATTCAAAAATGCCTGTAAATGGTTTAATTGAAATAAACGCTTTGAGTTTGTTACTATATTTTTCCAAACACCATGGGAAGAAAACAGTTCTATCCTAACTCAAATTATCACAAAATATTGAACTAAATCCAGTCAATGTCAATTTTGTGTGACGGGACAAAAATTAATAATAAACTACCATTTATTAATGGTAGTACTAGTAATCGTAGCAATTGCAATTAATACGGTAGTTTTCCGTAGCAATTGAATTCCAGTATGATAATGTTAATAAATAGTTTGTAATCATTACTGTGTGTTGTTATTGACACATTGTCTGTAGTCTGTACGCTGCTTTAAGGCTCTTACATACTGGGGCGATTTGTCGTGCGACGCGACGCCACCGCCGCGGCCGCCGCCGCATTGTTCGCTGTGAGAAATTGTTTGGTTAAAATTCGCGTCGCGCGACGAATCGCCCCAGTATGTAAGAGCCTTTATCGAAAGTTGAGTTAGTTTGAAAGCTTTGTGGTTGTTAGTGGACTGGCGGTACCTACGGTTTTCTTGGTTTTAACTTTTATTAGAGATAGTTATTAGTATAAGCCACGGAGACAGTTACTTATTAGTAAAACTCTTCACATAAAACGGTGAAATGAAATGAAATTGTTTATTCTGTAAATAGGACATTGGAATCACGTTTACACGTCATTTAAAAAAATATTAAAAATAAGCTAGATGAGGTCGGCGTTTCCTATCTGACTACTCTGTGAAGAGAGGCCGAAACAAACTCACAGGTCGCAGTCTCTTTTAAAGGAGGAAGGAAAATATCGTGAGGAAACCAGCATGTCCTAGAACCAAAATCTTCGAAGACATCTACCAACAGTTCCAACCCGCAACGGGCCCGCGTGGTGGATTACGGCCCATTCCCTCTCACTGAGCGGCTTCTTTTTTTTTTTTTGAGGTTGGAAATCATTCAATGACTTCTCCCGCTCTGGGCGGCGCGGAAGGGCGTGTCAGACTTCTACTGACTAAAACCCACCCGTGTTCCTTCAGTTGCCTGTTGCCAAGGTCCCGGTATCCCTTTCGGACTTTCCCGCAATCCTGGCAGGCATCGGTCCTACCGGATCCCGTCAATTATGCTGACATCTCTATCAGGCGCGCGTGGAACACGACGCGCCATCGACCCGGGCTTGGTCCTTATCGGACGGCGAGCTACCCATTGCTCGCCGTCCGCAAGCACTGAGAGGAGGCCTGGGGTAGTATTTTGAAGTATTAATGCCATCATTATTCCAATGCGAAAACGGGATACTGCTAGCAGCCTTATCTAGCTCCGTCTCTCTTTCACACTGGAATAATGGTGGCATTAATACTTCATAATACGGCACCTGTATGAGTGTCCCAGCAGTGGGAACATAATAGGCTGATTTTGCATTATGCATAAGTAAAGAAATCCCTTTGTTTTTAATTACTTGTGGACAGAAATGAAAATAAAGACTAGTTAAGGCCCCAAATTTTATCTCGCACGCACCATACTACTCGGCCTAAGTGAGAGTGAGACGGAGTGGGGTGCTGGCGGCTCTCAAGCCTCGAATAGTTTAGGTAATTGCATTTTACGGTGAAAATAGCGGTAATTAAAAAAAAATAACATAAGGCCTGCTTTATTGTTAGTTCAGTTATTTATTATGCAAAGTTTCATGATCTAATTTGAAGTATTTTGTGAATACCAGCGGTTTATAGTTCGGTTTAGAGGTAACTTTGGATTTGTTTTCTATTGAGATATGTAATCATTGTCATGTTTTCGCCAAACATAGGACCTAGCATAAATCCCCAACTTTAACATATATTTATTTCAAAATTAATGCTGCACTATTTTCGGCATAACAGAAGACTATGCTAAGCAATTTAAGATAGGTTAGGGCCCCACAAAATATCGTTCTGTTTCTTTCAATCGTTTGAAGATGACAGAGACAAAATGATGTTTTAAATATGTTTAGCGCTAAACGCATTAAGTGATTTGTGGTGCACTTGCGGTTTATGCTAATACATAGTTATCGAAGAACTTGTTATAGGTACTTAAGTATTTTATAGTTCTTTAATACGTCATTCGTTGGCTTAATGAGTGCAATAGTCCCACAAGTGGAGCTGCTTAGTTTAAGAATCAGGGATAGTTTTTGGTTAATGGGTTTTGCCACAAAAAACTATTAATAAGTATGTACAATATTTATTTTTTATTATTTATTATTTCTATAAATCCTATAAAAACCTTTTAAAATAATATAGAGTTAAGGCTCAGCAGACAGGTGCGACGCGACTCTGGTGGAACAATTTATATGATTACTTCACAGAAGTTGTTCTACCGGTGTCATCACGTCGCGCCTGTCTGCGGGAGCCTTTAACCGACACCAAGTGATTAATAAGACAAGTGTTTACTGCTATCCACACAGTTCATACATCATGTTTGTATGTGACCCTTGTAAGTATGTGTGTGTGTGACATTCGCCGGAAGGGGTGAGCAATAGTGAGGATAGTCTATTTTAAGAGGACCACATGACATGACAGTTATATCTACACCTCGAATAATTATGACAAATGAGGTGATGATTACTGATTTGATTTGAAGACAGTGTAGTTAAAAATTCATAAAATCTCATATAAGATTAAGTGTTAGCAATTTTTTGAAATAGCCTGAACTAATCTTTTTTTTCTGTTAATGTTCTTAATATCATTGTTCTCACAAAAATTTAAATAAACATTTAAACATAATAGCTATGTTTTTTCATTAACATCTAATTATCAGATGTTGTGATTTATGTAGCGGCCCGCGGGACACAGCCAACATCTGAAAGTGGCCCATGAAAAAAAATGTTTGAGTACGGCTGATCTAACAGCTCCAATTTTCTCGTATCTCTTGATTATATTAGAAACTGATAATAAGCCACTTGACTATCCAGGTTCCACTATTATCCTTTCAGAGGTTGCAGTGACCTTATGACCTTATCCTCTTTATCCAAAAACAGGCTGCAAGTTTACTCCAAAAATCTGGAACCAAAAAGCTCAGCCAGCACCAAAAATCAATCTGCCTAGCCTTTTCCCAACTATATTGGGGTCGGCTTCCAGTCTAACCGGATGCAGCTGAATACTAGTATTTTACATGGAGCGACTGCCTATCTGACCTCCACAACCCAGTAACTGGGTAATACGATACCCCTTGGTAAGACTGGTTATCAGACTTTCGGGCTTCTGACGACCCGTAACGACTGTCAAAGATCAACGAATGACAGCCGGGACCAACGGCTTAACGTGCTTTCCGAGACACGGAGGAGTCTCGATATGTAAAGATGGTCACCCATCCACGGACCAACCCCGGCAAGCGTAGCTTAACCTGACAGATCGACTCGTGCGTCTGTTATTACTTAGCCACGAGCTCCTCCAGCCAGCACCATAAAATATAAGTAAACGTGTTATCAGTATAACATAATAGTCTTACGAGAATATCTTCACGACGTATCGCGGACACGTCGCGGCGGCGTGAGCAAGCGGTCACCTAAGTCAGATTACAATTTGTGCAGCACTCGAGTATACATTGTTCAGACGTAGTTTATGTACACACGGCTACACATCAAGCTATACATTTCCAGTTTATGCTGATCTCGCATTGTATAGGATTTCTGTACAATGCGAGGTCAGCTTATACTGGAAAAGTATAGCTTGATGTGTAGGCGTGTGTACCTAGTAACGGTATGCTGTTCGTGATGAGGGAAGGGTCCAGGTTTTGGTTAATTTTGGTTCCGAAACCACGGGTCTGTCCTTATCTGTCTTATTGTTTTTTAGGGTTCCGTACCCAAAGAGTTAAACGGGAGCCTATTACTAAAACTCCGCTGTTTGTCTATTTGTCCGTCTGTCACCAGGCTGTATCTTATGAACCGTGAAAGTTAGACAGTTCAAATTTTCACAGATGACTAAAGAACAGAATAAATAAATATTTAAGGGGGCTACCATACAACATACGTTAATTTTTTTGCCGGCACGACTCTAGGCCTTTTCATAACAATAATAATATATGATGACTACTTAAAATAACTAGCGAAATACACTATACACCTCTGCCTACCTTCGGGGCACACAGGCGTGATGTTGTATTGATGTAATTCAAGGTCAATTTTAATGTATGGACCTAATTCAACACTAGAGCGATTGATTTGGGTGTATGAATGGCACCAACACCATTCATAAAGGGTACACCCACTTGGTCGCGTTACGGGGTTAAATGACACCATTCAATCAATCAATCAATCAATGTATGTGATGCGATTGATATCGATTGGTAATAACTGATTCATGATATGATATTGTAGTGGCTTTCAATTAATTTGTCGACAATTTTGTTGAGGTGATTTGAGTTTAAGTATATGTATACTCAAATATGATTGATTGTCGGTCACGGCTGTCATTTGTGGGTCTTTGACAGTCGATACGGGTCGTCAGAAGCCATAAAGTCTGACAGCCAGTCTTACTAAGGGATATCGTATTACCCAGTAACTGAGTTCTGGTGGTCAGATAGGCAGTCGCTCCATGTAAAGTACTGGTATTCAGCTGCATCCGGTAATACTGGAAACTGACCCCACCATAGATGGGAAAAGGCTAGGCAGATTGATGACGATTGATTTTGGAAGCTAGCTTTTAGATTGCCAAGTTGCGTGTAAAAAGTGGCTTAAAAGGAGATTTTTTATTGAGGAAAAATTTAATTTGCCTTTGAACAAATCATCTGAGCTCATAAACCGTGGTTCCGTCGGATATCCCTTGTCAAATGTACCCATAAGACCATTAAAAAGAACATCCCTGCCGGTCCCCTATCCGTCTCCAATACCGTCCATAATTCCGCCCGGGAAAATCATTACACACGCCCCGCTAATTCGGGTTTCGAGAGACCACCCGACCCCCTACCTCCCCTACCCACGCTGCATCTCATTTTCAAATACCATACTAAGGCGCGATTTCTGTACACCCGATCAGCTGCAAGCTAAACGAATATAAACTCTATATCTTACTTCCAAAGTGCATTTTCCTTAGTTAACAACACAAAGTAGTCACGCCAATTGTAACTTTGTTGACTGGGCGCTAGAGTTAGAATTTCTTTGTGTTTTCTTCGGTACGGGTTTCGACCCAGATGGCGGGGTGGGATGGGGAACGTTTTCCACTGAATAATAGAGGGGAGATTTCCTCTTATTTTTTCGTGAATTTTTTATTTAAGAAAGGGATAAGATTTTAATGTGGGCGCTCCGTGCTTTTATTACGATTGTGAGATATGTCGCTATTGTTGTGAGTCTTGATGCGTATGGGGGTTTCCGCTTAAAGTATTTTGTATGGCTGGAGGACGGAGTTATGTCTTTAATGACGTTTCACTTGATATACTCTAGCAGTTTCTTTATCCTCTGCCATTTTGCGGAGGCTCGCGGTTAGGTATTGTGTCCATTGTTCGGCTTTTCTATTTATAAAGCTTTACATTTTCAAGGGAACTTTTTACGATTAGATAGAATTTTCTACAACTTTTTTCTGCCGTGACCCGACCATTGCCGGTCATCCGATCGATCAAGCTATCAATGTCTAATAATTCACGGAATTCTCCTACACCCAAAATATTTAGTTTAAACCAATCATTTATAGGTACCATCGAAGAAGTTCGTATCTATGCACCGTAAGGACTATTTCTGCTTGCAGCGCTCAGCCGTTATTGAACCGGGGCGGTAACAGATGTAGTCATCGTGTTCACGGGATTTTGTTTTGAAACTGCTAAGATATGAAGTTCTTCGATCGTATATACCTCTCTGACCTCTCTCCCAACATAACAGGATACACATGACTTCCTCTCTTTCTTTCTCTCCATTCATACAACACACATAAAAGCTCGTAGGTACATACTGGCGCGTTATCGCGGGCGCGACAGGCAGCGTTACCCTTGTCGCGCCCGCGATTTCGCGCCTGTTTGTGGGAGCCTTAAAGTCCGTAAGAGCCGTGGTGGCCCAGTAGTAACGGCTGCGACTTACGAATTGTAGATCTTAGGTTCGAACCCCGACAGGCGCTTTACTTTGTATAAATTATTTCACCACCACTTCTCTCAAAACGGTGAAGGAAAAAAACGTGAAGAAACCGGCATTACCCAGAGTCAAAAGTTCGAAGACATGTGAATGTGACATCTACCAACCCGCACTGGGCCCGCGTGGTGGATTAAGGCCCACACCCTCTCACCGAGAGGAGGCCTGTGTCCCAGCAGTGGGAACATTATAGGCTGATAATAATAATATGTTATATACGTAAAGTCCAATAAAATCTCAAGTAAATATCATTATAATATTTATCGGTGCGTTCAATGACGCGGTTCTCTTTGCTAATGCCGACGAGATTGTTATCAATTCAATGATGTTTTATTGTTTTTGCTGTTTGATAAGGGGACACCTTGATGAGAATGATTTAATGATTGTGGATGTATTGAAATTGGTGGCAAGGTTAAGGATGTAATTATAATGATTATAACGAATATAGTGTGCATTCAATTCCAAATGTTGTTTACATGGAACAGTCGGAATTCTTATCCGTTCAAAAACTCTAAAGGCACTTACATACTAGGGCGATTCGTCGCGCGACGCGACGCCGCCGCATTGTTCACCGTGAGAATTTTTTTTGTTAAAATTCGAGTCGCGCGACGTATCGCCCCCGTATGTAAGAGCCTTTATGCAAACATTTCTTAACTGCATAAAACAGTAAAAAAATAAGTATAATAAGTTCAAATGTCACAGTCAAAATTCTTGAACGTTCAGAAATTCATGTAACTAACCGCATAAAACAGTCAAAAATACTTTTGTCAGCATAATACAGTCAGAAATACTTTTTACCGCATAAAATTGACAAAAAATTTCTGCAGAATACCATAATACTTGTCTGCAATATACAGTCCAAAAACAACAAAAAACCTTTGGTCACTCAAGGTTGACTGGTAGAAAATGCCTATGGCATTAGGTCCGCCTCTGTACATCTGTGTGCTTGAAGTAAGTATTAAATAAAAAACCTTTTTTACAAGAAATTAAACCGACGAAAAAAGAACTGAAAAGTGAAAAATAAATAACTTTAATTTCGGAAATCGGTGTCTTCGCTTTTCAATTTTCGGTTTTTGCCACCGACTTCCGAAAATAAAGTTATTTATTTTCATTTTCAGTTATTTTTCGTCGGTTTAATTTTTTGTAAAAAAGTTTTTTTATTTTTCGCTTTTGAGTTACCATCCACTCCAGGGTACTCCAGGGGTTTACTCCAGGTTAAAGACCTGGAGTTGATGATGAGTGGTTGTGTCATCAGAACTATGTATGTGTGCGAAATTTCAACAGAATCGGTTCACAGTTGAAAATTCAGTTGGTGAAAAATCAATCAACCCCATTTTTTCTACGTTTAGGGGTGGATTTTTGGGGTGGTTTAGTTTCCAGTTTTAAATGGGACCAACTTCGAGGTATAAACCCATCCCAATAAAAAAAGAATTTTTTAAATCGGACAACTCACTAAAAAGTTATGCGTGGTCATACATAAAAAAAAAAAAAAAAAAAATATACGTGTCGACTTGAGAACCTCCTCCTTTTTTTTTCGTCGGTTAAAAAATAAAAATACTTTTGTCAGCATAAAACATAATTTTGACCGATCAAGAAATCTGACTGCAAGATAGACAGTAAACTTTGCTAAATTCAAGTATTTATGGAAGTACGAAAGTTAATCTTGTATCTTTTATTTACGACTAGCTTCCGCCCGCGGCTTCGCCCGCGTGGTATTTCGATAAAAAGTAGCCTATATCCTTTCTCAGGCTCTAAACTATCTGTATACCAAATTTCATTTAAATCGGTTCAGTAGTTCTGGCGTGAAAGCGCGACAGACAGACAGAGTTACTTTCGCATTTATAATATTAGTAAGGAAGTAAGGATATTAGTAAGGATAATAAGGAGTAACCTTAAACTCGATCGTACTTAGAAATTCATTTAAAACCACAACAAATTCGAAGTGGATAGGTACGTCACTACTTCCACCACCCAAGGGATCACTATTAGAACTCATACAAACAGTTTCTCATTGTGAATCCTCCCCGGTAGTTCAATATTCAACTACCCACTATAAAATAATCAAACACTACAAGGGTTGGGGTGTCATCACGCCAAGTTGGGGGCAGGGGGGTGGACAGTAATACTTTTAAAAGCGTCATCCCGTCGGCACCCTCTCTCTGAGAGCTTTGTCGGATATCTCATTGTGCGTACAGTCGCACAGAGAAGTCGCTTCGTAACAACACAGTGCGACAGATGCCTTTTTTCGTGAAAAAAAATGGTGTCAATTTTTTCACCGGATTTTTTTTCAATTCGCAAAAATTATCTGGCGATTTTTTTGTTCTTGTTTTTATTTCTTAAACCAGTGTTTGTTTCAATTTCGATGTTGTTTTAATGGAAACCTGTTAGCATTGTATTGATATTCCGTTAAAAAAATACTGTGTGTGAAAGCCATCTGATTTCGAACGTTTAATGAAACGTAAAGTGTGCAATGTTTTCATTTGTAACTGTATTCCGGGTTCTGATTTTGTTACCCGACTGACCCAGAAGGAGGGTAATGTTTTTAGAGAGTATGTATGTATGTTTGTATATTAATAAAACTAAAAAGGTTGAAATAAAAAAAAATATTTAAAAAACAAAAAACCCGACTGCAAAAACCTAATAACCGAAAGGAGAAAAACAAGCATTGAACTTTGTTTTTTGTAAGGTACCTATTGGAGGCGGGGTCAAACAAAAGTTACACCATATTTCAGGTTATTAGTTTGTCCCCGGCTGCAATACATTACAAAAAACAAAGTTCAATGCTTGTTTTTCTCTTTTCAGTTATAGGTTTTTGCAGTCGAGTGTTTGTTTTTTAAATAATGTTTTATAAGTGTATTCTAGGTTCTGCATTTATTTTTGTTATTATTACGATATTTCGCTGCAATTACGGAGCGAATGTTGTGACTAGCTCATAAGTGTATGAATGAATGAGCAAATATAACAGAGGAACGTAGCAATTATGCCCATCTCTTTACACAAAGCTGATGCATATAATATATTTTCAATAAGATCTAGATTCCAGCTATACGAGTCCCAGTGGATGGTAATTGCCTAGAAAGTCCTATTTCCATCCCCCATCCTCCCCACCTGTTTCGTTCGCCCCCCTGCACCACCCCCTAGCTCCCAGTCTGGTCTAGATTTTAGATCCGAGACCTAATCTCGTTTCCAATGGAATTGTGAGAGAATGTATACGTTTTCATTATTACTTGCTGCTGTTTTGTTTGTTTTTGTTGAATGGTATGAATGATGGATTGGAAATGTAGTTTTAGTGCTATGAAACATTACAAAATATCACGCCAGTATACTTCAGAGGGGTAGGAAGATGAGTATAGTACTCTCAAATTTCGTCAGTAATGTTAAAGTCCCACTGTGCCAGTTTATTAACTGTAATGTCAACAAAGCAACAAATAAACTTCCCTACTATTGTAGGGAAGTTTATTTGTTGCTTTGTTGACATTTATTTTAATCTGATGAAAGAAAGAAAGGAGAATATAATAAAAATCAAAAGAAAATAAAACACTTAATTCCATTACCTTAAATCCAGTGGTTAAAAAAGTAATTTCACCATTCTAATTTTTAATTGACTATTTTTAATCCTAACCTGTCGTCACTAAAACAATAAACAGCAATAATTTCCTGGCTCTAATTTGGCCTTTGAACAACAAATAAACCTTCAATACAAAAGCTACCATTTTAAAAGCCCAACTAACCCTTGAAAGGTTATTTACAACAACCAGTCACCATTATTAGGGTATAGTCCCGTCGAAATGCGCCGATATGCGCTGGTTCTCATCGCTGGTCGGCGCAGGCAGATTTCATACATTTTGCCAAATCAGAGCGAACCAGTGAGCGAACGACTAATTCAGATACGAACTTGTCGGAGCTTATTGGCGACACACGACACGCTGGCATATCGTCCCCGGTTACCAGCTTTCTACGTGAATACACCCTTAAAAGCACAGCCAAATGATGAAAGGTCACTTATAAACACTGGGCATAGTACCGTTTGCTATTAAATAAAATAAGACAAATGACTTTTTAACACCATTTTCATGGGTTATCGGGTTTTCAAAGCCATGTCTACACATTTGCTTTTAGTACTCCCTTTGTTTCTAGTCTCCAGCACACGTGTCATAAACTTTCATTAGTACTAAACATTAGCATAGAGAATATATACGTACTTTTGTTAGGCGCCGGACATACATGACTGGCGCGGGTGTGGCGGCGGCGGTGTGGCGCGGGCGTTGCGCCGTTTTTTTTACATTTCATACAAAATGTATATGAGTGACGAGGCGCGCAATATGCACACATGGCCCGTGGGGCGCGGTGCAGGCGAAATATGAAAGGAGCGGCGCAGCGCCCGCGCCGTGTTGGTGCTGTGTCTCATTTTAAGCGCTTGCGCTTGGCGTATACCTTGTTCTGGCACTTGATGTACCACAGCTTGGATTTCTACTGTTTTTTATATACACTAGTATTATAATTCCTAACTTTTCTAACTTACATTATAAATGCGAAAGTGAGTTTGTTTGTTTGTTACACTGTCACGGTATAACGACTGAACAGGTTTGGATAGAATTTGGCACATGAATGAACCATGACCTGGGTTAGGACATAGGATACTTTACTATTTTTTATCCCAGTAATACGTTTCTGTGGGATAATTTCAGACCTCAACGCGGGCGAAACCGCGGACGAAAGCTAGTACATATTTGAAGCATGTTAAAAAAATATAAAGAGAAAAGATTTGTATTTTTGTTTGTAACGGATAAACTCAAAAACTACAGGACTGATTTAAAAAATTATTCACCAGTAGAATGCTATATTATCACTGAGTAACACAGGCTATAATTTATAAAGATATCACGCGGGCGAAGCCGCTCGGGGAAGCTAGTGTTCAAGTTTAAACGTTCAACATCTGCAAAGAAAAACCTACGGTATTTACTGTGCCTGTATCATCCTACTGCCGCCAAGGCCTCGCCCAATGGCTTCGAGTGCTAATATGGACCACTAATCGTCTTTTTGGTCCAGCTCGTCCCGCGATCTTGTACGGTATTTATGTGTATAAAAGTTTAGCTCTATCTAAACTCAAGCGCCACATTCTTTCTATTGGACAAGGAGTAAAAAAAATCTAAATGCCAATATATCCTTACTTCCTTACTAATATTATAAATGCGAAAGTAACTCTGTCTGTCTGTCGCGCTTTCACGCCAAAACTACTGAACCGATTTAAATGAAATTTGGTACACAGATAGTCTAGAGCCTGAGAAAGGACATAGGCTACTTTTTATCGACACACCACGCGGGCGAAGCCGCGGGCGGAAGCCAGTCTGTAATAAGAGAAAACGCAATAAAAGTTTAGCCCCATTATCAATAACCACTTCTGTCGGATTAACCCTATACCAACCCCTAATAACTCTTAAGCGAGCGTCCAATTTCACACCGACTGTTACTAAAGATGTAAATATTAAATCCAATTTACGAACATACCCTTCACCTAACCCCCTCGATTATCCACACAAAAAAAAAACATGAATTATGACTATTATAACCTCTCCAAAACCATTGTGTGGTATTAATCGCCAATTCGTTATAAATACGCACAGTGAGCCACCCCGACTATTTGCGCAGACAAAAAAAAAAATGTGAATATGATTTTATGGCAGGTTAAATCTATTTAAGGGGGATTAAGTTATGAGTAATATTTCTATTTGTAAGGGGCATTTAACGAGCTATTTGACGCCTTTTGGCATCGCGTGCGGTTCGCGGGGCGCCATTCAACGCGAGATAACCTATAATTATGATCCATCTTACCACTATAGCGGTTTTATAAATGTTTGTTTTCATGTCAGGTGAGTTATAATCATTGAAGAGATGATTAAATGATCGCACGCTGTTTGATGCGGCTTTTGATTCCGCCATTTTATTTATGCTAGTTATCATAAAATGGTTTCACGGAATCGCTTTACGCTGTTCACTAACCGATCGGATGTTTTATTTAAATTAAGTTTACACACACAGTGACATTTTTTTTTGCTGTTTATGTCATTTTTTTTACATGAATATTTATGAAGTCTACGGCAGCCCACGGGACTAGCCGATGTTGTTCTATGTACATTAAATATGTACCCTGTATACGCGACGTATATTAATTTCCATCGAATCCAAAATCAAAGGCGCTCTCGTCCCAGAGGACAGCCCACTGGTCTAATGTGCCCATTCTCTGGACAAAGCGGATTATTTTTGATGTTGTCATATCTCGAACCTATTAACATAATGTGGTGACGTGATTCCCTTGTTTAGGTTTTTTGTCTTGTTACTTTTTTCTCACTTGTCACACTGTGTGGTCTAATAGATATTATGTTTTGACCAGTTTCCGAGAAGGCCTGCTTCGTTAGCGTGTTGTGGGATTATTTTACGTCATGCGAGATAAAATATGAAGTCATTTTTTCTAACAATATTGAACCGTAGGTACCATACCCTAGTCTAAAGGTTAAAATTACTGTATCAATAAAACACAACGCTTAGCTAAACGATGCAAACATAGTTTTCCACTTAAAGCAAAATTATTAAACCGATTACCTACGGACTCCCTTCGTTTGCCCACAAAATACTCAATTACGTAAACAAGGCAAAGAAAAATTCAAATAAAAAAATACTACCGTGTGCCGGCAATACTGTAAAAGTGAAGGAAAACAAAACACACCATTAAGTTAGTCGCAGTTGCTAAACAAGCCAAGTTTTCCCACAAAACGTGGGTTTAGCGTTAATATTTCAAGTGTATTGTTTGAGTAATTGCTCGCCCCGCGAAATAACCTAATGGGCGCACTTTGAGCGCAGTGAAAAAAATCGATTCACCCATATTTGTTGTTAATTATAGTCGGTTGAGCCGTCTTTCCGCTTCTGCTGGTTCGAATACGATTTAAGACCCTCCCTGGTCCAATTACAGAGTTCTCAAAAGTCCCCCCTCTTACCCTCCCCCTCTCATTTTTAGATCGAGGCTCGTTTTAATGACCTCTCGAGTTCCCGATGTTCATTTGTCGCGAGGGTTTTTGCGTACGATTATTTCGCTTTTTCTTTTTGCCCCGTAACGATTGGAGAGTGAAGCACCGTGGTGGAACGCACTCGAGACCTTAGAAATATTATAATAATATATTTCAGTTTAATTTTTCGTGTAACGTTGGCAGAAAATAATGTTGCCATTTTATGTACGATAAAAAACTGGGAAAATGGGATATGTGCTATGCATGGAAACAGCTTACTTATGATGATCGATTTTAGCAAGGGCATTATATAGACTTTGAAAGTTGCAAGTGAAGGTAGTGTATAGCTACACTAATATTATAAATAGAAAATATTTGTATTTTTGTTTGTAATGAATTCTTTTACCAGTATGATGCTATATTACTTCTGAATAACGTAAGCTATAATTTATAAAGATATCACACGGGCGAAACCACTACTAGCGGAAGCTAGTAAGATTTAAAATAATGAAGTAAATGACAATCATTGCAAGTAAAACTTTTTTTTTCCATTTATTATTATCCCTCATAACCTTACTGTTTATTTTCACTGGCGAAACATTCACAACAAAACATGTTGAAATTTCTGTTTTCTATCAATGTTCCATACAATTTTTGACAGGAACTAGAGATTTAAACATGTTTTGTTGTGAATGTTTCGCCAGTGCAAACGCACAGTTAAATGTACTAACTAATCAGCAAATTCTTTTTAAGTAACGCGATAAAATCTCCATCCAAAAATTGATAACTCCATACATTTCACATCTAATTGTTTAAAACCCCGTCCCCAGTTCCCCATATTAAAAATTTGTCCCCATTACTATTTCCATAGAAAACGTTCGACTGCACGAGGGGGTCTCTTTGTCCTGCATGTTTGGAATCCTGTAATTTTCTATGATTCTGCAGTTTGCCCCAGTTTGCCGTAATTGTATAGGGAAGGATATTAATTCTGAATTACTCCCTTTGCAGCCCTTTGTGAGGATTTTTTAATCTGCGCTAATATAGTCGTTGATTGCACAAATGATTACCGATGGATCAACCGTTATTGACTTTGCTATGATTGGAAAAAGGAGTTTTTATTTTTTGTCTGGCTTGATTATTGATTGTGTCCACTGTGCGAAGTTTAAGTGCGGTCGAAATATGGAATGGAATTCTTAGAAGAATATTAAGTAGTATAGATTGAAACGTCGTTGGTATTTTAATTTTATACCATCATACTTTTTAGACATCATGTCCACAATAAAAATAAAAATAAAATTTTAGAATTGGTTACAATTTTAACGATACGTTTTATTTGATTTTAGTAATCAAATCATACGCAGATGGACCTAAAATAAATGTTGATAAAATTCGCCGGCGTTTTACCAATTCAGTACTTATATTATTTAGTAAATAAAACAGTTCATCAACAAATTGCTGCCAACAAATAGAAAAAATACTATTGATTACAGAGCAAACAAAATTCGCTCTTGACACGAGATGAGTAAACACAGACAGACATACAGAATACAAATACTGATCTTCATATACAAACAAAATCTACATTGTGAACGGTCCATACTGTACCTTCCCAGGCCCAACAAAATAACTAATGCATCTAAAATAACCAAAAATAAACTCTAACTCCTACAAAATTAGGGTGAATGCAAATGTTATCACCCATGTCGTGCGCTAGACGGATTTTTAAAACGACATTTTAGAACACGACGACACGACATGTGTCATCACATCATGTCAATGCAGGGATTATGATAACCATCGTACGGATGCCATCTAGCATGGGGAATCGCCCTTTGCGATCTCGACATTACATTCATAGTACGAACTAACCGAAGCGAACACTACAGCCTATTTCCAACTTTAATTAAAGACAATACAGTTGAAATTTATGTGCGTTGATTATTAAAAATCCACAAGGGTGATCCAGAAAAGACAATTTAACCCTAAAAAATGGTGCATGGACATTAATCCGCATGTAATATCGCAAATTTGTCATCGGTTCGTCGGGCCGGGTTGGGCCCATCTGTCAGTCAATACGCAATTCGATTTGGCGCTATTAGAGACGGGAGTGCAGAGTATTGCGGCACTTGATTGGATGAATAAAGACAATATCCCGCTGAAAATATCGTCCACCTGTTTAGATAAAGCTCGGCTTTGTTTTGGAAAATTGGACTTGGATTCTCAGTTGATGATTATACTTACCAATTTTTTTTTAAACTCAGATGTTTTACTAGATATTCACATCAATAATATATCAAATAGCCACTCTTCTTCCTTAACCCTTCATACTTCTAATAAACTGTATTCAAATTGATATTCAAAGGACTCATATTCATAAAGTTACCCCTTATCAAGTCAATAATAACACCCTAAATATGAAACGCTTAATAAAATCCGCATATACCATTTCGTTGAAGCGGTAATAAATTGCCCTTTTTGACGTCTTATTCAGAAAACTCAGCGACTCATGTGTCTGTGTCAGACAGGGGGGTAGCGCGGATAATAATAAATGTATTCGGATATATCGGATACTCGATAGCGCCACGCGTCTATCGTCTTCAGGTGACAGCAACTGGGCCTTCCACCCTAATTTTTGGACGTCTGGTATTTTGTTGCATTATTACGACGTTATGTCACATTGAGTAATTAAGTTTGACAAGGAAATCGTGTATTTTTTTATTCATGAATAATTTGTATCTGACTTTTCAATCAACTGTGGATTGCATGCGCAAGACTTAGATCCGTATTCTTTTATTACAATGTTCAATCTTGAAACACGATTTAAATCTGACTACATCAGATTTCATAGTCTAATAATCTATGTTATTTAAATAAGTAAAGATTCCTAATTAAACGTCTTCCATGAATATGCATAGGCACAGCTTTGGAAGCTTTATTTGCCCGCAGTGTTTAATCATGAATTTGTAAAATTAATAGCACATAAACCAATACATGCCTAAACCAACAGAATTGCAACACTAAATAATAAATAAAGAATTTAAAAAAAGAATAAAGCATTGAATTGATTTGATAATAAAACATGACAATATAAAAAATAAAGCCGTTCGCACACCGCGTCGCTCGCAGGCGCGTGCCGCGGACAGACGCGATGGGCGTGAACGCATCGCATCTAATAAGCCTGAGATAGAGGTTTAGATAGCAAGATATTTTTTTGTTTTTTTTATTATTTTTATTTTAGCTAGCTTGTATCAATCAACATTTTGTGTTACAATGAGCGATTTTAAAATAATTTTAATATCGCTATTTAATCGTCAATCGTTTTAATTCAAACAAATAATAAAATGCCTGAATGTAAATGAATGTTTTAGTTATGTCTCAGTCATTCTCTTTAATCAGTAAGTTATCAAGAGGTAAACATACGAAACATACTACATAGGAATTTAATCAAGAGCGCAGAATTTCCTATTCTGGACAGCTGGAATTCCGAGAGTCCGTACTTACGAGACAAGTCGGAAAATTCCGATATAATAAACGTGAATAAACTTTTAGACTAGCAAAGGTCTTACTTTGCCAGTCTAAAAGTTATGTTTTAAGGTGCAAAAAGCTGTCGGCCTGATGATAGGGCTGTGTTAAACCAATATGCTTAACTGTTTCAAGAAAATCTCGTCCAATACCTGTATTAAATCCGTGCCTTGTTGGGTAGTCGCGTGCCGCGGACAGTTCGATCGGCGTGTGCGCATTGCTCGTAATGAACGAGCACGACACGCGGTACAACGCATTTGTCGGTTTTGATAAGTTGTTCACATTTTAATGTTGGGATTCGCTGTGTATTGGTGACCGACATTATCCGATTTTTATTTTTGTTAATTAAAAATATAAGTACTTGGTAAGTAAGTAGGTAAAGCGTATATAAGTCCAAATTATTTGAAAATATTGAGGTCATCATCATCTGCCTAGCCTTTTCCCAACTACGTTGGGGTTGGCTTCCAGTCTAACCGGATGCAGCTGAATACCAGTATTTTACATGAAGCGACTGCCTATCTGACCTCCACAACCCAGTAACCGGGTAATACGATACCCCTTGGTAAGACTGGTTGTCAGACTTTCGGGCTTCTGACGACCCGTAACGACTGTCAAAGATCCACAAATGACAGCCGGGGCCAACGGCTTAACGTGCTTTCCGAGGCACGGAGGAGTCTCGATATGCAAAGATGGTAACCCATCCACGGACCAACCCTGGCAAGCGTAGCTTAACCTGAGGGATCGACCCGTGCGGCTGTTATTACGCAGCCACGAGCTCCTGAAAATATTTGAGGTGAAAAGGATAAATTGTATTCTTTTTTATTTTAACTTACATCTTTAGTAGGTACCTACAGGAAATGTTTGTAAAAAACAAAAGGCAATTTCACACTACACTTTTTGCCCCGTGCTATCTCTATTCCAATCAGATTTCAAATTGATAATTTTTTATTTTTTTATTCTTAATTTTATTTGCATAGTACCTATCACACTTTTAATTAGTACTATAAAACTAACTTAAAAAAACAATAAACCCCAGTGTTATAAATTAAATAAAAAATACTGTAAAAGCTAAAAAAAAAAACCCGTCATTCGTTTTGCCGCGTGTCCGAGACAAGTGCGTTGGGCGTGATCGATTCGTTCGCGATACAAAACATGTCAATCAAACAGAAATAGACGCATGGTTTTTTGTATGCACGTGTTTCTGTGACAAATAAACCTATTTTTCTTTCTTTCTTTCTTTCTTTTCATTTTGTAGTATCGCTTTAAATGGAATAATGGTTTACGTTTATTCATTTCATTCATTTCATTTCATTTATTTCAGTAACAATTTTTACATTTTATCGAACATTGTGAACATGAACATGAACATGTGTATTACATACATAGATGTGCGTGGATGGTATGACTAATTTACTGCTGTAATAATTGTTTTGACAGGATTTTCTTTGTTGGGAAGATACAATTACATTATTACTAATTAGTATTTATTTAATACTAGCTGATGCCCGCGACTTCGCTCGCCTGGATGTCGTTTATTATACACTAAAACCTAACTCGAGAACCACTCTATCCATTGGTGAAAACAGCATGAAAATCAGTGCAGTAGTTTTTGAGTTTATTGCGTACAGGACGACAGACAGAAGCGGCAGAGGACTTTGTATATTTACTTTTATTCTGTAGACAAAAATGTCTGGGATATTTTGATATGACTCCGCTGTTTTTTATGATCTATTTACGTAAATTACTTATACCATTGGATATTTCATTGGTCATTTTTACAAAAAAATAAAACCCGTGTGGTAATTTTAGCAATTGAGATACCAAATTTAACATTAAACTCCCAAACAATAAAACGAATTGATCAAATCGCTTAGATAGCATGAAAAAAATGTGATAATCGATCAAAAACGCAAAACTAAAACCGTATCCACAGGTTATCTAATCAAATCAAAGGAAGTTTACTTACAAGTTAGTTTAAACAGTTCACTTACTAAGCAAACAAGTGAAAATATATTTACTCTGTATATCGATATATTTTTTAAATGACTACAAATCGATTATCATCAATGCATTAACTGATAAATATGGGTTGAATTAGATAACCAAAATATAACCAGTCCTGTGGGACCTCAGACCACATAAAAAATCAAGACAGAGCGCTGCGTACAATACAGTGAAGTATGCCAAAATTCACACGCATACATTTAAAACCATTTACAATCAAACTACACCTCACGAAGTGCACACATGTTTACGAAACTGGCCTCACGTCATCGTCTCTGTTGACAGCGGCAGCGCTCTGTCTTGGTTTTTGAGTTGGTCTGAGTTTGAGACTTAGTCTATAATTTTATTGTCTAAACATAAATGATGTAACCCATATATTGTAACAATATTTTGATTTAAAAGAGTGTCCGTGGAGTTTCTTGCCCGTTCTTCTCCATAGGTACCTACTACGCTTTGGAATGGGCAACTAGCTTCATATTTCTGACTGACCGACTCCTTGACAATTCAAAAGTGCCTGTAAATGGTTTAATTGAAATAAATGCTTTGAGTTTGAGTTTTGAGTTTGAGTCTAAAATACAGGTCGGCTATCCAATTTCAAAAGCTAGCAACAGAAATTTCTCAAAAAACGGTGTTTTTGCATAGTATGACTTGACAGAGAGATTGATTGAGATTGAGAAATGTCAGTTGCTAGGTTTTGAAATTGCACAGCCGAGCTTTTTACAAGCTAATAAAATTTATCATCTCAAAACTACAGTCTTTTCCCGATTTTTATATCTGTACGCTTGTCAACGTGAAAATATTACAGTCTATGTGGTTTAAGTAACAACGTTTTGACGTTCAAAAATGCCTTTTATTGTCTATTTGAAATAAACGATTTGACTTTGCCACTAATAGAGGCTATTTTAATTCCCCTGCCATTACTTCTCTCTCTTAAAACACACTAAAACAAAACAGTTAACCCGTAGTTCTATCTAATCGCATCAAAGGAAGTTTAGTAGGTAGGACAGTGTCTAGGCGGACATACGGACATACACATAGTACAGTCGCGTCCGCTCGGCCAAAACTAGACTTTCGTTGATAGAATATTAAATACTTCCGTCTCAGAGTTCGGCACTTATTAATAGATTTTTTAGCTCCAAAGACAGTTTGTGTGGTCTTATGATATGTATTTAGTAGCAAAAACTACGTACTACAACCATAGACAAACTTCACTGAAACTAAAATAAAAAATCATTTTTTTGACGTTGTCGTACAAACCTAAGTGATTTCCTGTTAAGTAAGTGCGTTTACAGAAACAATTTAATAATTTAAAAAATATCCATTCTCAAGGAAATTCCTAAAATACATTACCCCTCCTTCTGGGGCAGTCGGGTAAAAAATATTAATCGACATACCTAAAGTCGAAAGGAAAAATATAAAACCAGTGGAAAAATATCCCAGTGTTTACTGTTGTCATTAATAATCTGCGCAGAAATCGCTACCGCTGGAAATTAAAATGTTTAGATAATATCAATTAAAAGCAATATCGTGTTTAATTAATTTATCTGTCGATTAATCTATTGGCGATATTATCAAGTACTTAATGCCTAAATCAGACACATGGTTGCCACCACCGCAGTCCACACCAAGCAAAAACAGTTATTAAAATTATCAAAAAAAGTTTTTCTGTTGCTTGTTTCATGTATTTTCGCCATTCACATAAAAATCACAGCCGGATCCGGTTTTACAACTTTTATATTGAATATTTGCAAATTGCCACCTTTTTATGCATGGCAATTATTCGGATAAAGCCTGTTTCTCAACGGCTGAATTACCAACGAAAGCAATTATTTTAGAAAAAATCTTAACAAAGTGTAACGCTGTACCATGAAGTACGAAAACAATTATATTTTATAGCTAAGAAATAAAAAGCTAATTACGAAAAAATGCTCACTTCAACAAAAGCTTTTGACTGACTGAACATCTTTTGCTCACGACATCAAAAAGCATTTTACGTGAAACAAACCGCGTTCGCGTATCCCCAGTTACCTACATTCGCGTCAAAGAGTCACCCAGTTCTTTTTACCTTGCGACTTATTCCCTACATCTAGATTTGAGACTCAGTCTAGACTGACGGCTGAATTTTTGATGTCTTCACCGTCGACGGCTTTTAGCGTACGGCTTGGGGATTTAGGAACGAAGCGACACGTGAATTGTGAATAGTGTGGAGGCTGTATCGAGAATTAGATGGCTTTAAGCTCTGTCACAGTTCCAACTTGGAGATTATTTTATCTTTGCTATTTGTCGTGTTTAACACAGCTGCATGATAATGATAAACCTAATACTAATATTCTAAATGTAAGTAAAAAAAGTTTTGATGTTTCAATTTTTGAGTTTGCTTGATTGATACTCAATAACACTTTATTTGGGATGAAATTTGTAACGGAGGCAGACTATGACCTAAATAAGAATATATACTTTTCACCCAGAAACATGGAGGATGTGAGTGAAACCGCTGGCAACAGCTATAGCTGTAATTGTAACCGATTCATGATTAATTGTAACGTGTGTGTTCTCAGTAAAAACATTAGCACTGCATCACCCATTAGCTTAAATGAAAATTCATCGCGAATTACAATGAAAAATTAATAAAAAAGTTTAGCGCTCGATTAGCCAGTGTTATCTCCGTTGTGCACCCACCCTTACAACAGAGTTTTGTAACGATCGCAAGTTACTCGTGCGTCAAAAACAGCGTGATTATCGCTATCTTTACATTCAACACATAGCCTTACATTAGCTAACTGTTATAGCGGCTCATTATGCGATAAATAATAACGATTAATATTCACAGGCGGCCATGTTGAGTATCGCGGTAGCATCGCCCCGCCCACTTTTGATATTAGAATTAATTTAATTCGCAAGAAACGACGCCTTAACGAACTCGCGACACGAACAGCGCCACTTTATCTCCGTGCTAATGAATTGTAGCCTTTATTGTCTAAGCAATAAAATTACATCAAGGTATCAACTTAAAATGGACGCATTGTACGGTAATTGAACATACGACCGATCATCGCCTTTTTAAACGAGTAAATAGAAATTAATAATTGGTAGTTTTTGTACAAAAGTTCTTCTAGATATAAATTCCATTTGTCCGCCCCCTCGATGCCATAAAAGCTTAGCTAAGCGACGATCTGACATTTTATTCGCAAAAAATACAGACGAATCGAAAAGTGATTATCATTAATTTTATTTATAGGTTTATCGGGCCAGGTTAGTTGTGTTTGGTCATAAATGTCATAATCGTAAAATTTTAATGCCCAATAAAAGTCATTCTAATCGAAAATCAGTTCCAAAAGCATAATTTTATTTTGTACATAAACATTTAATATTGACATTTGGCCCGTTCAAAACTAGGGTGGCCAAAAGTTACATAACAGAAACTGACAAGTAAAACAATATCTAGATTTGTTTAAATAAATAAGCGGCTTGAAGCGAATGCTTTAAAAGTTATTGCACCCAAGTGTGATAGCATCTTTCACGACCGACCGTGGTATCTGTCTGTTTAAAGAATTTAAGTATGTATTAAAATATTATGTATGTAATTATTATGTAAATGTTTGGACTAAAAGAACATTATACGATATTTATCACCTATTTTTCTGTGGTGTTCTGTAAAAAATTCTACTAATAATGCGTTTAAAAAGAAATAATGGATATAGAAGTAATTTTGCATAATTACATGTTTATAATTTTGAGATAAATCAGAGGTTACCTTCATGCACATTAAAACTAATGTAAAGAACGTAACGACTTAAATGTAGAAAAAAATCGCTCCTCAAGTATTTTTTTTCTTACTGACCTGCCGAAACATCTGGAATATTTTATATACCAGAACATTTAAAGGCTCTGATAGCAAAAAACCTGGCAAGCCTCTTATCACACGAAAAGCTTTGGAGCTCAGCTTAGTGACACGAGAAAAAAACGAGATTATATCCGAGATAAAACCTCGGATTTTAAAGTCATTGTTGAAAAACAAACGCCATTTATGTAACTCTTGAGTAAGTGAGATAAACAATCTTTGTTTTGAGATGCTCAAGTGAGTTAAAGTTTTGTAGCTTTTTATATTGACTTAGCTGTCTTATCGTGCTTTTGCCTCTGCACTCTTTAAGGCTAGCAATAGTTAAGATACTTTATAACTAAGATATCTTTAAATATTGGTGTTCTTCCGATTATCAACAACTTTTTCGTTTTTATTTTTGCTAATATCTATGCTGATCAAAAGTTATGCTTCTCTATCTTTTGTACGGTCAGTCGTAACTATATTTTAGCCTATCGCGACATTTCAAACGTTTCCGTGACGGAGCGATTTCGCCTGAATTATATAGCATGTCAGTATACGTACGATTAAGCTTGGGATCTATTCCAATCTTGCTTTGTCCCAGCTTTTAACATAACTTAGTACTAAATGTACGAAATATGAATTTCTAGTTTGACAAGAATGTAAGTTATTATAACAACATTGGAAATAATCTTACAGATGCAATATATTTTCGCATTAACATTTCCTGTCAGGAAAAGATGTAATAGGTCTTAATAAGAGGTATCTTGGTGTACTCGCCGTAGCAGAAGCTACGCATAGAAATAATATATAGAATTAAACAGATCAGTAGTACACAATTACTAGGAAGCTGTTAGCTTATCGCCTAAGTAATTTAAATACTAGTTTTCCGCACTTATGTCTGTAAACTGGTATGCAAAGTTAAGCACAATTTACCCTAATTACCTTTATTGCAAAAAAACATTGATGAAACCGATTTTTTCATCTTTATAAAACACATTCGGCCAAAATGAGTCGTTGAATGAAACCGTTGATGTTGTGTGCTTAAAATTCCATATTTATTGAAAATCTCCGACTGCATATCGATAAAAGTGAGAGTGTATACCGCTGAATGTAAAATATTCAATTTATTAAATAAAATACATACTCATTCAATGAAATCCTTTTCGGTAATTTGTCGTTTAACAGTTTTCACTGTCAAAATATACGTTTATCTTATTAGCGGTAACTTTAATTCCTTATTTTAATAAACACAGAATACTTGACAAAGTAGTGCGAAAGCGAAATTAATTTAAAGTATACAAAATATTATGACAGTTTTTTTCTCCACTTTTGACAGTTTGTGAAACACCTTTTGTATCGATTGTACATTTGCTTGCAAATATTTTCCTTTTAATATGTCCTTACGAGTGTAGCACAGATCTAAAAATCATTTCGCAAATTGGAAAATGTCAGTGTAGATTGATATGACGGATTCTTTTTACCTATTTTGATCAACCTTTTTTTTTTCGGAATCCATATGCATGTTAATCTAAATTCAAATATATGGCAGGTTTTTATTTGTCCATCAAAATTCAAGAAGCATCTATTGAAGCATTGATACTTTTATTTGCTACCTTTACTTGATGTGTAACTTTAGCATAACTAACAAATTGTTTACTATTTGTTTCAGGTACGTATTACAAGCAAACCAAACATGCAACATCATTGTAAGTAGTGTGACCACAGGACCGCCTTTAGAGAGACATATAGCGACTAATCTGTCCGCATTGCGATGCTCCTCGCGTCCACTCGACGTGACGTTTTCTCGCCCACAGAGGGCGTTTGTGTGCAATCTCGGCTATGTAATCAAATTGCTAATGCTGGGCGCAGGTTTTGTAGGCGGTAGAGTTTCTTTCTTATATCTTGTTTTACAGGATATGACATGTTCTAGTGCTATTGAGATGGTCGTTAAAATTTGAGTGTTTTCTGTTTCTTGGCATTTTTGCGACGCTCACGCTTTCGGGGCGTGTTTTACATGCCATTTTCGTGTTATGTCTTGTTTTATAACGTAATTGCTATAAAACTGGTGGTAATAGGTTAGGTTCCGTTAGTGAATGGGAAATCCCGTTGTAACGTCATAACGTTACAATAGTTACTTTTCTTGTATTTGCATTTCGCTGTACGGCAATATTCCTATTAAAAAACATCTACACAAGTCAATAATTTATTTTTATTTTTTATCTTCACTTTTAGTTTCTGCCTGTGTTGCCGCGTTGTTCTTCTAAACTACGCAAGAGATTTTTATGTGGTTTTCACCATCATTCAGAGAATTCGGTAGGTTTATGTGTTTAGTATATTTATATTAAACTAACATATAATAAAGAAATCACGATGTTTTATGTAATTGAACTAAACCGGGCAAACCAGGGGAAGGTCGCTAGTAGTTAAATAAAGCGTGTTCTAATAAAAATATCAGCAAAAAAAGGTTCAAAGTTTAACGTCATACTTGAGGACATCAAAGAAAAACGCGGCTTTGAATAGATTACTAAAATGCAAATTGGTAGATAATGTCATAATGTCGAAACTCATAATACGCCGTTTCACATGACGCCACGATGTTTTATTTATACTGTGAGGGGAAATAGGCGAATTATGACATGACCCTTTGGAATGGAAGGACTTTTTCCAATAACACACCGTGTTGTGTACACTAATATTATAAAGAGAAAAGAATTGTAGTTTTGTTTGTAATGACTAAACTCAAAAACGACAGAACCGATTTAAAAAATTATTTCAACAGTATAATGCTATATTATCGTTATCACTGGATGTCGGTTGTTATATACTTAAACCTTCCTCGAGAACCACTCTATCCATTGGTGAAAACAGCATGAAAATTGGTGCAGTAGTTTTCGAGTTTATCGCGAACAGACAGACAGACGTGGCGGAGGACTTTCGAGGCTAGTTTCAAATTCATAATTATTGAGTTAGTAGTGGGAACAAGATGGGAAAAAGTTTTTTTTTGCAGTTTTTGAGGGTCATCTTATCCTAAGAAGCAGAACTGATAATGTTATAAATATGAAAGTTTGTATTTTTAGACGTTTGTTACTCAATCCCGCAAAAACGGCTGAACGGATTACGATGAAATTTAGCACACAGATAGTTTATATCCTGAATTAACACTTTTTATCCCGGTAGTATGTTTCCGTAGGATAATTTCTGACCTCCACGCGAAACAATTTATTTCGTGTATTCTATTGAGGTCCTTAAGGTCTCAATCCACAAACACTGCGGCTACAATATCCAAAGCTTAATAAGGTTATTAAAAAAGCGCTAAATAGGTAATTTGTTGCCTTATTCTGTCATTACATTCATAAAACACCATATAACTACAGTTGTATATTAATGATAGGAATTTAAAGCACTTTTAAATATTCAAAATAAAAAGAAGCACTAACAAACTCTGTGCACAACTGTGTCAACAGTGTTTAGTAGAAAAACAGTGAAAATATTTGGTGTGCATTAGCATGTCAAAGGGCGGGATTGGCCGGACCGTCTCGAAACCTTCACCCACCTGGACACCCTAGCGTAACACTTTTGTCGCTCAGATTACTTTCAAAATTAAGTTAAAAACCAATTTAGTTTCGTTCAGTGATTTTCCAGCAAAAATGTCCTCCGAAGGATCACGGCACGCAAATTAAGATGTCTTGAACAGTAGTAATTTCTAAACGTCTATCATTTAACTAGAAAACAAAGCTAAGCGTCGGTTACCCAGCTTTCGCTTACAGACGCCGGCGGCGGCAACTTCAAAGGGATCCCGACCGCACCCCCTCCCCTGTCGCGCGCCAGCCACCCCCCGTGCCCGAGGCGCGCTGTTGACGACCGCGTTTGTTCATTGCGGTGGCACTATGTATTTGGGAAACGGATCAGTGTGTGTTAACCTTAAACCCGAGTGTTGCTTGTGACAATTTACGTAATCACATTTTTTGGTAGGCTTTGTACATTTCTCCTTACGGAGCTATTGCTAGGCGGATTTTTGCTTTATTTTTTATTAATCTCGTGATATTTCGTGTGTCATGTTTCATGTATTTGTATTCCTGGAAAATGTGGAAACTCGTTCGCAGTTTTCAGTCTAGGTTTTTTATTTTCATATTCTCTTAAAATGAATATTAAAAAAAATGTTGTCCTATGGATCTTAAAGAAAATCAAGTAAATATTCAAGTTAAAGATAAAGCAGGTAAAGAAAAGAATAAATAACCTTTAAAAACGAACAATAAGTAGACGCCCACCCGAATGCAAAATAGGTACAAGACTCACGAGATCGTTTCAAAAATAAAGTGTGTGCGACCAAGAGAGAAAAATACTGAACTACCCTCCCTTCTGGCACGTGTCCGTAACAGCTATGAATATTGATATGTCTCATTATACGAAGTTTGCATTCAGTGAGGACTTTCAAAAATTAAACATCAATTTTCTATTGCTGAATTATTTTGGAAAGATACATAATTTTGAACTTTCGATGTGTCCTTGGTTGACAAAAATTGCTACTGAAGATTGAGATTGTTAGGAGCATGTACGACTTGTTAGATAAAAACGAAGTATACCTACTAATAAAATGTTTTTACTAAACTATAATTAATTTATGTCTTAAGACATCAGAGCCAGCAAAGTTTTCCGAAAAGTTTTCATAACTACCCGAAGCTCAAACAATATATACGTCCAATTACCACAATGTCTTAGCTCACACCACTCAATTAATCCCAAATCCATGATAATTAATGCGACATATTCAATATCACGCATTGTCCCACGCTGGGCGCCATAATTGCTGGTTATGTCGTAATTGGGCATGCCGGTTAGAAGAATTACGGTAATCGTCGCGTGCGGTCGTCCCTACCGTTAATGAGGCGAAACTTTTCACAATAAAATGTATTTAAAATTATTTTGTGAAAATTGGGGGTAGGGGAAGCTTTTACGTTTATTTTGAAAATTAATCGAAGAATACAAAACGTTTTGTAACTTCTACTTAGATCATCACATTTAATTTTATCAAATCGACATAAAGTCCTTCCCGAGGCAGAATCGGACACATAAGGGGTATTAAAATGAGAGTCTTCGACTTAATGACATGAAACCTTTTATTTAATAGAGTGGTTATTCAGGGGTAGAAATATGACAGTTTTAAATAAATTGCGAAAGTTTTAGAGATTCTTTTATAAACCTCAAATTGAGGGTAGACAGAAATCTAACGTTGCATAGATGCCATGATGAGTTAGATTGCATGGGACGGTTCCCAAAACCACAATCCCATAGCAAGAAATGCAGACGTAGACATTAGTTTTGCATGTCGAATTCATTCAATGTAGTCGAAAACTAGAAACTTTTTTTGAAGTTTTCATTTTCTTTAAAGCTTATTTACCTGTTCTTACTTCTATGATTCCTTGTAACAGTTAACCCTATCGCAAAACTACGGTAGGGCGGACAATAGTAGCAAAACGACGAAAAATCAATTTGTAAATGAAAATGAGGGTAGTTTGTAGTGCGCAACACTCGTACTTGATGTAGTTAATTAATAAGACCAAATTCAAACAAATCGTGAGTATTATTGATACACTCAATGCTTAGGGTCGCGGATTTGTGCTAGGGTTGCTAGTTCATATTGTTGGAAAAATGCTGCTTTTTTTTTGGATTTTACCTACTTTGCTATGAAAAAATACTAACTTTTTATACGTCTCTTAAGCTAGATAGAGGTAATCTATACATATTATAAATTAAATTCACTTTTCGTTTTTTTCTGTATGTCTGCGTTGTCCTTCTAAACCACGCAACAGATTTTGATGAGGTTTTCACCATCGTTCAGAGAATTTATTCCGGAAGGTTTATGTGTACTATACGTTAATATTAAAATTACATATAACTAAGAAATCTCGAAGTTCTGTCATGTCGTAAAAACCGTGCGAAGCAGATGGCGGATTGCTAGTCTTTAATAATTACTTACATAGGTCCACGATGATGAAATCAAAATACTGTTTTGTATAATAGGTAATAATACTAACTTATCTGTATCTAACTGATATAACAAACGACAGTCACCACTAAATTTTACTAAAGTGTTAAATTGAATTTTATAGGACAACATTTGAATTCAAATATTAAACTCCGTCCATGTTTCCAAGCCAAACAAATAAACCATTTATCCAGTCAGATTCATAGCCTCGCACCTTCATAAAAACGTATTCAAATCAACAAAAATATCATTTAAAATTCCATTCGTAAAACTAAAAGACAAAGTCAACAACAGAACAAATAAATAAATATTCAAAATTCCGGTCACGCACAGCCCTGTGGAGTGGAGGGCCTAGGTTCGATCCCCATTGTGTGATTCTCCACTTGTTTTTTAATACGAGGGTAGTTTCTATTATTCTCCATTGTGCCCACTTGGTGTTTTCGTTCCATGACATCCACTTGGCCATTGTGTGATTGCATGGGGATCGCTGGCTCGTGGATGGGACATGGGACATTTCGGTTTATTAATTCGCCATTTTTGAGGGTCATGTGATTATGATATGGTAGTTTTGTTGTTAGATTTGTTTATGGCTGTTATTATGGTAATATTGGTAATGCTATAAAAACAGACCACAGGCGCTGTTTTTAGTTGTATGATTAATTTATTATCGGCTAATAGTTTCATTGGATTTCTGAATAATAAAATTCTATAACTTTATATTCAAGATGCTGATATCATGAATGCGTTACTGGAATATCGCCTTATCACCCAGTCATAGACACGACTCAATTACCGCGAACTCTGCAAATAATCTATCATAGTGATACGTGCTCTCTCATAAAATCTAATAAGACACCGACGTCTTGACCCCACACTATCTAAAGAACCAATATCTCGCTCCAACACCTATGTTTTGTATAAACAATCTAACATCACAAACTAAACAAGACCCTAAAACTCGGTTCCTTAAGTATATTTTCAATTTTCTCAGTTTTCCCCCAGTTTCCCTACTTTATTTACCAAGTGAGGAAAGGAAAGGCTCCGAGATCTGACCCCTGGTCGACTTCCGTCAATGTCGCCATTACTCCACCCTCATTTCCGTTCCAAATCCGGAATTTTTGGCCCATTAGGCTTTTTGGGAGGACACCGTTATTGGTTCCTTAAATATTTGAACGGATCTCATCGATACTGTGAGTGAACATTTCTCGGTAGAGAGAAAATTAGAGGAACATTTTGTTGTAAAATTGTAGAAGAATCATTTAGATTTTCTCCTATTTTTCCCAGTTATGTTTGACCTAATTATTACGAAATTAAAAAACGCACAGCACACGTCCTCCTCGGGCGCATCGCAAGCTTCAAGTGAGACGCATTTTTAATTAAACGCCACCGGATGCCGCCATGTTTCCGCGCATCCGTACCCGCCATCTTGCGGCACCCGTTTGACAAATTGGAACGCCAGAGTGACGCGCAATTTTCCCGCCTATTGTTCGCTTTTTACTGCGCAACAAAATGAAAAGTCGCGTTCCATTTCTATTTTTTTTTTTTTTCGAAAATTGCAACGGTCCAGCAATGTAGTGCGGTTTATTTTTGTATTTCTGCGGGTGTTCGTTTCTCGTTGAGTTTTATTTGAATTTTGATAGTGCGTGGCTGGATTGGGTGTGGGAATTACACGTGAAAAGGTTAGACCGACGTGATTTCAAATGGTTGTGCAAAAAATGGCAGCATAAGGGTGTGGCCATCAGAACCGAATAATGTTACACTTCTCATTTATGTCGCTTTCGTTTAGTAAATCGGGTTTAACATTTCGTTCGACGTTCGTTGTTACATCCTACAAACACATCCTTATAAACTACCAAAACGCAAGCTTTTGTACAAAGGGGCACTCCCAAATCACAAATGATCGCATAACAAATTAAATTCCCAAAACTAACGTTAAACCTCGTAAGCCTTTTAAACAGCAATACGGAACGGACAATAAACAAACAGTTTCGCGGCTACCCATTACCGAACCATAAACAATTTAGTGAGAAAATTTAAAAGAGCACTATGTGAAAATTTAACAAATCGTTATTCGACTAACGTTGGACAGTGGGCTAGGAACAATTCTAACTAGTTACCGTTTATATGCCCCGCCTCATTAAAGCCGGCGGCGAGATCAAAGGCGTCCGAAATACGCCTGCCGCAGACCTACTTCTCTCATAGAATCGGATTTTTTTCATATATTTTATTTGATGACAGACATTGCACGGTGAAAGAATTAATTTGATGAAAATTATATGTGCTTGCTCAAATACATTAGGATTCGTTGGAATACATATGTTGATAAATTGTGTAGTGAGAGAATAACTCCACATTATATGAAATTAAGAAAAACATACAAACATTTGAATGTACCAACAGTTGAAACATTTACAGCAAAAATCTCTTATTAATCCTTTTTTTTTTTTGTCTAATTTAACTAATGAATATGAGGAAAAAGCTTTGCAATTTCAACTGAAATTAATAACATATTCTATATATTTTGGTGTTGCGTCAACCAGCCATAGGATTGACACAAAAATGAAATTGTCCAGTGTAAAAACAATGTTATCTAGAAAATTGGTCCATTTTTATGCAAGTCCTGTGTAACGGAATAGAAAATATCAGTGATGTAGTCCATAAATTTTTACATTGAAAATGTATTTTTGTATATTCATTTGATGATTGCTATTTTCAACTTTATATCTTGACATATCACAATTATTATTCATCGTAAACATCACCCGGCAAGGGTCTACGCAGCATGTGTACAACAATAGGCATGCATTTGGGAGCATAACACAAGAGATGCTATATGTAGGAGACATGCATCTTCCATACATCTTTATTAGCTGTCATCTCAGTATTTACTCCTTTTCTAGCCACATCACTTGGCAGCTTTCATACAGACACAATTCCTGCTTAATTGCTTATGGCTTATTTCGTACCTATTTGCAATGATTTTCGTCAACCATCTTTTCCATTAACAGCCGTATCTATTCGATTCCTAAGTCAAATCCGTCAGAAAACAGTATGGTCGTGAAAGAAGAGATTTATACCGGTGTCGACGCGCGCGCAGCTCGTGTTTTATTATCATATCGCCATTTTGGGGAGAGCCGTGTGCTTGGAATTCTATGTATCGATGGACTTTCCATTTCTAATGCAAAAGATTATCGAGAGAGGATTGATAGTTTGTGATTGTTTCGTGCTAAATTGGGCGGATCGAAGCTGGATGAGGCTGCCACAGAAGCGAGGGGATTGGCATCAGCAAAGAGGAGCCTATGTCCAGCAGTATCGAAGTCGAGATGATGATGATGATGATGAAATTGGGCAGGATCAACCTGCACCAAAATTCTAAATCAGACATCTATAGATGAGTAAACGCTACTATACAATCTATTGTTGTAGTTAATCATAACTGTGTAGATTAGGTAGATATCCACTTTATCTAATGATGTTCCCAAAACCTTATAAAAAATAATCAATCTATTTTCCCATATCTATTCACAGACAAAAATTAATTTGCCTTATCGATGCAATAAAAACATTTTCTATTCGACGAATTTATGACTATAATGTTACTATTAATTTGTACGACCATAAATTCCCGAGTACTGTCATATATGTTAATATATGATGCACCGACAATGTTAATGCTATATCAGGGATTGATTGGACCTAATTGGGTCGTTACGTTGAAGAATAATGACCAATTAGTAAATTAAGCGGGCGGTTGAGGTCGCAGCAACAAGGTTACAATGATTTTAATTTATTCGGGAGAATTGGTAGGTTAGAATGTTGTGGGCTGAGATGTGGTCCTTGAGGAACACCCAAGTTTACTCTGTCTTTGAAAAATCTTGTTTTAATGAGAATCTGGTACAAAAGGAGACTTGTTTGCTTAAAGTTGTGTTTTATGGTATATGAAATGGCTGGCATAAATGATAAGTAAAAGTCAACACTCTCAAATGAATGCACTGAATCGATCTGCAACCAAACCATATATACCAATCAAGTGATTATTACTAATAAAAACACTCAAATCTCTTTGCTGTGGGCACCATCGTCTATCAAATTAATCTTCAGCAGTTACTAAAAGAAGCGGCTGGTTCCCGTTTTTATGATGGGCCTATAAAACTGAGAGGTCGTAATCTTGTCTCGTCTCAAACGAGACTTTGTTCTCCAGAACGATTTTACTTTCAACTTTTGCTAACTGGGTCGAATTGCTCAATTTTAGTAATTTAATACCCATAAATCGATTCTGTTTGGAAAACAACTGATCATTAATTCTATGTACCTACCATAATTATTCTCGCTTTAAGCATAATAGTCTCTAAATATCTTTACTGATATTATCGTTATTTTAATTAGCAGAATTTTTAAGTTTCAATAATTTAAAAAAGACATTATCAAAGCTAGTATTGTCGTCATAAAATTGTTTAATATCCTCCTCATTTCTTAGTAATTTAGTGGAATGGATCAAAACTAATACCGATGGGTTCTGTTCACACATTTTATTTTTACAAATGGTTTCAGCATCATTTATGTGTATATCATTCGTTGAAACACATTCCATGCTGCGTAGCGGTGGCCCATCAATTTCAAAGTTTGACATTTTTATGCATATTTAAAAATTTGCTTTGAAGAGCAACGCTCTAGATTTATGTTAGATATGGGACATAGAGACACTGCGTTCATCCAAATGAATAACTACCACCATTAAGTTCATAAATAAAATATTAGTTTATAAAAAAACTCACAATAAAAGAAAAAGACAAAGTTGGATGTCAACCTCCTTTGACTGATAATTTGATTTTTAAATTAAAAACTGGGAATCGTAAAAACTTAAGTTCATTACCTACAAGAGAAGTAATAACTCACTCAGTTTCGACGGAAACCAGCTCTTTTTAATTTGTTTCCACTACCTCGACCATGAATTATATTTAAATATTAAACTACATACAATAGGCACTTCAGTTTTATTATATTGCGATGTTTCTTGAATTTTAAGTATATCTTTGTAAGTTTTGGTCGTCTCATTGCCCTAGTGATAACGAGCACTTTGAAAGTCATTCTTTAAAATACTTTTGTGAACTTTTAAGCTAGACAAAGGAGTGAATTGGTCTTTTATGATGTTCTAGTCTTCATTTGTTGGTTTGTAGCCCATAAATTAAACTATACTTAACACGTCTTCGATTTATATTAGTTGACGTACTTTTACAAGTAACTGGTGAGACGTGTCGATCATGTCGAATTACTTTCCATATTTTAAGATTAGTCTTCTTGGTATCTCTTAAACGTTTTGTTTGATCTCGAAGATGACCGTGTGTCTCAAACGAAGTTCTATATATCGCTCAATGATTTAGTATAGACGCGACACAATTTGGCAAAGTTGAGTGAATAGCTTATTTTTGCTCTTTCTAATAATCACATTTATTTGAAAGTTATTGTGGGCGGAGCGGTGGAAATTTTGATTTATTCAAATATATTCTCTTTGTGACTTTTTTTCTGTGGCAGCCATTAAAGTTGATACATCACCGGCTATCGGATGGACGAGAATGTGTCTGCCTCGATTGAATGAAATTTAGAATACATGGCTATTTGTCGTCTGTATTTCTTATTGTATTATTAAGCTTTCCAACTCGACACTTAACTTACTTCTAATTAAAATTAGAGAAATCAAAAGTTATTGCGTTTATCGCCTGGGGTTCATTGTAATTTTCGTCATCATCTTTAGTTTAATCTCCTCAGCTTTTCTTTGCCACTCTCTAAATTAGTATTAAAAAAAATATTATCAACCGTTAAGTAGTTCTCCCCTAACTTCCCAAAACATGAAGGGACTGTTATCTCTTCTCTTGTAATTTATGTTTTTAGGTCCAAACGCATTGATCGGGGTTATCATAGCGTTTTGTCAGGGCTTACGCCGTTTAGATACGGAATTAAGCTATTTGTTTTTTTAACTACGATGAGAACCTCTTTCACGTTTTTAAAGACGCACTCTATTTCCGGGATGATGATGCTGAAATGACCAAGACATTAATCGTTTTTTGTAATATTTCTGATCATCAGAAAGCTTCATAACATGGTAAGATTAAAAGTCTAGAATCCTTTATGTCTTACATATGTAGACATCGTATTAGCGCCAAAGACTGCGTAGTTGACTTGATAATCGGTGTAAAACCTACATAAAGTATTGGGTGCATAGCTTATGAAGTTAATTCAAAAGCTACTTTTACACATTTCAAGCGATTCTACTCCCAATTTAGACAGCTTCCCAAAGTACAATATCTCTATATGACTATGCCGTATTAGTTACTCCTGGTCCCAAGATATTTGAGTCAGACCTCACCTGACCCTTTGTCCCGTATATGGCAATCAGGGTCTAGTTACAACGCACTTCTCAAAACCATGTTTAACTTAATCATGACAGATTTAAGTGATATATTCAAGTTGGGTGACGCATTAGCTATAAATCAAATTCCGCGTAAACAGTATTGGAACAATAGAACATGAATGTACGTCGTACGGATTGAATCAAAAGCGGGTGACTGAACAAGTCCATGGAATGTTCTAACGTTTCTCCTGTTACTATAATCATGATTGAAAATAATAATATACTGATGATGATTGCTACTATTTTTAATAAGAAATAGTAAAAGAACATAATACATTATTATCACGTTGATAGTAAAATCTATCAACACTTAACTACCAACTTCTACTTACACTGATGGGTCCGCGCAATATTTTGTTTTTTTCCTCCATTTTCCTTTGTCATACATCCATCCCTCACACCATTCATCCATCTTTCTAACCTAACTATTGTTTAATTAAATTCATTGTTGATACAAGAAGAATTTCCGTTTCCGTTACTAAAACAAAGAGCAGTTAAAAGTGATGTTGATATGAACTTTTGTTTTGGTCTGTAGCAGCTAGGTCAGCGGGTGTTGCAGTTGCAGCGTACATAGTGAAGTGTCTGACAAAGTTCTCTGATTGCGAGTGAAACTACCATTGGGTACTGATAGTCTTTAAAGAGACTTTTAATCGAATTTGTGAAGGCATCTTTTCTCTTTCCTCAGCGCCGTCGTTATCTTTCCAAATACATATTTTGTGATCTTTTCAAGCAAATCCAAGATGTTCTTCGTGACGTCATTGCAGTATCGCATATTTTATTGAAATGTATTTATAAAAGATCTTTTCCCATATGTGGGTTCAACGTTCCAATCTATTATTTTTCTTATACTTCGATGACTTATTGTGCTTCAACAAAGCAAAAAATCACATCGTTATTTTGACCCAGTCATCCAAGAAATTCGTATAGAGGACGTGTGATATGTGTGTTATTAAAGTTCCGGAGAATAGAAGTTTCATTGTTGTAGTGAATCTAGTGGGACAACCGTTACATCTACCCTAGGGCTTCTAAAGTCTAGTACCTACCTATATCCGATTCCGAATCTTATGTTGGAAGGGAAGCGTCATTGAGTCCATGCGGTCGGGTCAATTTTCAGTTTAGTTAGTTTTGTCTTTGGTATCTGAGTAAAACCAAAAAAATAATGCTGATGTTACCCGCAAATGGAAGACAGTCGATAATCAATAAGCCATGATAGAAATAAGGAAAGATGTTCCGTTTCAATTTTGAAGTCGAAATTACGTTGAACTCGAATTCGTTATTTATTTTACTAACGAGGAACACTAGTAAGCGAATCGTGTTTACGCTATACAATACGAACGTGACGCAATTTGTAACACCCTGGAGTGGGGGGAGGGGGGAGACTTCAAAGGGCTTGCCGACAAAGCGCTAAATAAGATGAAAAAAAAAATACATAGAAACGACAATGGACAGGGAAATCGGGCCTTTAGGAATTTTTTCCGTTTTTCTTTTAGTTTTTGGCGAAATTGCGTTTGGTGCAGAGCTTGCGTTTCGATTCTTTTGTCGTTGATTTAACGTTTTTCGGGGAAACGCTAGGCTTTGTTATTGAACCACGTGTTTTGGTAGATGCTGGCACAGCGTTATGAAAAGAGGTTTTGTTTACAAGATATGCCTTTATGTTTGACATTTCGCTTTTTAGATATTGGAATATTGTACCATCAAACGGTCTAAACTATATTGGAAAGTTGAGGTTTAGGAATTTTAGAGGAAATATTTTCAACCTTATGGTATCTCTGTTTCTTTGAAGTACAGTGACTATTCTTTTAATTTTCTTTCCTACTGCTCGGATTCGCTTACTATAGTCCACCACAATATTATCTCTATCACATAGAGTCTTCAATAATTATTAAATCCTTACATATTATAAAACAAAGTCCTCCGCCGCGTCTGTCTGTCGTCCTGCAGGCGTAGCATGAGCACCGTTTTGTCGACGGAAGAGTAGACAAAAATGACGTTCCGTGTAGACAGTACGACGGCAGCTAAGTAAAAAGAGTCAACTGCACTTTTAACGAAATTCACTCTTTTACATAATTCGACCCAGAATTCTTTGTTTTGTTTCAAATTGTCTTCACTTCCTTGGACAAATTTCAGTAGTCAGTGTGATTTTGACAGTAAGGATAGAAAACTTTCTTCCGAAATAGTCTACATATTAGAAGACCTAAACAAAGATCGATATAAATGAAAGACAAAATGACAGATTGTAGAAGGATTTCTACGGTGCCATGTCAAAAATGAAGAAACGAAATGTCACTTTGTATAGAAAAAGCTATGTCTATTCTTCGTAGAAATAGAAAGCGCCATGCTACGCCTGCTGCGTACGCGATAAAGTCAAAAACTACTTCACCGATTTTCATGCTGTTTTCACCAATGGATAGAGTGGTTCTCGAGTAAGGTTTGAGTATATAATAACCGACATCAACGCGGGTGAAGTCGCGGGCATCAGCTAGTTATTTATAAAAACAGCGTGTTATCGACGTGATTATACAAAATTATTTTACTTAGAAACCTTCTGTTTACATCATTAGTGTTATCTTTTAATTCGGTAATTATCAAAGGTTCGTAATGGAGGAAGCAGAAGTAAATTAAAATTCCATGTTTAGATCATAAACGTGGTATATTATGATTTATCTGATTTTTTTATCGAATTGCTATAAATGGGACGAACAAATAGAAATTTATGATGAAATATCTTACTCCAATATAATTTACATATATTTCTTTCATCTTTGATTATGTTTCTTTTTTGTTATTTGACAATCCTATATATTAAATGAGCAATATTTATATATATGCCTTTACATACATATATATTTGTAATCACGTTCTCGAAAACGGCTCTAACGATTTCGATGACAGTTACAATATAGGGGTTTACGAGGGCGTAAAATCGATCTAGTTAAGTCTCATATCTGGGTAAATTCATTTTGTCTATTTTCACAGCCTCGAGAATGTGATACAACGGTAATGCAATGTATACTTGGACGACATGTTTATCTATTTTCACCCGAGCAGAGCTCAGTCGACCAGAGCTCAGTCGACCAGAGCTCAGTCGACCAGGTATTATTGTATGATTGGTGACCTCGACCTGCTCTTCCAAACTTGCGTTCTAGCTTCATGCTCTCCTATTGATCCTGTCATTAATCTCCACGCTGTCTTATATCGAAAATAATATTGCCTATTATATCTTTCGTACCTATGGTTAAAACCCATAAGCAACACAAAATGGTCACATAATATGTCACGTGCAAGCAGTGATAGCCTAGTGGTGTGATCGTCGCACTGCCAAGTCATAGGTCTCGAGTTCGAACCCAAGACACGCACCTCTGACTTTTCTGATTCATGTGCCTATTGCATAAGTATCACTTGCTTTATAAACGGTGAAGGAAATCATCGTGACGAAACCTGTATGCCAGAGAGATAATTCTCGATGGCGTGTGAAACCAATTCAGAGGCCCTTGGACGGCTTTAATCTCTGACCTAACCTCACGAAAAGAGAAGATTATGTCACGTTTTTGCAAACTTTATACCTATCATCTATGTCCAAAACGTGAATAGTCTTCTATAGTCTCCATAGGACATGAGTCTTCTCCAATAACCGCTTCAAAGTCTTCACAGACTTTCTGGTGTTCTGCTTTAATTCTGATTTACATACGAATATAAACTAACGCCTTTCCATGGGGGCAGGCAGAAACTACAGAACGCCACCTGCTACGATCCCATAGTCCTTTTGAACTCTGATTTCATCAATAGAACTTCCATGATATATTGTCTTACATAATTTCCACTCTTGCACATAAGTACATCGAGAGTATTGTGACTCAACACAACATTATAGACGAACACGTATTCAATAACGTCGATGTGCGCGAGAGTGCCACTCCAAGTCACAGCGGGCGGATTACCCGTTATCGCGTGTTATCAGTTAATCCAACGCACCGACACACAGTGGAACGAATGTATGGGAGCGGTTGGACGTAGACATGTCCGAAAAAAAAGAGTAAAATTATGCCAAACTAATGATGCCATCTTATTCGATTACTTAATGCCTTCATAACTTGTGGTGATGAATTTCTTCATAACTCCCATATTTCGGGAGTAATTTGAGAAAATGTGAAATTTTACTATGAAAATGAGTGTATCGAGCTCTCTCCCTCCTGATTCCGGGCTTGTTTCAAGTAGCGGTCTCTAATATCATAATGCTAATACTAAGAGCTATATTTAATACTAAGACACATAGTGCGCCAAATGTGCACTTTCTGGGATAAAGAGTGATGTTTATTTTATAACACAATTTTTTATTTTTTTGTTTATTTTGTTGATTAAAACCGTTTTTCTAAAGGTTTACCTTATTACAATAACATTTCTGAGCAGCCAATTAGAGAAGATATAAGCTAATTAGGATATATAATTAGGGACTTAAGGTTTACATATAAAACTGATGCACTAATGATTACTGATAAGAACATTGCTATTATTTAATTACTAAATGGCTCTTAATACACTAATTTAGCATGCATCATTTACTAATTATCACAATAACTAATTACCTTGCAATATTTAACAAAGGATACCTGGGATACCTGGATTTTATATAAATAGGTCACTATTAGTAACTTTAAAATCAGTGTTGATTTACACCTCGTTGTATCCAAGCTAATCTCGCAATGTATTTTCCAAATTTTAATACAAATCTTGATATTCACGTTGCTTTATGCGCACGCGCACATAAAGATTTACGCGACTTTAACTATTTGTTCAGTGTTTTAAAAGATAACAGTTGTGTTCAGTTATGTGAAAGTGCTGAAACAAGTTTAAAAGACTGGTGTCGTCGATTTTGCTACCGCATTTATGCAAAATGGACACAGTCTGGAAGAAGCACAGATAAGTTTCGGAAGAAACATGAGATTTGGCTACAGGCTGCAATTCAATGGCCGGAATTACAGAATGAAAATATGGAACCTTCTACAGAAAATATAAGTGACGTCATCGAGCCCATAATTTCTCCTGCTAAATCTGATGCTTCAACTTGTACACATCCTAGTCCTCGTAAATCTTTTGAGGACCTTAGTAACCGGCAAAAAAGAAGACGCACCACTGAAGATAGTCTTTCATGCAGCAGTAGCAGCGCTGAAATTATGTTTTCGGCCGAAAGGGCGCTTCAAAAGGCAGGACAAAGCGATACAGCTTATGTTATGAAATACTTGACGGAGAATCCAGAAGAGGCCTCAAAAATCAAAGCCTTCATTGAAGGTAAATCAATTCAGGTACGGGAAATATCCCCTTTGAAGGCATTGGCTCTTTATGTATCGATGAACTTATCGAAATGGCGCTATAACACTCTTCGGGATTTCAACACTCAAGAAGGAGCTCTTCAATACCCGAGTTACTACATGTTGGTTAAAGAAAAAATTAAGTGCTATCCGGCCAAAGAAGATCTCACAGTTACAGAGAGCTCTGCAAAAATCAAATTACAAGCCTTGATGGATTTAACCTCAAGAAGACTTATTAGGTCGTTAGAAACCCCTGTTGATCCCAATCAACAGCTCGTATTGACCAGCAAATGGGGTTTTGACGGATCATCTAGCCAAAGCATTTATCATCAAAGGACGAGTGAAGATGAGCAAATCGATCTTGCTAGTAATTTTATGATTAGTCTTGTACCACTGCGGCTCGTCTCAAAAGGTGTAACAATTTGGGAAAACGAGCGACCATCTTCCACTTCATTTTGCCGGCCAATATTGTTTAAGTTTATAAAGGAAACCAAAGAAAATGTGCAGAGAGAGATGGCTGAAATCGAAGCAGAGATTGAAGCCTTAACTCCATCCACCATCACTGATGGAATTAGTGTCAAACACCAACTGCTGTTGACAATGATTGATGGTAAAATTCATTCCATTATATCCAATACAGCAGCTTCAGTGTGTGACATATGCAAGGCTTGTCCTAAAGAAATGAATAATTTAGAGTTAATCAAAGATAAACACGCAAACGAGGACATGTATAAATATAGCTTAAGCACCCTTCACGCTTGGATTCGCTCAATGGAATGCTTATTACACATTTCCTACAAATTAGACATAAAATCATGGCAAGTAAGGGGTGATATAGCAAAAAGGCAAGTTGATGACAGGAAGAAAAGAGTTCAAGAGGCTGTAAGAAGAGAAACGGGCTTACTTCTCGATGTTGTGAAACAAGGCAGTGGATCCACCAACAATGGCAACTCGGCAAGGAGATTTTTTGAAAACTACACTAAATCTGCTGAACTGACCGGAATAGATGCTATGCTTTTAAGAAAAATCTGTGTGATCTTGCAGTGTATTTCATCAGGAGAGAAGATCAACGTAACTAAATTCCGAGAGTTCTGCTTTGATACTGCTAAGCTTTACGTGGAGTTATACCCATGGTATTATATGCCTTCTTCACTTCATAAAATTTTAATGCATGGGCCAGACATAGTTCAGAACATGTCAATTGTGCCCATTGGTTTTCTATCCGAAGAGGCATCTGAGGCTAGAAATAAAGATTTTAGAAAATATAGAGAGGGGCATTCTCGAAAGCATAGCAGTATCTCATGCAATGAAGATATTATGCACAATCTTTTACTGTCTTCTGATCCACTTGTTACAAGTATCCGTCCAAAAGGAAATAAGTTTGTAAAAAAATCTTCTTTTAAGGAATTTTATGAGCTTACGGATTCTGAGAAAAGTGATATCGAATTTGTTAACATAAATGATTTAGCGGACATCGATTCTGAATTTGAATTAATTGATGATGATGATGATGACGAAGATAATTAAATGATGTTATTGTTTTAAAATGTGTAACTTAGTAAATTAGAGCTTACATCTTAATTATTTATTGTACTTTTAATGAAACTAGGTAATTTATTATCAACTTACTTAAAAGTCATACTCTCATCAGTTCTTGTGAATATTTTTGTTAATATATATTTCTGTATATATATAATATATTTATAGACCTCTTAATAAGTCTGTCTGCGGTTTAAAGTAAATACAAATGGGGAAAAAACGTTTTTTTTTTTAAATTTTCATTTCCTTTTATCCCAGAAAGTGCACATTTGGCGCACTATGTGTCTTAGTATTAAATATAGCTCTTAGTAATAGCATTACGATATTAGAGACCGCTACTTGAAACAAGCCCGGAATCAGGAGGGAGAGAGCTCAATACACTCATTTTCATAGTAAAATTTCACATTTTCTCAAATTACTCCCGAAATATGGGAGTTATGAAGAAATTCATCACCACAATTTATGAAGGCATTAAGTAATCGAATAAGATGGCATCATTAGTTTGTCATAATTTTACTCTTATTTTTCGGACATGTCTACGTCCAACCGCTCCCATACATTCGTTCCACTGTGCGACAGGCTCATTACACCTGCATTAGGTACCCGTGAGGTGCTAATGTGTTGTGATATGAGTTTGACACCTTTTTGATTTTGAAATTCTGACTTTATTCGTTTGGTGTTTTTTGTATAGCAATCATAAGTCACTATAGCTTCTATAGAGATTTACTGGTCCAATACTTTCGGCTTTCGGAAATTGTGGGATCTTTGTGATATGGGATTCGGCAGGGTAATTGTGTAACACATAAATTGATTGCAATGGCTTTAATTTTGATACTTCACCCACGTTCATTGCATTATTAACGTAGTTCACCAGACGAATTTTTCAAAGCTTTGAAGCAATGGATTTGCAATATCCTTCATATCTCTCGGATTGTGGTTGAAAGTGTGTTATGCAATCAGGGTGCTGGTTATGATTCCATTCTAGTAGTAATAACTTCTTTCCAGTTATCTCCTCGTCTCCTTTTTCATAGGAATGGACAGCTATAGAAATATCTCTCTCTAGTCGCACTACCGATTTCTGACGAAAGTAGATAATAGGTATTAATATTATAGGAGTTAGGTTCACTTTCGCTTGTGGGAATTTTGGTAACAGAAATGTGTGTTTGCTATGCTGATGTTTTTGCGATTAAGGCTGCCATCAGACGGACTGCATTTCAACTGTTTCAACTGCACTCCAACTGCAAATTTGCGGTTTGAATGCAGTTACCACATTACGAGTATTGCAGTCGTACTGAACTGCACTCAAACTGCAAGAATGCAGCCTGTCTGCTGGCAGCCTCACTTAAATGACGGTATATTTCGAATAAATATGGGGCACACACACATACGCACGTACTTGTTTACCTCCATTTACTGCTTTGATCTAGCAATCGGAAATGAAAAATTGTGAACGTCAGAAGCATTATAGGTTTCAGATTAACATTTCTTGGAATATTAAAGCAGATAGATGCTAAAGCCAACATGGATCCTTACAACACCAATCGAAAATAAAATACTCTTTCATTTGCTATTTCGCTTCAGCAAAAACCTATTAAAACTATACCACACATATACCTAAAATTACCATACCAGTTGCTCTGCCCCATATTCCACGTTCACCTCTATCAATAAAATAAAACCAATAAATTATTTGTGTCTATGGTCCGAACATATTTAATCTTAGGGCAAGATTCACAGCCCGCATCTAAACTTTGCTAAGTAGAGTAGGTAAGTGTTTCATACAAATCTGAACTTTATAGTTAGCTATTAATGTTCATATTTGTTTAAGCGAATATGAACAAGCGTTTCATACGAATGTGAACTTTATACAGTTATATAAATGTTTCATATTCGAATGTGATGCTTATTTTACTCAAAGTGCGGTCTGTGAGCCTTGCCTTTAGTATTATCTATTCATCAAGTCACCATACGTTTTATTGGTCCACTATGCTAATTATTAGACTTGTGTGAAATATAATTTATTGATTCTAGCCTTTTGTCTAACAGGGTGTTCCAATATATACATCTTCTATACATATACTTAATACTACTATACAAATAAATAAAAATTAAGTGTCTGATTGTAATGTCAAAATAAGTGCTTTATACTAAACTAGCTGATGCCCGCGGCTTAACCCGCGTGGCTTCCTTGAAAACCACTCTATCCATTGGTGAAAACAGCATGAAAATCGGTGCAATAATTTCTGAGTTTATCGCGAACAGACAGACAGACGCGGAGGACTTTGTTTTATAATATGTAAGGATGTATACTCGTATGTAAGCATAAATAATGTATTAAAAAAATTTGTCTGTCTGTCTTGTCTGTTTGTTCCGGCTAATCTCCGAACGGCTGGACCAATTTTGACGAAACTTCCACTGGCAGATAGACAAAATTTTGAACCTATACCTATGGTTACCTTAGGTAGAGTAGGTACAGAACCTACTTTATGCCATAGCGTATGGTCGATTCCTATAATTTACGGACCGTTATTGGTTAAAATTAAGTAACTCTTGTATCTTTACCAATAGTGAAGCAAAGACCTCACAGCTTTGCATAGTAGACCCTCCCATATAGAAGTAGCTATCACAGGTAAAATTAGCTTTCGAATCTATTCATAAGCAGCTTGGCTATAAAAAAACCGTCCAAGTGCGTGTCGGGCCACGCAAAATGAAGGGTTCCGTAGTTGAGATGAATTTATGCCAAGAACAAACTTAACAGTGTAGTTGAAAAACACGTTTTGCAACTGCAAATTTAATTTGATCTATTGTTATTCGTAACTAGTAGAGCCTACTTAGCTGTTTAATTTCGTTAAATATACTAATGCCGTGATTTTTCATGATTTTATTGTACACATGGCTACACATCACGCTATACATTTCCAGTTTATGCTGATCTCGCATTGTATAGGATTTCCGTACAATGCGAGGTTAGCTTATACTGGAAATGTATAGCTTGATGTGTAGCCGTGTGTACGCGCGATTAATATGTACACCCATGCCAAATTACAGCTTTCTAGTACTAAAAGTCTCTCTCTGAGCTAAGCCGCAAGCAGACAGACGGACATGGCGAAACTATAATGGTTCCTTATTGACTACGGAACCCTAAAAATGATTCCATTTGGTAAACAAAACGACTCGTTTTTAATAGGAACCGAGCATTAGTATAGAGTAGATTGCTCAAAATGGTCTTTTCCCAGTAAAGGCAAATAATACTAAGTGGAGTCCCTAGTTGATGCAAAGTTTGTAACTTGGTATAATGTGCTACATATTTTTGGTATTGTTTCTTCGGTCGTATCGTAAATGCAAGACACAAAGGCAAGACATTGTACAAACATTTCAATGTTTACATTATTCCATTCCATTGCAAAATTAATCACAAGCCCTATAATAATTGGTCTCAAAATCAAACAAGCCATAACAATTAATAATACTCCCAGAAATAGCTTCCATTATTAATTAACTAATAAGCAAAACGTCATAGTGAGGAAATAATATATAAATCTTTGCAATTATCAAATACTCTGTGCCGTCCTCATCTGCATACACACACGCATAGACACATCGTCGTACGCACGCGCGTCGGCAAGATCAAAGAGAACGCGACCCTTTGTAGGTGCCGCGGTCGCGTGCTGTCTTTTTCCCGGGGCCGGTAGGTGGCGCTAGGGTGCACGGGTGCGAGCGAGACAGCTATCAGCTGATTACAACGCTTACTACGTGAATATTTCACCTCGTTATCCAGCCTTGTTTGTGTTAGAAATAGTGTTGGGACTGGTTTTATCGATATTCTTGTGGTTGATCTCGGGAGATGTGATTTATTGTTTCTTTAGCAATTATAATGAATGACTAATATGATGATAGTGTGGTTTTAACATTTTGTTAGTTATTAAGATTATTTTAAGGATACATATTTTTTTCCTATGAACCTTGTGAATCTGATTACTTGATTTTCTCACAATTAATCGAATATTGGAATATTTTAAGCTGATTGATACTAATCGATGAATCCTCTAAGTGGGATGTTGTCAATCGATGACATTTGTAGCGTAAACGTTACAAATCATAGACGCCTTTTAGCATTTAAATGTTCTCGGTTATTTAAACAAGTTTACTAGATAAGTAAAATAAAATTCACACATTAATTATGATTGTTTAGGTTTTCTGACATCAGTAACTTATAATAATCTTATGACTTAATCTTAGTGCATACTTTTTTTTTTTTTCTAGAGTTTACTATATAAATAACGTTTCCTTTTTACCCCATCCCTTTACATTTAAAAACAACAAACATAAAATAACACTTACTTTTCTTTATTCAACAGTTTATCGACAGCGGCATCGACCGTGTCCCATCACTACAGGTACAGCCCAGCTCCCGCGTAGGCAAGACGGGGATCTGCCGATATCGATACTAGTAATTAAAATAGACTTACTGCGTCTCAGTTATGTATGCTACGCCATAGTTCAGGGTATACATCGTTTATGGGAAAACTGACGTGGGAAACATACCTATGACTCATGGTGGGTAGGTACTTAGGCTGCCTAGGTGGTTTATGTGCCGGTAGCTAGATTAATGGGTAGTGGTAAAGGCTAGGCAGCTGCTGCATTAAAGTAATGTAGGGTAGGTATTTAGATTGGAATGTTAGGTGTTTCCTAGAGTCGAAAAAAAAAATAGTCGTTCCAAGAAGTCGCTGTCGGTGGCTAAGTAATAAAGAAAAAGCCGCACGGTTCGATCTATAAGGTTAAGCTACGCTTACCACTGTTGGCTCGTGGATGGGTTACCATCTTTACAGACGAAGACTCTCCGTACCTCGGAAAGCACGTTAAGCCGTTGGTCTCGGCTGTCATTTGTAGATCTTTGACAGTTGTTGCGGGTCGTCAAAAGCCCGAAAGTCTGACAACCAGTCTTACCAAGGGGTATCGTGTTACCCAGTAACTGGGTTTTAGAGGTCAGATAGGCAGTCGCTCCATGTAAAATACTGGTATTAAGCTGCATCCGGTTAGAGTGGAAGCCGACCCCAACATAGTTGGGAAAAGGCTAGGCAGATGATGGTGTCGGTGGTTTTATCTATTTAAATCTGCGAACTTCTGAACTTTTAAGAGGTCAGTTAGCAGGACCTACTTATTGAGATATTTCTTGTTACTTTAGTAAATTGCTTTTAGGTTATCAATCAATAGCATCCCCATAATATAAAACTTTAGCTGCATGTAACTTAGTATATTGTAAGGCTCCCACAAACAGGCGCGATATCGCGCCAGTTTGTATGAGCCTTTAGGGGAGAACTTTCTATATTTACGCAAAGTAAATCCGATCAAGTGAGAGTCGGACTCGCACAGGAAGGGTTCCGTACCACCGTACTGCATTTAGCAGAAACACGCCGAAAAAACACGCTTCTTGAATGGTACCTCTTTTAAATTTTTACTTTATTTTATTTTAATTTTATGTTGTTATAGCGGTAATAGAAATACTCAATCTGTGAAACATTTCAACTGTCTACTTATTATGGTTCACGAGATACAGCCTGCTGACAGACAGACGGGACAGCGGAGGCTTAGTAACAGGGTTCCATTTGGCACATTTTCCACCATTGCCTCATTTTTTGGGTTGTTCGTTGTCTTGCTAAAGCGTTAAGGCTCTTACATACTGGCGCGATTCGCCGCGCGTCGCGAATTTTAACAAAACAATTTCTGAGAAAACTTCACGGCGAACAATGCGGCGGCGTCGCGTCGCGCGACGATTCTCCCCAGTATGTAAGAGCCTTTAGGCATATGGAAACGTAGCCGGGAAAACGAAGAATATTGATCCTATTCTGAAATCAATAATAAGCTTTGTAGATAATCAGGAAATGTACAATAACAAGGCACAATATTATCCAACTTTCTTTAATACTAGCCAACTCGAACAATTTATTTAATGCAAAATGAATAGGGATAGAAAATACAAAAAATACCAGCGAATCTAAAAAAATACGTACTCGTTAAGACGGATAATTCCGTACAATCGTATAGAATAAAGAGAATACCGGTATTAACCAGTATTAACCCTGAAATGACAGGGCGCGGTCCGGGCGACCCCACGTTAATATTTTACAGGGAAATGACATCGTCAACCCGGCTCTGCGCATTACTTTTTCCTTTTGATGTTCGCTCATGTCTGAAGGCAATATAATTTTGTTTATTTCCATTTAAAATGGGCGGTTTTGGTTCGATTTGACGTTACGCTTGTAATTTTCTTTTTTGATTATTGGTGTTTACCGAGTAGGATTATTTTTAGAATTACGTAAAGTGAGGTTAGATTGCGAATTTTTATATTATTTTGGTTTTAGAAAATTCATTATACAAAACTGCCTGCATTTTAGAGAGTTAGAGTTTTTATCCAACCGTCAGAAATCATGTTTTATTTTATATACCTATCAACTTATTAAGATTACTAAAAGATACAGTGGCAATTCGAAAACCCAGAAAAAAAAAACCGTTGCTGATTTTAAATTGTACGGTTTACCTGTCATGCGTGATCGGTCTGATCAGGACGACTGCCTATCAACCTGTCGGTGACCGACGTGGGCCAGCATAATGATAACGTGAACATCACTAACTACCTGACAGGTTGCCATCAACTTATCATGGTTCTTATATTATTTAGCCATAAGAGGGGTTGCTAATCATGATAAAACTTACCTATAGGTTTTTTTAGCTTTGAACTTTTAGTAATGATGACATTTTAATTTAATGATTTTATAGAATTTAAAATAAAAAATCTAAGAAGAAAAAGTCCCGGGGTAATAAGACTTATTTGTAACTAGCTGATGCCCGCGACTTCACCCGCGTGGACGTCGTTTATTATATACTAAAATCTTACTCGAGAACCGCTATATCCATTGGTGAAAACAGCACGAAAATCGGTGCAGTAGTTTTTGAGTTTATCGCGTACAGAACGGCAGAAAGAGGCGGCGGAGGACTTTGTTTTATAATAAGTAAGGGTATCGATCGAACTCGTCCAACGTGAAAAATTCAACAGTATAAATACTCAAATTGGCTCCAATGCGCACAGCATTATGCATGCTACGGCATACCCCGTGACAACGATTTTACTCGAAGCCATTCCTAGAAAATAGCATAAAATATTTTATTGCCTTTCAAAGCTAATACCGTTATGAATTTCCTGAAAAATACTTAAAAGCATTACGACTTACACTCAGGTAAAAATACATTAAATAAACTTCAACTTCAACCCCCACCGTGCCGGTGTAAGGTCTAAAAGACCCCGCGGGTGGATTTTCGCTAAACAATGCATACATTTATATTTCCTTTGAAGTGGCGCCGCGGGGCTCGCGTCATCCGCAGGGCTAACCAGCAAACTGTTTATTACACGTACAAAATTGAATCCGCGATACCATAACGTTTTTATATCATACTGTTTTTATGATCACGTCATTAATTTCCTAGCCTTGTTTACGTCGCTTGCAATGATAGGTTTAGGTTTATTGTAGAAAATAATGGTCTCAATCTCAATAGTTATTAAAAAGGCAGTGAAAGCTTTTCTTCGAAAACCACTCTCTTGTATAGGTAACTAGCTTCCGTCCGCGGCTTCGCCCGCGTGTTGTGTCGATAAAAAGTAGCCTATGTCCTTTCTCAGGCTCTAGACTATCTGTGTACCAAATTTCATTTAAATCGGTTCAGTAGTTTTGACGTGAAAGCGCGACAGACAGACAGATGAGTTACTTTCGTATTTATAATATTAGTAAGGATATTAGTAAGGACTAGTAAGGATAACTAAGGATATGAGTAAGTATTGTTAAGAGTCACTTATAGAAAACTATACTTATTTAATATTATATACCTATGTACTCCTCAAATGGAGGATTCTTCCGTCAAGAGCTTCTATCAAGTAATGATAAAACTCTCTCTCTAAAAGTCTCATCTCAATAAGATAAAAATTAAACTCACCCCCATAATAATTTGAAGTGCTGTAAGATTTAAATGACATGATATTTCTCAGTTCACACTGTTAGTCAAGCTAAGGACCATGGGTTTATTAAGCCTCGTGCAGACTGACGCGACGCGACACCGGTAATTGTTATACCGTGAAGTTTTCTTAGAAATTATTTGTGTCGCGCCAGTCTGCACGAGGCTTTATGGTGCTAGTTGATAAGCGACAAACCTGTCTACTCAAGTATGATTGTGATCTTTGACCTCAACGCACCTTTTGAACGTGAGTTTTAGACCCCACTTAATTCTCCCAGAGATAAAAAAACGTTGTATATCTTCTACAAAAAGTCATCATCATAAGATGACTCTCTCAAAGACTTTTACAATTCAGGATCAGAGGGAAGGAGTATTATTAAAATGATATTGTTTTAATCAATAATTTAAGCGGGACAGTGCTGATGACTTAATATTTTGTTCTCCATCTTTTGCCAGATTCCACTCCAATCACAAACAAGGATTTTTCTCTTTTCTTTGCCAAAACTTGACATGACATGATTGTAATTATTACCTACTCCCTATTATTATTCTATGAAGGCTGTTACATACTGGGGCGACTCGACGCGCGACGCAAATTTTAACCAAAAAAAATCTCACGGTGAACTATGCGGCGGCGTCGCGTCGCGCGCCGAATCGCCCCAGTATGTAAGAGCCTTTAAGCTTTTTACTACCTTCCTATTATACAATCTGACTTAAAAATGACTATAAGTTTAGTTTGTTATTGTGTGTTGTTGTGTATTACTGTTAATTGGACATCATATCAGCTTCTAAACATAATTTTTCTGAAATCTATTGTATTGTGTTTAGTTTGACTCAATTTATGTTAATACAATAATGTTCATACTCAACAGCAAACCAACATTGCGCTTTGCAGTGCCCTGACAGGGTTCATGTACAAAAACCGACAGTAATCTATTGTAAAATGTGTGACGTGCATGAGAGCAAATAAATAAATAAACTCTTGACTAAACCCATACCAGATTGACACATCACAGATGTGCCTCATCATACAAATTACTATATCACAAAATCTATAAAAGCAACACTTAAAAATTCAACCCTCCCTCTGCCGTGCCCAATCGACCCCCGGTACAAACGAGCAGACAACCCAGTATTAACCCTTTGACGTGTCGTGGGGCTTAATTGCCCCCTTTGCCGTGTTTATTAAACGGTGTCTCGGACAACACTATTTGTCATGTTAGGTTGTTCCCATGGCCTTATTCTGAGTAAAGGTAAAAAAAAAACTTGCTGTTTTTTGTTTTGTATTGTTGACACGATAAAATATTAGTTTGTATTGAATTATGATGATATCATGAGTTTTAATTTGGCTTATAAGGTTCAAAGTTTAATTTTGGTATAGGTTAAGCAAACGTTTATCTCTGTTGAGTAGAATCTAATTTCCGTGTATAAATTATGTTTAAATACGTCTTGCTAAAAAAAGTGAAGTGTAGTTTGTAAATTTTTTGGAATTTAACTGCGTAGGTACGTTTCGTTCTACGAGTTAAATTTAAAAAATAAATAAAATAAAATCATGAAATATAATAATACATTATAAGCCATACCTATCTTGCCAAGCTTTTATTCAAGAAAAATAATATCACATAATTTCCTAGACTTAATATCACCCCTATCTCCTTAACAACAGGAAAGACACGATTAATAACATATTAATATTCTAATTCCTAACCTATGCCCCGTAGCGCTAATTATCCAGTAATTCCGGGATACCGTCAGTTGTCACTAATTTGACAACACTTTTCATAATCATACGTGTTCCGATTAGAGAGGTTAACCCCCCACTGCAACGGTATTAACTACTCTGTTATTATATCTAATAGCCTCTTCAAGGGCTTTGGGCTTTGCTGTATTGCTCGAACATATTGTCATTTGTACGTTTTTTTAGCCTTTGTTTTTGTATTCAGTTTCGTTGGAACTAAAGTTTGTTTGAAGTTTTGTAATTGGTATTGAGAAATTAATTAATTTCGATTGCTTAATTATTTGTTATTGAATAGATAGTAGGTTTAGGTAGTTATTTCGTGGAAAAGTTTCTTTGATAACAGAGAGTATAAGATTTGTAACTAAAGGAAAAAGTAGAATGAACGGTGATAATTATGATATTGTTTCTGAGCCCTATTTCATAAAAATGCACATCGTTGTAAGGTGTTTGTTAGTAGTAATAGAAAAAAAAAAAACAATATCGATCAAGATGTCGGTCACTTTGTATAAACTATTTTAAATCATGTAGATTAAAAACTATACCCTGCGTGCGCCATAACGATGAAATAGGTGAAAATGAAATTACAATTTGTTCATGGCCCCATTAATTACTCAATTTCGCACATTTTAAAATAATGCCCTGTAACCCAATTCATTCGAAGATCCGTCTACACTTCGTCGTTGTGTATAAACCATTATCTTGTTATTCAAGTCATCACAAACAAGGTGTTTATCTCTCAGCGCCCGAAATTCGCGCCCACAACGGAAATACTCGGCATATCTCGTCATTTAGACAGAGACAGAACATACGCAAATCTTGAAAGTGGGTCTGAGACAGCGAAATTGTAACCACAAATTTCCTTCAGATTTTTTAATCGTTCCAGTTTGGTTACTTTCGATATGGTCGAGTGATTGGTTATCTTGTGAAATTACTCCATAATTTACTTGATAATATCATTATTAAGTAATTTTGGAGATTCCTGAACAGTTTTTGAGGAAAATCGTGTTTTTAAATTAATAACTCTATTTTAAATTATTTAAATAAAATTGATCTCAGGCAATATGATAATGCTATAAAGCTGAGATGGATTGGATTAGAAAATGGAAGAAATATCCTTTATTAATGTCCAAGTAAATCTTTTTACTTCTTTTATGATCTAAATTACCTCTATCATTTGCATGAATTACTTATTTTTAGACAATTTCACGTTGCTAAGACTAATTTTAACTTCAATTCAGCAACAGCACACAATAAAACAACCATAACGGGAATAACAAAAAATACGATTACCGTGGAGACAATCGTTGAAGCCGATTTAATTTTAAACCTCTCACCGCCCTTCAATTTTCTACTTTGTGTACTTCATTTTAAAGTTCATATTTAACTTGAAATCCCGTGTCATCCCTGGATTCTGATGCACGCACAGCGAAATGTTTTACATAGTGAAAGCTTGCAGCAAGAGATAAACAAAATACGAATGTGGCACTGTGACCTGTCACCGACATTATTGCCGTTCCGAACCGTTCCGGATCGTGCAGAACCGTGCCGTACCGTATAATGTCGTTTTGCAGGACGCGGCGCGTGAGGGTTAGATGAGAATCTTTGGAATATTAGTACTGTAGAGTAGATGAGATTTTAGATAATATTTAAAAGCTTAGTTTTTTTTTGCAGTAAATAGAATTTTAGTTGAAATAAAATGTAAGATGTTTTTGAAACATCGCTCTTATTAAAATCGTGGCTTCTGAAAACATATTTATGTTAGGCTTTTTTTTAAGTCAAGCACATTCAAGCAGTTTTAAAAAGGTCAAGTCTCTTCAAGACTTAGGCATCTCTTACATTATTATTTACACCAAAATAATTCATAAAAAATCTTTCACTTTCTTCCTTTTTTTTCTCTTAGGAAATTCAGGAAAAAAACATTGAACCTTCGAGCCAAATCTTTATTTTAATTATTCCACTGTTTTCCTTACGAATATATTACTGTTACTATGACTCAGTGAACTCAGTACTCAGTGACTCAGTGGCTAAGTGTCCGCGCTAGCAGATTGAGATTGATGCGTTCGCGCAGGGCTTTTTGCTCTAAATTAAATTATTCGCGGAATCGGTGACAAAATGGCCACTTAGTTTCTCTAAGCGGTTTTATTTTTGTGATTTTGAATAGCTTTGCGCAGCTTAGTTATTTGAAAAGGACTATTATTAAAGATCTTTGTGTAGGTTGGTTTTGTGTGCCCTGCAAACCCACACAAGATCAGGAACAGTTTATTTTAGAAATTGAAAAGAAAACTTGGTCCTTGGAGACACGAAACCAATTTTCGCAGTTAATAATGAAACGAAAGGCAAAGGCATTGATCGTTGTTTCCTGAAGGGCTGTGTAGAGAATTTTGAAAACGGGAAAAACAATATTACGAATATAAAAACATTTTTTGCCATTTTAATAACAAAAGACGTAGATTTAAAAGCTCCCCTCACTATATTCAAGGGTATATATCCGACACTGTGTGGTACACATAGGTACCTAGCCAACTAAACTATACATATTTCATAAAAATTAAAACCGGTACTGGTTTCAATTACCGGGTCGGGCTAAAACCCAATTACGATTTTTCCATCTGGAATGTCTCAGTAGCAGTACGGAGTCTGGATTTATGTCCGGTGGATGGCAATATGCTCGCCTACTTTTACATGGGACTTAAACATAATTGGTGAAATGTGGGTGTACTATAGATGCTAATCTACCTTACCCTTCGGGGAATACAATGTTAAAACCACAAAAAAAAATCATAACAAAATATTCTCACCACTGTTCTTATTTTAAAATCGATTACATCTAAAACAAAACTGTAGCTCCCATCGTCCCCCATCCCCCTACACAGCAACATCCATATACCATCGCTACCCCTTGTAAATATTCGCTAGGAAAACAGCGGCTATTCCAATTTCCTAGTGAAAGCCTGCCTCCTACGTCAAAAACATAATTGGCATGCCCTTCACTGCCGATGAGCAAAGAATTGTGAAGGCTGGATGAGGCTACGTGAGCGTGGTTATAGACAATTTTTTTATTTATTTTTGGAGTGGGTGTATTTGCCTTTTTTTTTGTATTTTTAACGAGGGTAAGGCTTTTTAGTTCTTGTTAAAGATAGTATAGGAATGTAGGAATAACGTTACATATTGTAAGCTTTAGAAATTAACACCTAATTGTCTGATATCCCCTTAATAATGGCTTATTTTTCTCTTGATTGCATATAACCAAACCATACTTTAAACAATATTTTTCTAAAAATATCTTCACAACAGCTGTACTTATTTAGAGATGATGATGTAAAGATGTGTGATGTACGTTTATATTCGACATTAACAAGTTTAATATGATATAATACCAGTTATTACACGTTTTCATAAAATGAGGACATTAATCTGCGAAGGTATTACCTGAAGGTATTAACCGAGCGTATGTTAAATAATGTGCTCGGTTTATAAACGGCTTATAAAAGTTATTATTTGTAAATATGCAAGTATACATCAAACAGCAAGATAATTGACGTCGTATGCTTAGCAAGTTATAAAACAAATGTTAATAAGCTATTTCTAAAAATAAAGGGACAAATTGCATCATGAGTTATATCTTTTAATACTTACACACCTTCCTCAATGTCATTTAAATAGAACGTTTAAAGATTAAATGAAGGACAATTTGCATTTCGAATGTATGGTCAGCCTTCATCAATTATTTATTTATTAGAAGTTCTATAGAAATACCATTTTTTATTAGTCTTAGTGCAAATTGCTTTTTCTTTGTTATAATTATGTTGGTAGTAGTAAATATGAACTAGCCAATTAAAAGCTTGAGTTTAAGTAACGTTACTTCATTACTATTAATTAGCAACACAGCCGTTATTACTTTTTATATTATTAAAATACGAAATTATTAATATCTTTCTTATACAATTTAAAATTGCCACATCCAGCCAAAACATTTTAATCCACCTATACATAGGGACCGCACAGGCTGTCGGAAAAGGTCAATAACCCCGCAGCCTCCCAAGCTACCCTCCGATACTCAGATTTGAATATTGTGCCACCCTCCAAAATTTTACCATTACATTTTCTTGAAACGACTCGCCGTGAAAAAGAAATGTATAGAAAAGTTTTACCGATTATATTTTTGGTAGAAGAATATTATTGTGAAGACTGAAAAGGGAGCTTTGTCGATTAAGCTTCTTTAATCATTTGTTTCTTAGAGTATTTGTTATTTTTACATGGTTTCATAAAGCCGAAAAGATCCAGATTTTATTTTACGTATTCAAAGTTGAAGGTCTATGACGTTTTAGTATAATTAGATTTTGTCTTGTACGTTCTTAGTAATTCATGAGTTCATGACATTTATAACAAAAAAAAAAATACTTTATAATAAATGTATTAATACGACTTTATCTTCTTAATTTGTCGACCGTGGGAAACTTGTTAAAACTGGCGCGTCAATTAGTAATCGAATCTTAAATTATTTAAAGTTTACATTAACTTTATAATTTTTGTAACCTCCAATCATTGTGTTTCTGGTTATTCTACGAACATTCTTAATCTACCCTTTCAATAATAAAAATACCTTCGTACATTTTACATTGTCGTACATTTTTTCCAATACACAATGCAATCATAACCCTACTTTTCGTCAGATAATCTCCTCTTTATCTGAAATTGTATTGAAAAGTAGATAGATATGTAAATACGTGTGTATATATGTATAGTGCAGCCTCCCTCGTTATATGGATCCGCCGGGATAGCATCCGGCTCGAAGGACCAATACCGGAAATGGATAAGGAACGACGTCAAATCCGTAAAGGTAGTCTCGTTTTCAGCTTACAAAATAATATACATATACAGAAACTTTAATGGCAAGCTTCATACCTAATGTTTTTGTAAGAAAGTGGTTAGTTTTATAATTACAGAGCTTTTGTCCTATAACAATAAAAGCTTAACAATAAAACATCCTGCTTTGTTTTAAATAAAACATTCTTTAGTCTAACAAAAGTTTTTTGCAAAAAGTTAAATAGCTGAGATCTAAAACTAGACCAAAACTTCCAAGGTCGGTGCTCGGCGTCGTACGCACACAGAGAGGAGTGCCACCCCTCACCCACACAGCCTCAGGACACGTGTACGAATCACCCCTACACATGGTTGCCATAGCAACACAGCATCCTACTTCCACGCCCACTACCCCGGGGGCGAACTCTCAAGATATTACGCCCTACTTCGTTCGCATTGGTGAACTAAAGGGGTGTAGGAAGACTGCGCTTGTGTGCGTCAGTTAGGTTACCGCTGTGACCTGACGGAATTCGCCAATTCCATTTTAAAACCGTGACATCTACTTCTTCCGAACAGCTTTTCGATAGAGTACCGAATTAAAAGTTAACTAGCAAAACTCGCGTGTATACCAACTCGGTTACTGAATGCAAACCGAGCACTCAACTTTATTCGCAACATTCACCGTCCGCTCGTTAACAAACCTATTCAAATTTGAAGTATTAGTCGATTGAGGCAACATTTCTCGCGTCCTATCGCCACGAGTTCCAATTAGCGACTGCGGCTTGTCGCTCAAGTGGCTGTGACGTCACGCCGAGCTTTCATGCGGCTTCAATAACTACCCACTCAGCGATTTCTTCAATAGCCGGCCACTCCACCTGGCCTTCATTAGGGACCTTCTCAATGTACACGCGAAGCTGAAAAGATGCCTACTAATTTAAAAAAAATGCAAGTTTTAACGAGAAAAGTTGTTTAGCTAATAAACCAGCGCGCCTGACGCTCAGCGTTAAGTATTTAATAGCGCTATCTAATTGCGTGATATAATTTTGAATTATTACCGTCTGTCAACGGAACAAAGCGCGCTCAACTCTTTTGTTTCTACCGGTCGCGCCATAGACAAATCTTATTATGGAAATATTTTCAAATTAAGAACGCGCTGCTCCCGCATTATGCGTCTCGACTGTCATCATTGTCTATGGCTTCTTTTTGTTCGTTGCTCGCATGTTGAGGTTTTTCGACCACCGTTTCGGTTATTTTTTCTTTTTTAAACTGTCCCGAGCGTGAATGGAGGTCTTTGTTTGTTCGTGTTTTATTATTAATTAGTGGGGCTTCTTTGTTCGTGGTAATTATTGTCTTAATAAGCAGTTCCTGCTCTTCGACTATAGACGGGCGGAGGGATTGTCAGCCCTTTTACTTTTAAATTGCTTGGAATTATGATTTTGGAGCACGTTTTTGGTCAATGCTACTTCACTAGTTTTTGAATAAGTAGTCATACCGAGGTTTGAAATGTTTTTGTTATAAACTCAGACCAACAAAATAAGAAAGACGGAGCATTACGTACATCAAAAGTGAAGCCACCTTTTTATCGATGTGTGTGTAAAAAGGGTTGTCATTTGTTAAAGTTTTTCCCTATAATTTGGGGAATAATATTTTGGGTAGGATAATATTGTACGAGTAAGATATTGTTGAGTATGATATTGTACCTCCATTGTTAGGAAGGATTCCGAAACAAAACCATTTTTTTTTACATCGCAAAATAAAATAATAATTAAGTACAATGTGCATTTACATACAGCCCTATCGTCAATGGCTACATGAGGCAAGTCTGGTAAGTCCTATAAAAAAAATTACACGAGTAATGGCAGCTTTGATTAAAACCTTAGGAAGATAAATGAAGAATTAGGACATACTTGAACAAACGTACAGCCAGAACTTTGTGAAACTGAGTTTTTAGCAATTACGTAGGACGATGGAAATAACATCTAAAAAATAAAATTTGATACAGTAGTATTTAAATTAGCTAGACTAAGCTGAGAAACTAACTAAAATAAAAAATAAAAATACAGTCTCGTGTTTAATTACTGTTTTGATAAAATCTCATTTTTGTTTAACAAATTTTATATACCTTTTTAGTATATCCGCTTTTGATCACACGGCGAAGTCCACGATTAGTTGAATAAAGGTCATTATTATAAAAATGATCGGAACAAACCACGCTGGTTTTCGATGGCAGCCATTCTGGATCATTCCGACTATTTCTTATAGCTAATTTCCATTTACTTTTAATTTCAATATTACTTGGAAATCTAAAATATTAAATACATAAAAAAAAACAGTCATATAATTACTCGAACTAAAAAATATCGAACGGGAAAATTTCAAATCATATTATGGCAACCCTCGCACTTTAAATGTCACTGTTTTCGTTCGTTCATTCGTTCAGGTTTTTGTTCCAAATAACCTAAAAATTCATAGTTAACTAAATTAAGAAACGATGTTATTTGAAGAACTTCCATGTGAAAAGTGATTCCGTGAGACTTTTTATGTGATTTGCTATTGTTTTTACAAGTTTTCACTACACAAGAAGGCATAATTCTATTTTTTTTATTGAAGTTTACTAGACGACGACTCGTGACGTACTAGGAGTGATGAGCATAGTTTTTGTGTAGGTGTGTGCGTGAGCCTGTGTGTTTACTTGCAGGAGCATAGTTTTGTGGCTACACGTTTGATATAGGTAATGATCCGTCTTTCTTTTTTTGTTGGTCTGAGGTTATAAATAACTAAAGAAGTTTTTTGATAAAATATTCTTATGATACCAAATTCATAAGTAAAAGAAATTGATTTAAATTCTAAATCAATTTAGTTTTTTAATACCTGTTTTAGACATAGAACCCCATAGGATAAGACTAAGGAAATGAAAAAAAAATACAATATTTCCTTCCGTCTTCTTTTTTACAAAACATCTTACAAATACAACTATCAAAACCCCTGAAACAAAAACCTTCAAAATTAAATAACGTCTACGTGTACTGTCGTTTATATCGCATAATAAAGTGGTGAAAAGAATTCCCAGTTTAATTAGAGGTGAGATACTCTGGCTCGGAAGTGCGACGCGCCTCAATGGCCCTCGTTGGGCGCCATTTTGCATAATTGGGCGACGGCGAGGGTAGAACGAAATTTATACGTTCCAGGCGCCAATTTACTTGCTAATGACGCGTCGTCTTCCCATAGAGTAGTTGTCGGGTTTTTGTTGGCTTGGAACTTTGTTTTTTTAGGGTTGTGTGTTTATTTGTTTCTTTCTTTTTTTTATTAAAAAATAATGTTGGATTTTTCGGTTTCTGTAGACACGACGCCGGTACCGTTAGTTTTTGTGTCCACTGGGCTGAAGCCTGAGGGTATAATGATGGATATTTTTGTGTCTGGAGTTTCTTTTTTATTTGATTACCCTCGAAATATTTTCCAGTTTCTCGTAGCTTTTGAAAACTAAGGGTTTGAATTTTACGGAATTTACTTAATGACTAGAGCACCATTATGTTCTCCTGTGGTCACACAATTGTCATTACGATCCTCAGCCTGGCTAAATGGTTATCTTTTATTTTTTATACTAGCAGTGCCTCGCGGTTTCATCCGCATAAGTCTCGATCTCGTGGGAATATCGGCATAAAAAGTAAAATCCTATGTGCTATTATCCAGGTTATAAACTATCTGTGTACCAGATTTCATCCAAATCCGTTCAGAAGTTTTTGCGTGAAAGAGTAATAAATATCAAATTTATAATATTACTACGATAGGATTATTAACATTGTTCTTTATTTGTTTCAGACGGGTAAGATGGGCCTGCCAGCAGGAGGAAGCCTGTCGCTGTTCTGTCCCGGCGGTGAACTGGGGCAGCCTCCACCGGCCCATATGGGCATCCCTCCGCCTTATCAGCTCGACTCTAAATTAGGTAAGTTTTATTGAAGTTCTAAAGCCGGACATCTTAAACGCCTTTAATGGCAAATTAAGAAAATGCTTAGGCAGTGATGACGTTTCTTTAAGATTGTGTCCCAAAATGAAAATGTTATCGCGATGTTGGTAAGCTGTTAGTGCAATGATAATCATGAGGTTTATTTTTGAATATGACACTACTTATACCAATTTCATCAATCGTTTCAATGCGCCTGAACATTTGTTACTTTAAGTACTTGTTTAGCATTTTCAATTAGTATTAACAGGTAACTATCCTCTTAATAAAAAAAGCAAAGAACCACTCAACTCATTTAAACCCAACTCCATAATCGATACCCAAGAGACGGATATTTATATCCCTCCCACAGTCACACCTAAACAACATGACAACTAAAACTAAGTTCCGTCTAGACACTAACTAGGTACATGTTACAGCGGCCGGGCTGGCGCGGACACCCATGTACCCCTTCCCTGGGGGTACGTACCCCTACCCCATGCTCAGTCCGGAGATGTCACAAGTTGCAGCTTCATGGTGAGTTAACTGTTTTACGTTTACTGTGTTTATTTGGTTTGGTCCTTTTTAAAGTACAACGTGAAATTTGTTCTTTTGGATACTGATTATATGAAAACTATTTTAGTGTATCAATGTTTTTGAAGGTTTTTTTTTTAATAATGATGATGTTTTTTAAACTGATTGTTTATCGGGTATTCATTAGATTTCACTTCAATATAAAAATTCAAAACCCTATCTGGCTCTAGACCAAAAGGACTAGAGTTAATGGAGAAAAGCTTGTGTCATTATGACCACTTGATAATACGACTTTATAACAAATGTTTCAGTAATATTCTTTTATACATAAAATCATGAGTCTTTCAGACCTTCAGATTATCTATTTTTCTTGCTCTGGGCGTTGGAGAGGACTGCGGTCGGAGATTTTGAAAGTTCACATGTACAGCACAGTTTTAGTGTAATTTATCAGTAACATCCGGGAGTTTGGGAAGTTGGCGGTGTTTTATCCCATTGCCTCGGAAAGCCGTTGGTCTGGCGTCTCCGATCGTGTCGGATTGCCGTCTCATCGGACTATGAGAGTGAGGGAAAAGAGAGTGCACCTGTGTCTGCGCTCACACTTCATCATCTGCCTAGCCTTTTCCCAACCATGTTGGGGTCGGCTTCCAGTCTAACCGGATGCAGCTGAATACCAGTATTTTACATGAAGCGACTGCCTATCTGACCTCCACAACCCAATAACTGGGTAATACGATACCAATTGGCAAGACTGGTTGTCAGACTTTCGGGCTTCTGACGACCCGTAACGACTGTCAAAGATTCACAAATGCTTTCCGAGGCACGGAGGAGTCTCGATATGTAAAGATGGTCACCCATCCACGGACCAACCCCGGCAAGCGTAGCTTAACCTGATGAATCGACCCGTGCGGCTGTTATTACTTAGCCACGAGCTCCTCTGAGCTTACACTCGTGTCTATATCCCCCGCGCCGAAGGCTTTTCTTCGCTGAAATTAGTCTGGAGGTCTATTACTAGTGTAAAAACGTTGGCCAACTAAATTTTCCATCTACTGTGGGCCAAAGTAATTCGAAAAGACGTAGGTACCATCGAGACGAAAGAAGCAGCCATCAAAAGTAGAATCTTGGGCAAATGCTAGTAGTGTAAAAGACCTTATGTTTCCAGGCATACTCCAAGCATGTACCCCATATCGTCAGCGGCGAGCGGATTCAGGAGTCCGTACCCCACGTCGTTGCCAATCTCAAGTTCTAGTCTATCGAGGTATGGTATCCCTAGGTACATACATACTTGTTATATATTGTACAGATCTATTATTTAGCTATGAGAAAACAAAATGGATGGACACATGAACTAGTGAAAGTCGCCGAACTTTTGAGTTGAAATTTGAGCTCGAGATTTGAGCCTTTTTCTTTTAAAAGTCCGATCATATCATGTTTGTTATCGCTAAATAATATGTCTGTACTTTCAAATAATCATATTAGTTACTACTTCAATTTTTATTTTAACGGTTTCCCCGACATACTTTGCTAAAACAGCACCAACAAATTCTTGATTTAGCTGGAAATTATAGGTAATCACAGTATGTTTTAATAAGCTTTCAAGGAGTATATAGCTGTGGTCCATCCTTGTGGGACAGTATTTGGTCACCTTTATGAAAATCTTGGCGACAAATAGGGTGGCCTGGTCTTTGCCAGGGATTACAAAGCAATGCGGTGGCCTCATCCTTGCATGTAAACTAAAAAGCAGTCGACAGAATCCCTTAAAATTACCATACCCTCAGAAAAGAGTCATCCCAACTCTTCAATTTTTAGGGAAGTCTTTTAATAAAGAAGTAGTAACTATATTTCTACAAAGAGTCAACTTCCTCATACTTTCGTTCGTCTCCAGTGAATTATACCGGTTCTCCCCAACGCTGGGCGGAGGCCTGGGGCTCGGCTTAGGGCCCGCGCTCGTGCCCCCTCCCCCCTCCAAGTCAGACCTCGACTCACACCATTCAAGATATGCAAGGTAAGAAGAATTTCAAATTATTCAAGTGAAATCTGGACCTGTTCCTAAGGACATTACTTGCGAAACTTCTCCTAGAACCACTTTATTTGAGAAAGGGATCCTTCTGTTAAGGAGGCCCAGAATTCAATTAGGAGAACCCAGAACACTGTTAATTAGACCCGGTAAATTCTTTTTTTTTTGTTGTAAAATTGCCTTTTTTTAAATATTTAGTTTTGAAGGTTCCAGGATCCGAATTTTAAATAATGTTGTAGCTATGACACTCGTTAGTAAAATTGCATCTTTCTTTAACCAAACAATATTCAAGTTGGTATCCGTGTGAAAAGTCGAACCATAATGTCAATTCAAGTTAATATTTATGGCATTTCTGTACAACACCGTGGGTCACAATCATGTATGTTTCATGGCGCATCTTCTCAACAAATTGTTTATACAATTTCTCACCGATTGGTCTTATAGTTTATGACCAGTGGTACTGCATACAGATGTTTGATTAGACCTTAAATTTCGGAGTTATGGGCAGACATTACTTCGAAGAATAAATTCTTTCAATATCTTTTGAACAATGTGAATAATATCAATAACCAACCATACATTAGGTACATATAATTATTAGGGTTCCGTACCCAAAGGGTAAAACGGGACCCTATTACTAAGGCTCCGCTGTCACCAGGCTGTATCTCATGAACCGTGATAGCTAGACAGTTGAAATTTTCACAGATGATGTATTTCTGTTGCCGCTATAACAAAAAATACTAAAAAACAGAATAAAATAAATATTTAAGGGGGTTCAATACAACAGACGTGATTTTTTTGCCGTTTTTATAAGTAATGGTACGGCACCCTACGTGCGCGAGTCCGACTCGCACTTGGCCGGTTTTTTTTATTGTATATAAAATGGTAATCTTGAGTGGCTTCTTCAACTATTGCTAAATTAGATGACAAAAAATCCTTTAAACGGCTGAGATCAGCCTAAAACTCTCATAATTGAAATTATTGTTAAATGGAATTTGTTTTTCGAATTAAAAACGTATGCTGAAAAAGACTAAAACCATTTTCATTCACTTTTACAAACATTTACCAACCAAAACTCAAATAAATAATTTTCGTTCGCACCACGCGCCGAACAGTTTAAACCGTACACATTGAATTTAAAACAATTTTGTATAACAACAATCTAACAAAACGTTTCAATCAGCTGCACGCAAGTAACGCTTTTGTCATAACTCACACCCTTTCTGCTAATCTCTGATGGTATCATACTGTGATGGTATCGCTACGGCTATTATGCGAGTTATGCGACTAAACTGCCCGCCCTCTTGTTCGATAGATTGAAGATAACGCGCTTGGGGGTGGGTTGGACACATGTCTACGTGAAATTGTTTTTGAAATTTTTTATGTTATGTTAGTGGTAGGCAAAGTGTCCGGAAAAGGCATAACATTACATACATTACATTTACATAAATTACTTTTACATTTAATTGCATTTAATTATTTTTTTTAAAGTCTTAATTGTAATAAAATTTAATTTGCATACATGCGTTAATGCAATTAGATACTCAAAATACTTATAAAAGTATATTGAAATTATCACATTTAATCGTTTAATAATTTAAAACATAGCGCACTATTCAATTTTTAGATCTTTGTAAGTAATTACCTATGTTTCACAAATAAATAATTCTTCTCGTTTTTTTTAATACTTATTAATTAATTTTATAAAAATCATTTAAAATTTGTTTATTCTTCTTATTCATAACATACTGACGGATGCATAACTATGTAAGTAATTAAGTCGAGTGTAAGTAAACAAAATTGATCTCAGTGTTAATTAGGATAATAAGTTAATTATAGGGCAATTAGCTTATCACAGAGTCACACTCGTTATATATCATTCGCGATCAAGTCTTATGTCTTCTCCATTTAAAACATACACATATAAAACACGCTTACTTATTATAATCCCTGCAGGGTTAGATAAAAGTGAACTTATGGCCCATCAACATTTCGCCAGTTATAAATAATACAGGATGTACGGGACAACCCTCCGCAGACTGATGGGATGAATTCAGCATATCATGCTAAGAAGATCGGTACATGAAATTATTTCAGCAACGTTATGGGAATCCAATAAACCTGATTTGTATTATTACCTCACGCGCAATGTATCGTTACCGCGGAAAAACCCACGTAGCCGCACTCCCCGTGTTCAGGGGGGGGGCGCGCTCGAGGATTTAAACATCCGATGCTTTTTATAATTTACATAAATAGAGTGAGGACTACAGTGGTGAGAATGGAGTACAAAGAATGTAATTTTACATTGAAATAAAGTAATAGTAACTGAAAAAACGATTAAAAAAATGAAAACTTTCCTGAGAAAATTTCCGGTGGAATATGATTCAAAATAAGGAGCTGAATGCCCCCTGTTAATTTGCGGAGGGCTGTTCCTTACACCCTGTATATCTTGGACAGTGCTATCCACATACAATATGTTAACTAACAAAGGGCTTTCCAGTTAACTCGCAATAGTACAGCGTACATACATGCTAAAAAAGAAACTTAAGTTGTGAAATATTCACAAAACTATTAAATTGATATAAAAAATTAAATTGATACGTAAAAAAAACACTCTGTACACGCACACTTGTATTTCAACTTAGTAAGACAAGTGTGACATGTGTGCGTGTACAGAGTGTTTCTTTTCCGTATCAATTTAATATTTTTTGTGAATATTTTACTAAAGATTTTTTTTTATGGTATTATTTTTTTTTGCATTTAAATACGCTATACTATTGCTGGTTAACGGGAAGGCCTTTCGTTAGATAACATAATATATATCTTTGACAGTGTAGTCCGTGCTACCCACATATTTTAAATTTTGCATATTTTTGTTCTTGGTCCTTTTATACGGCTACCAAAAAAGCTCGGTAATTAATTATGCCACTGTATAAATATGGAGGTTTTAAATAAATTGTCAACAGGATTGACTGATCAGGTAACAAGAAAGCTGATGCTTTTACAACAAGGTACCAGCTTCAATACAAACTGCATCAGTCAAAATGCGTAATCAAAAGTATGGGGTCTCACTGTTGGCGATTAGCAGAACCATACGAGGCTGTAGGGATATTTATGGGATCTTGTTTGATCTTAAAACTCCATTTAATCTGTCAAAAAAAGTTGGATCGGAGGACCAATTTTGTAAAAGTTGCAATATTTATTACTATACTTAATTTACTATTAATTACAATTAAATTACTCAATCTCGAAACAGTGTAGTAAAATTTTGGCTAATCTCTTTAAAAAAATATTTATTTCAGGGAATACTTAACCCATATTAGAAAACGACCTTTGGAAATGCTGAAAGCTTAATAATTATGATAATAAATAACCTGCAATAGTCCTACACCACCCGGGGGTTATCCTTGGGTGTCCGTGCATGGTGCGAACCGGGATAATCGTCGGTTGGTGCCCCATTTCATTATGGATGTCTAACGGCCTCTGCGAGTTGGCTTCGGCCCCTCGTACGCCTTCCAAACGTCCGGGACCCCAGGGTCCCGAGATATGTTAAAGACATTTTAAAAATGATAATAATATTACGATATAAATACTAAGGATTCACCACTGTTCTCGTTTACACAACAATATATTATAATTTCCTGCAACACCATCGCTTCTCGCTCACAATGTTACCTCATAACCACATACGTAAAAGTCCAGGTACAATCATGTAAATAAGTCCCTGGAGGAGAAATTTAATTAAGATGATATATGAGCAGCCTGGCTAACGGGCCGCGTCACTTGGTACAGTCGCCGAAACAAATGCTCGAGATTTTTGGAAGAGATTATACTTTAGCCGGCGCTAAACAGTTCTTTAAGAAGTGCTTTCGGTTTCAAGAATTTATTCTCACAAAGAACACAAACAGTTCACCTAAAATATGAGATATTCAAATAAATCATGCAGTTATAAGGTGATATAAAGTCAACGTGAGAAAAAAAAAAAATTGGCTTTGAGAGTTTTTAAGTTCTAACAAAAGGTAGTGTTTTGTTGCTTTTAACTACTCACGCTTAGATTCCGAGATGATCAAAACTGATAAATTTTTAAAGTTACATAATTATTACGTAGTTGCAAGAGGCATCTCAAACACATGAAGACCTTTGTCGACATAGGCTGACAGTTGACTTTTATTAACTTTTCCATAGGGTCCAAAGTCAGATAATTTATTTAAATAAGGCACATAAAAGGCACTTTTGAACGTCAAAAACAAAGAAATAGAACTGAATCTAGTCGCCCCTTCCAAAAGTTTTCTGTAGAATTTATCTTATAAATCTCTTAGAATATGATCCTCTCAATGACCCAATTGGTCAAAAAGAAAATTGATATTATTATCATTGCGCTGGGAAAACACCTGTCGCAGTTAATTTCCACCCCCTTGACATAAACTTGCAAAATGAAGGGAAAACTGAAAGACAGACAGACATTCACATCTTTGGAAATAACATAGAAATAAAAAGACAATAATTATAAGCAGTGAGCCAGGGACAATTATTAATATATTCCAAAAAAAAAAAACATAGTTTCGTTAAGTCTATAATCTACATTTTTATTGTTTATTTCTAAATGTAATTTCCATGTGACATCGAAATATTTAACACTTTTATGTACTTCTGTTTTTTTTCATGTAAATTTTTTTTTAATGAAAATTCTTGAGTTGGTAATAATTATTTACAAAATAACAAATATTTATTACCTGTGTTTTTGCGGTCGTAATAAAGGTGAAGAAGGGAAATAGATAGAAAGAAGGCATAGCTTTTAATTCTACGATAACTAAAGGAAAAAAAATGGTCCTAACGTAAGGTCCAATGGTCCTGATTATAGTTGTAAATAATCCGTGGTTTAAAAACCGCTATAAACAAAAAACGGTTTTTAAACCATGGATTTTGGTTTAAACCGGTTTATTTAAAACTATAGTCCTGGTAGAGTCGTCAAACAAACAAAATTTAATCTTGAAATATATTATTTGTAAAAATTACTGCTTCCCAACAAACCAAAATTCAAAATATTTGGCAAAAGTAAATTTGACATGACATTAACTTGTCGTGCTGACTGTACATAACACATAATTACTGCGCGCGCCGAATACCTCGTTTGGGCGCGCACACGCATTGTGCCCAGATTTTCTTTCTCTTTTTATATCTTTCCCCATTTTTAAACCGTCCATAGGAAGTCGTATATTCCAAGCTAGTTTGGTTATATTCAGAACTAATTTGGTGCATAAAACTTTTATATTGGACATATTAAACCAACAGTTATATGTCACTGACAATGTATTTTATTATCTCTATTTATACAGTTTTAGATTTTCGAAGTCAGGAAGTCGTTTTTTACTGGTTTTGCTTTTCTTTTTCGATTAACGGATTTAGGGCTATTACAGACCGTGCTTTAAATGGTCAACTTGATTTAAGAAATCCGGATGTTTGGTGTGAAACCTGCTCTTCATCTGCCTGTCCTGCATTGCTATTCTGTTACCATCTCACCGTGAAAACCTAAGTGAAGTGAGCGTGGGGTGAGCTGCATTGTCATCGATACCTACTGATGCTAAGACAGTGACAGTTCACTTCAAGCTCACTTCACCTAAGTTTTCACGATGAGATTTTTACAGAATAGTACAACTGGTCCCATAAAACTTAGGGTCATCGCAATATTTGTTTCTCTTGCATCATCGGTGTCAATCGGCACGTCATCATTCACGCCTTTTTTCTCACTATCCCTCCCCTCACTCAATCCAATATATAAAATCTGCTCAAGGATTTTTTTGTATATCCTCTGCTGTCCCATTTCTGGGCAAAGGCCTTCCCTAAGCCCTTCCAGGAACTCTTTTCACGCGCCTCCTCGAACCAGACCTCGTGGTACGAGTTCAGATCGTCTAGCCACCACGTTCTGGGATACTTTATTATAAAAATCTAGCTCAACAAAAGTCTAGATGTACATTTGCCTCTTTCCAGCTTAGTCGGATGTTTGTGAAGTAACAGAGTTACAGTTATTTCTTTTATCAGTTGACTCATCAGTTTAAAGAGCTATCTCCTAAATTACGCGTCTATTTTTGGAAAATCACGAGAAAGGTCGTGAGTACCGTTGGAGTGACTTGCGGTGACATTGTGACTAATTTGTTAGTTTAAACTTGGCTTAGGATAATTTGTTTTAGATTAGGATCTTCTAATGTGACTATTTAAATAATTTATGGAAAGAAATCTTCTCTTAAACATGCAGGATTAGTTTGATATCTTCAGTTAATGAATCAAATCAAAATTGATTACTGATCTTTGATCGTAGCAATAGCTGGTAGTGGCTACAATACTAGAACTGAACTAGGGCAGAAATTAGTAGATTCAAAAGAAGATAATATTTATTCTCAATTCCGTACCACGAACCACCCTGCTCTATATTTAATTCATTACAAACTTTTCTTATGACAGCGACATGTAATACCTAGGTACTACCCCTGTCCAACTATGCTCGGCATTCTTACCGTGGTTCACTTTTGGCAGATATTGTCATCTGGTCATACCCCGATCTTGTGACCTTCTGCAATACCTGTAAGTTCCGATTCCTAGATATTGGTCCTTCCAGTAAACCATCTTCGTCCAAGGTTTCTCTATCTTAACTCTACCATACAAAAAGTTGCCACCCACTCGACCTTTTATTTCAAACACACCAATACCACAATCCCATATCTCAACAAACATTTTAAAAATCAGTATGCTCGCCATAATTACGAAGCTTCTCGGCCACGTTCGTATATGATCGGCTGTGCCCGCGCCGGAAACACCGCGTCTATTTCCAACCGGACGCACACTGTTTATTGTCGTCTGTCTGGACGGGTGTCGTTAACACCTAAACTAGTTATTAACATATTGATACCACTACAACCGTTGGTGAATGTTTGGCTCTTTGGATGGGTTAAGTAAGGTCGGGAAAATCAATGGTGGTCACTGGTCAGGGTTTTTTTGGGGATGTCAATTTGGTCAGAATTTTTTCTAACGTGTGTGATTTAAGATTTTTTCCTTGGGGGAATCTTTTACATATTGATCGTATCACATTTATGTCCACAAACAAGACATGCAAAAAGTTAATTCAGGCAAAATGTGTGCATGATTTAGAACCTGATAAAGTTAAGATGCGATTTTATTTATCCCACGTGCAAATTGAAGGATTTCTTTATCAGTGTTACGGTATCAGATGTAACTTATGTTTTGATATAAATACAATTCTTATGATAAAATCATAAACCGTGATAGAATCTCAAAATACTTGAGATGAAATTCTCAACAAAATTGAACTAGTGTCAATTATGACCACTTAAAATGATTTAAGCTTAGTATGCTATCAAAATTTCCCATGTATCCCTCTGAATTTTAGCAGTATAACCTTTGCTTTCTTTAGCTAAACAATTACGCTGTATTTTCCAGGTCGCTAGAGAAAGGCAGCAGCAGCTCCTCAAGTGATAAGCCTTCAGACAACTCAGTCAACTCGAACAACAAAGAACAGAACAAGAAACCGCACATAAAGAAACCTCTAAACGCTTTCATGTTGTACATGAAAGAAATGAGGGCCAAAGTTGTGGCTGAATGCACCCTCAAGGAATCGGCAGCCATTAATCAAATACTTGGCAGACGGGTGAGTTTAAATTTCGAACAACCATTTTATTATTAACTGTCAATATTCAAATTCGAATCATTTAATTTCAAAATTTCTAATTCTACCATTACAATCTAAGTCGATTTTTAAATTCCTGTCTCATTCTAGAACTTTCAAAATTCGAAATTATAAAATTGATTTTGATTTATTTACTTTTTAATATAGTGTTTTGTGATAGGTTTTTGTTGACGTTACTTCAGTCCCGATGTAGTATACTGTCGGATGAGGTTTAATATCCGTTTTACGGAATTTACTGTGCCACATTTTATGACCAAGTTATGGAAAGTTATTCCTACTGTATAAGTTTATAATGCACATATAAACACCTGCAAATAGTCTGTAAATACCAGCATACTTATCAGTAAATAATCTCAGACCAGTCCTTTCAGAATCAATCAGACTTGACATCAATACTAAAGCTACTGTATAAAGATTTATTCAACAGAGTTAAGCATCTTGCATCATATTGACTGTCAATCAATCCGGTCTTAAGTCGTTAATTAATCATTAATTATGTATTTAACCGGCACTTGTAACCAACGTCTATTCAGCAGTAGAATACATCGGGATTGTATGAGATTGCTTACATGACGTCATCTAATCGCAATTGACGAAGGTTTCGCTAATCAGAGGTTAAATGGATGTCAACAACCTCAGTTTAGTGCCAGACCAACCTAGCTAATGTAATGTAAGCAATTATTTCGATTGTGTCCGCATTTAATATTAATATTTCTCTCAACATATTGGATTGAGCCTTTGTTAATCTTGTTAGGAATACGATTCGTCATCGCACGTCCAGCTTAGCTTGCATTATACAAACAATGCGGCCGCCCTATCTGCCATCTAATAGATGTATTGAATAATAAAGAGCTGACCGTAACGCTACCGAGAAACGAACCCGTTTACCCGTTCCCGGAACGCGATCTCATTCCTAACAAGAGTAACAATGTCTTTATACAAAAAATGAGTCGAGGCACATGTCGGCGACTGGTAACCCAATATCCTGGTATCATAATACGCAGTGGCACTCGTTGAGCCGCGAGGAACAAGCAAAGTACTATGAGAAAGCGAGACAAGAGAGACAGCTCCATATGCAGCTGTACCCCGGGTGGAGTGCAAGAGACAACTACGGTTACGGCTCCAAAAAGAAAAAGCGGAAAAAGGACCGCAGTCCCGCAGAGTTGGGAGGTATTGGAGCTAGCAGCGTCGTGGGGACTGTCACTGGACGCTTGACACCGCTTACCCTCCCTGACGAGATCCCGCACCCCCCACTAACACAGGAGACTTGCTTGTTGTCCGGTGCCCACGTGTTAACCGAGCGGCTTGAACCCACACTAACGTCAGCATCCGTTACCTGCCCCGTCCCGTGTGTGTGTGTGTATGTGAGCGGTAGTGTCTCGCGAGGTGATGTTGCCTGTGCTAGAAAAGCGGCTGGGCTCGCTCGGGCGACCGGGGCCCGCGCCGGCCCTGGCCGCCCCTTACGTGTTTCGTGTTCTGTGTACTGTAGTCGTCCAGTGAACGTAAACTGTACACCCTACACCCTCCGGAAACTATATTGGTTTGTTATATGTCTAGTCGAGACGCGTGAACCGACCGCAGAATAGGTTCTGGGAGGAACATCACAATTGGCCATTCTCATTCTGTAGGGGACAAAATGTTGTGATTAGTTATCGCGCCGCTCGCTGCGGCTGTTTTTCTAGCACGCGTTAGGTCGCGGACGTGCGGTCGCAGGTCGAGTCCACCGTCCAAGTGCATTTCTCTGTTTTGTTTCCATATTCGGCGCGTTCACGATACAGTGGCATGCGCTCGGCCGCGAGGAGCAAGCCAAGTATTACGAGCTGGCGCGCCGCGAGCGGCAGCTGCACATGCAACTCTATCCCGATTGGTCGTCTAGGGCTAATACGCAAAGGGGCAAGAAGAGGAAACGAAAACAGGAGACAACCGATGGAGGTACTGCCTTTCACTCCGTCGACGAGCGTCCCCGCCCCCTCCCGCCCCCTCCCGTCCGTCATCGTGGCCATCAGCTGAGCAGGCTCGGCGACAGCATAGTGTCGTAAGTCGGTCACGAAACGAACACATGTCCCGGAGCGGCCGACGTCCCGTCGTCTGAATGGGACTCTCGCATTGGCTCATTAAAAAAATGAGGTCAATTAACGAAGGATTAAGCTCGGAGACGTTGGTAGCTCCGCTCCCCCCCCGCGCATATCGCCGCCCCCCACTCCCCTGTCCCGCGAGAGTTCAATTGCTTTGAACTCCGCTCCGAACGGACCGAGCGACATAGTAATATTGTCTTGGTTGAAGGGGTACGAGGTTGTAGACATACATACATATAATATACAAGTATTTTTGTTTATTTAATATTTATCGCATTAATTTATTTGATTTTAAACGCTATATTATGAGAGAGACCCTCACGCAAGTCCTTCGAAGGTTGTCCCGGTTTTATGCTTTCCGATTTGCTCCTGCGTGCGAGAGGGAGCGTGCATGTTAAAGCAAGTCAATATTTGAATACTTGAGTAATTGCTTTGCAGGGAGAGTAGTTTGATGTCGGAAACGGCAGGGACAGCCTTCTCTTGGTACATAATGGAGTAGTCTGGACCAGAGCAGCCATGCGAACACCGCCGAGGACTAGATATACACTGCTGCTGATGCTTATCTGTCTGCGGTGCAATGATACTGGCCAAATAAAGTCACAAATATTTATTTTGATTCCGGAGAACCTATTCTGCTTCAATTTGCTTATAGACGTCATGTTTATTTGTTATTTTTTCGACAATAGCGTAGTTTTAGCATTTATTTTGTTCAAAGTTTATGCGTGTAGTATGTTATTTTTTAAAACCAATGTTTTTTCCGTTGTTCCCATTCATTTATCCCATCCCGCCCTGCATGTACTAACACAAGGGGATTGCATGCGATGCTTTGTAGTACGTAGTGTTAGCTGACTTGTTTTGAGATGCTTTAAATATGATTTCCGGTAAATTACCTATAATTTATGCATCACATAATTAAGCTGAATTCCTTTTCATTTGACCAACAAAACCGAATTTATCAATTTACTCGACATCATATTTTTTTTTTGAGAATAATTTGCAATTTTTAAAGTAATTTGTTTTGCATACATTTTGTATCAGTTCAATGTCAGAGTGAACAATTTAGTGGAAGTGAAGGATGTGTACTAAAACATGCTATGTAATACTTTCAGGAAATAATTTGAAGAAGTGTCGAGCGAGATATGGTCTCGACCAACAGAACCAATGGTGCAAGCCCTGCAGGTGGGTTACTACCTTTATTTTTCTTTTTTTTTCTTTTCGCTTGTGCAAAATTGAGTCTCGGTTAGCCGATGGTATATTAAATACCATTGGTTAATATATTATTGTTTCTATGTGGAAAGACTTGGCTGTCTTATCTGGCACACCAAGAGTAGCCCGGTCATTATTTACTTTGGCATTTTATAATTTATCAAAATCTATACAAAAACTATGTAGATGTTGTTTATTTTTATGTTTTATATTACAATTAATATATTAAATTAAGGATATATTTACGGCGAAGCAGCTAATTCAGAAAATGTGTCTTTTCACAAAGAAATCAATTGTTTAGATCACAAGGAATAGATTTTTTTGAAAGTAGCCGAAGTTTGGAAGTAGATACATAGGGGTAATGGCGGCAAGAGAGAGAGAGAGAAAGGGCAATCATTTGTCGAAAGCTTTCAAAAAAATCTGGACACATTTTCTGAATTGGCTCGCTTGGTTGTTGTTATTGGTTGTCAAGGTTCATGTTTACTTATACAAATGTTTTTTCCACTCATGATTGCCGCTTCTCATGGACCCTGGATCTGCTGGCACTATTGGTGACTCGTTCTGATCATTTTTACGATTTTTTTTATTTTTTTGATCATTTATTTTCACCACACGCCACTTGACTCGTTGTTTTCTTTACTTTTACTGATTTATGTACTTATTGCTATTTTCATTATTGCTCATCCTTTTATTTTACACTATTTATTTGTAATACAAACACCATATTTTTTATCTGTTCTGTATCTAATAATACATTCATTTTATGTAACAATTTCATAAACACCAAATATTTTTCTCACCACAACCATTACCACCTTATTATCATTCCTCTGTCCCCTATCATTCTTCTATCCACCATCACTCTTCTGCCAAACATCATTTCCTTGACCACTATCATTCTTATTTCTACCTTCATTTATAATGCTCATTATCATTCCTCTGTCCCTGTGCACCCACATTCCTTGTTCCACTATCATTACCCTGTTACCTCCTCTGTCCACCATCACTCCTCTGTCCACTATCATTCCTATGCCACCCTCATTACCCTGTCATTACCGGGCACAGCCCCGAGTCAAGTAGCGTGATGGTGTCCGGAGGCCTGGGCCTCCTCCGGCCGGAGCCGACGACCTCGCTCCCGGCCTCCAGCCTCGTGAGCCCGCAGGAACCTACCTACGTTAACCTCTAGTGCCGGCGCCGCCCCGCCGACGGCCACGCAACGGTTGGTGATGAGTTGACAGTTGACAGACGGGAATGACCTGTGTGTTGTAGTAGAGAACCTTAGATTGTTTTTGACTTTTATTTAAGATTTTATTGGCTCTAAAATTAAAAAAAAAATTAAGTACTGTCTTTTCTATTTGTTGTTGAATACAAAAAAAAGTCAGGTCACTGATAATTTTTTTTTTTGGTTAATGGATAGATTGCATAATACAGAATTTATATAATTTTAAAGATGAAGCCTGAATGATGTTGTACAAAATGGAATGGCGTTTATATGTTGTCGTAGGTAGTCGTTTGCTTATTTTTCGTTCGAATTTATAACGTTTTTGTAACAGAATTGTTTTTCAGCATGAGAGTTCGATGTTCCTCGCGTGTTTTCAGTTTATTTTAACACGTTTTCAGCATGTTACTGTTAACATTATGATTTATGTGTTACGTGTAATGTAGGATAGATTAGCTTTTATTGTGTGAAGGACTGTTTTGTAACTTTTATGAAAAAATATGTCATTTGTTTCATATTTTTCTTAAGCGGACGTCAGATAGTCAGTCATTCGCTCTATTTAAAATACTGATATTCAGCTCCATCCGGTTAGACTGGAAGCCGAAATCAAATGCCGAACCCAAGATGAGATGATGGGGAACGTATATAGTCTTTAGTAACCTTCAATGGAATTAGATCACAGAAGTTACGAAACGGTCCTCAAACCTATCTTTCTCGAATCCCTACTAAATTCCATCTCTTTCTAGGCGGAAGAAGAAGTGCGTTCGCTACATGGAAGCTCTCGCGGCCGCGTCGGGGACCGTGCCAATGCCGATGGTGACGCCGCAGTCGCCCTGCTCTGAAGAGGACGTCAAGCTGGAGGAGATGTCGGACGCGTCCAGCGACGGCGACGCCGATACGCCGCTCAACTCTGCGTCCAGCCCCGGCGGGCTCAGCGCGCTGTCGTCGCTGGCGTCGCCGGCCTCCGACCCGCCGCCCGCGCCGCCCCGCAACCCCGTCGGCACCAACCCGCGCGACGCCAACAACCCGCTGTCGGTGGGCCAGCTGACGTCACAGTCGTGGCCCCGCGCGCCGCCCCGCCCCGGGCACGAGGTCATCTCCGTCTCATAGTGGCGCCCCACGACCCCGCGACCCGACACACACGCCACGCGAACGGGCTCTGTCGACATTCTGACTCGATGGACGTTCCGCGATTATACCGAGGTAAAATCTCTACAGAGCCGCGTCGCGATACGAACTGTACAATGTCAACTATTCGTTCTTTTCCCCGCTCGAGGCTCTTGAGAAACAAACTTTTAACCCTGCGGAGGGTAGAGCGACTAGTTAACGTGAGACGTGTGTCGCCATCTGTCGGACAGTGAGTGAACGTTCACCGGCGCCATCTAGCGGCCGCGGCGAGAAACGAGTCGTGTCGGTTGTGATATGAACTAAGGATAAGTACCGAATGTTACTGCTGTTCTCAAAAATGTTTGAAGGTAACCGTAGTGACTAACCTACCTCTATTCGGCTTCTTGACGAGTATTGAATTCTAGGAATACCGGCACTTTTGTGAACTATTGTAATGTCGCTGATTGTATAGCGAGGTAAGAATATATTCATAAACCTAAAAAGATACCGTTTTTTCATGTATTAAAGTAAAAGGGCCTAAATGTTTAACTAATTATTATTATCTGCACCAAGTGCTCGGTATTTCTACAATTCGACGTCGTTCAACTTGAGAGTGGCTACGACATTTCCAGCCTAAAATCTACAGTAACGATACTATTTGTAGTCCATTCTTCAGTCGAAGTGATCTCAAAATTGTGAGCCCGAATCGAGTCATTTATAGTGCATTTTTTATAACAAGCCCACACTTTTAGTGACCAGATATTGTCAACGTTATACAAGTACTAGTCACATATTAATGTGCCATGTTTCATTATGAATATCTTATTGTAAACATCTTTCTTTCACTATTTTTTACAGTCCAGAACCTTGTCATTTTCCTCATCTTTATTCTGTTACGTAAAGTCCTCGATAACCCGAATAAATGAAAAAAGTAAGAAAATAAATGCATATCGAATCATGTCATCAGTCAATACAATTCAGTCATTAATTATTTATTATTCGATTCGTATTTAATTTTTTACTTTTTGACTAACAACATATTTTTACAACTTATTTTTTGGGCTTCGATTTGACAAGACTATGTTCTAAAATCTTTAATGAATAATATTTGGTTAATAAAAGTGTGGGTTCTTTTTACCATCTGTACCTTGAGTAGTCAACGATATTTTAAGCCATTTTATGATAAACCATTGATTTCAATCAATTAATAAATTGATGGATGCAACATTTAAAAATTCACAGCTGTTCTAAAATATTTGACAATTTATATCTAATGTTACATCGAAACAAAAATGCATGCACGATAATTTCATCAGTTCCAATTTCTTAATATTGTGACGAACAATTTTCACCTCTATTGCTCTCTTGATACGGACGATTTTGTTTATAACAGGCCTCTCTTGCTTGACGATTGCGCATTCGCCTAAATCTTGACGAAATGATTGGTTGTTTACCAGTCTGACCTAATTTTAAATTGAAATGCAGAAACATACTTAGCACACGCATGACAATCAAAACCAGTTATCCATTTTCGAGTAGAGGGACATTTTCTGAAGTTTCACAATGTTTATCAATACAAAGAGTGCCTCCTACTTACTAATCATTATAATTAGACCCTTGCGCTAAGTTAAGGTATGTTTTTGCATCAAGATAATGACCCAATGTGATTGTTAAATGCTGTCTCGTCACCCGCGACTAAGGCCTGGTGTTCTTAAAACTTCCTACCTACGGCCTGCACCAGATGAAGGTTCCATGTAGCGTTATAGATTTTGAATTTAGTTATTAAAATGTTTTCCCTTCGCGGTATGCTTGTGTATAAAGTTATTGTTAAGGCGATCGGAGGGAAAAATGTTTTTCCGTTGTACGGAACTTGTTAGACTGTCGTAGATTAGACTAGGCACGTTGTATGAGTGAAGTATATCTAAGGTGTTGTGCCGAATGCCGTTTGTAACATATTGTTTGAATAATCTTAAAAAAAATTATAGTAAAAAAAAGTGGAGTCGAAAAGGCGTCATTGGTTTCAAATTTCAATGGATACTAAATGTCTCTGTTAGTATTCGTTTTATTGTTTAATAATGAAATAATGTATCTTTATAATAGTAAAGATAGCATGTTGAATGTATTGATATAATTTTGCTTTGAGTTTATTTTTGATTAAACGAATCCCACTTTTCGTATAAACATGAGATGTCATAGTACAATTTAACACAGCGCCATCTATCTTCAGCTGCATGCAATTTACATGGCTATAATTCTAGTAACTTCCGCAAGATGGCCGCCTGTCGAATGGCATTTCGGGACAACACCACACTGTATATGTGTAAGTACATACATGATGTAAAAATATAGCTATAATCTAACTGTGTCATATTAGTATATAAGTGTACTATGCTACTTACATATGTATACATTATTATTATATAAAGAAAGAAGTTTAAAAGAAAAATATTAGTTAAATACTGACTCGAAACTGAAAATGTTTGGTACATACGAAGACACAAGATATTTTATAAATTGGCAACCCCCAATAGGAGTCAAATTTGTAAATAAATTTGTAATTCACGAATATATAGGACATTTTGGTATAAAAATATTGCATTTATATTATTATTAAAAAGCGATTAGTGCCCTCGGAATGTTCTCGGATGGTTTGTTTTGTCCAACAAATGATTTTTGTTAATTACTTTTTATTGTTATTATTAAGAATTTTAACGTTGTTACTTGAAATACCATCCCCACATTGATTTATAAATTACTCTCGGTGATTGAAAATTGAATTTTAATTGGTTATACCTACTAGACAAAAGGAAATGCGACGAATAATAACTGACACATAATAATATTATCAACATTAGTTTGTTAACAACTTGACAGAATAATTATGAGCATTGAAATTATAATATTGATCATTCGTACGATTTTGCATGAAAGCCGACTTTGTGCAATACTAAATAAATAATATGGGTACTGTATAGTTTTCTAAATATTAAATTAGATTTTCTTAAAATTAATTAGTAAGGTCTATTTTTGAGTTTTATAGAGAATGATGGATTTGATTTTTTATTTCGAGAAGGAAGTTTATTTTAATAATGATTTTTATCCCGTGCCAAAACCATCTAGAACAACAGATTGCCAGGGAATTACGACCAGTTATGACGATAATATATCATAATGTCTGTGCCAAATTTATGTATGAAACCGCAGGTATTGAGAAGATACCTTTACTTGTCTTTATGTTGATAGATTTTATAGGTTGTTTTTTATTGTTAAGAGGGTAAAGACACGGCTCTTACGTTGGGCCAGTTATTTTTTTTTTTTGTAGAAGAAATTGACAAAATATTAAACTCAATTATTAGGTCTGGTCCCATGTCTTGTGTTCAGTTGAACGAATATTATTTTAATAAACAACTTAAAAATTGTATATTTTGTGCTGTTTTATTTGATATACCTGCCTGTAATAGAGATGATTAACGTTTTGAGTATGAATGGCTAACAATCGATAGCTAGATTGTTAGCCATGTGAAGTACCAGTATTTAATATTATAAATGCGAAAGTGCGTTTTACGCTTTCACGCTAAAACTGCTGAACGGATTTAGATCAAATTTGGCACTTGAGTAAACCATGACCTGGAATAGGACATAGGATACTTTTATTCCGATATTCCCATGGGATCGAGTCTTAAACGGGTGAAACCGTAGGGCGCAGCTAGTTTTCTATCTAGCTCCCACTTATCTATGACCATGTATGTAATATTTAAAACTAGCGTAGTTCAGTCGATAAACTTATAACTGTCAATTAAAATAATTCCCGTGTCAACATTTTAAGTAGACACTGCCCGGCCTGGGATTCGAATCCAAGACTGCTTGCAACCACTAGACCAGCGAGGCATTCTTGAAATTAACTGTTAACAAAATTCTGTTACAGAAGTTACTCGAATTTTGACAAATCGAAGAGGAACATGATTTGAAAAGGACCATGGCAAGGAAACGCATGTGAATAAAAGAGTGATGAATATAAATATTGATGGATGGAGAGGGAGAGGTAGGCCAAAAAAAAGATGGAGTCCAATCCTTTTTTTTTATTCATCTTTTTTTTTTCGGAATGTTATGAAAGAGAATGGAGTGAATGATAGATAGCCTGACGGTTTACAGGGGAGAACAGAAGTAGAAAACGTGGCGCGCGGACCCCAAGTAACGTGGGATAAGGATAATGTACACGCCATGAGAAACCCGCGCGCTCCCTCCAACGCGGGGCGAAGAGGAGGGGCAGTGAAGCTGACACACCGAGCGGGCGACGCGCACCCCGCGAGCCCCGCGCGCCGGCCGCCGCGCCAGAGCCAGCATCGCCACGGGACCGCGTGCACGCTACAGCATACAGCGCGGCAGTTCGCGGCTAGTCCCCCATAGTTGTGTACCTACGTATTAAAATATACATTTCGTAATAAAGGGTGGTTGTTATTGGTGGCTCTCATCACAATCCTACACAGATAAGATGATGATGTTGGCTAAGAAATAAAACAAAGGACATTGAGATTACATTGTTTAATCGTGACAATGCATAATAGAGAATATACATTTAGAAATTATGTAAAACGCTATAAAAATTGTGACGCCATTGCAAGACTAGTAGTACTATACGGAAATAAAAGAATTAATTTTAAGGTTTTTGTACTGCGATCTTATGATATTTTGGCCCCTATACTGACCAATTGCATCCCAGTTTTATGAAGCGTGAAGTATTGAAGTCGAAAAATTATTTAAAGAGCAGTAATTATTTATTCAAATTGTCAATTTAAATCATTTTATTACATAACTCAAGCATAAGGTATTTCATGCTATAAGAATAATGTAACCATCAAATTACTTTTCATTATTATTTAAACACAACGTATGTATTTCTCGAAGGGTTATGCAGAGGTGCACCTATAGTACATCCACATTTCAGATTTCTACGATTAGAAAAAGACTAAAAAAGATAGAACGAAAATTAAATAATTAAATGAAACATCCAAAAGATTTTCAACTTCAATACTAAATAAAACCTAGTTGACAGTACACAGGTGATAGAATCGTTACAAGTGTTTATAAAACCTACAGACCTAACAGTATGAACTTACGATTCTTATTAGGCTACGTTCTCACGGCGCTGTATTGTACAATATGTTACGAGTATAACGTGATTTTTTAAACTGTGCGCCAAATTCACCACCCGGTTACCTCCTCATTGTCCCGACGCCTTTATCTTTAGGGTCCCATAGCAGAATGAATCCCTAGAGAATCCCTAGAGTCCCGCGCGAAATCCCTAGAGTCGCGTTCTTTTAATTTTACACGTTTTGGGCACGAGGTTTTTAGCATATTTTATGGTATATGGTTTACCAATGTAGTATATGGTTTATATGGTAAATAATATGGTTTACAGTGTAGGAAAAAAATACGGTCTACACAACTCGTAGTCTCCTGTTGTTATATTCTTCGTTAAGTTGTTATTGATATTATTTAAACCACTGTAATATTTTGACGTTGACAGGCGCACAGTTAGAAAAATCGGGTTTTAATGTTGGGATCATACGGCCATATCCCACTGATCGGTCGGTTAAAAATAAAAACAATTGCTGTGGAAGACCGCGTTCTAACCGAAAGCGATTGTCGCGCGAGTACGTGATCTTCGCACTCGTTTATACATATAAATATGACGCACTTGTGCGATCAATGAAGTCGCGTGTGTGCGATTTTCCCACTAGTACGCCAAAATACGCGCTTTGACGTGGAGTCCTAGAGTGGAGACCGCGTATCGGCAAGCGTAGCGTGGGACGCCCTCCAGAGACGTTGGACCGACGACCTTAAAAGTTGTCTGGGACAGACTGGATGCGGAAGGTGGAGGACAGGGTGTTGTTGCCCAGCCTGGGAGAGGCCTATGTCCAGCATAGGTACCTAAGACGGGCTGGTGCCCGTATTATCTATCATTATTCTCGCGACAGTCGCTTTCGGGTAATACCAGCGTAAACCATTACGATGCACGTCATTTTACTGCAAAATATCGTAGAGTACAGCGCCGTGTCAACATAGCATTATGAATCTTATGATACACAGTACGACATCACGAAAGCACAACATACAGCTTACGATTCATTCGCTCTTCACCTACCTTATATAAATGATGGTTATTAGTTATGACTTATGTTATGACAGCAATTTTAAGGTTTAAAAATTCCTATTTAAGTATTAAAAATTAATGTCTGATGGGTATGCAGTGAAAATTGTTAATACGAGACGTATTATACAGGGTCATTGAAATAATGCTGGCAAGCTCCTAGGTATTAATTTATTAACATGGCAACACTATTTGACAATTTCCTTTGGGGAGATGTTTTTTTTTTCTTCCAAAATTAATAAAGTCAAATAGGTATTTTAGTTTTAATTATAGAAAGTACACGTTGCTTTGAGAGTTTGCCAGTATTTTTTAAAATATCCTGTGTATTTTAAACAATGATTTACGTTTTAATTCTAACAATATATTATGTGAAACTGAGAATCTTAATAGTTGTATTGAAATCTATTCAATACACTATAAGATAAGGAAATACAGAACAAATTGAATGCAAATGAATTAACAGATTAAAATATAAATGCATTTTGTTAAAAATAAAAATTTTGGCCCATTTTAGCAACAGGAGATATGGAAGTCTAAAAATTGGTTAGGTACTAAAATTAACAATTTAAGTGAATACAGAAAACATTCTAAAACGTTAATGTAAAACCTATCAATGATAATAATTATTATAACCAGTTAACATTGAAAATTTAAACAAATAATCAATATAAGATAATTAATAACCTGAATAAAGAAAATACTAGGTAAAACGTACCTATTTCTAATTTGTAGCCAATTTCTACAATTTTAAATAGTTTTAATTACTCTTAATTAGTTATCCTTTCAAATTAACTAGCGTGCCGTGCTTTGTGCCAAAATACTTTTGAAAAAGAGCTGCAAAAAGTTCAATAAGAAATCATTCATTAATTATTTTTATTTAATGCAACTCCTTTTTACAAGTCTCTCCATACTCTGAATATTTACCTACAACGTGGCCCTGAACTATTCTAGCGATTTCAGCTTAGATTTCAATATTAAAAACACGCCGAAGTGTAAAAAATCCTACGAACTTTGTAGTCAAAAATTTTTGCGAGACTCAAAATTCAAGCTGAAACCCTTAGCTCATTTAAGGCCCATACCTTACTATCTACATATTCAGGAAAACAATGAATTTCAAAATTGTAATACAAGCATAATCAATTTAATAGTAAGTTAACAGCGTAATCGTCTACAAAATGTTATAATTGTTATAAAAAATCACTAAACAATACGCCAGTTCGTCAGTCTACTTAAGACTACCCGCAAACGAACCGATCACGACAGCCACTAATGACCAGCTGTAGCATCATTTTCCATTACGACCTATTTAAGCGATTGGTACAAAAACCCCGTGTTTTCGATCACATACTAAAGTCAGGTATTAATAAGTAATCTTGATCTTATGAAACGTAATACAGTTTAAATTGCATCAAAAACTGCTTCGAATTATGTGTTACCACTGCTGGGACTCATGCATCCTCTCTGTGAGAGGGAGTGGGCCGTAATCTACCACACGGGCCTAGTGCAGGTTGATAGATATCACATGTCTTCGAATTTTTCGTTCTAGGACATGCCGGTTTCCTCACGATGTTTTCCTTCACCGTTTTTTGAGCAGTGGTGATGAAATAAATTGCAGAAAGCAAAGTGTCTGCATGCTTGTGTTTAAAACCTAAATCATGACCTATTTAGCCACCACTGCTCTTCATATCAAAAGTGTTGAAAAGTTGCTGGCAAATAGTGGCTGTCGCGTATCACTCCTAAGCGGGTGCCTTAACTGAATAAATAACATAATTTTATAACTGTTTTATTATGTCATGTCCTAATTAACAGTCTAACACATAGGTATATACTAATGCTTAAGCTTTGGGTTATTAACGAGTACCTTCCAAATTGGTTCTTAGCTGCCTCAAGCCTTTGTGAACACTATTACTTGTGAAGAGTTCCCGAAAGTAAATAATATTTGAGTTAGTTTAATACCTAATTATAGGTAAAATATAAAATAATCTAAGTTCTCTGAGGAACTTAACATCTAAGACAATTTATTTTGTATCGTCAATTCTAAAGATCTAATCACACAGAAATTATTTATCGTCACCCGGTCATTAAACAAAATCACATTTTCACACGCTTGTCAACCCAGTCATCAATAAAAAAATCGATCACAAAACCAATTTTCAACAAAAAAATAATAAAGTAAAATGAAAAAAACTGTTCACAAGTATCAGTATCGTGTCAATGCCGCAAGCTCGCCGGTACCGGTCTCGGTATCAGAACCGGTTTACCACAGGCCCGAGGACTTGCCACCAGGGGGGTTCCTCACGCGGACTGAAGTCTTGGTATCCGGAGCCTCAATCTCTGCTGTAAATAAAATATTTGGATTAGTTTAACACATAGGTAATATAGACTGAATGATGAACGAATGAAGACCGTTATATTTTATATTAATTTGATAAAACTGTTTGAACCCGCCTGTTAGAACATAAAAGCTTAAAAAAAAAAACAACTGACTTCCAAAAAAAAAACAGTAATTTCGGAAGTCTTTGCTTTTCAATTTTCGTTTTTTGCCACCGACTTCCGTAATTAAAGTTATTTTTCATTTTTTTGTGTTTTTTTTGGAAATCGGTTGTTTATTCTTTTGGTTTTTTTTTTTTTTTTTTCTCTTTGTGGTTGTGGTACCTACCCCACACAAATTCTAATACCACTACCTGCTATGTAAATTGCAGTGATTGTATCAAATAAGATATCGTCTTTATAGACTAAATGAGAAAAATACGTAATTATTGAAGCTAACTCAAAAACTACTCAAGCAAAGTTAATAAAATTTATATGGGACCACATGGGAAGCACAAGCTTTCAAATAAAAAAAGAATCATTAAAATCGGTTCACCCAGTCGAAAGTTCTGAACTACAAACAAACAAAAAAAATACAGACGTATTGATAACCTCCTCCTTTTTTTGAAGTCGGTTAAAAATACTTGGACGTCCATAGCCCGCATAACAAACCCACATTAGCAATAACACAATTAAATAAAAGTATATCAACCGCGACCGCTGGGGTTCTCTGGAGGAGACCTTCACCCTCACAGCTTGAGGGGTTCATGCATGCTTTATTTATAGTTTAATTTAGGCAAGTTAATTTATTATAATGCTACAATTATTATCAATAGGTTATCCAATGTTTTTAACTTGAAATTTTTTAACTATTGTTTTTACTACAACCATTCTTGCTATACAAAAATGATAAATAATTGAAAAGATGATTGTAACTACAAATGAATTATTAATTACTATGTAATGGTAACAACGCCAAATTTAACATCGCTATTAAATCCATAAATTGTATCAATCAATCTGCCTAGCCTTTTCCCAACTATGTTGGGGTCGGCTTCCAGTCTAACCGGATGCAGCTGAATACCAGTATTTTACATGGAGCGACTGCCTATCTGACCTCCACAACCCAGTAACTGGGTATTACGATACCCCTTGGTAAGACTGGTTGTCAGACTTTCGGGCTTCTGACGACCCGTAACGACTGTCAAAGATCCTCGAATGACAGCCGGGACCAACGGCTTAACGTGCTTTCCGAAGCACGGAGGAGTCTCGATATGTAAAGATGGTCACCCATCCACGGACCAACCCCGGCAAGCGTAGCTTAACCTGATGGATCGACCCGTGCGGCTGTTATTACTTAGCCACGAGCTCCTCAAATCCATAAATTGTATCATCGTACGTATAAAAACTTTGTAAGATTTTTTTTTTTTTTTTTAATTCTATTCATGAAATAAAAGGCGGTTTATTTTATTTATTATTTCTACATCGACTTACTGCTAATAGAGAAGGTAGATGTCTGCAGGTTCCTCGTGCCCGGCTCCCGCATCTTCCTTCCAGTTGGAGTGCTACTTCCAGACACCGTCAGACTTGTTTGAAAAGTGTTGTCCATGTTACCTAAGTCGGCAAGAGGGGGGGAGGGGGGTTAGTTCGATAGTTAGATGTCTAGATAATCTAGGAAGCAACGTACACGTTTTTCGTTTCATTATTCCAATGATGTTAACATGTGAGGTTTTAAGATTTTTACCTCTCACTCACACTTTAAATGACCAGATTGAGATAAAAAACCGGCCAAGTACGTGCCGGAACACGTACAATGAAGGGTTCCGTAGTTGGGATGAATTTATCCCAAGAACAAACTTCTAGTGCAAGTCGCGACTCGCACTTGGCCGGTTTTTGACGCTTACTTTGCTCATTCGGTTTACTCTAGCGGCCTAGGCTGTCGGCAATCTACCTTTCTGAATGGTTTTTCTATTCACCAGAGTAAGAAATATTATCTTGTTTCTTTTTTTTGTGAATAAAAAATAGGCAGTCATGGGACCGCCGACAGAAGTGAAAACTTAAAACTGGTATATATGTAATAAAATAAAAACAATATTAATCATTATAATCATCATCATCGTTTAGCGCCATCTATTCGAATTAAAGTGAATTATTATAAGTATTGGTATTAGCGCCATCTATACTCTCAAGTAAAGAACGACCGAATTCTTATGTTTATCAAAAATCGCTCAACGCGCCTAAAGAAGTTTTCACTTCCTTAAATATTATAAAAAGTCCTCAGCCGCGTCTGTCGTGTCTTTCTGTTCGCGATAAACTCAAAAATTACTGCACCGATTTTCATGCTGTTTTCACCAATAGCTAGTGGTTTTCGAGGGAGATTAAGGATATAATAATCGACAACCACGCGGGCGAAGCCGATGATATAAACAATATTGATAATCATTATTATCATTATGTTTAGCGCCATCTATACTCTCTAGTAAAACACTACCAAATCCTTATGTTTACCAAAAATCGCTCAACGCGCCTAAAGAAGTTTTCACTTCAATCATATTTAACACTCCTGTTTACATAAATTGGACGTAATGAAAAATGTAGTGTACGATAGCAGACCTTTATCACCGTGAAAACTTAGGTGAAGTGAGCTTGAAGTGAACTTTCATTCCATTTGATATTGCAACTAATGACAGCTCACTTCACCTAAGTTTTCACAGTGACATTTTTACGGAATAGACCTGCTGCTGGCCTTGTTGATTCCCAGGTCGGGCAGCAACTAAACATGACATGTTCTGTAAGAGAAATATTACGTTAGATCGGAATCGTGCCGGAATGTGGCAAAAAGCTTGTAGCTCAGATTCCAATGTAGCTTTAAATAGCAACAAGCTAGCTTATTTTTTAAATTAATTTTTCAAAACTGAGGTATTACTATGTAAAATACCGGTATTCACTGCATCATGTTAGACTGGAAGCCGACCCCAACATAGTTAGGAAAAGGCTAGGCAGATTGATGGAAAACTGAGGGGATAATACTCATCCCAGTTTGGCTTCTAGACGATTAATACTTCTCTGTAGAGAAACCACTAAAATACTGTTACTGTAACTAACTTGAAGTATTTAATCGTTCAATAATTCTAAACATATACGTGTAAAGTACATATATTATCGAATTAAGTCTTCATTAAGAACGATATTCGTGCTTTCTATAACTTTGTTTTTACATACAAAAACATGTGATTAGGTCAATAATCTTAGACAATGTCTATCTGGTTTGCTGCCCGGCCCTAACCACAGAATGGTACAGAAGGCGCACTCTGCATTTTAGGTATGAAGCTACACGTACGCGGCTGGCCCGTCTTGTCGGGCCAAATCAGTGAGCGTAACGTAGTCAGAAGATATAAGAGTGCAGCGATAGAAAGAGAGGCAACTTCTAAGTGAATATAACTGTAGGTAATTAGCGCTGTGCGACCTGAATTGCACTTTATTGTGTCGTAGCAAGAGTCGCTTTTTATTAAAATGATTTTGCGGAGTGAGCCCTCTGACCACAAAGATATTTCACAGTGATCTAGCTTAGCTTATAAATTGTGTGCTTATGTCGCTTAGCTTGCGAGCGTGCGTCTTGCTGGTAATCGTTCGTAAGTTAACATCAAAAATAAATAAGTATGAGTTTCAGAAATACTTCTAAGTAATAGCAAAAATGATTATAAACAGCGTACGCTGCACTTAATCTGTATTTATTTGTAGTATTTCTGTTGCCATTGCAAGTAAATTAGTTAAAATACTAGAACTAGGAGTGGCTTCACGTAAATACTCCTTTGAATCTGTTGTGCTATTCTGTAAAAATCTCACCGTGAAAACTCGTCACAATCTGTCCCTTAACACTATCTCCACTTTAGATTCTGAATATACAATACAATATATTAAATATTAATTTATAATTAATATTATATTTTATTAATTTTTATTATACTATATTTAATGAATATTAGGTAACTAGGTACTTAAGAAATGAATATATTTTCAAATATATATTAAATATTAATATTTATTTTTTTATATTATATTATCATTAATATAATTATATACTTCTGATGCTAACCTTTGACGACATAAAGCCATTTCCAGCTAATTGTCACATAAAACAGAGGTTTTAAGACAAGACTGCAAGCATGCGTGCCAGCTCCGCTTATAGCTTGTGTGCTACACCCACACCTGTGGGCGTATACCAACATGTTGATACATCAACATACCAACATGTTGGTTAACCAACATACCAGCGGCAGCGGTTCCGTTGGCGACGTGAGCCGGTTCCGTGTCGAGGTACTCTGGTCTATGTGGCGCTTGTTCATGGTCATGTTCCACGTTGTACACAAAGGACGAGTCCACTGGAGTCTTCAGGAATTTGCCGAAACCTGCGTGTGAAAGAAAATATTTAAATACCCAACCATCATAGTAACAATACGTTACTCTGCTGACAAGCTGCGTTGAGCTGTTCCAGCTTGATGGGTTTGGGTATAGGTCATCATATCATTACAAGCACATGGCACATGTTTGTTGTGTAACATCTTTACTCTCACTTTCCTGCAATCTTTGGGAGTGATTTCGTGAAAAGGGACGGAAGTGTGTAACAGGATGCAGGAAGCGCGCACTATTTGATTTGACCAATGAGCGCGCGCGGTTCTAGACCTGGCCGTCAGATGATACCAACCCATTTTCTGAGAGGTTGGTAATGTCAGCCTATCGCTCGTTTTTTTTTTCAGTTTAGTCTCTCGGATGGTCTTTGGTATTGTAATTGTCCATAAGCGAGGGCGTCCACATAATATCAGATGGGCCACCTGCTTCTTAGTCGTCCATTGAAGACAAATACCGTTGTAAATAATGTATGAAATATGTTTATTTTATTAGATATCTACACACCTGTTTAGGTAGGATATGTTTAAATAACTTTTATTGTATGTACCTACGAGTATCACCTGATGATTTGATTTGATTTAATATTCTCAAAAACTGAGCACATCAAAAAAACACAACTGATTGATTGTATTATAGTACCTTCAACAACTCGTAGTTGTCCGTCATCAAAGCAGACGCGACCGTTCACGATCACATATTGGGGACTACCCACAACGTTCTGGCCCTGTATGACAAAAAAAAAGATAAATTAATAACATTTTATTCGTTATACGGAGACATACATACACATAGCATAGTTTTCTTTAAAATATTGATAACTGTGATCTCAAAGAAATATTTTTACTGAGAAAAAAACAATAAAAAAAAATTTCGCTGTACAGAGGCCCTCGACAAAGTGACATTCTATCAGTGATAACGATGATGGAAGAGGCAAAAATGTATAGGACTGACATAACCTATCGAAAAGCTTATATCAATCCTGTTGAAAGTCGTTGTAGAAATACGAAACGCTTTCGAAGCGATTGTCACTTGTCTAGGCCCTCTGGCTTTTTGGTTTTGCGTTCACAGCAAAAAAGCAGAAATCAGCTTATGTTTTGCTAATGTTAAAACAGACTGGAATAGCGTGTAACCTTTCTGGCTTACATAGTCAACCTATAATATTCCCACTGCTGGGACACAGATCACACAGGCCTCCTCTCTGTGAGAGGGAGTGGGCCGTAATCCACCACGCGGGCCCAGTACGGGTGATGATGTCACATGTCTTCGAATTTCTGGTTCTAGGACATGCCGGTTTCCTCACGATGCTTTCCTTCACCGTTTTGAGAGCAGTGCAGTGGTGATGAAATAAATTACATAACGTAAAGTGCCTACTTGGGATCGAACCCACGACCTACAACTCGTAAGTCGCGGCCACTGGGCCACCACTGCTTCTACCTTGCCAATAGCATAAATCATAATCAGCATATAATGTTCCCACTGCTGGGACTCAGGCCCCCTCTCTGTGAGGACACCACTTGCCAATATGATGGATGACAGGAACAACTTGCGACCCACGGATGCCCCTCAAGTTAAAGGGGAAAATCTATAAGTCCGTTATAAGGCCTGTCGTACTGTATGGATCGGAATGCTGGGCCGTGAAGAAGACGGATGAAAAAAGAATGCATGTAGCGGAAATGAGAATGTTAAGATGGATGTGTGGAGTGACGAAAATGGATAAAGTAAGAAATGAGTATATAAGGGGAAGTTTAAAAGTGGCGCCAGTGACAGAAAAGTTGAAAGGTAATCGTTTGGCCTGGTATGGGCATGTGATGAGGAGGGAGGAAACGCATGTGACTAAAAAAGTGATGAATATAAGTGTTGATGGATGGAGCGGGAGAGGAAGGCCAAAGAAAAGATGGATGGATTGTGTGAGGAATGATATGAAAGAGAAGGGAGTAAATGATAACGTGACGGTTGACAGGGGAGAGTGGAAGAAGAAAACGTGTTGCGCCGACCCCGAGTAACACGGGACAAGGGCAGGAAGATAATGATATTTACCTCAAAAATATTAAAATCAACCGCCTGGTTGTGAGTAGCAGCAGAGATGGTCCTCTCAAGCTTGGGGTCCCAGATGACGATGTCAGCATCACTGTTGATGGCCACGCGGCCCTTCTGTGGCCAGATGTTGAAGATCTTAGCCGCATTTGTGCTTGTCACGGCCACGAATCGGCAAGGGTCCATTATACCTGGAATGACAGTTATATTATTTACAGAAGCCTAAAAGTCTGACAACCAGTCTCAGCAAGGGGTATCGTATTACCAAGTTACTGGGTTGTTGAGGTCAGATAGGTAGTCGCCCCATGTAAAATACTAGTATACAGCATCCGGCTAGACTGGAAGCCATCTCCAACATAGGTGGGAAAAGGCTAGGCAGATGATACAAAATATTACAAAAATGGCAATTTTTTTTTTTTTTGAATTATTAACCAGCCGAATGATGAACGAAATCGCTGGAGGAAAAGTAGTTTAAATACACACGGCTACACATCAAGCTATACATTTCCAGTTTATGCTGATCTCGTATTGTATAGGATTTCTGTACAATGGGAGGTTAGGTTATACTGGAAATGTATAGCTTGATGTGTAGCCGTGTGTACCTACAGTTGTAACTATAACACATACCAGTATTAACAGCCTTCTGCCACAGGATAGCCATACGGTCCTCCACTCCATTGACTCCGTTAGGAATCTTGGAGAAGTTGTTCCTGCCTAGCTCCTTGTCTTTCTCGTGGAAGGTACAGTTGTCACTGCCGATCAGCTGCAGGTGATCACTACAAAATGATAATAATTAATAGGGAATATGCATGTATTTTTTTAATATTTTTATTCGATAGTTTACATCGTTAAATAATAGTTTTAAAAAAATCGACGAAAAAAAAGCAATTTAAAGTACTTAAATTTTTTTTTTAAATATCCAACCGATCCGGGCTATTCAAACGCCCTCCATTTGGCGCGCTTGGTGTGGTGACGTCACATTCTATGAAAACAAACAAGCAACTGTCAAGTCAATGTCAAACACTGTTTGACATTGACTTGACACTTGTTGATTGACTTGACATTTTGATTGTTGTGCTAGATTGTTACGTCACATCCGCTCTTAGCTTTTCAAGTATTTGAATTACCCGCAGTTTTTTGGCACTTTTTAAAAAGAAATTTCTCGCCCAAAAAGAAATTTTATTCAAAAATATTGATGGAGGCATAATTCTGAAGTAATATAGTTTATTAAAAAAAATACTTGACCCTTATTTGAATCACATGTATATTCCCTATTATTTAATTCATAACGTCCTGACATCAATAGTCGGGCAGGAGTCCACCAGACACAACATCCGTCTGGTCGGAGTATCCGCCCTTTTACAGCCAGAGGGCCTAGACAAAGTGACATTCTATCAGCCATAACGATGGCGAAAAAGGAAAAATGTACTGAACTGACATAAGCTATCGAAAAGCTTATGTCAATCATGTTGAAAGTCGTTGAAGATATACGACACGCTTTCGAAGCGATTGTCACTTGTCTAGGCCCTCTCATACCACTATATACTCTAGAAGGATTCTGCTGCCTATAATTTTTGACATCATCCCTTCGCCTTTTTGAATGCACTATTGTATAAAGTAAGTATTGTGTACTCACTCAGCCAGCGCCTCGCACATGGCCTGCGGCGTGGACGGGTCGGGGCGCAGGGGCGGCGACAGCACGTGCGCGGCCGCGTGACGGAAACACGAGTTCCGGTAGTGAGAGCCTGCAATGGACGAAATATTAGTACCATATAGACACCATAACATCTCGCCTGTATTTCCCGAAGGGTTAGGCAGAGGTACTCCTATAGTACACCCACATTTCGCCAGTTATATTTAAGTCCCATGTAATAGATGATATAGGTTTATGGGAAAACCTGTGTTACAGGTCACCAAAAATAAGAACTAAGAATAATAATTATTATTCTAAAAAAAAAATTAAAATAAGAACTAAGAATAATAATTATTATTCTTATTTATTTATTATTTATTTTATTTTTATTCTTATTTTTGTTATGCATATTGTTAGACTCTTGCACGGTATCTAGTAAAGCTAATTCTAGCCGTGGAGGGGGCCTGGTGACCTGTAACACAGGTTTTCCCATAAACCTATATCAGGCACCAGTCTCTCACAAAGGTGGAATACAGCTGAGACATTTTTTTTGGTACGCATTAACTTTAAGTCAGCTTTGTGAAGAGAGAATAAATGATTATTGTATTGTATAATAGGGGGCGAGCCTATTGCCATCAACCGGGTACAAATAAAGACTCCGGGTTGCTAATGAGGAATTCCAGATGGAAAAACCCAATAACAGTAATAATAGTATTAATAGATTTCTTCAAAATTGTATGGTTGGGACAACCATTGTTGCCCCAACGCTAAACTCGGGTGCTCGAGTCCCTAGTAAGGAAATAAAAGGAATTATTTCCAAGAGTAAACTAATGCCACGTAATTTTAAAATTGTTCCTAATAAACTTATAATTATTTTAAATACTTTTCTCAGTTATAATGACATTGTTTGTAAAGTGCAATAAATTTATTTGAATTTGAGTAACCCACAGGGTACCGGCTACCAACCTCACGGTATTTCCAAGATCTTTAGTGAATTATCAAAATTAGACTCTATTATGTGGTAGAAAAGGTCTGGAATAACTTACCATCAGTACCGACGGTGGCTGCCAGGGTCTCTCCGATGATTGTCTGTCGCTGCCTGGTGCGAGCCAGCTGCAGAGCACGAACAGCACTCTTGGACATCATGTGGACGATATAGAGGGGCGATTTGGCCTGGAAGAGGAAGATGATATGGCGTTAGACATGTGAATGAATAAATATAAAATTGACAGTCATTTATTGTGTATGAATGAATGAATGTTCAGAATGTGAGGTAATAAACAAGTTTTGGGACAAAAAACTCAATGTCGTTAAATATCAAAGTTCAAATTTCCTTTGCAACTGCAGGTCGTTTTTATTGTGAATCACAAACAATGAACCAGAAATCAGCTTAGGCTACATTACAGTGGTTTAGATAGGTAGATTATGATCCAAGTGAGTAATGTTTCTCATTGTAGTCCAGGTGAGAGTGCAGCCCAAGTTGGAGGCGTAATGGAGCCTAGAGTGTACTGCCGTTTCATATCTGAGGCGTACTTAGCCGCACTAGTGCGGGAAGTAAAAATACACACGCGTGTTAAACATACTGCATCTTGAACCCAAAAATGATGCAATAAGAGCCACTTTACGATCTATCGTAAAATAATCTAAAATTGACCGTCACATAACCTCAATTACATCCCACCGATAATTTTTTATACAAAGCGAAACTAAGTACTAGTGCATAGCTTAGCCATATTTTCCTGTGGAGCAACGCCCTTAGAGCGATTATATGCTCCTTTCAGCACAGTAAGGAATTATTACCACTATAATCTACTCAATATTCACAGTATGGTGGGAACTGACCTGGTTGGCGATGACACAGGCTCTGTTGACAGCCTCGGCTTCCACTTCCTCATCACGGGACAGCTGATGAGCCTCAGGACCGGTGATCCCCTTAGCGAGGAGTTTCTCAGTATTGCGGGCGATAATGTGTCCGTTTTCGGCGTGCACCTGGAACAAATCAAAAATTGACATTAGTTATTATGAACAATGTTTTTTTTTTTAAGTTGACTGTAGCAACATACTGAATTATCGTATCAAAATTCTCATTCCACCATCATCATCATTTTAGCTGAAAGACGTCTACTGCTGGACATAAGCACCGCTACTTCGACCGGTTCTGTGCTTCTCGTATCCAGCGAATTTCGGCGGCCTTCACCAGCCTTCATCGGTCCACCTTGTGGGGGGGCCTTCCAACGCTACGTCTTCCGGTACGCGGTCGTCACTTCAGAACCTTTCGGCCCCTATCGGCCATCTGTTCTGCGAGTAATGTGTCCTGCCCACTGCCACTTAAGTTTGGCAATTCTTCGGGCTATGTCGGTTACCTTGGTAACCGTTACCCATTCTATGTTTGTAGTAAATTGATTTCTTCAGCCATAACCTACTGACTGCCTACGTATTGGTCTTAGGCTCTCAAAAATTATGACCAGTTTTGCGCATCTCGCATAGTTCAACCTTATCCATCGCCATTTTGTTGACAAACACTGACCAAGGTAATTCAAAACAAATGCTTGCATTAATAACAAAAGAACAACGTCATAACTCCTAATATGGCGTCATATAAATCACATATTAAATCATCTTGGTCATAAGATAGGTGTCAGACCATAATATTATGGTCGGTTACCTATTGTTTTGTAGTTTAGTATGCCATGCGACAGGTGTTATGCTCACCATGTTAACAGAGCAAAGTGTTAAGGGTCTACTCAACCTTAAATTGCTTAGCATGATCCTCCGTTATTTCGAAAGTACTGCAGCATTAATTTTTACGAAAACGCGATTACATAACATTTTCTCTATACAAAAAAAACTAAACCGAACTATAAACCGCTGGTATTCAAAAAATACTTCAAATTAGGTCATGAAACTTTGCATAATAGCTGAACTTACTATAAAGCAGGTCTTATGTGTTTTTTTTCAATTAACTTTATTAAAACTTTAAACTATTCGAGGCTTGGAGCCGCCAGCACCACACTCCGTCTCGCTTTCACTCAGGCGAGGGAAATAAAAAGTGAATTTGCGCTGAGGTCGTATAGGTACACTTTCCTCGACCTTGTGTCGGAACTCGGGAGAATACCCATTCTCAGCACTTACTAGACCAATGCAGAGATGGAAATGCCAATGTGGGATGTAAGTACCTCTGCCTACCCATTCATGGAATAAAAGCGTGATGTTAGTAAAGATTTTCAATTCATATTCTTTTTGGCAACTCTTTAGGTCATAAGCTATCCGAATATCAAAAAATATTTGGCCTAAGGTCTTATGGGAAGGCGTGACAATTGAATCGCTGTTACAATCCTTACTAGTCCTTACTAATATTATAAATGCGATAATAACTCTGTCTGTCTGTCTGTCGCGCTTTCACGCCAAAACTACTGAACCGTTTTAAATGAAATTTGGTACACAGATAGTCTAGAGCCTGAGAAAGGATATAGGCTACTTTTTATCGACATAGCGCGCGGCGGAAGCCGCGGGCGATAGCTAGTGTATAATATAGATGCTATATAACAGATGTGATGTCAACCATAATGTTACTGTAAAAGATAAACCTATGAACACAATGACTCATATGTTATCTGTCTACTGTTTACAATGCACTGCAAATGTTGAGGAAGGCAGTCTTTGAGGTCATGCACCTGTGATATCATGTTTGTAGGGCATGTTTTTCATAACAAGTTCATACTGTCCATTTACATATTGTTACTGTTATCATTTTCAAAAATATGAAAATTTTGTCTTTTTTGAGCGAATTGAATCACGAACACGAATGTACTAACCACTAATGGTGATGTAGGGATGAGCCATAGTTATCCCTTTATCACAAGGACTATGATTTACAAAAAAAATATCATAAGTCTGTGTGCAGACCTAGATAAATACAAGTTAAAATTAAATTAGCTAGTAAAACTTCACAGACGTAATGGATATCGATACATAAAATTCAAACCTGATTTAAAAAAAAATGCATGATGCTTTTTTGTGGGGTTATCGACCACAGTTAGTGTAGTCAATTGAAATATCAGTTTAAAAAAAACCGGTTTAATATGTGTAAGCTTCATTGAAGTGGTGAACGAAACCCATCACGTCTGCACAGTTGAGGCTCGTACAGACTGGCGCGATTTATCACGCGACGCGACACCAGTAATTGTTCAACCGTGAAGTTTTCTACGAAATTGTTTTGCTAAAGTCACGTCGCGCCTGCTTGTCGGAAACTTAACGCTTGGTAATTTTATTTAACCCAGTACAAGCCCGGATTAGCACTTAGTTAACCATTATGAACTCACCTGAGGCAAAGCCCTAAGTTCAGCACAGGCTTCCATAGCACAATACAAATCATAGTCGTCCAGCATCCAAGCATCCTTGTATGCCATGAACATCTTGAAGGAATTGACGCCATACTGCTCCGACGTCAGTTGCTGCATCTCCTTCTTTACTGACGGAGACCACCAGGTGACGCCGACGTGGAGGCCGTAGTCGCAGCACACCTGGGACAGAATAATGTTTTAATATTATTATTTTTAATATTTTAATGAGAGCAGTGGTGGCCCACTGTTCACGGCCGCGACTTACGAGTTGTACGTCGTAGGTTCGAACCCTGACAGGCGCTTACTTTGTGTAAATTATTCCATCACCACTACTCTCAAAACGGTGATGGAAAACATCATGAGGAAACCGGCATGTCTTAGAAGAAGATTCGAAGATATGTGACATCTACCAACCCGCATTGGGCACGCGTGGTAGATTACGGCCCATTCCCTCTCACAGAGGAGGCCTGTGTCCCAGCAGTGGGAACATTATAGGCTGATTATTATAATATTATTAATATGCAACAGCACGACTGCCTTTTCCAGTGGGGTGAGCAGAACAGTAATTACTGATATTTCACAAGTTTGGTATTTGTAGGTAAGTAGGTCTTATTCCGAACTAGACTGAGTCCCGATTCCATTATGACTGAGTTTTTCGTGAGGATTATTTCAGTTACAACCCAGAGCCTGTGTATTTGTTCCAGATGATGACAATCGCTCGCCTCGACAATCATCATCATTTGCCTAGCCTTTTTCCCAACTATGTTGGGGTCGGCTTCCAGTCTAACCGGATGCAGCTGAATACCAGTATTTTACATGGAGCGACTGCCTATCTGACCTCCATAACCCAGTATCTGGGTAATACGATAAGACCCCCCCCCCCCCCTTGGTAAGACTGGTTGTCAGACTTTCGGGCTTCTGACGACCCGTAACGACTGTCAAAGATCCACAAATGACAGCCGGGACCAACGGTTTAACGTGCTTTCCCAGGCACGGAGGAGTCTCGGTATGTAAAGATGGTCACCCATCCACGGACCAACCCCGGCAAGCGTAGCTTAACCTGATGGATCGACCCGTGCGGCTGTTATTACGTGTGTGTATCTCTGACCTTGCATTACCTTCCGGAGAATACAGGCGTGCTGTTATATGACACTTGGCGAATATATTGTTCATTCATTTATAATGGTGATGATGTGATTCATACCTTACTGTCCGCTTTTTCCCTCCAGATATTGTAGGCTTCCAGCAAGGACTGTCCCTTCTGCGGCAACACGAAGTCAACTGGGTGGTAAAAACAATACATTTAACTCAAAATGGTCCATAATTAGTTCAAGCCAATTCGTGTATTATGTAATGTTATTGTTAAAAATGTCAACTTCGAGATGAATCATTTTGAAGAAAATACTTAAACAACTTCAGTGATAGTAAAAGATGATGCTTGGATGTTATTATCATCATTGAGCAAAGATTAGACCATTTGCCGCGTCACTCTAACTCTCGAGGGTCGATAACCCAAGCAACTAGAAAAGCAACAGACGGATAGAAAAATTACTTGCATACATTTGAAGAACTTGGGATATTGGGACCAGGAACCAGTAAATTAAATTTTATCCAGCATTGTCTTCGCAATACTTACTGACACAAGTAGTTCCCCCAGCGACTGCAGCCCTGGTACCCTTGTAGAAGTCATCAGCGGACTTGGCGCCCATCATCTCTAGTTCCAAGTGGGTGTGAGGGTCGATACCTCCCGGCATGACAAGCTTGCCGGTGGCATCGATCGTCCTGGTGCCTCCAGGAATGATGAGATTGCGGCCCACTTGTCTGGAAAAATGAGAGGGAGTAAATGAGTATAGGCAATGATTATCATTATTTTTCATTTACAGTACCGTTAATAATGATACTACGTTAATTAATCAGTTTGCAAAAGTCAGCCGTCTGATAGCAGTAGCAGTGTGCATTAAAATTAAGCAAAAAAGATGCTCAGAATTGAAACTCATTCCAGAGGTAGTCAGAAACATTTACGAACAATCCGGGCCGAAACAGTTAATTTTCATTTTAACAAGGTACACCGAGGCAACCGTTATCCTTTTTAACAGGTAGCTATCAGCCATTTTTTACCCTGGTAACAAAATCGCCAAATATCCTACTAATATTATAAATGTGAAAGTTTGTGTGTTTATGTGTTTGTGTGTTTGGATGTTTGTTACTCAATCACGCAAAAACGGCTGAATGGATTTGGATGAAATTTGGCAAACAGATAGTTTATGACCTGGATTAACACATAGGATACTTTTTATCCCGATATTCCCACGGGATCGAAACTTACGCGGGTGAAACCGCGGGGCGCAGCTAGTAGGAAATAAACAAAAGAATCGATTCAAAAACCATCAAGCTGACTCATTCAACATCCTGATTTAACCATTTAAATCATATTGGTAGCACAAAGCAATCTAATTTAAGCATTAAACTATATTGCTTAAATAAGGTTAAGAATCTATTGACCTGATGTTTTCAATTGATGCGGGAACCGTTTGGTATACTGTCTGTTTATTAATTTTGATCTACGTAATCAAAGTATTGAGGCGTGTGATTTATAGTGAGAAAATAAGATAATTAACAAAGCATTTAGATACGGGCTGTTTTTTTTTACGATATCCATTTTTTTTTATGAATTTTTGATGCCTAATGATCTGTTCCCTTGTTTTTTTTTCCTTTGTATTGTTGTACACACGGCTATACATCAAGCTATAGATTTCCAGTTTATGCTGATCTCGCATTCAGAGGATTTCCGTATAATGCGAAGTCAGCTTATACTGGAAATGTATAGCTTGATGTGTAGCCGTGTGTACATCGTATATTTATTTTAGTGTTAGTGTTAGCTTGTGAGGAGATCGTGGCTAAATAATAACAGCCGCTCAGGTCGATCCATCACGCTAAGCTACGCTTGCCGGGGTTGGTCCGTGGATGGGTGACCATCTTTACATACCGAGACTCCTCCGTGCCTCGGAAAGCACGATAAGCCGTTGGTCCCGGCTGTCATTCGTGGATCTTTGACAGTCGTCACGGGTCGTCAGAGGCCGAAAGTCTGACGACCAGACTTACCGAAGGGTATCGGATTACCCAGTTACTGGGTCGTGGAGATCAGATAGGCAGTCGCTCCATGTAAAATACTGATATTCAGCTGCATCCGGTTAGACTGGAAGCCGACCCCAACATAGTTGGTAAAAGGGTAGGGCAGATTGCATTGTTAGTGTTAGCTTGTATTGTACTGCTTTGTGAACTTCCTACTCGGAGCTGTATGGTTCCTATTTACGCAGGTAGCCATTTCTGCAGGCCTGAGATAAGAGGCTACATTTTTGGTAGCAGTTTCCTCCGGTTTACTAATACTAACGTCATGACGTTTATGAGTAAGTCTGACTATTCCGACTGAATGATATTTAGTGGTACTGCAGGCTCTGTAACAGTCATTCGAAGGCAGAAAGGGTTTTAGCAGTGGGGCTTCTATTTATTATATATTCTATATTCTACGGGCTCCAGATGACGTTGCATAAATTCAAATGGCGAGGTGAGTCAAGCGACTCCCCTTGTCTTTGATGAAATAAAAGTTATAAAACTAAAACCCCAACTACAAACTAAATCGTACAGATTACGTGTGACTCCGGCTTTTTAATTTGTCTGTCTGGGATGTCTTGTTTAAAACTTTTTATTTGACTTTTTGTCGTAGTTAGTATTATAATTTTTTTTTTGGGGTTATATTGTATATATTTTTAAAATGTGCTAATGAAGCCCTTACATAAATCCAAAATAAAATTTTAATTTTAAAATTTAAAAAAAAAAAAAATTTTTTTTCATGGCTTTATGTCCTCTTTAGGGCGCCATAATCAATTTATTATTGAGATATCCATTGACAATATGGTTTGATCGTAACAGAAAATCCAATAGACCGATTCTTCCACATATCTATCATTATTTATACAAATATTTGGATTGGCATACAACAAATTCCAATCAAAGCTTCTTGTGTGGCCTCGTCTATGAATAGAGCGATTCATCACTTACTATGGGTGCAGTAATGGATGGTCCATCGTTCTATTTTCGTCAATGGCAATTGATGTGTGAGCAACATAGGCGTTTCATGCATTATTTGTGTCTATATCTACACATATTATAAATTAAAGTCGCTTTTCGTGTTTGTCTGTATGTTCGCGTTGTTCTTCTAAATCACGCAACAGATTTTGATGAGGTTTTCACCATCGTTTAGAGAATTTATTCCGGAAAGTTTAAGTGTATAATACGTTAGTATTAAAGTTACATATAACTAAGACATCTCTATGTTTTGTCAAGTCGTAAAAACCGTTAGTAATAAAATAAACAGCAGTGGCGATAGATGAATATTTATCATAAACTTTCGAGATTTGGTCACAAAGCTTTGGAACATTTTATTTAAAGAAAAAAAATAACGAAGGTTCGGTCGGTTAACAACTCTTTTGATTTACCTTTCAGAAATAGGGAAACTTTTTAATACTGGCCCTATTGTGGTCATCTTGCCGTTTTGTATGGAAATGGAATTATTTATATACAATTGTACGTAGTATAGTTTCGCCTACTACATTATATATTTTTTAATATAATATTTAGGCTTCTATACGTATAATAGGATTGGCAACCCTACTACCAACCAATGCCCAAAATGTACATGGTTATGCACAGTTGCCATTGTGAATCCGCCTTCAGAAAACGGTGATCGGGTAAAAACATACCAATCTTTGAACACCAATGTCTAGAAGTAGATATCTAAAATAGAAGACATGTATTAAATACCAAAATTATAAATCAGCCAACATAACCTTTCTACGACTTATCAAAGAACGTTCTTACTTAAAAAAAAAACAATTTAAAATTCTGCATGCAAACGGAGCGTCACCAACATTATCATATCTACAAAGTAAATAAATCATTCATGTATGTAAATATAGTTTGTTATATAACAAATTAAGATAGTGGGTACCTAGGTACTCTGCCACCCAATATGGTGGTGTCGCGGATGTCGGCTCGTTACCGCATTAGTGACTTCCTGAGTGCGCACACGCATTTGAATGTAGCCAACGGAACGCGTCTGCGTTCGCAATTCAAACATTCGAATTTGACACTTCCGTAACGGCTTTCAACTGTTTTTTGTTGCGGGCGGTAGTTGATGATTCCATATTTGATTGGTGTTACTTTGTTCGTTTATATCTCCAGCCAAAGATAAATAAGGGAGTGTTAATATCTATTTCTTGTCTTAGAAACGCAATGCAATTTTTTTTTGTGGTAAAGGGCCCTTTTTTCTATTAGTAAAATAAACCACAGAAACCAAAAATCTCAGAGCAATTAAATTTTATTGGTCTGAGCCAAAACTATTAAAAAAAAAAAATGATCAAATGAAAAACTGGCTACCTGTCAGTACCGCTATGGCGTAGCACGGTATTGTATTCCACTAAATCAAATTCAATTTCACGGATCATTCGATCAGTTAGCGATCTTATTAAGGGGGTTGCGCTAAGGTAGCCCGCGAAATTCAAATTTTCTTACGTTTTTTACAATTTGCAGGTCAGTATCAGGTTGTATGTTGATCTAAATATGATTAGCGGCCGTAACAAATATAGGTTTACAGAATTATAAACATTTGAATCAGCAATACAACTCTCTAAGTTCATATAAGTGCATTGAATGACTATTTCATAAAATCATGACATTTGGCACTTTCATGGACTTAGAGAAAATCTGATTTTTTTTGCCTTTTTTATAGATACGGAACCCTTCGTGCGCGAGTTCGACTCGCACTTGGCCGGTTTTGTTCTTTTTCTAGTTGTATATACGTACCACCTCCTCCCGAATGACTTGGGAGATAAATGTAAGTTTAATACTAGAAACCCTAATAGATTGGTTATTCCTAGAATGAAAACGGAACTATATGGGCGAAGTTGCTTTCCTATGTGTATTAAAATTTATAACAAGATTCCTAACCAAATTAAAGAACTTCCAAAGGTCCTCTTCAGAAGGGCTTTACGCAGCTGGTTAATTGAAAATTCCTTCTACACTATAAAAGAATTCCTTCAATTTAAATTTAGATAATCGGTGTACCAAACATTTGCATGTCATTATGTTATGATTAAGTATGTTAAGCTACTAAAAACCTACCATTGTAAGAACACTGTAACCATATTTATCTGCAAATAAATCTTTGACTTTGACTTAATATTATGCACACTGTGAAAAACAGAAGACCTAAAACCAGGTGGGCATTTGAAAGGGGGATACGTAAAAAAAAAACTATGTAATTTTCAAGGGTTTCTGAGGAAAGTTTTTCTTCCGATGTCATAATTTGGCACGTGCAGAGTCGTGACAAGCCTGAATAAACTAACTGTTTTTGCTGCTCAATAAACAAGAATCCTGTGAAATGACCTCGAAAAAAGCGTTGAACTAAAAAGGTATCGAGACATTGGGTAAACAACAGGTCTGAACCCTAGACAAAGTGACATTTTATCAGCGATAACGATGATGGAAAAGGCAAAAATGTATAGGACTGACTTACGCTATCGAAAAACTTAAGTCAATCCTGTTGAAAGTCATTGTAGAATGACGATTGTCACTTGTCTAGGCCCTCTGTTTTAAATTAAATTAGCTATTCCCTTGCCTGCACTCTAAGAAATAAAACAAGGATAACAAGAGAACAGTCAGTCAGTTCAGAAGCGTGGTTCTGATCATTAATGACCAAATCTGTTTACAGCGCGGCAGCGCTTGGCAAATATAGTGAATTTGTAAACGTTCGCGACTCAATTGTGGACTTAATTTTCAGAAGTAAATTTTATGGGGCAAAGTTAACAGCCTATGATGGCAATATTGCCAAGGTGTATGTTTACCGGCAGTTACTTTTACTGTGTTTAGTAAAGTAAAACTTTTTATAGAACACCAATTTTCTGCACACAATGGGGCGCCTCATTAATGCGGTTGAAAAGAAAAATAACTTTTACCTTTCCAAACTATAATACACCTTTTTGTTGAAATAAAAATATTATTATACTTCTCACGGGAATGTTGTTGTATTTTTTATTCCATAGCAATTAAAACACTTTCATTCCTATTGTAATGATGACACGTAATTATGCATCATTGTGAACAGCACGATTTCAAACTTACCTTCGCAAGAATAAGGTGTAGAGTCGAGTGGTGTGCTAAATATAGTGTGTAAAGAAAATAACGGTCAGAAAATGCACCAAGATCGTTGGTCGTTGGCGAGATGAAATAGCTGGAAGGCATTTTGTTTGAGATAACGTAACCGCTGGCACAGTTTCATATTTACAAACATTGCAGTTATTGACGTAATGAAGATTTGTGAAGTGTTGATGAGTATGTGTCATCTTTTGACGGAGAAATTTACTTTTAACAAACATTGTTGATTGAAATATTGACGAGATACGATCGTTCTTATACTTTTGTTTCCAAATCATTACACTGTCTGACTGGCTTCCTGTTTCTATCGAAAACTTGTTTTTTGGTGATTTTCTATTGCCTTCACCTTATAAATATGCAATAATTTATTAACTGACTACTGATCTCTAAAATACAGGAATACCCCTAGTTTGGAGATCAGTGTTTCAATGTATTCTGCATAGCTACTTAGTTAATTGAACTTTGTATTAGTATGTAGGCTTTCCTTCAATAAACATATTTTATAATTAAAAAATTTGATTGGTGCCTGTGGCGTCCATCAGAAGAACACCTACAAAGCTTAAAATCAGAGTGTATGTCATTTGTTCGATCAACAGGTGTGCGACATGTCATAGAAAATATTCCTAAGTTTCATAATTATGCTATTTATCAAGCTACCAAGCTACTCGTAAATATCTATGAAAAATAATTCCATCCTTTTTCTGCATGCAGGACACGGTCATTGTGTTTACATTTCCCTTGAACTGTAATCCTACATAATATATCTTCTGTCAGTGGTTATAGTTCGCCGGATAAGAGCAATTCAACCAATGAATTTTATTTAAACTACGTTGGGTCTCCCCGTAAACACTTCTGTAGCATATCGTTTAGAGTTCAAACCCCAGTTTAATATTACGTACTAGTTACTATGACAGGATGCTGCTGTCCAGTGTCCGGAGACTTCAAACTCTTGCCCTTATCCCAATATATCGGCGCAACATGTCTTTCTTCCATACTTCTCTTAGTCATCTCGGTAGTTCTGTGGCGGCATCTACATCGCCATATGCGAACTACGCATCAAAAGACCTGTCGTCACACAAAATCCTGACGTCACACAAAAATCCTGCATCGCGCAATTAGAGTTTACCGTGCGCTCAAGATCCTGACATCAATCGTTGGGCAGTTGCCCGCCAGACTAGACACCCGTCTGGTCAGAGGATCCTCCCTTTTCTACGGAGGATGAACTTTGCACCCTGTTCCGCATACTTCTAGAGTTCTCCTAGTAGTCATCACGGTAGTTTACTCCCTTTCTAGCCATACCATATTTCACACAGTCCATCCATCATTTGTTTGGTCTTCCCCTACTCTTTCTTATATCTACATTCATAACTCTTGCGTAAACTCTGAGAGTTTTTCATTCTTGTTTGTCTTTTAACGGTTTAAAGCCAATAATCAATACGAGTAACTTCAATGTTTTTGTTTTATTGCCAAGTTGGAATTATAGATCAAGAAATGCCAAGTATGCAAATGCCAAGGGCAAGGACATTAGTATTCTTTGCATCTTATTAATGATCGGGTACAGACAATGCTGGTACTGTAGGTACTTAAACATCATTATGTATGGTAGATCTTTCTACATTTAACTGTTTTTTTTTGTTTGTTAGGTACGCGAATTGATTTTGATATTTTTTTTTTTTTGCTAGGTCATGTTCCAGAGATGGTCCCATGTAAGTTTTTGCGCTACTTTTAAAACATATATTTGACGTGGAAAAGTGTTTTTTTTACCAATTTACAGAAATGAATATAATTTATCATTTAATGGCCTGGTTAATCTTCGCAACCAAATTATTGGTGGAAAATGTTTTATGCTCAGGGTGCTATGATTAAAAGCCTCTCAGACATCTCTGGTAAGGGCAAAATGCCATACCTACATCATAGCCTTAAGGCTCTTACATACTGGGGCGATTCATCGCGCGACGCGACGCCGCCGCCGCATTGTACGCCGTGAGAAATTGTTTTGTTAAAATTAGTGTCGCGCGACGAATCGCCCCAGTATGTAAGAGCCTTTATTCCCTTATCCCCAGCTTTTAGCCTGATTGGGCGCGGCCAAATATAAATATTTAACGAATTGACTACCCTATCGTCGAATCCCTATCTGACCTGCGCAACTGTACAATTGGAAACTCCAGCCATTTCGGTCAATCAATTTAATTGGCATTGCTCCACCCATTTGCAAACAGACAAGATACCAGCTTAAATGACCTAAGTAATAAGCATTTTGAAATAGACATTAGGCATGACATGGCCTAGTCTGTATGACTTAATTAGAAGTAATGTAATTAGCGAAATTAAACTGAACACGTTTCTAGGAGTGGTGACCGTGTGTCAAGTCAACCTGTCAACTAATATAAAGTGATATATATATATGAAGGTTATTAGATTTTCAGGTTAGTTCATTATGGATATTTTTGTTTGTATTAAAATAGCCTGGGACACCTTGTGAACTCAGCTTTGTTAAGGGCGTTCCCTATCTCAAATTGCTTAGCATGATCCTCCGTTATGCCGAAAATATTGCAGCATTAATTTTGAAATAAATATATGTTAAAGTTGAGGATTGATGCCAGGTCCTACGTTTGGCGAAAACACGATTACATAAAATTTTCTCGACACAAAAAAACTTCCAATGTTACCTCTAAAACGAACTATAAACCGCTGGTATTAAAAAAATACTTTAAGTTAGATCATGAAACTTTGCATAATAACTGAACTAACTATAAAGCAGGTCTTATGTTTTTTTGTTTTAATTACTATTATTTTCACCGTAAAAAGCAATTACTTACCTAAAGTATTCGAGACTTGAGAGCCGCCAGCACCCCACTCCGTCTCGCTCTCACTCAGGCCGCGAGTAGTATAGTGCGAGCGAGATAAAATTTCTGGTAGGGTTTGACCTTAAAACCTTGCTGGCTGGCTAATATTTTCTCCACGCCATTTACACATGGCTTCAGCCATGTGTAGATGTGTTTTAATTTTCAAGTATCTATTCGAAAAATTGTGTTTTTACAGACTACCAGCAGGCGTAGCATAGCACCACCATAAAAACGGGTTGTGTCGACGGAAGAATAGACAAAATGACAGATTGTGATTGTGCATAATTATGTCATTTTGTTTATTCTTCCGTCAACTAAACCCGTTTCTATGGTGTTCATGCTACGCGTGCAGTAGGTAGTCCAAAACTTCAAAAGTAGATAAATATCAGTAGACATTTATCGACTTCTAGAGATGAGAAAATTATTAAGGTAGGTCATTCAAGCAATGAAGGGAGAATTATACGAAAGGGCATTGAACCTAAACCATGGCACCATTTCCAGACAATACACTAAAATGTTCATTGCGTTTCGCCAGACACTAAAAAACCCTATAATAATAATTTAGCGCTATGGGGCTTCAGATGACGTCACAACGCAGACGGTTGAAAATATTCACCCTACTGAATTAGTCATCTTTTCATTTATAAAGGAAGGTCCGTAAGTCGGATATCGTTTGCAACTTGCTGACCAACGCAAATATTTTTGGTTGAAAACGTTTTTCAAATTTCGCCAGTTTCAATACAGCCTGTAACAAAAACCCTGTCCGATCCAAAAGGAGCACATAAGTACTGCAATAACATTACCAGAAAAAAAAAAATGAGAATAAAAGTTATTGCAATTTGAAATTCACATTTTAAGTAATAAAATAAGCCGATGTTTTTGTTTCGTTTTTCCCAAAAAAAAAACCAAATAAATATAGACAGACTCTCAGTATGATTCTCAACAACAGCCTCACGGATCGGACAAGATTCTTTTACACGCTGTATAACACATCTTCTTCGTAATTCCCTCAATGGTGGGGATCGCGACCACATACGACGCGTCTCCAAACAATGAGGTCTTCTGCAGTGTGGACCGCTTGGTACATGCTGCCTCCAACAGCCTTCTTGATCGCGTCTGACCATCTTGCCGGTCCTCTGCTTTGAGCACGTTTTCTCTACCCGGCCCAGTATCATAAGCTTTTGCAGATCATGCATAAGACGTAATTTGTCCGAAAAAGCTGAAGCCACGCTCCTTGCATATTGTAGCAAGGATATACGGATATAACACGGTTTATTCCGTAGACAGATAGACTGGAAGCCGACCCCAACATAGCTGCGAAAAGGCTAGGCAGATTGTGTGTTACATATCATGTTTTGCTTCACCAACATATCTACTTATGAAATACATCATCTCCAATTATGCTCAACTGTCATTTTCAATTTCGTCGACAAATGACGCATCATCAACAAACAGTCAAGCCTCATATGGCGTTGATAAATGACGTCACCATATTTTCGTTGATAGATGCGCACCCGCATATGTCCTGCCGATTTATTATCAAGTTCAATAGATGGCGTTCAATTGATGGAGCACGTTCGTCTTCGTCAGAGTACAAAGGTGATGGAAGTGCTTAAGGCAAAATATTAATAGAAGTTTGTTGACAGTCAGGCTCGTTAATGCCTTGGACATTTTGTCTATTTTTGTCATACATGTATGACTTAAGGCCGAGGCGTGTATGAGGCTTTAAGGGAAACAATAAATTGAATTCATGGACATCTTCTCAAGAGGTCATTGTAAACAACTTTCACTGTGTAACCATATTTTTTTTATATAAGGGTCAATCGCGAAAAAAAATCAGCTGTTCCCTTTATTTTGACGAGCTATGCGAACATAAATGAAGGGAACAACAGATATTTTTTAGGCCAAAAATTCTATTTCATCCTATCTAAGCACCCACCTATGTTTTATTAAGAGAGGAAATATACTTTTTACAAATATGTAAATTGTAGCGACAAGTCTAAAAGTAACTCGCGAAGTCATCATCATCTGCCTAGCCTTTTTCCCAACCATGTTGGGGTCAGCTTCCAGTTTAACCGGATGCAGCTGAATACCAGTATTTTACATGGAGCGACTGCCTATCTGACTCCACAACCCAGTAACTGGGTAATACGATACCCCTTGGCAAGACTGGTTGTCGGACTTTCGGGCTTCTGACGACCCGTAACGATTGTCAAGTAACTCGCCAAGTATATCTCCTAAATCCATAGGAGATAGATACCTCGAAGTGTTAGACTTGTCCCAATGGCATCCCAATGGCATCCGTTACAATCTGCTAGTAGTTTGTTTATAAATGTTTGAATTGCTATCAGCTGATGCACTTTAATCTTCTAGTTAACCTCTCCATCTTAGCTAAGTGAAGGCTAAGGTTCACCACCATGGATCGGCGGCACATATTTCACAATTACGGCCCCTTGATTGCCTATCAACGTGTCAGACTATATTGTAGCCGTTTTATATCTGCGTAAATTACAGGAGTCATTAAAAACGTTAATTAATCTGAGGAAGTAGTAGATATTGGCTTGCATCCATGATTAAATCATAATTATGAGAACGGCCACTTACTTTTAATTTAATGTAACAGTAGATTATACTAAAGCACAAGAACCAATCTTTCAAGTAAAGTGAGAGGAATTAACTGTTTATCAAATTGACACAAAGGTAGTATGGGTTTTTATGAAAATTCACGCCACCAGTTGGCGCCACTTTGGCAAGAGGTCTTCCATTTCAACAATGAATCCTACTAATATTATAAATGTGAAAGTTTGTGTGTTTGTGGGTTTGTGTGTTTGGATGTTTGTTACTCAATCACGCAAAAATGGCTTAATGGATTTGGATGAAATTTGGCAAACAGATAGTTTATAACCTGGATTAACACATAGGATACTTTTTATCCCGATATTCCTACGGGATCGAGACTTACGCGGGTGAAACCGCGGGGCGCAGCTAGTATAAAATATATGATGACTTTCATTATTATTTTCATTCATTCATTCATCATTCAGTCACGACTAAAGAAAATATAGGCTTTGACACTTGACAAGTACCCGGACCTGACGTCTTAGTGCTGCCAAAAAACCCTCATTTGCCGAGTCTTAGCCCTTTCATACAATTGTCAATGACGTGATGACAGTTGCGTATTGAATATACGGAGAGTTTTAAGTTGGTGGTCAATTTGGTAAACAATGAATTTCCCTGGTTTTAAAAGAAATATTTCGATTGTACTTAACATCTCTGTTATGAAGGAGACCAATACTCAGCATTCAGGTACGTGTTGAAGAAGAATGAAACCCCTCTGCCTCTCCCTTCGAGGAATACAGCCTTCAAAGCAAGAGTAAACCAGGCATCTTCTGGGCTTGCTCGTCTCATCATACACCTCATCCATCACTTTCCATTAGCCGAGATCGAGGTCAAGAGCTGGCTCATAAACTCATAACTCATTTTTTTTTAAATACAGGCGCCTGCATGATGTTATGCTACATTTTACCCTTGGCTTAAAAAACATTACGCAGGAAGGTTTAAGAATAAAGTCTGTTGTCAGAAAAGGTTTACAAATAAAGGCACAAGCGGCAACCCGCATGATTCATTATGTACATTCATCTTGATCCGCAAACAATCGTATTGCGGCCTTTATTGGCAGACTCACTCTCAATCCCAGACAGCCAGACGACAGCGATCCTACACCCGGAATTAATATAATATAGCACGAAAACTTATAGCATTTATGAATGTATTTTTTTGTCCTGGATACATAACATAATCAGACTATAATGTCCCCACTGCTGGGACACAGGCCTCTCTTCGAGAGGGAGTGGTTTGTCCTGATTATAAGGTTCTAACTTCATGACACGATCAATAAGAGATGAGCATGGTGTTCCGAAAATAGTGGTCACTAGACTAGACATCACGTCCTGCTAGGGTTGCCAAGAACGACCTCTATTTCAGACCAAAAAATTGATCTTGCCCCTTAATTTGAAATCTTCAATAGAGGACAATACTTTAATTATAGAAAACGAAGAAGCTCTTAAAGCAGCTAAAAGTTCATACTATGTCCTTTATTGTATCTTATCAAATCCTCTAAAACATAAAACCGGAGCTGGCAACCCTACATCCTGCGTGCCCTGATACATAACAGGAACTAATTTAACGCTTAGCTAAGTTCTAGGCTGCATAGATAAGTAAATCATTTATTTAGTGCAACACCAACGAAATACCCCATCACACAACTAAATGATACACACTAAAGTAGAATTTAGATTGCCATAGACAAACTATGAAGAGATGAGCAATGACCAAGCTTTTGAAAATACGCGACATAAAAACTGCTGTACTGCAAATGCGACATTTATTTTTCGTTTCGCCAAAACAAACTTCACACATTCATTACAAAGTTTACTCATTTCAGACAGACATAGCAACTATTACGTATACTGAGGACAGACTTCTACGGCTGAACTTTCCTGCAGACTGAAAAAATGTCGGATACTGCAGTGGGTCTGCAGGATATGCTGCAGTGATTAACTATCTTTCTATCAAAGCGCAAGTATTTCCGTTACTGTCTGGAAGACAACGCGCAACTAAACTAAACCAATGAAGATAAAACATGTAGGGAGAAAACCGAAACATAAAATCGCTGTTGCGTCAAACTCAAACTTAAAGCAATTTTAATGCTCTGATTTCAAATAAACCAATTACAAGCATTTTTGAATTGTCAAGGGGTCGGTCAGGCAGAAAGATGAAGCTAGTTGCCCATTCCAAAGCGTAGTAGGTCCCTATGCAAAAGACTGGGCAAGAAAATGCACAGACAATATTTTAAATCAAAATATTGGTTACATCAGCGTCTCAGTGTCAATTCTCATGCTGTCACTATAAGAGTATGTCGAAGATTATAAAAGTTGAGCGATAATAGTCTCTCAATTGTTTATTGTAGTACTAAGGTGAGGGTAAACGCCGTGACGCGCTCGCTGGAGTGGGGCGTCACGTGGACAGAGTCGTGTTAAGGGAATTGGCTGGGCGACGAGTCAGTCTTGTGAGGGCAACGAACGGAGGCAGACCTACACTTCTCCTATGCGAAACTGTCGGTTTACCCGAACGAAGAAAGTAGTGCGTGAACATTATTAGTATTGTACCTACTGTGATGATTATTGTGAAAGTAGATGTATTGTAAACCTGCACTATGGATTCCGTACCACCGAGTCGAGATGATGATGGCACTATCGCTAAGCCATCGCTGACGCCGTCAAGTATTTATAGAAAGACTTTAAACATCTTCAAGTCAAGAGTCGTTTGGTATATGTAGGTATGTTCCCTAGAGAGATGAAGAGATGCACTAAGGCTTTTAGAAAATGCAGCAATTTAGAGCATACGGGAGTTCGAAGTTTGTATGGAACCTGGATCCTAGAACCAAAAATTCGAAGACATGTGACATCTACTAACACGCATTGGGCCCGCGTGGTGGATTACGGCCCACTCCCTCTCACAGATAGGAGGCCTGTGTCCCATCAGTAGGAATATTATAGACTGATTATGTATGTATGGAATGGAAGTCTCAGACAACAGTTACTCTGAGCATAAAAAATCCGCAAGCCAAGGACCAAGGTATTGTTAGTTAACAGAATTTGTCAATGAATAAATTTATTTTGAAGACTTGCTGTTGACCGCAACTTCGTCTACGGACCAGGATGAAAAGTAGCCTATGTCCTTCTCTAGATCATGGTCTACCCATGTGCCAAATTTCATCCAAATCCGTTCAACCGTTTTAGTTTGAAAGCGTAACGAACAAACAAACTCACTTTCGCATTTATAAAGCTTCCACACGCCGCTTCCCCCGCGTGGTATGTCGATAAAAAGTAGCCTATGTCCTTTCTCATGCTCTAGAGTCTAGAGTATATGTGTACCCAATTTCATTTAAATCGGTTCAGTAGTTGAGGCCTGAAAGCGCGACAGACAGAGTTACTTTCGCATTTATAAATATTAGTAAAAGGATAGTAAGGAAGTAAGGATTGCACCAAAAATACTGCATTCTGACAGTAGTATATATTCTGCAGGACCAATGCAGGTAAAAACAAATCCTTGGAGTGTAGTAATGACTCACAAAACTTGGCACCTAAACTGCAAATACCAGTACAATTCACTAATGTATCTACTACAGAATGTGCATTGCCATTGCCAATTTTTTTGACAGTAGCACCTGCCGCATTAGAGGATATTGACCTCAAGCTAAAATTAGGTGCACAGTATTTTTGTCTTCATTTTTCCAAGAATTGAAACTTTCTCGATACATGAGGTGTGAATTGTATGTACTTTTAATTAGTATACCAATGTAAATAAGGTCTCAGGACTTTTCTACGTATCTCTCACGAACCATATTTTATGAGAGTAGTTCATCTATCATCGATTCATCTGACCAGCCTTTTCCCAACTACATATGTTGGGGTTGGCATCCAGTCTATCCGGTTGCAGCTTAACTATCAGTATTTTACATGGAGCGTCTACCTATCTGACCTCCACAACCTAGTTAGGTACTGGGTAATAGAATACCCCTTAGTAAGACTGGTTGTTAGACTTTCGGGCTTCTGACTACCTGAGTGTTTTACATTTTACTTTATGAGAACTAGTCGTGTCGTGGTAATGAAAACCGGCCAAGTGCAAGTCGGACTCGCGCACGAAGGGTTCCGTACCATTATTTATAAAAAACGGCAAAAAAATCATGTCTGTTGTATGGGAGCTCCCCTTAAATATTTGTTTTATTTTAATTTTATTTTTTATTTTAAAAATGAATAATAACTAAATATTCTGTGAATATTTCAAGCGTCTACATGTTGCCGTTATCAATAGCGAGCAAAAACGAGCGAAAAAATCACGTTTCTTGTGTGGGAGCCCCCTTTAATATTTATTTTACTCTGTTTTTTAGTATTTGTTGTTATAGCGGCAACGGAAATACATCATCTGCGAAAATTTCAACTGTCTAACTATCACGGTTCATGAGATACAGCCTGGTGACAGACTGACAGCGGAGCCTTAGTAATAGGGTCCCGTTTTACACTTTGGTTACGGAACCCTAAAAATGATTCAACAGTTTGATTAGTAAAACTGTATTTTTACGCGAGGCAGCACGTCCACAGTGTGCCGGACGTTCATAAAATCCCAAGTTTCTGAAAACTTCAATTTAAGGCGTCGTCAAATCCCATGTCATTTGGTTGATTGTTGCTTTTTTCGATAAACAATCCAACACACAACAGCTGGTGTAAGATTTGACATTGTTTGTGCGTGGCAGGTAGACAGAAGCGTTCGCGCGGGGCAGTCGTCCAATCACAGCGCGAGAAAGGCCACGTGCGCGCGCGCACACCATAACGCCATTTCAATTTTTCTATGCCATTTTTACATTTTAGAAAGAAGCAGACAGATTACTCCCTTTAGACGTAATCAGAATCAATCAATGCCCATTACAAAACAAACAAATGTAAATGCAGCGTAAACAAGCTATAATTAATGTATGACACATAGCTACCATGACTGCATTAAGGCTCATTTACACGAGGAGAGTTTCTTGACCGTTGCGAGGCGAGAATGTCCATGCAAGATTCGTCGAGTAACGAGACTCGACCGTCAGTTTTACAGTAGTGTGATTTAACTTATTTAGACTTTAGAGTAAAATCTAAATAATGACTTATTTACCTGGGATCGATTTCCTGGCCGTGCAGTGTTGGGTTTTGCGATCATGAATTTCTCAGCAGTAGCTCGGCGTTTAGATTTGTGCCTAGTGGCCCCGGTTTAAGGCAATGGCCTCTATGTTACGGAACTTAAACATATCAGACAAAATGTGTACTATAAGGACAGGGGAGAGTGGAAAATGAAAACGTGTTGCGCCGACTCAAGTAGGTATTTAACATGGGACAATGGCAGGAAGATGATATGACATCTCATCTACCTCTTCGGGGAATACAGGCATGATGTTATGATGTTTACACATTTATCACATTTCGTTCGACATGCAAGAATAGGAAGTGCGGTTTACACGAGTCAACATTTTTATCTCCCTAAGATAAAATCGACGGAAGTATTCGAGGCAAGAAACTCTCTCTGTGTAAGTGACCCATTACGGAACCGTCTTTGATTTTTAATGGGTTTACTGCCAGTTCGCCCACATGGGTTGGGTTTATTTCATGCCAATGCATGTTTCCTGTTTTAATGGAATTATTATATTCTGCTTCAGAACATAAAGTTCTGTGTAAATTCTACGTATCGTTGAGGTTTATGTTATTATGGCGAAGTGCGAAGCTTCCTAGGAAGTGCCCTTTTACGATTTTGCTGTGCACTATTTCGTCTTCAGTTCTTACTATTTTGTGATGGGAGAGAGCAACGCATCCTACTATACTCCATTTTAAATAAGATTAGACATTTAAACAAACCTTTTTACAGTCCGTTCAACCGATTTTTACTTCTATACCGTAGGCATAAGGATGGCATTAAAAGCAAACAAGTTTACACAATACTGCAGCTGCCATTTGTCATACCACCAACGCAATAGAAGTCAAAATCGGTTGAGGTTTATTTAAATGTCTAATCTTATTTCAAATGGAGTAGAGCAAAATGTGATCTGTGACCGTCGATACGTCTCTGCCTACCCTTTCGGGAAATGTAAGCGTGATGTCTTGTTATTTTTATTATGAAATAAATGATTCTGATGCCAAACTGTTGCAGTGTTTAAAAGAAGAGTGAAAGAACACTATCTTTCCACTTCGCCATAGCATAGTTGCGTATGTATTTATTTCTAAAATGTATATTTATGAAGTATGTATGTATGTATATGTATTAGGTATCATATTATTTTAATAAGTGAATTGTTTTTGATTTTATGTATTTTACATTCTCTCGAATTTTATACACGGTGTCTACATCTCTTAGCTACTTTCCTATCACAGGTATGCTGGAAGAGATTTCTTTAGAAATAAGCAGCACCTTTGTACGTATTTTTCTGTTCTTTTCTTCTTGTTTGTTTATTATGTGTGTACACACGGCTACACATCAAGCTATACATGTCCAGTTTATGTTGATCTCGTATTGTATAGGATTTCTGCACAATGCGTGGTCAGCTTATACTGGAAATGTATAGCTTGATGTGTAGCCGTGTATACATAAATGGTTAAATAAATAAATTCTATTCTCAATTCAATTACCTATGTACGCACTCAGCTTTAATTTAATGACTGAACTACGAGTTACTCAGCTTCCTAATGAATTGACAATCTTTGCAGAAGCTATAAAATAACAGCTGGTTTTAATATACAAGCTATAAATTCGAGAGCTCAATAAGTATCGCAATTTAATAGGCTATTAATAATTAATAGTACTTGTAATACTATTATGTTTATTGTAGGTAAATCAAGCAAAACTGACTAAAATAACTTACTGTCACTGCTTATTGTTAGAGTAATTATAACACTATTACCAATAGGTACAATGATTACTTTACGCATTAGCATAGTAATCAGTATCATTAAATGTCGATTTCTTGTAAGTAGTATAAAATCTTTGGTCACATTGCCCGTCGGGAACCGGATAACCTTGAAAATCTGGTGGTTGTTGGGAAAGGTTGGTGGGAAAAGACCACGCGGCCGGTCACATAACCGGTGGTCAGACCAAGTATCCGCCCTCAGTGGACTCTCTGTTACGACCACCCTGAGAGAAGCGGAGAACTGAACCAAATGGAAAAATATCATACATAAAGCCACGAAGGCCTTTCAGGGACACGACCTTTAGTAATGAAGTACGCCACTACGAAGAGTATAAAATCATACTAAAACCTAAACTTTTTCAAAGATTCAAATCGATTATTCTGTATTCAGTAGGTAATCCGAATAACCGAATTCGAGTTACAAATAAATAATAAGAAACGTGACACAAATGAATGCGAATAATATTCCTCGTCTCAATAAAAAAGGGATTACTGTCGACTAGTGATGGGACGATACAACGAATTCGGAATTACATATTTATCGATGTTTTATAGAAGAAAATATTTACTAAAGCCTAATGTAGATTTTCAATGACTATGTACCAGTTATTTTGGTAATACTTTGAATAATTAAACGATCTACAAATTAAGTGCAAAAATCCACAGTAAATCAATCGCCAGTTATGGCCAATTTATTGTACCTATAGAAAATCCACTAAAATAGCTAAAGTAAAATTCCATGTCCATAATCACTGCATTTAAACTTAAGCTTATTGAGTTACATTCTCTAAGTAAACCTTCAAGTTTCTTCCACGGAAAGTTTATGCCATCTATGCTATGTGCATCACTTTAAGCGTGCGCATATTTTCTCAAATTGACGTAATAATAATAAATAGCAAATGTCACGCAACGTTTGGTCACGAAAGCTTCGTGGCGAGATTGACATGCTCCGAAAAACTATCAAAGTACTGCGTTTATTGAGGAAATCGGTTATTTATAATTTTATGAACAAGCGGGTTTGAGAATGTAGGTCATTGTGGTTCTTGGTAAAAATGGAAAGTCCGTGGGATGTACCTATGCGTAAGATATAAGAAAGATTGAGTATTTACTAGCTGCTCATTTAAGCGAGACTAACAAACAGAATTAGCCTAATTTGCCGCTTCAGTAGTTACAATGAGGTATTCATTATGTAATCTTTACTCGTATAAAGGGACATCGACTTCCCGTGTGGTTACGCCCTTGATTCATCTTGTTTGTTTTTAGGAGCAAACAAATTAACAATACTTCAAAAACAGCAAAACATCGACTCATAATAAAAGGCCAAATTCCAATGCTAAATATTTTAATTATCACGATAAAAATATAGAACAAACAATATTTTTCTTTAAAACACACAATTAAAAATCTAAATGTCGAATTCCATTAAATGACGAAACAAAAAAAAAAAAATTGAAAACAAAATCATAACGAAACAAAAAATTCAAATTAAAAAGAGAACAATACAAAATAACGGCCCCTCAAAACTCGCTTTCAATGCAGAAAGGCATGCACTGGCTGGCATAAAGACCTAACCTTACTAATTGGAGCGCTCAGGTGTTTGACCCAACACTATTGTATGCAGTTTGTCAGTGAGAATATCGCGAATGCAATGACAGACAATACGTGCATTTTCTAACGCACAAAAACATCACGCGAACATTTATGTAATTACTGTTTTATTAGCTGTTGCTTCATTGTGAAGATTTTTCTTTCATGTTTTTATTTGATGGAATAGATAGGCATCGTACTCATTATTGTTTTGATTTTGATGCGTAAGAGTTTTTCGCACGAGTGCTGTCCTTTTCGATCATAATCTTAATTTCTGAGCTGTCATTTTCTTTAGCTTTTCGAAGTTTGGTTTGAAATGAACTGTCCCTACATCGATCATATCTTAAGGAGAGCTGGGTACTGACCGGTGGTGGGCGTAATGTAACATGTTACAAATCAAGCATTCGTGCAGTCCGTACGTGGAAACAAGCACGAACACGCAGGCAACGAGCCGTTCGTTGTTCGTTTCGAGTGCTCCGTCCGCTGTCGGTTTTTTGGCGAATCCCTTTGAGTGTTACGCGGTTGAGTCAGTACGCCGCGACAAGTCGTCACTTGCGCACAGAGTGTCTTGCGAATCTCGACCACGGGCGAGCAAAAGAGTTCGAAACGAGCATGTTACATGGCGGTGGCGTAACGTAACATGCTCGCCGCGAGTGGTTACGGCCCGTAACACCGGTCAGTACCCACTTTTATTTGTTGAACTGCCTTTTGTAGCCTTGTAAAGCTTCTTTATTCTTAGTTATAAGTAGGGATTTCTGCAGATGAAATCTAGGCCAAACCTGCATTTTCTGCACTATGCAGATGATCTGAGTGACTTCGAGCTCGTGCTAACATCACTTAACCCACAAAGAACCGTGCTCAAGCGTTTAAGAACTAGGAGCTGATTTAATTTAAAAACTAGGTCCCCTCTTATCTTATAACTGGCTATTAGTCATGAGACTGTTCCTACACGAACACTATGGCGTAGACTAGGTTGGGGTAGATGTGTTCTTGAGTGGAGACCGCGAATCGGCAAACGTAAGGTAGGACGCTCTCAGGCAGGTGGAGCGACGATCTTCGCAGGGTGGCTGGTAGCAGCTGGATGAGAGTTGCCGAGAATCTAGCTGAATGGCGTGCAATTGGAGAGGCGTATGTCCAGCAGTCGAATGTTATAGGCAAGTGATGATGATGACTAGGGCCGTGGTATGTCTGTATGATAGATTCCTTTGCAAACAAGGCATTGATATAAGCAAATGATTTTTGTAGATCGAGGTCCTTCATCTACCTAACCTTTTCCCAACTATGTTGGGGTCGGCTTCCAGTCTAACCGGATGCAGCTGAATACCAGTAATTTACATGGAGCGACTGCCGATCTGACCTCCACAACCAAGCTTCTTGGTACGATACCCCTTGGTAAGACTAGTTGTCAGTGTGACTTTCAGACTCCTGACGACCCGTAACGACTGTCAAAGATCCACGAATGACACCCAGGACCAACGCTTAACGTGCTTGCCGAGGCACGTGGGAGTCTCGATATATAAAGATGGTCACCCATCCACGGACCAACCCCGGCAAGCGTAGCTTAACCTGATGGATAGACTCGTACGGCTGTTATTACCCCTCTCTTCTTGTGTTATACATAATAGGTAACTACTTCCTTAAACAGGCCAAATGCTGGATAAGTCGGGTCATATGTATAGTCTTGTTAGATCTATTTTTTCTGTGGCTTGCCTGACAACGACTTGCAAAATGGTTAGATAAGGCTAATCCAATCGCAGTATGTTGTATGAGCAAGAGGATAGTACTGCCAAAATGTCAATTCCTTAGAAAGAAAGAAAGATAGAAAGAAAATACGTCTATTTGCGGTAAAAATGACGCAAAAAAAAAGAAAAAAAAACAAAGAAAAAATTAAAAAAGGTTGGGAGAAACATGCGTCACATCCACGCAAAACGGCTTACGGCTTAGACACATTTTCCATGTACGAAACTCAATGAGGAGAAAGGGAAGTGGATCGATTCTTTTCCAGGAAAAACATGTCGTTTTATTTCCATGACTTCAACCGCTTTCCTATTGGTTATTACGACAGGAATTCTAAGAAATTATTTTCTTGTGTCTGTTTTTGTCCACACAGGAACCCTGCTCATAAGTGGTCCACTTCCCGTTGCGCATGAGTCGTGGAAATGCATTGTTTAACCATAACTAATGTATAAGTGGCAAGCTATATAACTGTCGGTGACCCGGTTTGTACGTCGACTATATTTTATGATGTGGGTGGCAACATTGGCAACTGTTGGCTAGTAGTATGCGATGTGAGAAGTTGTGGACTACCCACGTATGTCTGGGTTTCGTGTGGTTTTTTTATTACTTGCTAGCTGATGCCCGCGGCCATCGCCCTCGTGGATGACGGTTATTATATACTAAAGCCTTCCTCGATAAACATTCTATCCATTGGTGAAAACAGCATGAAAATCGGTGTAGTAGTTTTTGAATATATCGCGAACAGACAGAGAGACAGACAGACAGACGCGGCGGAGGACTTTGTTTTATTAAGAGTATGTAGTGATTGGTGAAGGAGTATGCCTGCAGAACCTTGACAGAAACACACTATACAGGGTGGCAGGGATGTCACAACTTGTTACCATGGATTCAGTACATGGTTCTAGACCCGCCAGCGTAGAAATTTATAGTCGGTTATCAAAAAAAAAGTGAAATACCTACAGGGAGTTCAAAATCATGTACCAACTGAATCTATGGTAACAGTTTGCGCGTCAATGTCCCTGCGACTCTGTATTATGTCGCCTACTAAGGTCAATTTCGATCTCGGAGGTAAGTTTTGAATTGAGGCCATTAGAACCATAGTGGCCTAACTTTTTATTTTTCCCTCTGGCTACTGAGCCGATGTCGTAATTTTTTTTTACAATAATGAATTGATTTTTTCCAGATATAGTTCAGTCTATAATTTTTTCCAGTTAAGTATTTATTATAAAAAAATAATAAAAAGTGTATATTTTAGAGAGCTAAATGATTAAAAAAATACTGTTTTTGTTTTCTATGGTACTCAAAAGGCTTTTCCATTGAATTAGGCCACTATGGTTCTGATAGCCTCAATTTGAATTTGCTTTTTAGAAGGAAGGAAGACCAGGATGGTTAGAACCCCAAACTTTGGACCAAAGACCTGGAGGTTGAGGGAATCCGGTGTAAAGCGCAAGACCAGTAACTGTGGCGATTTTTGCGAGAGGCTTTTGACCAGCAGTGGATACGTCACAGCAACATGATGCTGAAAATTCTAACTAATATTAAAATGCGAGAGTGACTTTGATTGTTTGTTACGCTTTCACGCTGAAACGGCTGAATGGATTTGGATGAAATTTGGCACATGGGTAGACCATGGCCTGGAGAAGGATATAAGCTTCTTTTCATCCTGATCCGTTGACGAAGTTGCGGGCAACAGCTAGTTCTTATTAAACGGTATAAAAAATAGTATGAAAGTAATAAGCCGCCAAACCTAAACCTTGGAGATGGCAAAAACGAAGTACGTTGGAAGGATATTGATGGACCATCCATAAATCCATAAGTTCGTATTCGCAATAAAAGTCAATTGTGTTTGTCGATCGAGATCACTCACACGCACGCTGGGAAGCCTCAGGGTGGGCTATTCTCAAAGCGGTTCCCTTTGAGCCTGTGCGTGCAATCACAGAGTATAAATAAATAACCAATACAAGATAAAAACATTGGCGTAATGACAGGTTAACATCCCATCGCTTAAGAGCTGCATTCGCGCGTAACGACCATAACAGTCGATGCACGTACGATTTTGCTATCGTGAGTGAGTCCAAGTACCGTGCGAAGTGGTCTGAAGTGAGTAGTTGTAGATAAGATAATTTCCGAGGATACCCCTTCTTTGAACCTCTTTGAAAAGATCTTGTAAGGGGTTAGTGTACATACATCAATCTCAAATGTCGCCCCAGCTTTCTGAAATGTTATCCTTCCTTCATCCCCTGCATTTGATAGCTTTGATGACAGAAATACGGGGTTGTATGTAACCCATCCAAATTCCCAAGCAACAATACATTATAGACTAAATAACTGTAGATGACTGCAGAAGACTCATCGGCCTTACAAAAGAGAACCACGATAGTCCCATAAACAAAATAAATTTTCATATAGCGTTAATTTATGAGAAGACTCCCTTCAGTGAAAGGAAACATCGTGAAGAAACCATCTCCAGGTTCAACGAAGAAGTATCTGCTTTGCAACAGGAAAAGAAACGAGCTGCTACCATCATCGATCAAACAGCGCAAGGAATAACAACAATAAACACAATAGACGTAGATATATTTAGTAACCTATTCCGCTCAACTATTCTTCAAGAGTCATAAAAAACTCTAAGAAATTGACACGTGTTTCACCTCTCAACGAGGCATGACGATTGACCAGTCGCAAACCAAAGAAAAGCGCGCGCGCGCGTCGCGCAATAGGTTACTAAACATACGAGGGGAGGTTAAAAAGTTCGCGGAATGAAAGGGAAGGGGGGTGAAATTAAACATGAAATTATTTTTCGTTTTCAATATATTCTCCATTAACCCTAATACACTTTTCAGACCTTTCAAATAATTTGTTAATACCTTCGAAAAAAAATGATTTGTCAAGGCCTTCAAAATAAGCAGAAATTGCCGACTTCACTTCTTCGTCATCCGTAAATTTCTTTCCACGAAGCTCTTTTTTATGTTTAGGAACAAATAATAATCGCCAGGGGCCAAATCTGGACTATAGGGAGGGTGGTTTAAAGTTCCGAAGCCGCACTTGTGTAAGGCAGCCATCGCAACATGACTCTTGTGAACGGGTCTGTTGTCGTGCAAAAGGAGCACACCTCGAGACCATTGTCCCCTTCTCTTTTCTTTAATTGCTTCTTTAAATTTTTCCAGTAGTGTAGCGTAGTATTACCCCGTGATATTGACACCCTTATCTTTATAATCGATCAATAAAATCCCCTCGGAATCCCAAAAATTGGCCGACCTGAGCGCTGATCGTCTTCAATTGAGTCTCAGCCTTGCTTGAAAAGACTATGCCACTTGTAAATCATTGTTTTTCTAGGACAAGAGTCCCCGTAAACTGATGTCATTTCTTCCATAATGTTCTGAGGCGATTTTCCTTGCTTAGTGAGGAACTTAATCACGGCACGATACTCAATTTTCTCCATAGTTTATATTTTCTTCCCGATTGACTTGTTTATCCAGCGATATCTCAAAGGTTAATGAACCCATTGGGGTGAAACTTAGTATTTATAATTGTATTGAGTCAACAAGTAGCGACAGGTAGAAATAACTACCCCCTCCCCTCTCTAACCCCTCCATTCCGCGAACTTTTTGACCCACCCTCGTATCTACGTGGATTCCCGCAAAGTCACGCCTAAATCAATTAACAACAATAAACACCTTCCCTAATCTTAACATTTCAAAAATACCTGCTAATGATCCTATTCCTATTTATTTATATTCAAGCCCAAAACATAACAGAAGTTCACAGGGTCTATTTATAAAGTCTACCGATATAAAAATGAGGTTATCGTGAATAATAAAAAGGATAATTATCTTTATCGAGTATATGCCCTTGACCGTGTATTGCTGTCATACTTCGTTCAAGGCTTCTCGAATTCTTGATCGTGTTAACGCCCTGTATCACATTTGGCAACACACCCCGGGCATGAATTAAAAATAGTTTTTTTTATTTAGTTCTCCGGGTCAACACTTTACAAACAAACAAACTCTCTTAGTTATGGAGCAAGACATTCCAAGAATTTCCGGCATCCTAATTTCGAAATGCCCTCGTAATCACAATCAGTTTCTTTACGTCTATTATGTCTAGCAGACGATTTATAGTAATCTAATTTGTAATTAATTAGGATGCAGAATGAAATGAATTTTTGTGAAACAGTATAATAGAGAGATGCACCATGGAGGCTTCGTAATTATAGCCGATGTACGACTCAGGAAGCATTTACATTTGCAGCTATGGATGCACGCCATACAAATGTACAATAATTACCACCTTAACAAGCGTATAAGGGTACTCAATGAACTACAATGTGACTGCGATTAAGACCTGCACTATGAAAGACCCATGAGTCAATGTGGTTGAGTTAGAGTCGAAGCTAATATAAGTTGTCCATAGAACCATCGACAACGAAGGAGCAGAAGATATAAAAGCCAAAGCTGGAAGTAATAAACATACGTCGTCTTCCGTTCCACATTCGAAGACCTCAGACAAAAGAGCTCTTTAAATACCAACAATCACGTAACCTTTGTAGGTTACGTCGTAGGTTGGTCTTCAACACGATATTACACAACAAAACTAAAACAATAAATGAAGACTATTTCAAGAATCCAATAAACTTTTGATCGACACAGAACAACACGTTTGCGTGTAACGTAAACAAGTTCGATGCCGATATATAGTAACGAAAGTGAAAAATTATCTGATCGTGATTACTTACGCCACTTTTACTTAAAGACTTCGCATGTTTCCCTCAGCATTTGCATGAGTAATTGCCGTTAAAGAAGTTTTTATCGACCGTGATTTTGAGGTCTGTTTACCTTGGGAGCTTGATGTAAGAACGTTAGCTAATGATATTTTAACAGTTGCCGATAAAGACCTATAAGTGTTTCAGGAACGCCCTAAGGCTTCTAAATCTGTACCTAAATCTAATAAATCCTAGATTTTCAAAGCTTATGTTACTATGGATCATTCTAAGGTATATCATTATATGGTCTGTTCGAAAAGTGTCTGATGAAATGTAAACAAATGGACCAGAAAACATCCTCGTAGATCATCATCTGCCTAGCCTTTTCCCAACTATGTTGGGGTCGGCTTCCAGTCTAACCGGATGCAGCTGAATATCAGTATTTTACATGGAGCGACTGCCTATCTGACCTCCACAACCCAGTAACTGGGTAATACGATACCCCTTGGTAAGACTGGTTGTCAGACTTTCGGGCTTCTGACGAGCCGTAACGACTGTCAAAGATCCACAAATGACAGCCGGGACCAACGGCTTAACGTGCTTTCCGAGGCACGGAGGAGTCTCGGTATGTAAAGATGGTCACCCATCAACGGACCAACCCCGGCAAGCGTAGCTTAACCTGATGGATCGACCCGTGCGGCTGTTATTACGTAGCCACGAGCTCCTCCTCCTCGTAGATGCCACTTATAAATTGATTGCTTTGATTTGATTATTTTAATACTTACTAAATTCTAATTTAAAATCACCTTAAAAATGTTTTTGATTTGACAATAGAGCTTAATTTATAACCTCAATTTTCAGCGATGTTTTTTCATTAACAATCTAATCATGTTTCTCAAACAATACTTAATTTTTGGATAAAGAAGTGAGATATGAAGTTGAAACCTTCTAAATACAGAGGAATGTTTCTTACTAATTCTCTTTAGTAAGTGATTCCGTAAGAATCTTACCTGAACAGGGGTTGTTTACATGTTCATCAGATACTCTTGAAACCATACTACTGAATCTAATAATACAGCTTCGTTCGATAAAGCAGAAAAAGCCGTAAAAGGCTATCTGCAGTGTCGCCCGTAAAAAAGGTCGACATCGTCCGCAGTTCCGCCCCATCAACGTTGGTTACAGGTAAATACATTACATAATATAGTTAGTACATTTAGGGTTGAAACGGTATTGGTAATAGACGTTTATTTCGTTAATATAGATTTCAGACTCATCTCATGTTCATAAATTATATTGGCCACTTGTCTAAATTCCTCATAGTTTCTTATTTGGCTTGGCAATCTTGTCTTATAAATGTTCCCCTTATAAAAGTTAAGCGATTGTTTAGCCCTAAACTTCCTAACCCATTTAACATTATAATAATACCTTTGTAAATTATTTCTAAGATTTTATGAAATTTAAATCCATACTAATATTACAAATTCGAAAGTAACTCTGTCTGTCTGTATGTTACCTTTTTACGCCTGACCACTGATCGGAATTCGACAAAATTTGGCAAGGAGATAGATGGCACCCTGTATAGATGGCACCCTGTATAGATGGCATACCGCGCCGGCGAAGCCGCAGGCGGAAGCTAGTACTGAATAAATATTTATTACTAGCTGTGCCCTGCAATTCCACCCGCGTAAGTCTCGATCCCGAGGGAATATCGGGATAAAAAGTATCCTATGTTTTAACCTAGGTCATGTTCCAACCATGTGCCAAATTTCATCCAAATCTGTTCAGCCGTTTCAGCGTGAAAGCGTAGCAAACAAATTTTATAATATTATAGTTAGGATAGCTTTCTTTTCAAATCATAGTTTTTCAATACTATCAATTCAATATTGTCAAAGCAACCGCCTGTTGATACTAACCGCCTCCATCCTGTAAAGACGGGAAAGCCGCATACACTACACACACACATCCGTCGCCGTCTGCCAAGATGGAACAGCCCGGTAGATCAATACGCACCGTCTTGGGGGAACGGGAGACACAAGTAATCCCCTTTGGCACTCGGATTCAATTCAAAAGTTATAGGATAGATTTATTTGAAGTCTAGCGATCCGCATTGGTTTATCACAGGTGCAGTTTATTAATTTCATGAAATATAAAATGTTTCATAACTAGTTTACGTTTCTCGAGATAATATTCTCTTAATGATGGTTAAAATTGTGTCGATGTCAATCAAGAAGTTTGTAGTGCGGACACACAGACAAACATCTTTGTTTATACTATTTAGAAAAGAGACGAAGCACTATTACTTCAGGCTTTAGTCAAATGACAAAAAGAACCTCGATTTATTAACAATCTTTCTTCAAACTTTGTTAATTAATTGAAGAACGTCGGAGAAATGAGTCTCATAGAAGAGTAAGTTCTTATGGAAGATAGAAGAGAGCTAATTCCGTAAATAGGTTATCCAATGATGTATGAAAGCTAGGCCTGTAACCTGTCAATTCTAACAGGTCTAACATGTTAAAACTCATACTGTATTTAGATTATGTCAGGCTAGTTTGTTATGAAGAAAGCGGATGCTCGTTCATTAACATTTGAGAAAACGATGAAATTATCGAAGTATATCTACGTTTTGGCAATGAAGAGTGTGTAACAAGCCAAGTCATCTGAAAACGTGTAATGTAATATTGTAATAAAGTATGCAGTAGACAGGATTACTATGTAAAGATGCCAAGAAACTTCGCAAGATGCATCCACTGAAGATTTCAGAATAAATTGCAGATATTTTTACTTATCCACGCCCACGAGTAGTGATTCTTAGCGCAAGAAAGCCAATATCTAACACCTGATTACAGAAATATCTTCTAACATTAAAACCCTCTCTGATAAAGATGGCAAATACTTACTTGATGACGCCATCTTCAATGTAGACGTCCAAGTCTTCAATACCATCATCGTTGACGATGCGGCCATTTTTGATCAGCAGGCGGTTTTGCGAGCTCTGAAAAGAAACATTAAACGTTAACATACAATCATATTTCCGTATGGAGTTGGCAGGATTTCATTACATCCTAAAATTCGTAAATCAGTTCATCAATATTGATATAAACCGCTTTGAATGAGAGTATTAGACGGTTCCGAACAATAGCCGCCTGTTTCATTTCGTAACCCGTCATGTCTGACTATAAATCATTTTCAAACCGATCATTACTAATTCATACAAATATGAACCCTAAGAGTTTTATTATAAGTGTCATAAATCCATGTTATGTCTCATGTGACAGGATGACAGCTCATCCCCTATTCGAAGCTCAATAGAGCTTCTATATAAAGGGATGATGATCTACAATAGTCCATGATATGAAAAGTCTAGGAGGGTAGACGCTCTTTCAATTCAGAAACCCTTTCACAGTTCATAAACTACAGCTACATGGAACCTATATGTTTTGCATCGCTAGATTATTAAGAAAGATGATAAAACAATTGAAGAAAATCTTTTATTGTTATATTAAATTTAACTGTTTACTTCTAGACACACATATGTTATCTTGTTCAAATATTGCTAATCCGTGTTAAGGTTCTCACAAGGTGCATGCTGTATCTCGTTCTAAGTATTTACTGAAGTTTGTACCCAGCATTACAGCCGAGACGAGACATAAAAAGAACCGACGTATCTTCAGTAAGAAGATTCTAAAGTTAGTCATGTTCTAAACAAAGGAAAATTAAAACACCAAGAAATGGTAGGCCGCACATTATGTTTGGAAAACTAACGGCATAATATGCACTGTCATACAAAAGGAAGTTCATTGCTAATTCTAATCAGACTAACTTAACGTCCTATGAATATCACACTGAGACAGCCAAGCAGGACTTAAAATATATCCCGAACAAGGATGTGCGCAAATTCTTGAACAGAGACGACAAAAAGGAACTCACTTTAATATTGATCCCAGAAACTGACTTAGGAGTAGAATCAACCGTCATTTTTCAAACTTGGAATATAAAACTGACCAATAAGCAAGCAGAAACGGTAATAATTCGCGTTTAATGTTATGTTACGCCGAGAATGGCGACCGGCGCGCCGTACGCGGGATCGACTGAAACTGAAAATGTGATACCGAAAATAGAAGGTGGTCGTCCCCTCGCTACGTTGCGTATAACTATATGTTTTTACATCAAATAGAAAGCGATAAAAGATGTGCAGATAATATAGCGGAGAATGCTAAAGAAGTTGACACGATAGACTGAAGTAATCGAGACGAATGAATGACGTTTGTCGGCTGCTTAAAATACTACGATGGTTTACTAGCGTTTCCAAAACATTGTGGTTTGTTGGATTTACGAGTTCGTTTGTAGTCAAAACAAGGACGGAGATTGGGATAATTGGTTTCACGACGGAAAGTATTTCTAAATCGAATTCTTTCTAGTAATTAAGGGCAGAATGATGATTAGGCTGATTTCGGTCCTGAGTCATGAGACGCTATTTCATTTAATGAAAACACTTAGTTTAATATTGTTTCGAATATTGTTTCGCGCAGAACAATGAAGGAGAGTTCAGTGAAATCGGAAACGTGAGTATATCGAATGGGGATCTAAGCATTGACAGTTTAGAAAATTAAGTGCTACCAGATGAAAAGAGAAAAAACTTAGTAATTTATCACTCCTGTGAGACTTTGAACGACAGAACGGACACTTTAAATGATCCATTATCGATTTAAAAACAATACTATACTAAAAAATCTCTTTCCCATTACTATAACAGCTTAGGAGCCAGAAAAACCGGGTTGCGGGAAAAGCGCGCGAAACTCAGTCGGCCATCTTGATTTAACTTTCCCAGTCGATAAAACAGTTTCTTTCTATTATTGAATGATATTGAACTGTTACAGTTATTACAATGATCATTGTAATTGCTAATTAGTAATCTTACATAATGATGGTTATGTTTTTGTTCAGTATATCGCTGTATTTGCATTTGCATATGAGTTTTTGTAGCAGTAACTAAAACATGCGATACAGATGGCAACGTTTATAAGTGGATGCACATACCATGAGTTTCATGGTCGTGTGTAAGAAGATAATTGATTATTTACGTTAACATAATGAATGATTCAAGGAGACACCTACGATACTTCGTTAGTACATAACGTTGTGTTGTGTGGCCAACTTCCTTTAGGCGAAGTATTTATTTGAACTTTAAAATCTTACCATATATGCATGTTTTTATAAAGAAAAAATCATATATGTCACATCAAATTTTCGCCTTCAAGTAAAAATTAGACGTGCCATCTTTTCTTCCTACCATATCTACTACAGTCCAGCCGCCGAGAGAATGCGTTTTTGACTCTGTTTCATACGAACGAATATGTGTTTTGCGAATTTGATCCTTATTACTACTAGAAATTGTCCAACTGCTAGGTGTCACTGCTGTACTTTCTGTTACTCGCCAACCCTTAACCCCCGGGTTTGGCGTTTTCTTCATCAGTTTATTTGGGGCTGTTTCTCTACGTAGTGATTCGTTACTTTATTTTGGTTTTTGACACGAGTAGCCAACAACCCCTATTTTCCTTGTATACCTAATCAGCAGCTGGCGTGTTCCGCTAAGTTTCTGTTCGGAAAGGCACATTTTTCTATAAAAAGTATATAATTTGTAGAAACATCGGACATAGCTAGACTTGAACACTAGGAAACGCCCTACAGTGCCACGCATGAGCCGTGACACGTTATAGTTATTTGCAGTAGGTATCTACCCAAAGAACACCCTAGAAAGTTTACGTAACCAAGCTGAGCGGTAAAACGTGGCATCGCACGTGTAGTTCCGCTCCAGTGTAGCATTTGTAGCAAGTTAAGGGGGAATAGGGTCGATCCCCTCTCCATACAAACGCCCTCGCCTGTTTTCTCTCTGGTTTATGACCTTAGAGCAATGATCTTTTATCGTAAAATAAATATCAACTAGTTCTATGCCCCTATGTTTTCCGTTTTGATGATACATTATCTGTAGAAGCAAAAGAACCTTCAGAAAATGCTCAAAATTGCCTGTTTATACCGCTGTCATCAAAGGCCTATTGTACAAATTTGACAACTATTAAAGAAAAACATAGGGGCACAGTAAATATCCTTCTTATTCAATTTATGAAATATCTTTCAAATTGGTCCAATATTGGAGGAGGAAATAGACGAGAGAAGAATCTCGAATTATGACTTTTTGTATGGAGAAAAAGACCGACCGACGTCACGATCGACATAAAACAATTTAGACATTGCAATGTACCTAACTGTTATCTTGTCAAGTTAGGGTATATATTAGAATGAGATAAGAGTTAAGGGTCCCCGAAACGATCAATTGCAATTGTCAATTTTTCCGTGATTAATTACACATTGATGCGCAAATTGATCGTCTACTAAATGCAATTGAAGCGATTGAAAATATTACTTCACTACAAATAGATGGCAATTGATCATTTCGGGGATCCCTTAGAAAGAAAATAATGAAAGAAAGAAAAATTGTTTATTCTGCACAAACAAAACGCATAAACATAAAAAAGACAAAATAAATAATAATATTAATAACCCCACCGCCGTATCTCTACGTTGACGTCGTGGTGGGGCTTGCGCGCTCCAAACCCTTGGTCTGTGCCGGTAGAGTTTACTTTGCCGGAACGGGTCTAGGGTGAGGAGCCAGACCAAGAGAGATACAAAAACCCGCAGGGCAGCATGTGGCGAGCTGTTGGGCAGTAGCGACCCCACGGACCCTACCTCCCGGGAGAAGTCTCGTTCCTCATCTCTGGCTTGCCTTTATTGGCCGGCTAGAGTGAACACTAACGAGGAACAGAGCTCCCACCTCATTCTTGCCTTAATTGGCCGGCTTGAGTGGAGATTCGCTAGGGCAAACGTGCTCGGAGGAAGGAAGTATTCCAGTAAGATGCTGGTAGGGATCTTGACCGTACTTCCGGGATTGTCCTGATAGCCGTGGAATACCTCTCTACTCCTCTCAAGCACCTCAGGAAGTGTTGCCCCCTTGTCGCTACGTCACTATGTGCTAGCGACTGTTTTCGGGGGCCCATTATTGAGTGTGCAAGTCACCCCCTACCATTTTATCCATGTATGTAGGATTAAAATTACAGTGCTAACTAAGAAATGTTAAAAGAATTGCAAGAGTTTCTGAACGGAATGACTGTTGAGTTTATGAACGAAGGGTTGAGTGAAAGGAAAAGTTGAGAATGAGTGAGTGAAAGGAGAATGATTGAATTTGGAATTCTAAGAAGGGGATTCGAAGATGGTGGATTGATTTTTTAAGAAGGAAAATGTAAAAGATTTCAATTAAAGAAGAAACATTGTAAATGAAGAAACGACATTTTCATTTTGAACCCTGTCCTACAAATTCTCGTCCGGGATAAAGGGTTCAAGTGATTGCGAAGCTTTTCTACGTTTTTGGAAAAAGTTACCGCGTGGGTGCATACCGGTACCAACGTGCATAACTTAAAACGGCGAACACGAAGTAACGAAGTACGATTCAAAACTAACTAAGGCGCAAGACGATGTCTGACGATGGAAAGAAGAACGATGAAGGCCCATTCAGGGCATTCGATTGTGTACCCAAGTTCACAGGAGATGATATGACGTATTCCTCCACGAGGTGGACTCAAGATTTAGACGATAATTCTGAGATATTCGGGTGGAGTCCGCAACAAAAACTAATAATCGCACGACGTAGTTTAGCCGGCACGGCGGAATTATGGATGAAAACTGAAAAGGCGTTCAAAACATACGATGACCTCAAGGCGGCGCTGCTCAAAGAATTCCCTGAAACGGTGAACAGCAAACAAATGCACGAGATGATGAGCACGCGGAAGAAACAAGCAAACGAGACGTTCTATCAATACATGCTCGTTATGAAAGAACTAGGTAAGCGTGCAAAGTTCCCAGACTATGTTGCGATTCAGTATATAATTGACGGAATTTCAGACTACGAGTCTAATAAGCTGCTATTCTACGGGGTGACATCTTATCCGGTGTTGAAGGAAAAATTAGTTCTGTACGAAGCTTTTAAACGAAAATCCAAGAAAGGTGAGTCCACGAAGCAGCGTGATAAACCGGCGAAAGCGAAGCCGCAAGAGGAGCCCGAAGCTAAATCATCTATAACTCAGCGCTGTTACAAGTGTGGTGATAAAGGGCATGTGGCGAGTTCCTGTTCCAAAGGTGTTAAATGCTTCAAATGTAATGAGTTTGGGCATATTGGTCCGGAATGCAAGGCGGCGGGTACGTCAAACGACAAAGAACCTAAAAAATCATCAAGCAATCATGGCGGCGGCGCGGCAAAGTTGGATCGGCGGTCGATGTTCGTTCAATATCATCAAACGTCAGGTGGCGCTGCGAACGCGGATGATGACGACGGTCCGGAAGAGCTAGTGAGTGAGCCGGCAACAAACGTCGGTACGGTCGGTCAGTGCGAGTCACAATTCATTCATTCCGGAAGTGACAGTGACATCGGTCATCAACGTCAAAACATATTGAATGTAAACAAAGGTGATCCGGTTCCGATAATAAATAAAAGTATAAAAAGTGTTAAAATACGTGGGTATACGGTGAACTGTTTGATTGACACTGGTAGTGATTTAAATTTAATTACGATCGAGTTGTTTTCGAAGTTAGATAGTGTATACAAACCCGAGAAGATGTTACTGACCGGGTTGGGATCCTGTAAGGTGCTTTCAATTGGTAAGTTCGACACAGATTTAGTTATTGATAACCACAATTACAATATTAGTTTCTATATAGTACCTGCTAACGTGATACCATACGACGTAATTTTAGGTCAGCCGTTTTTGGTAAACACTATCACAGTTATTAATAAGGGTTCAGTTGAGATAAGGCCTCAGTTCTACGATATTTCGTATCAAAATGTTATTTGCATGTTTTCTAGCTATGATGAGCAAAATTCAAATGTACAAGAAATTATTGATAGCTATAAACCCACGAAGATTAAAGATGCGCCCATTCAATTAAAGATTGTATTGAAGGATGATATACCTGTTACACAGCGACCCAGGAGATTGGCACTATCGGAGGAAGAAGTAGTTAGAAATCAAATTGAAGAGTGGTTATCAAAGGGTATTATTCGTCCAAGCTATTCCGAGTATGCAAGTCCTCTGGTTTTAGTCAAGAAAAAAGATGGGAGTACCCGAGTGTGCGTGGATTATAGGAAGATTAATCAAAAAATGGTAAAAGATGAATATCCATTGCCTGTGATTGAGGATCATATAGACAAACTGTGTAAGGTGAAAATGTTTAGTACTCTTGACCTGAAAAATGGATTTTTTCACTTGCCGATAGAAGAAGAGTCTGTAAAATATACGGCATTTGTTACAAGTAACCCTGAAGGCCAATATGAATTTTTAAGGGCACCCTTTGGCCTTTCCATCTGTCCGAAGTATTTTACACGATACATTAACATCATATTTGCAGACTTAATTAGAAATGGAGTTGTTTTGATATTCATTGACGATTTAATAATATTGTCGGAAGATGAAGAAGATGGAATAGTAAAACTTAAAGAGGTGTTAAAGATGGCAGCAGAATATGGACTTGAAATAAATTGGAAAAAGTCGCAGATACTTCAAAGGTCCGTTGAATACTTGGGGTATATTATTTCTGATGGAACAGTGAAGCCTTCAACTGAAAAAACGAAGGCAGTTATGACATTTCCAATTCCTAAAAGTTTAAAAGAAGTACATAGTTTTGTAGGACTGACATCATACTTCAGAAAGTTCATTCAGAATTATGCATTAATTGCAAAACCATTGACAGACTTATTAAAGAAAAATGAGTTTTGTTTTGAAGGTGTACACATACAAGCTTTTGAAGAATTAAAATCTAAATTATGCTGTGAACCAGTTCTCAAGATATTTGATGTACAGATGGTAACTGAATTACACACAGATGCTTCCAAATATGGCTATGCAGCGATTTTAATGCAGAAAGATCCAAAGGATGGTAATTTGCATCCAGTCCACTACATGAGCAGAAAAACCACAGATACACAACAAAAGTGTAGTAGTTATGAACTTGAAGCTTTAGCGGTTATTGAAGGAGTAAAGAAATTCCGAAGATATCTAATGGGAAAACATTTTAAAATAGTGACAGATTGTGAAGCATTACAGAAAACCTTTAATAAGAAAGACGTCCCTGCAAAGGTGGCCAGATGGATACTATACCTGCAGGATTTTGATTATTCCATAGAGCATAGAACGGGGGATAAGATGCAACACGTTGATGCCCTAAGTAGGAATATCTGCTTTGTAAATCTTGAGCTACATGCCAGGATAAAGAAAGCACAAGAAGAGGATGACGGATTAAAGATTATGAGAGAAGTTCTCGAAGAAAATGAATATGAGGATTACTTTTTAGACAATGGTGTTATTTATAAAGGTGTACAGAAGAAGTTAGTAATACCTGAAATTATGGATTTGGAAATGATTAAAAGAGCTCATGGAATAGGACATTTTGGAAAGAAGAAAACTAAGGATATTCTAGAAAAGGATTATTATATCACAAAATTAGACAGTAAAATTGATAAGGTCATTTCTATGTGTGTACCGTGTTTATTGGCCAGCAGGAAATCTGGAAAGAAGGAGGGATTCTTGAATCCAATAGACAAAGGAGAGCTGCCTTTAGATACTCTACACTGTGACCACCTAGGACCTTTAGACGCTACAAAAAAAATGTATAATCACATTCTAGCAGTAATTGACGGGTATACTAAGTTTGTGTGGATCTATCCTGTCAAGACAGTAACATCAAAAGAAACTGTTGAGAAATTGAAGCTGCATCAGAAAGACTATGGTAACCCACGGAGAATAATCACCGACAGGGGAACAGCATTCACCTCAGGCGAATTTCGAGAATATTGTCAAGAGGAAGAAATTGAACATATCACTATCACAACTGGAATACCTCGGGGGAATGGCCAAGTGGAAAGGATGAACCGCATTATCATTTCTACTTTAACCAAGATGTGCATAGAAGAACCTGGCCATTGGTACAAGTACGTCAGTAAGCTTCAAAGAGTCATAAACAGTACATACCAACGATCAATTAACACAACACCATGTGAATTGTTAACTGGTGTTAAACTAAGAATGAAAGAAGATATGAAGATATTAGAATTTTTAGAAGAAGAAAACAGAATGGAGTTCATGCATAAAAGAGATGAGTCACGAAGAGAAGCTAAGGCACAGATATTAAGAATACAGGAAGAGAACCGAAGAACATTTAACAAGAAACGTAAAGAAGGAGAGAAGTACAAGAAAGGCGATCTAGTTGCGATACAAAGAACGCAATTCGGGAACGCCTTGAAATTAAAACCGAAATTCCATGGACCCTATAAAGTCACAAAAGAGTTAGGAAAGGACAGATATGAGGTAGAGAAAGTAGACAGAGGTAAGGAAGGGCCCATAAAGACAACATCAGGTGTGGACCACATGAAAAGATGGCCTTAGCTCAACTGCACCTTTGTGTTTGTTTGTATTAATTTCTAAATGTTTAAAACTTAAAAAAAAAAAAAGATATGGTATGATGGTTTGTAAAGTATTTCATAACAATACAAGGAATAAAATAACTGGATTGTGTCTAACTTACTGATGTGTACAACCTTTATTATTTTCTATTAATTCAGACCACAGTAGGCTTAATGCTGTGTTTTATTTGGTAACTATAAGATTTTGTTTCAGTATGTAATAGGTAGTTTACTTAAGAATATTGCCGACTGTGTGTCTCATACTGTTCCATTTAAGTGTAAAGTAGTACTAAGTATTCTGTTCAGTTTAGTGGAGTACTTTAGATTAAAGATAACAGTTTGTTGATTTGTAACTAATTTTCACTTAGAAGTGAATTACAGTGGATTCAGTCTGAGGCCAGACTGATTGGCAGGACGGCCGAGTTGTAGGATTAAAATTACAGTGCTAACTAAGAAATGTTAAAAGAATTGCAAGAGTTTCTGAACGGAATGACTGTTGAGTTTATGAACGAAGGGTTGAGTGAAAGGAAAAGTTGAGAATGAGTGAGTGAAAGGAGAATGATTGAATTTGGAATTCTAAGAAGGGGATTCGAAGATGGTGGATTGATTTTTTAAGAAGGAAAATGTAAAAGATTTCAATTAAAGAAGAAACATTGTAAATGAAGAAACGACATTTTCATTTTGAACCCTGTCCTACATGTATATCATAACATTGATCAGGCAGGGGACATAGCTTTTCCATAGTTCTAGATAACCAGTCCACTATAGCCACCCAAACGCATAGCCCAATATGTTTTGTATACATGTTCTGCAATAGTCCTACACCAACCGGGGGTTGTCCTTGGGTGCACTTGCATAGTGTATACAGGGATAATCGTCGGTTGGTGCCTCATTCCTTTTGAAATTGTCTAAGGGGCCTCTGCGAGTTGGCTTCGGCCCCTCGAACGCCTTCCAAAAGACCGGGACCCCATGGTCCCGAGAAATATAAACATATATTAATAATACAAAAGTAGCCAAAAGCCTCGTATACAACCAATTTAAAAAAAAGTTTGACAGTATTGTTCATACTTCTACTCCTTGATGTTTGTTCATTGGTAACGTCGTCGTCGTGACATCATTCAAATTTGACCGTGATTGCGCTGCCTAAAATGTCCCGAAAATTTTTACCTCTGGGCGGCAATAAACGTGCGTCTGTGATGTTGCCACGATTAGTGGATTTACGTTTTTCCTCTCAGATTTCTGCTAGTATAACTTTTACTGCCATTTTGTTTTTTATTCTCCCCATCCCCCATCTGGCATCAACAGCTAGACTTAAAATGAAAAGCTCGTTTAAACCCGAAGCCCCGCCAACTTTTAGCAGCTTTGCGGCCATCCCACCCTCGCCCGCATTATAATTAGCAAAAAGTCGGTCTACCAACGAACTCAGTCATTTAATAAACATACAAATGTTCGCCCATTTAATCAACTTTTCTTTCATTGTACGCATAAATATGTCCCTACATTGCAAACAGCGATATTGTTACCGTTACTATGGGGGAAAAAACTGTTTTATCAAAGCCATAACCGTGGCGTGACGTAACGTGATGACGTCAGCAGAAAAAGGTAATTAATTAAAGGTACATGCGAAGCCTGGGCACTTAATGCTCACGAAACTTCGAAAGGTGTAATAACTCTATTTAGCATTAGCTTGGCATTTTACAAGCTAGGTGGAAATTAGGTGGAACTATTGCTATGATAGGTATTATACCTACAACTGGCATTAACGAGACACAATAGAATTTTAATGGTCATCGGCCTTTAAAAGGTCAATCAACAGTAGAGCGGATAATTATCGTTTTTCTTATTATGCTAATATTAGTGTTTTAGTTCGGTTTCCCCTTAGGGGGAAAGAACTGCATTCCTCCGATCCACCCAGTTCTGTACTCTGTAGGGCTCGTCCCAAACTGATCACCCTCCCACCGATAGAAGTTGAATTGTGTCAGTGGGTTCAATTAACTAAACAATTTTGAATAAAAATCAATTAATGTCGAAGACTTTACACTTCATTATCGTAATCCTGCACTTAGGCTAAGTGTGTGCTGAAACGCAGGTGACGCAGCACAGCACAGTATAGATTTTGCGGGTAGGGCAGGCGAGGCAGACATAGCCCGCGAGCGCAGGCTACGATGCAGCTACACAGACACGTTCGCGTCCTAGCTAGTACAAACAATAGACGATTACAACAAAATTATGAATCAGCGTATGCTGTGGCTGTGACGCAGGTGACGCAGCGCAGGGCACAGCAGACTTTGGCACTGCGTCTCAAAAACTACTGACGACCTACACGCGTCGCGCAGAGATCTGTGCCGGCACTACAACGAGACGCAAAGCAGGGCAGACACAAGTCTGCGTTCCAGGTGCCTGCGCCGCAGCGTACGCTGCTGTCGTTCGTTCATGCATTACAAAATTTGCTCTGCCCTGCGCTGCGTGGACCTGCGTCATACGCTTAGCTTAGCAGCTTACGCGTCATTTATTTGGAGTCGATATAGCAGTTAGCACGTGTTTTTCTTCCATACATCAGACGATATCACAGCATTAACCCCCTTTTTGGAGTCCCCTGATTGGTGTCTGAAATGGTCTTTTGAAGAAAAAACCACCCAGATTGAGTGGACCTGTCCAGTCAGTGGACAGTGGCGGATAAGAATATAATTTCCACTTTCGATCTTTAAAACTGTAAATGTTGATGAATATTTAGCTACATACACGACGATAAGTACTAGAGGAACAAGATAAGGCAATAACTTATATCTAGCCAATTAGTCAGTTTTATTACCAAAATATAACTCAAAGCCGCTAGCTAGATAAAGGTTATTGTTTAGTTAAACATAACATAAACTAAAATGTGTGTGGTGTGTGGTTATCAAGAATCGTATAAACATTAAACTTTTTTACGAGAGCAATATCAGTCATAAGGTCTTAAGTTCAAGAACAAACATCCCTTACTATAAATACATAGTTTGGGAGGCCAGTAATGCCACATAAACACACGTAAACGCGAAAACTCAGGAGAGCTGAACTATAAATTGGAGGAAACCCTTCAGCGCTCAAGCTAACTCAAAATCAAAAGGTGTATTAGTTGCGGAAATCCACAATAGACGTATATATATTTAGTAATCTATCCCGCTTAACTATCCTTCAAGAGTAATAAAAAACCCTGTAAGAAATCGAAGCGTGTTTCACCTCTCAACGACGCATTCTCAGGATGACAATTGACCAGTCGCAAACCAGAACACGACGTGTTGCCACACCGAGCGCTGGACGCAGATCACTTATATTCAAATCAAGCACAAAACTAGAATTTTTCGACTAACAAAAATAATAAAACATTGAAGGAATCTAGACATTTTGAGGTAACCTGGCCTAACAGTTTGACGTACACGCAGTGAGCAAGCGTGGTGAACTGGTGTGGTGACCGATTCTATATGAGAAGTAGCCTACGGCCAGAAGAGGTATATTCATTATAGGTGGAAATTATTATACCTTATAATTATGAGAATGTGAGGTTTTAATTAATCATCGTTACGAACACTATTTGAACGTTTTTCTCATGCTAGTAATCGCACTTTTGTGATTATGCGCATGTAGGTAAGCATAAATACTACTACTAACGATATCCGCTAGAAACGGAAAGTTATATCGTGTTATTAAGATAACATACGAATGTAACAGTAACAAAGAACGTTTTAATTATACAATTTAAGTTAGGAACCTAAATTGTATTATTAAAACGTTCGTTTGTTTAGAAATTGGTAACTGATAAAATTATTAATTAATGTGTTTTATCAGCATTCAAAGCCATTTTTGGTTCAATATTACCAAAAGTATATACCGTAGATTGAACTAATCTGAGTCAAAACACGAAAAGCTAAGGCCATCTCCTAGACAAAGCAACATTCTTTATGGTGAAATTGAATTAATGGGCACCCTCTTAAGGGGTAATTCTACCCATCATTATGAACTTTAAATTAGAAATCGCGGATAAAAATCAGCTGTTCCCCTTCATTTTGGCGAGGTATGCGAACATAAATGTAAGGAACAGCTGATTTTTTTTCGCGATTTTAGACTTGATCCTGCAGTGAAAGTTCTTCATAATGATGAGTACACTGACCCCTTAAGTGGATGCCCATGAATTCAATTTCACTCAATATAAGCAATAACGATGATGGAAAAGTAAAAATGTAAAGGACTCCCTTTGAAAGTCGTTGTAGAAATACAAAACGCTTTGAAAGCGATTGCCACTTGTCCAGGCCCTAGAATCATTAACTCGAAGGCATGGCTCCCGCTGAAAGGGTTGCCTCTTGAAGTTGAGCTCCTTAAGTTCTGAGTTGAGCTACACGAATACTGACAAATTGGCTTGCACGGACTGGACAGGTTCACTCAAATCTGTCTGGTTCTTTTCTCAAAAGACCATTTCAGATACTAATTTACACGGTCCACATAATGATCTGACCAAGATTATGTCTGGACTGTAAAAAGAGATCTAAGAATTAGTTTCGGTCTATCTTCTGAAAGTAGTTTAGACGTATGAAAGTGTTTTTTAGTGTTATTTATCAATATCGATAAAATAACACTCGCCATTCGTAAGTGCATTGCCACACCAACATTATAATTATAACTATACGAATCTGAGCGTCTCATGACGCAATGTTTGCTTAACTAAAAGGAAAACCCGGAGAATATCGTGTTACCGAGTTTATTGATCGCTTTCACCGCAAGTACTACATATAGGCTTAGGTCGACCGCACATTGGATGCGTTTTCGCACGAATGTGAACGAGAACTCACGAAATGTCCCGATCCTCCAACTGCCACGAGCTCGCACGAATGCTTCCATGCGCGTATAATTCCGATTTTTGTTGCGACGCGACGTGCGGAATCAACCCCTATCGGTCGAGATATTTGTGTTTTCATAGTAATATAAAATGGACATCATTCTTGAAGACCGATTCCCGTAATTAAAAACGTTCAAAATCTAGCCGCAATTTTATCTCAGCGTGACACCGGTGACTGAATTGTGTGGAAATAGGCTGTCATGGTATAGCCATGTGGAGGAATGAGGGAAATGCCGTCAGGAAAGTTTTGAGTATGAATGTGGATGGCTATACGAGTAGGAGAAGACCAAAGAAACGATGGATGGACTGTGTGAAAAATTATATGACTCGAAAGGGTGTGGTTACCGAGATGACGGCTAATAAGTGATCAAACGAACTTACCTGTTGTGAAGTTCGATCATTATTATACGAAGGGCTTCGTTCGAAGATATAAAATTTACATTGCAGCTTCCTCGCGCCAGTCGACAACCAATCGCATATTTAGAGCTGAAAGCAAAAACTAAACGCATATGTGTAGCTATTCCGCTCTATACGTCATCTGTCATTATTTTAGAGTAAGAGAATCTCAATTTTTCTGGGGTAGGGTAGGGAGGGTCCCTTATATCTTCGAACGAAGCCCTTCGTATAATAATGATCGAACTTCACAACAGGTAAGTTCGTTTGATCACTTATTATACTTTAGGCTTCGTTCTCGATATAAAATTTACATTGCAGATGTTCAGAGTATATGAGGAAAATTGAGGTTCCAAAGATGAAATTATAAATAAATAGTATTCCAATATTAAATAAAATCTTTTAGTTTTAAGACACAAATGACCTAGGTAATAAAATGGCAATGCCTAATAGATAAACAGTCTCATTCATCTCAATATAGGACATAATGTCCAATTTCTAAACAAGTTTAAATCAAATTACCCTTATAAACAATTATTCATTTGATTATTTAACTTCTTGTCTAATTTAGTTTCATACTTATTATGCCACGTAATAAATAAAGGAAACATTCCTAATCCTTAATCAAGTATTTTGTTCAGCATTAAGCACAGCATGAGCAAATTCACTTGAATTATTGACAATATTGGCCTAATAAAAATCTAGCAAAGATGGAAGAGCTATTTGTCCAGCCTGCCGGCCGTATGCCATAGTATATCTAATGATACTCCCTTAGCGTTAGTAGTGGATGTCAAGACACGTCTAGTACAATGTCCAGAAAAAAATAAAATACTAATATCTATACTGCAAACAGATAGCATTTTTTATCCATTTACGATGGTAGAGGCAGGAACTGGTTTGCTGGTGGCTTATTGAAAAGTATTATGTGAGTACTATTTCCCATAATGCTCTGAGTAGGTACAGTCAATTCTTTCATGTAAAGTACTAGCTGTACAAATTTCGGACTTTTTAAAGAAAGGTAAAAGAGAGGTTCAGTCAGTTGGCTGCAACCGGGACCAAATAGCCTCTGTAATAGAAATGTGTACACCTGTTTGATTTATTGTGTTGTTAGGTAGGTATTTTAATAAGAGATAAAGTCTGTGCTCTTTGGTCTGCACTTAGTGTTAATAAAATTACCCATATATGTTTTCAAATTTCTTAAGAATCATTTGGAGTCAAAAGTTTTTTAAAACATTCAAAACTTTACTTGGGGTTCCAACTAGTTTGATACTGGGATCAATGTTGTTTTTACATAAACCTAGCCTGGGACCAATGTAGCCTGTTGATGCGGTCATCACCCCCATTTTTGAGTCTATTATTACAGCAAGAGCTGGCTATGTAAATTTAAAGACCCATAAATACCCTTAATTTAATTGTTTGGTACATAATATTTGGTAGGTATAGATGGTGTAAATGGATCTATAAGTACTTTGATTTTGACAAAAGACCCACCATATTCTATAGGTAAAATTGTATTGTTTCAAGTTATTATTTGAAAGTGAATTTGACATAACATCTATTGCTGATGGGGGGATGGCTCGTCTTAGCCATGCCTTCCTGATAATATCCCGACCATTAGTGTAAGGTGGAGATGTAGAGGTGATTTTTTCAGGCTTATGACGGCCAGTAAGGCATAACCCTGCCTGTCGTTTTATCATTCTTAATTTTTTGTAAACATCTTAATGATAGACTAAATGGGAATAAAGAAGACGTAACATAGTAGTTCGTCCAAGACATGGTAAAAGCGTCTATATTCGATGCATCTGGGCCGGTTTCCAGAAAATGTTGAGATTAACATTTTTCATTCATTCTTGAAGCAAAAAGTCAATATCAGGTTGACCAAACTGAGTCACAATGTACTGGAATGTGGAGGTATTTCGTCCCCACTTTATGTCAGCATTGGCTATATCTATGTGATTCTTTATCTGCTTCATTGTTATCCCTCGATTTTTATGTAAGAAGCAAATAGCCAAAATTTGTGTATCTTCACACCACTGCCATACCTAATAATCGTTTATATATGCTTCTGGAAAAGTTATATAAATGTGAGTACTAAATACCTCCCATTTGGTTAATATATGATATGGCAGTCTTATTAAGGTGTAACAATATAATTGTTTGTTTACCAATCATTTTTAAAGGCTAAAAATGATGGCGAGTAATTCTAGATAATTTATGTGATAGGCACTCATAATTTTTAGTCTCTTTCCAGAACCCATGAACCCTATTATCATTACAAACAGTCCCCCCCCACTTCTTGATGCAACAGTAAATATTTCGAAATCATATTTTAAGTATGCTTTACTTTTGTGTAAACTATTGATATTATCAGCCCACCGCTGTAGGTCTAGTTTAATATCTGGGTGAATGATAATCTTTATACCATAATTGCCTTTACTTTAAATTAAACCATTAATACTTTTCCATGGACCTAAAAATTGACATGAGTCATGATGGTCTAATTAAACTTTTTTCATTTTGTAATTAATCCAAAACATTTGAACATAGTAATTGTTCATTGTTCAAACATGTTTCATAATCATACACAAGTGGTCATCAAAATATTGTGCAGACTTGTGATTTTTAGATTTTAAATTATGTTACCACCACTCTCATAATCTTAGAGAACGCATAACGCGCAAAACATAAGACATATGGGAATGCATTAAGTTTGTTTAATAAAAATGTATCATACTGAAACCCTTAATGTTTCCTGCGAGCTGGATTAATATTTACCAATAAATAGAATTCTTTTAAATCAATAAATTCTCCTGGAGAAATTAGGGCTACTGCAATTCTGTGATCTTTCATAATAAAATGGCATGCGTTAACAAGTTGTTTTGTTTGTTAAGAGGCTTAATTTTTCGAATAAAAATTATGCTAACTTTCGGTTTTGAAATCAAAACCACTTAAGGTATGAATTGGCCTTTACATGTTGTGGAAAGAGAATTGCACTGTAATGCCAGCAAATTATTAATGGCTGTATGCATATCAGGATCATTTTATAATGACTGTTCAGATTGTGACTGATAAGGTGTGTCAGTAAACGGTATTTAGTATTCATTGACATGATTCAATATTGAAACACTGTCATAGATGCTTTGCCAACAAGGTAAGAAATGATTTAATTTTCCAGCATAACTAACTTCTAGTATCGAGTACGAGTCTTGTCCTGTGGTGGTAGGGTTTTGGGCTTTTTCACAGCGTGCTGTGACTGGTACTGGTTCATATTTCCATACATGATATGAGAACTGCTATTTCTTGAATCCTCAGATTTGTCCTCTGTTGGTTGCAACGAGGTGGACCACTCAAGTTTCCCTGACGGGTTGTGGTAAAAGTACTTGGCTTTTTAAAGATCGGCCTGTTCTTTGGCAAGCTAGTAAGACTCCGTATCTTTTCAGATAGGTTGTTACCATAAAGGTAAGAAAGGATGTTAGTATTATTACCATATAGGTGATCATGTCGTTCTATTGACAATATCTGAGCATTTTTTGCCCAGAACAGGGAAAAACAAAAAAAAAAATAAGGTTTAGTAAGTGTAAGTCTGTTAACATCCTTCCAGCATAACTGAGCAGGGAGACCAGTATTAAGTCTATCATTATTCTTATTAATTAGCTTTGATAATGCACCAATTGAAATGGTGAGTCCCCGTTCAAAATGGTATTCCAAATACAGTCTAAGTCCTTGTTTATTTATATTTTTCATGCATATTATTGCATCAAATCCCATAATGCTTGCAGCACTTCTAGGGATAGAATATTAGTAGGCTCAGTGTGTAGCACAGGTGCTGGATCAGGCTCAAGTAGAGCATAAGTTACAGTCAGGGCTGTATAATAGTGTTATCCGAGTTTTCGGTAAATGGAACTGGTGGTTTGACACAGTCCTCATGTAGTTCAATAACTACTAACACAACCCACTGACCCTTCTTTCGGTTCATCATTTTTGCACTCTGCAATAAAATAGAATTGACCCCGATAATATACCATAATAAACTTACTTACTGCTTAGCCTCTCGGACTACACCCTATAAAATAGGTAAATGATAAAACTCGTTCGTTTATCTCGTAAACGTCCCGAATTATTTGTTCGCGCCAATGCATCTCGTACATTACCCGCGTAGTACGATAAATATCGTATAAAAGCCACGTGAAATAAACAATGATGAAACTCGTGCGTTTATCTCGTAAACGCCCAGAATTATTTGTTCGCGTCAATGCATCTCGTACATTACCCGCGTAGTACGATAAAGATAAATATCGTATAAAAGCCATGTGAAATACGTTTTACTGTATAAAACGTTTAAAACAATGATGTAACTCGTGCGTTTATCTCGTAAACGCCCCGAATTATTTGTTCGCGTCAATGCATCTCGTACATTACCCGCGTGTTACAATAAATATCGTATAGCTATTGTGAAACACGTTTTACTGTATAAAACGTTGTTTTATCTGGTGAAGAAAAAAATGGACGACTTTGATGAATCGGTGTTGTACCGGTGTCGTTTCATCTTCTTTTGTATACTTCGGATTTTTTGAAGATAATGTTCTTTTCCCAGTTTTCGTTTCGGCATGATATCGTATGCCCACTTTAAACACTCTTTAAACAAGTTTTAAACACTTTAAATTAATTTTCTTTGGGAATCACAGCGTACTGGTTGCCGCGCAAACGTAAAGAATGACAGATGACGTATAGAGCGGAATAGCTACACATATGCGTTTAGTTTTTGCTTTCAGCTCTAAATATGCGATTGGTTGTCGACTGGCGCGAGGAAGCTGCAATGTAAATTTTATATCGAGAACGAAGCCTAAAGTATAATAGAGAAGTATGGAAGAAAGTAATATTGCGCCGACCGAAAATAAATTGGGATAAGAGCAGGAGAAGAACTGCGAACGATCTTCTCGATTTCGATCGACGGACAAAAACGTAGCCAGCATGCACTGTCGTATAATATGTTTACGGAGGCAAGGCGGTTTATCTAATGTACGGCTGGCCTTATGTTTAAAATATGCAGTTTGACATGCCTGCCATGTTAGTCTGGATGAAAAAGGCTACGGAATCCAGGAATCAGTTTTAAATCATTTCGCTATTTGGAAAAACTGGTAGAAGAAATGTGAAGTATCCATTATTGGATAGGCGGGCTAGTGAAGGTAGTCTAACAACTAAATTGGCAGTTTCACTAAATGAAACTAGTTTATTCTTTTGTATTATTAAAACTTCACCCAAGAATAATAAATGAGCTATTTTGCAAAGGTCACAAAAATCAGTCTAATGGAATGTACATTAAAGGTTTTGGAATATTATTATTATTTGATATTTCATTCATATTTCTTTGTAGTCATTAGGTAAAGATGTTGGAAAAGAACTGGATTTATTGAAATAGCTTACAGAGTTAGCAAGCTGAAGTGGCAGTGGGCCGGCCATGTCTGTTGAAGGACCAATGGCTGTTGAAGCAGACGAGTCCTTGAGTGTAAACTACGAATCTGAAAACGTAGCGTTGGAGACTACATAGATATTGTGGACCAAAGACCTCAAAAAGTCGGGTGTATAAAAAAGTTGGAGAACCAAGTGCTCTGGCTTTGGATTACAAAAGACTCATCATCTGCCTAGCCTTTTCCCAACCATGTTGGGGTCGGCTTCCAGTCTAACCGGATGCAGCTGAATACCAGTATTTTACATGGAGCGACTGCCTATCTGACCTCCACAACCCAGTAACTGGGTAATACGATACCCCTTGGCAAGACGAAACGAAACGGATTACGAAAGGCTGAGTTTATTAATTAAAGATGTCAATGAAAGTCATTAGTGGAAATCAATTGATTTCATCATGTAAATGTCAAAGCAACTGAGTACCCATACCCATGAGTAATGCAAGAGAAAAGATTTACAGCGCTCAATGTTAATGACCATGGCAGAGACAAAAGCCGCTTTCTGTCCATGATCATATACAGGGATAGTACATAGCAGGTTCTTTAGCGTCTCCATTTTGCACCACACCTGCTGCAGGATCTGGTTCATAATATCGACCGTCACTACATCGACGGTCTCTCGTCAACGTGTTCATCCGTTTGGGATATTTTAAGCAACTTGAATAACTTTTCCAACGAGCATTATGATCCTCGTAGTTGCTTTTAAGCTTCAATATACATGACCATGACCAGTCACTATTTTCAATTCACTGTCCAAAAGGACAAGCAATTTCAATATAATATCTGATACGAAAGATATTATGAGGGAAACGCCACACGCCGTAGGTGAGTATTTATGTCAAGATGTCAAGGAACAACAGCCGGTCGATTATGTAAAAATCTCGCCGTGAAATTTAGGTGAAGTGAGCTTGGAGTGAACTGTCACTGCCTTAGCATCAGTAGGTATCGATGACAATGACAGCTCACTCCCCGCTCACTTCACCTAAGTTTTCACGGTGAGATGGTTACAGAATAGCAATGCTGTACTCACTTACGGCGAGGTATACGTTCCTTGCGCCACACCCGTTGTAAACAGTACACTTGACTTCTTTACAAACAAAACATTTTTCTTAACCAGCCTATCAAAATTCTACACAAATTTCTTCACTCATGTATTGATTTTTACAAACGGAAGTGAAGCCGCCTGCTTATACAATACGTATACATATATAAACAAACAATAAACGATGTACAAAGTTACGAGGTTACTCAGGTTACAGCAAAAATAGAATTATAAATGTAAATGTCCACAAGGGAAATCGCAATGATTCAGCGTAACTGAAATACTGAAAACATACATACAAGTTTAAAAAACTCCGTGAAAGGAAATGAGTTCCTTTGGTATAGCGAATTCAGCGTCGTATGCCATGCCAAATAGTAGTTAGGCAGGCCATGTCGCTACAATGCAGGTTGCTGTATTATGCTGGACTATAGTAGAGTGGTACAATGGTACAATAGGATAGTTTATACGACTGTTGTATGATTAAAATGTTTGTTGCGCAGTTAAGGGGGTCCTACGGAATTGTACTAATACCATGTTTACGTTTGGGTATCAACGTGTAAATGATAAGGGGGATGCGCTAAGGTAGCCCGCGAAATTAAAATTTGCAGGTCAGTGTCAGGTTGTATGTTGATTAAAATATGATTCGCGACCGCGAGCGTAACAAATAAGGCTTTACAGAATTATAATCATTAGAATCAGCAATAAAACTCCTTAAGTTAGAATAATCCCCAAATGTCATGATTCCATGAAATAGTAATTCAATACGCTTATAGGAACTTAGAGAGTTCTATTGCTGATTCTAATGTTTATAATTCTGTAAATCCATATTTGTTACGGTCGCGAATCATATTTTAATCAACATACAACATGATACTGACCTGCAAATTGCAAAACACGTGAGAAATTTCGCGGACTATCCTGAAACTTTCGCCATAACCAGTAGCTCTCCAGAGAACCACATGTCAGAACATTTTAGCTTCATCCTTAGTCCTGACTAAAGATGAAGCCACACTTATGGATGGAGAATAAAGTTGGTATGAGACGATAAGGCAAATGTAAACAAGGAAAATAGCATACCTACCCCATTATCTTGACAAAGATCTGGTTTCTTTGAATTCTCTTATCGATAAACTAAAAACTTGTTATGTCAATAATGACGAAACTGGCCCACTTGCTAATGAGAATCTTATTATTATTTTAACTAACAGAGAAGCTGGCAGCTAGCCAGAAAACGCTAAGAAAGAAAACTATGACATCACGAGAAAATACATAAGTACGAATTCATCAAATAATCATGTTACCGCTTAATAAATTATCTAATTGAAATCTCAGAATCCCATATCGCTAACATTGGCACTGTAGACCCCAAGACTAAATAAGGCTGTAGACTACGGCCATCGTAAAACGATCATCATCTGCCTAGCCTTTTCCCAACCATGTTGGGGTCGGCTTCCAGTCTAACCGGATGCAGCTGAATACCAGTATTTTACATGGAGCGACTGCCTATCTGACCTCCACAACCCAGTAACTGGGTAATACGATACCCCTTGGCAATGACTATATAACCTCTTGACTGCTCATGCGGGCGACTCAGGCTCACGACACATATGATGAATAGCACTGATACTAGATGGAAACACGAGTGGCCATTTTAGTTTTGACCAGTTATTGGATCTCTGCACACGCCGGTATTTTGATACATTTTAAAACATTTCTGCATAAATAAAAACAATTATGAGTTCCTGTTCAATTAAATGGTGTGGGAAATTCTCTAGAACATCCAGCTATAAAAAGATTGCATTACTTTTCATCGGTAAGTAACATAAATATTTTATTAACAATAATTGCAGGGCTCAAGCTAAACTGGTTGTTTACGTAAAATGTCACAAAAATTTACAACGCGTTGATGTCTTTTTGAAAAGTCCCTTTCTCTCACTAGAGTATTGCAATAAGTCTGTCCCTTTCTATGTGCACTTATACTGTAGAGTGTTGTGACAACTTCAAAATAAAATCTAAGTCGATAAAAATTACGATGTTTCCTAATGGTAAAAAAGTAACATTAAGTACTTAATGTTTACATTTTAGATTTTAAAATGTTCCGTAATTGAAAGAAAAGTGGATTAATGCAGTTCACAGGGAAAATTGGTTTCCAAATAAATATAGCATTGTTTGTTTAAGGCATTTCACAGCAGATTAAAAATAAGTAATAGCAATGTCAATCCCTGTCGGATAGAACAATAAATTCTTTTAAGGGGCCGGCGGAGCTTCGATCGCAACTACGAATCAAGTGCTACAAATGTTGCGCTAGTGTGCCTGTCGGAGCGATACACACAGCTACCGTGAACTGTACGACCACGCACACATTTTCATTGACATGACATTTCCTTGACGCGATAGCACTACTGGCTATTGAAAATTTATGATAAATTTGGGTGTGTTCCGTAATACCAAAAATGATGAATGAAAACTTAATGTTTTTCCATTTTTTTTTTCGATAATTTGTTACTTGATAATATAGGCTATGTTTCTGCTGAGACAATATCACAAGTATTGGTGTTTATAATACAGAAAAAACAACATGAAAACATGTCATTTACGCTGTAAAAATGTGCGAAATTCAATTCGCTACAACTTCATTTTAGTTAGGTTTTTTGGGAAAAAAAAAAAGATGTAGGAACCTAGATAAATACTGTCTCAATCCGAATAACAACACACTATGGTGGAAATATGCTCAAATTGCAAATGATTTAGATATTAAGTTTGTATGGAGAATTCATCCGTCGCCGTGTTCTTAAGTGAAATTCAAATTTAAATAATTTATTTTTCAATTAGGATTGTAGACGTCGATTTTATCGATATCGATATTATTGTTGCAAAACTGACTTGTGCATCACTATGTTTGGTACTTTCGTCCTAACATTGTTGCATCGGCCAATCACAACCGCTGTAATTTCTTCGTCCCCCGGCCCGCAGTAGTGAGTCGTGTGCCTAGACGAAATCGGTCTATCAGCTCTCAAGTGGTTTAATTCTCTTTGCCCCTTGGCAAGACTGGTAATCAGACTTTCGGGCTTCTGACGACCCGTAACGACTGTCAAAGATCCACAAAGGACAGCCGGGACCAACGGTTTAACGTGCTTTCCGAGGCACGGAGGAGTCTCGATATGTAAAGATGGTCACCCATCCACGGACCAACCCCGGCAAGCGTAGCTTAACCTGATGAATCGACCCGTGCGGCTATTATTACTTAGCCACGAGCTCCTCGTAAAACGATCATAGATACTGTATTTGACAGCAAAGTTAATCCTAACGAAAATGGCTGGAAACAAAACAATTTTAAATGAAATCTACTGGATACTGCTAATCGAAAACTAAGTATCAATGACAGTCATTGATACTTAATTTTTGATTAGCTTCTGAGTATTGGAAAAGTACTCAAAACCCAAGAATGAGTGAGAGGAGTATTTTCATTTCATACGATACTCGTAGTTACGGATCAACACAGAAATACAACACATGCTATAAATAAATCAATATCATTATGATCTCGAGCATGTTTTACTGTAAACATGGTCGAGTTATCATTTCTTTTCATTAATCCTTTAGTTTTTTGTAATTTTAACTATTTAAAACAATCTTTATGAAACTGTGCAACTACTTAATAAAAGATTTGATACTCGTCTGGATTTCAAAACTTATGGCACATCACAGCTCGACACAATATGGCGTCACAGCAAGTTTTCCTTCACTCACAAATCAAGCGTGGGCGCATTTTATATCCACAGAAATAATTTCAAAATAACTCACCATTTCTGTGTTCCGTATCACAACAACAGCGCGGGTTGACTGAACATAAATACCTATAAGAGCTATAAAGATATTTTTGCGATAACAACATTATGTGTATATAATTCCGTGTGTAGTTGTAAAGATGAAGAATTGTTTTGTTTTTGAAGAGAAAACAATTGATGACCATGAGGATGGACCTACGAATCGTTACGTGGAGTCGTTACGGGTCGTCAGAAGCCCGAAAGTCTGACAACCAGTCTTGCCAAGGGGTATCGTATTACCCAGTTACTGGGTTGTGGAGGTCAGATGGGCAGTCGCTCCATGTAAAATACTGGTATTCAGCTGCATCCGGTTGGACTGGAAGCCGACCCCAACACGGTTGGGAAAAGGCTAGGCAGATGATGATGAGGATGGTTGTACGAATAAAAGCCTTATTAACACAAAACCGTGTTTATCAGCTGTTTAGCCTAAACACCTTTTAAACATGACATTTATGTATGGAGTTTGACATAAAACTGACATTAAACACGGCTGTTTATGAAAAGTCTCATTATTCGTAAGTAAAATTACTTTAAAATTAAACTTTAGCTACTGGAGGTCTATCAGTAGCTGAAGTTGAATTTTAAAGTCATTTTGTGAGAGATAAAGGTACTACTCTTGTCATTAAATATGAATACAGATGCAATGAAGATTTCACTAATCACAATGGTACTAAATCAAACATCGTTAGCGATGTATACAATGGTCATATACTACACAATAGCGTTAACTGGATTACGTTTGATCTTGAATAGGTTTGTTCACTTATGTACGTGTGCTATGTACACATAAAATTAATGGTTATATACACATAAAATTAATGGTTATATACACATACAGTTCATGGTCATAATCCAGATTTTTCACTAAGAACTATAATATTTATATGCCTAAAAGTAGTCATAATTATCTCTCTCTCTAAACTCATAATAATAACTAACTTTTTATAAATTCAATTTTATCTTGTTGTTTATCTCAACGAGGTGGGGTAGCAATAAACTTTATCTAACACCATTCTAGTCTTTAAAGTCAAAGACAATTAGGCACATAAAAGGCACTTTTGAATGTCAAAATGTACCAAAATATATTTGTTTCTAGTCGCCCTTACCTTTTTTTGCTAATGATTAAATGTCATGTCCAATTACTCGAGTACATCTACCCACATCACCAATCTCTAGATCAATAATGACAACTACATAACGAATGACGTAACTCTATTCAAGCACCTAATCCCACACTTCTGTAGAATCAATTAACATCGTCCAATGTAAACAGAGTTACAAAGACATGGCCAAAGATTAGTAGAGCACAGAAGGTCGGCTTCATACAACGAATGAAAACAGGCGCATGCACACATAGACGCGCACGTATCTCAAACAAATGCCAGTCGCGAGTGCGCTTGCACTCGCTATACGTGAAGCGTTTCTATGTGTGCGTGCGTATTCGCTCGCTGTATGGAGCTGAACTTCTGTAGTATTCTGTGGCATAATTGCATAATCGTCACACCGACGGTCTAAAGATACACCAAACATTGTGTCATCTAACCGAGTGACCTATTTCTCATCGCATTCAGATAATCTTAACGTTGGTTTAGATAAGATTTGTCTTCGTGCTGTTATTTTGCTGGTTAGTGTAAGAGATTTTTAGCCGTTAGTTTGTCTGTTTGTGTGTTAACTTGACGGAGTGGAAATCCTGTTTCTTTAGCCATTTGACCATTTCCTATTTATATTAGTACGAACAGTTTGAGATGATCTCTAGAAGCGAATAATACTTGAATATTTGAATTGTATCAATTTAAGACACTAAAATTCAAGGCAAAATGCAAGGCTAGCCTCCAGAATATTGAAGATACTTGTTTTACGAATGGAAACATTGTATAGAGGAGGGCGGGCAATTTGTAGATAATCTTTATCACATAATTATGTTTTTGGCATAAATAAGATGAAAGATAAACTTTAGCGAATAGGATTCGATTACGTTAAATCAAACAACTATGCAATCAAAGGCGTGGTCGAAGATAGTCTCATAATCGTTTGCTTCTAAGAATGAAGACACTAGTTTGGGAAATGCAGGCTTAGTCAACTGATTGCATTCTTCAGAGCCCTCAAGACTATTGGAAATTCTCAGACAGATACTTCAAATATGAATCTAATAGATCAGTGTCTTCGAGATATTGATGTCATCCAGAATGTCTAAATCAAGTTTCTATTAATTTCTATTCACTTATCTGTCCTCATAGTTAGCAGACTGACATAGTTTCTTTCGTAATAAACCTTTATGGATTACTGAATGAAAAACCCATTGAATTATACACCATGGAAGTTAATAAAATAATGAAAGTTTTATGTCGGAGTCTGAATACATTTTACAGTCTTCGCTTCATACTTTTGGCTTTAATAACAAAGTGAAATCTATGCATAAAATATAATACTTAATTAAATTTTGTTCATCAATGAGCCTATGGAACCGTTATCATTTTCATCATCTGACTTACCTTACTATGTTGAGGACAGCCTACACAACCAATTTTTTAAATCCTTTATTAATAAGAAGAATGTTTTCATAATTAATTACAATTTAGCCCGTGGAGCTCGTGGCTAAGTAATAACAGCCGCACGGGTCGATCCATCAGGTTAAGCTACGCTTGCCGGGGTTGGTCCGTAGATGGGTGACCATCTTTACATATCGAGACTCCTCCGTGCCTCCGATTGTCATTTGAGGATCTCTGACAGTCGTTACGGGTCGTCAGAAGCCCGAAAGTCTGACAAAACCAGTCTTACCAAGGGGTATCGTATTACCCAGTTACTGGGTTGTGGAGGTCAGATAGGCAGTCGCTCCATGTAAAATACTGGTATTCAGCTGCATCCAGTTAGACTGGAAGCCGACCCCAACATAGTTGGGAAAAGGCTAGGCAGATTGATTTTAGCTTATTCTAAAACTAAGCAATTTCAATGACAATTATTTTAAACTTTAGAATAGTGTCGATTTGTACTTTACACAAGTCCGTTCCGTTTGTTCATATTGTGTTGTATGGAATAGTATGAACTCAAAAGTTATTTGTAGCTAACTTTCACACCCTTTCAATCATTCACAGTTCTCATTAATTCTCTCCACATTCAAGCTGAAACCTTCATTGAATTTCAGCAAAGCCATCTATTTGATCCCCCTTTTCCTGAGTCATAACGAGCTGTCTAGTCCCAATCAATAAGAAGGGGACATGCAAACCACTTTATATTAAGAGTATGCTATGGAAGCTATGGAATTCAGTCTGCAGTCTATAGGAGCGTAGTTTTATAGTGAAAATTTTAGTCTCGCTGGAATGATAAGCGATTTTTATGTTTTTATTTTCTGAAGTGGTGGTTGTTTCGTTAGCATACCAATTTGTTTGGGTAGGTACTTTGTTCTTTAACGGGCTTAATGTCCACGTGAACCTTTTATATAGGGACATAATAGGGAATGTTTTACCAGTTATGGGAGTCCATTATGGAGTATCTGATGTTATCCGTTATTCCCTTTCATTGTCCATTTAAATTATCCAGGTGTAGTAGTCATGAGTTTTTCGGGAATGTATTGTGGGTTTTTTCGGGTTTGTCGTGCATGTTTGAAAGTTTTTAAGGGGCGAATTGGGGGAATCAGTAATTACTTACTTATATGCAATTGTGGTGTTTACGAGCTTCGGTGGAGTAGTGTTAGAAATAAAATGAAGCTAAAAGAAATAAACGTGCAGATCGAAAACTCCACAAACAATGCAAACTAGTTGATGACTTAGGAAGAGAGGCCAATGCCCAGAATTGAGAATCAGCAAATTCTTATGTAAACAAAGTTTTCAGTTCAAATCGCATATTACACGTCAATAACCTGCCAAGTAATAAGTGATCTAATGAACGTTGCATTTACACAAACAATTAACATTAAGTATCTCATAGATAAACAAATTACAACGTTTCTTTAGCATCATATTTCTCAAAAGCATTCTGCAAGGTCTTCTTTTTGATTTAAAAGCGTAATTCACAAAACTGTATAGCATAGCATGATAGCATAATCAGCCTATAATGTTCCCACTGCTGGGACACAGGCATCTTCTTAGTGAGAGGGAGTGAGCCATAATCCACCACGTGGGCCCGGTGCGAGTTGGTTAACTGTATAGTCAGACATTTAAAGCACCTTAGTGATTTATGATTATGCTCCTGAATTACCTGAATCTACATAATAGCTAGACTGACCTGAATCTTCGACAGAGGTTTCATCTTTCCACAAATCTTATTCTAACTATCGCGATGGTACTTTCTTTTGTTGTCTAATAGCGTTATGTTCAACTCAATCAATCAATATGCCTAGCCTTTTCCCAACTATGTTAGGGTCGGCATCCAGTCTAACCGGATGCAGCTGAATACCAGTATTTTACATGAAGCGACTGCCTATCTGACCTCCACAACCCAGTAACTGGGTAATACGATACACCTTGGTAAGACTGGTTGTCAGACTGTCGGGCTTCTGACGACCCGTAACGACTAGCGTAATAGCGTTATGTTCAACTAAGAGTGAAAATAAAATATAATGTATTCCAGCGAATTTTAATTTATCTATTTTCTGCCTTATTGAATCGACTTGAAATCTTGTTACTAATATTCGCAAAACCAGTTAATGGTGAAACATGTAGACCCACTAAAGGGATGAACATCCAATGATTATATTTTTCTGGAAAATTAACTTTAACTTTGACTCTAGTTTTTTGGAAAATCTATTTAATTTTTACTCCGTGGTTGATGCTATCAGTACCTAAATTAACGTCTTAATGGATCGGACATAACCTGAGCCTAATCAAGTCCAGTACAAACCACTCAATGTTTATCAAGTCACGGTGATGGCTTAACGTCAGCTGCCCATCAAAATAACACCGCACTTCATTTGTGTTACATGAATAGATAATACAACAGAGACCAAACTTCAGGTCAATAGCGCTGTTTCTCCAGCAATACTAGATGGCATAGCCTTAAGCTGTCTTCGAGATGTATGAAATTGACGATTGTCTGGGCATAACTGGCGTCGGAGTACAGCGTCAATGAGACACACATTATCTGTGTAGGTTCAGTAACTCGCTGCGAAAACAAAGTAAGGAAGCTTTTTTTTACAATAACCCAGCAATCAATTTACCTACATAGTCCACAGCCTGATCCACGGATTCCGTTGTCTCATCTCATGATAAATGGGCTTTGATAATTGTTTAACTATTGTGTCTGCTTTTTAGACAGTGAACATCGAATATCCTCGCAATACAAGACAATACAAGAGTACCAATAGTACAAGAGTAGCCGCTTAAACGCTTTGCAGATCTTGTAAGAAGGCTTACAGTCGTACACTCTTTTGCAATCTATCATACGTGTTCGGACGCACTTGCTAGCTAGGTCTCTGTATGATATTTATTCACATGCCCGCGTTGTGCCTGACGCACAGATATACTTGCATCCATTGGTGTATTGATTTTTGTTGGAAGTACTTCTGTGTTAGCTTGTTTATGTAGTGCATAGATTGAGTGTCTGTATGTAGCTATGTATGTATGTAATTGGAAACTAAGTGAGGTGTGCTAACAAAGTAAACTGTCCCGTAATTTCCCGTATGTATCTTGAAAAGTGGAGTACCTACCCAGTATTGTATTTCTGGAAAAGGGTTTGCTTTTTCATCAGTTTTGAAGTGGACGTTGTTTGTAACAGAATCTTAGATGGATGACTGTGGACTTAATCGAATAAAAAAGTGACAGTTATTTTTTTTAAGTAAAATATTCCCAAAAAAATATTAAATTGATACGGAAAAGAAACACGCACACTTGAAACATTTTTATCTTTCTACGTTGAAATACAAGTGTGCGTGTACAGAGTGTTTCTTTTACGTATCAATTTAATCGTTTTGTGAGTATTTCACTAATTAGGTACCTATATATTTTTTTTTGTGTTTTTTTTTAATATGTATTTTCTCTGTACTATTGTGGGTTAACAGGAACACCCTTTGTTAGTTAACATACTGTATACTAAAAACAATCTGCCTAGCCTTTTCCCAATTATGTTGGGGTCGGCTTCCAATCTAACCGGATGCAGCTGAATACCAGTATTTTATTTGGAGCGACTGCCTATCTGACCTCCACAACCCAGTAACTGGGTAATACGATACCCCTTGGTAAGACTGGTTGTCAAACTTTCAGGCTTCTGACGACACGTAACGACTGTCAAAGATCCACAGAATGACAGCCGGGACCAACGGCTTAACGTGCTTTCCGAGGCACGGAACATACTTTAACATACTGTATAATAATGAATCTTTATTCTATTGTAGTGGTTAATCTTTCCACAGACACGAATCAAGAAGAAAACACAAGTGACTCAATAACTATTAAGTACAAAAAGTAAACAGAAAACCAGCTTATGATTTGCATAATACTACTTCGTCTAAAAATAGAAATCATATACTTGAACGTAAACCAATAGTATGCATAAGTAAAATGTTTCGGACATTCAGTTCAGGCCTGAATAATTCACACGCCTGCAGCAGACATGATGGCCATTGTGTCACCCTATGTTTAACTTCTACATTTATATCTGTAATTTTTATGGTAAACATAATAAAGAGTATTGAGGGGCTTGTGGCTAAGTAATATCAGCCGCATGGGTCGATCGATCAGGTTAAGCTAAGCTTGCCGCGGCTGGTCCGTGGATGAGTGACCATCTTTACATTACCAAGACCCCTCAATGCCTCGGAAAGCACCTCCCGCTGTCATCTGTAGATCTTTGACAGTTGTTACGGGTCGTCAGAAGCCTGAAGTCTTATCATGGGGTATCGTGTTACCCAATAACTCGGTTGCGGAGGTCAGATAGGCAGTCGCTCCATGTAAAATACTGGCATTCAGCTGCATCCAGTTAGACTGGGAGTCGACCCCAACATAGTTGGGAAAAGGCTAGTTAGATGATGACATAATAAAGAGTACCTATTCTATTCTGGCGACATTACGTGTACATTAGTACAATACGGCCGATATAACATGGCAGGTCTGAATATAGGCTCTGCGAACTTTCGCGCATGCTCTCTCACTCACACTCGCTTCATGTCAGCATTTGGTTCCTAAAAAATGTTACTACGCAGCCCTCTGAGCGAAGTTCTGAACTGCCAAGTTTTATCGACCGTATTGTACTAGGATTGCCAACCCTATGATAAAATATAGTATCCCAACAAAAACATAAATGTGAAAATGGGAGCCAATTTCAATATTAGGAATGGATGGTTGATGACTTCGCGCCGTCAAAAGAATTGAGATCTAAATGTGTGCCAAGTTCTGGAGATAATCCTAAAATTGATTTGTAAGAACAAACAACATTCTTAAATAATTTTAAAACAAAATTTCTTGTTTTTGCTAATATAACAGTGTTTGCTTTATAAAAATATAACTCCTTTAATCTAAACAGTCGAATTATTTACACAAAGCACGATAAATTGAAGCTCAAGATTTGACTGCTGTCTTATTTTGTACTTGGCTAGACACTCGGCCGCGTGTCTAGATCCAACTATATTTTGAGGCCTACTATACTATATACGATGATACTATATTTAAAAAATATATAGAAGGCGAAATTATTATATTTTCATTTCAATACAAAATGGGGAAATGAGCGCAATAGGACCAGTAAAAGTCTCATGCTCTCAAAAGGTCTCGTATAAGCTGAATTAAAATGGTATTATGTAACCTTAATTTTATTTAGAGTGTAATAAAAATAATAGCAGTGACATTTAAAAATAATAAAAACCTGTTAGTAAAGGTTCAAAGTAGCAAAAAATATGCATTTAAAAAGTTTGAAATCTACTATATTTTTACAGGCAATGACTTCGAAAATATTATATTTGAGATAAAAAAAAAGTTGGCAATCTTACCTAATTAGTACAAAAGCCACAAAATGCCGCCATCTTGTTTTGTAATATTTCGGTACTTACCAATTTTCACAAATGTTTACCAACAACTCTGTTTACCGACATTGACAGGGAGTCAATGTCATTCAGGCACCAAAATAACCTTGTACACACGGCTACACATTTCGAGTATAACTGACCTCGCAATGTACTGAAATCCTATACAATGCAAGATTAGCATAAACTGGAAATGTATAACTTGATGTGTAGCCGTGTGTACCTACATACCAGGCCAGGCGCACTTCGCATAGGTATGGAGCTACAAGTACGCGGCGGGCTCGACTTGTCGGGTCAATTCAGTGGCTGTAACGTAGTCAGAAGATATAAGAGTTACTCGATACAAAGAGGCAACTTTTAGTGAATATGGGTAATTAGCGCTGTGCGACCTAAATTGCACTTTGTTGTGTCGTAGCAAGAGTCGCTATTTATTTAAATAATTTTGCAGAGTGAATCTTCTGTAAATACTTTTAAAGTTAACTTTGTTTATAATAAGATTTTTTATTTTTTTATTGCTACCCGTGAGTGAAATAATAACCCATCAATAAATAGGTTGAATAATTTACCCTTCTCATAAATCTGTAGATGTGAACGTATTAAAATAACTATTCAAATCGTAACCACATGAGAAGCTATTAATGTGGTCTCACATCGGAAGTGAATCTCCCTTCACAGAAATAAAGATCAGAATATAATCTGTTCTTGACATTGGCTATTTTGGTTCTCAGGAAATGGAGTCACTAAACTCTAAAATAGACAATCGTTTTTCGAGGGATAAGTATTATATTCACCAGGTAAATTTTTGCCGTCACGTCTGTAAAGTTTAATTTGACCTAGTATAGCAATGCGGGGGTTGAATATATCTAGGTAGATCCTTGATTACAAGACAGGGAATTGTCACGACACTGGTGTAACGAAAATATTAGAATGGATGAGCTGCAGATAGTTGAAAATTAACACACTGTGGAGCTCTGACAGCGAAATGACTTTGAAGCAAACCACGAAAGCGATAGGGGATAAAATGAGCAAATGTCAACTGGCCACCATTCACATAGTATTGTACAATACGGCCGATATAACTTGGCAGTTCCGAACTTCGCGCAGAGCCAAATGGTGATATGAGGCGAGTGTGAGTGAGAGAACATGCGCGAAACATGTGCCTATGTTCAGACCTGCCAAGTTATGTCGGCCATATTGGACTTTGTAAATCAAGTGGAGGTGTTAGCTCGACATGGCTGTTTGTTTAACTATTAATTTATTTCTTTAAGGGGGATGCGCCAGGGTAGCCCGCGAAATTCAAATTTTCTTACGTTTTTTGCAATTTGCAGGTCGGTGTTAGATTGTATGTTGATCTAAATATGATTTGCGCACGTAACAAATATGGATTTACAGAATTATAAAAATAAAAATCAGCAATACAACTCCCTAAGTTCATGAAAGTCTCAAATGTCGAGATTTCATGAAATCATGAGTTTTGAGACTTTCATGAACTTAGAGAGTTGTATTGCTGATTCTAATGTTTATAATTCTGTAAATCCATATTTGTTACGTGCGCAAATCATATTTAGATCAACATACAATCTAACACCGACCGGCAAATTGCAAAAAACGTAAGAAAATTTGAATTTCGCGGGCTACCCAGGCGCATCCCCCTTAAAAAGATCTTCCGTACCATTTTCTGCCAATCGACCTTTGAGGGATGTAGAGAGAAACAATGGTAAATGTATTAAGAGACGATATCTCAAAACACAGACATTTAATAAATGTAATGGTAGATACTCGAAAGGAACTCGAGGAGCTCGTGGCTAAGTAATAACAGCCATACGGGTCGATCCGTCAGGTTAAGCTACGCTTGCTGGGGTTGGTCGTTGATGGGTGACCATCTTTACATATCGAGACTCCTCCTTGTCTCGAAAAGCACGTTAACCCGTTGGTCCCGGCTGTCATTCGTGGATCTTCGACAGTCGTTACTTGTCGTCAGAAGCCCGAAAGTCTGACAACCAGTCTTGCCAAGGGGTATCGTATTACCCAGTTACTGGGTTGTGGAGGACAGCTAAGCAGTCGCTCCATGTAAAATTCTGGTATTTAGCAGCATCCGGTTAGACTGCAAGCCGACCCCAATATAGTTGGGAAAAGGCTAGGCAGATTGATTTGTAGATAGAAAAGAGGTGTCTTTTGAGGTGACAACTAATAGAGATGACGATGAGACGATGTTGGAGAAATGCTTCACCAACCCCAAATAAACTGAGTTATAAGCCACGAGGATGATGATAGTAAATGTAAGCTTCATTTACTAATCCCTTTTTTGTTTGTATTCCCCACAGCATCTATTTAACAAACGTACAAACCATGAAACCGGCCTGAATTTAAGAATCCGTCAACGCGACGCGACGTGCAAAAACGTCCGAGTCATTTAACAACACTTCATTAGTCGTCAGTTCTACTCATAACACAGTTGACATTCCTACTTTCCATACATTTCCTGATGCATAAGTTAAAGTGAAAACGACTGGTTGACGAGTATGCGCAAACGCATTGTTCAACATTGTAGCTGGTTGCTAGAAAACTGGTTAACAGTTTAAGTTTTACTTCATTGAGTACTGGAAACTTTAGTAATTTGTTCTTGTTATGTTTTGAAGCAGGATGCAAATGCGATGCAGGCAGAAAAGAGATTAGCAATAAAATGTTATAGGTTATGGTAGTTAACGAGATTTTATAAATTCTTGGAGGAAAATTGTAGAAAAGGCAAATGCATTTTAATTGAATAATTTAAAAGTTGATAAACAATTATACACGCGTGCATAAACGGCATTATTAAAAGGAACTAAGTATCTGAATAAACACTACACTGTCTATGTTTGTCAGCGCGATCTGCATAGTCTATTTTAATGGACATAATGTGAAATACAATGATGTCATTAAATAAATTACAGGCTAAAACAAAAGGCAGTTTAATCACAATTTATTACCAGGTTTCTATACAAAAATCCTTGACCATTGCCACCTGAAAGCAGAGCAATACGGGCTTAATGAATCAAATTGCCAAATTGACTGAGATTGGATCATTTGGTTACTTTGCATGTCGCTAATAGCGTTGACGGCGACCTTATAGGCCTAGAAATTATTCAGTTATGTAATACAATTGTTTTATGTATGACATAAGACGTCCATTATTAAATTCAATGCAACTAATCGATTAAATGGAAGGAGACACGCCTCTTTACATTTTTAACGAGCGGCAAAACTGCCAATTGTATCGAATCGATTGGGCTGGGAATTTCAATAAGTTGCAGTTAGTGTTGCAGACGATAAAACCATACAATTAACTCTTACAATTTCATTGAATCAGGTATGAGAATTAAAAGTACCTATTCAAAAAATGAACAAGGGCGTCGTAAGACTGTATCGCAAAGGCAAAGATTGTATCGAGGCGGGCCCCAAAATTACGTCATGTTTTTATTTGTAGCTGAAGTACAATAATGGAAGTCTTGAAAGGGGATATTTATTTACAAACCAAACCAAGGACAAGGCAACCCCGATAAAAAATAACAACATAGTCAAAAACACCAAACACGAAAGAAAATTCTTCAAATCTTTGACGTTTACACATAAATACTTAGAACTTCTCCGCTTTGCTTATAATTCCGTACTAACGATAATCCGTTTTACAATTTCAGCGAACTATTTTACGGGTTTTCTTTGAAGGATTTTAACACCCCGCCATGTTTTAACCGCACGTTTTAACATGGGACTAAGTTTAAATGTTTAACGCGCGCGTAAATCATTATTTATGGGCCTTTGTGTGGGAAGAAGGGGAGGATCCCCTACACCATGGCAATAATAGCTTCTAGTCGATGGCAAGAACCCATGGGTAACCTAAAAGGGATTTAAACCTTATGATGAAAACAGTAAGGTTGATAGTTCTAAAGGAGGAGATATCGGAAACTGTCTTGCATTGCAATAGAAAATGAGTCTACCGGACGTTGACGCCGTTAATTTTGCTAACTGTACTAGTTGGCTTTCGGTTTGAATATTTACATGTTAATGAGGTAACTGCTGGGCACTGGACGGGAATAAACCTGGTACGTGTCGGAAGTGTAATGCGATACCGTCGTGGTTAATGTCAAGGTAAAATGTGCAGACGATTTCTCTGTTTTGTAAATCGGTTTAAATGTAGGTTGGTTTACTGTAATTTGCAGTCATTCGGAATAAAACTGGTTAAAAATCGATCAAAAGTTAAGCTACGCTTGCCGCGGTCAGTTCGTGGACGGGTGACCATCTATTACACATCGGGACCCTCCGTACCTCGGAAAGCACGATAAGCCGTTGGTCCCGGCTGTCATGCGTACGAGTAGATCTTTGGCAGTCATTACGGGTACTCAGAATCCCAAAAGTCTGACAACCAGTCTTAACAAGAGGTATCGTGTTACCCAGTGACTGGGTTGTGGAGGTCAGATTGGCAGTCAATCCATGTAAAATACTGGTATTCTAGCTGCCTCCAGTTGGAGTGGAAGTCAACCCCAATATAGTTGGGAAAAGGCTAGGTAGACTGACTTGAAGAAACTCATCATCTTCCGACCCTTGCCCCATGTTACTTGGGGTCGGCGAAACCCGTTTATTAGACTAGTTTCCGCCCGCGGCTTCGCCCGCGTGGTATGTCGATACAAAGTAGCCTATGACCTATCTCAGGCTCTAGACTATCTGTGCACCAAATTTCATTTATATTGGTTCAGTAATTTTGGCGTGAAAGCGCGACAGACAGACGGACAGAGTTACTTTCGCATTTATATGTAATATTAGTAAGCATAGTAAGGAAGTCAGGATTTAATTAAGTCCTCTGACGCGACTAATGATCTTGACTGCAGCTGATGGCTAGCTAGCAGTGTCCAAAATAACAGGCGATTTTATTGCTGCAGTATTCATTTCCATACCCGACGTTTTAACTTATCTGTGATGTAAGCTCATTTAAGTGAACAACACCAATTTCTGACTAACAAAGTGAGTCAAACATACACTGGCCGTCAAAACTTAGTACCACACTTAGAAACTCCAACACTAATTAAACTAAAATAACTTTTAAATGACACTAGCTACAGTTTCGAAATAAAAAGGACCACAAAAACTTTTTTTTTTTTTAACTTTATAGCCGATAACCGTCTTTTAAGGAATGGCTAAAAAAACCTTATAAACAAAAACACATTATTGCGACTTTTGGCTCTTTCTGTTTTCAAATTTATTTCTAGATCGATGAATTTTGTATCAAAAGCAAAGGTGTCAAAAAAAATGTAAGGCGTAAAACTGTAGTTATAAATGTTATTTGAGTTTTTTGCCAGTAAGTTAAAAATGGCTATTTTTTTTGGTTTAAGTTAAAAACGTTACTTATGTATAATAAACTACTGATGAAATTTGCTATAAAACGTTTTTCATTTCAAAACTCTGGCTTCTACAGTTTAGGAGAAATTGCAATTTTAAAAGTGTGGTACTATGTTTTGAAGGCCAGTGTATTATCGCAAAAATGAAGTGTTAATGGTACCTCAATAAAAGAGCTATTAAGATTAATGATAACGAGTGCATATTGGATTGGCGAATGGCGATTCATACCATTGTTCCACATTAGAATGTACAAACAATAATATTTATGCTTTGATTAACGTATATCAGCAATCCATATTAACAAAGATGGCGGATATCTTGCTAAGATTACAGTTTATGTGGGTGTTATTATTGATACAAGAATTCTATCAGCTGTAGAATGCCCCAGGACCTTACCAGGACTGATTAGCCGGGATTGTCCCTGCCTCACAGTCAATAGATGAAGAAAAGTGGCGTCAAAGTAATTTTTCTTCTTCTTAATTTTTTGTTTATCGCCGAGGCTAAGTGAAGATACTGGGCTTTCAGATAGCAGTTATACGAAACTTCGTAGTGAACCCTACCGCCAATTAATTAACTTTTTTGGACGGGCAAAAACACATCTGGATTAGGGACAAGTGTCAAATCGTGGTGTCATTCATTACTAGGTCGGGCCCCAAACTAATCTTACTTCCGTACGTGATACGGAGAAGGAATCGCTCGTAACTTCGGGCAAAACAACGGATATCGTGGCAACGGTGATAGACCTCCTGCAAGCGTAGCATGACCAGAGCAGAAACGGGTTTTGTCGACGGAAGAATAGACAAAATGACAGATTGTGATTGTTTACCTGACATTTTGTCTATTCTTCCGTCGACAAAACCCGTTTCTACGATGCGGTGGTCATGCTACGTGCAGATGTAAGACGCGTTGAAAATTTGAGGATGATTCTACTATGGGTTTATATGGGGGATACCTTTGCCAAGCTGTGAGGCAATATAAATATGGGCCTACTTTTGTAACAAATACCAAAGAAACGATAGATGGATTGTGTCTGTATGAAAGATGATTTGGGCAAAAAGTGAGATGACTATACTGACCTGACGGCTGATAGAGATGTTAGGAAAGAAAGAAAAGTCGGCCTTCTAAAAAATTGGGATAAGGAGGAAGATGATACTTTTAAAATCAACTTTTTCTGTATTATTGGTGGTATTTACGCCGTGTGGTGGCCGACTAAGAATAGACACAGGGCCGAGCACCGTATGGTACGGATTGACAGGAAACTATTGTTGTCAATCCGTCAAGAACTTCAAAGGGATTGTATTAAGCACTTAACTACGCAGCTTAGCTCCCAGCTGCGAATGCACACTGATAGCACTTTCGTTTGAGGAGTTGACAATTTACGACTGGCTTTTCACTGAAGTTTTGTATGTACCAGTTCCAGCAAATAGCTTTTATAATAAACTTTCAGCTTGTCTTTATGGGGTGCATTAAACCTGGACAGTCAGCTTCGCTAGCTCCTTTCTGACTGGTGATCACTTTGGCCCCGAGATGAGCTATTCTTTTAGAGAATTAGAGGATTCCCTCAGGTCGTGCTGCCAACTAAATGTATACAGCTATATAGTGGGTGGCTCACCTGGCGTCCGCTTGGTTACGCAGCCAAACATAGATTTCGTTGGCGAGGGGATCTGGCTGAGCCGCCCTGGCCTCCCAGTGAGGTATGGCTCATAGCTTGCTAGGACACCATCGTGGCGCCACCGGTACAGTTTGACAAAGCTATCATCAACATATTTGGCAACCAAGCGATCACCAGGTGAGGTACCCTCCTTACAGCTGTAGTGTATACATGTTGATGGTAGCGCAACTGGTTGTACTAATGAGATACCCTCATAGTACATGCTGATAGAAGAGAAGAAATAGTAAAGTCAAAGTCAAAGTCAAATAATTTATTTCAAATAGGCACATAAAAGGCACTTTTGAACGTCAATGAAAAACAAACAGAAATAGAATTGATTCTAGTTGCCCATTCCAAAAGGTAGATTTCGTATGGAGAAGAATGGGCAAGAAACTCCACCGTTACACTTTTCAAAAATGTTTACAATATTTTGTATACATGAATTATATAATTATATGTGAAGACCATGCACCCACAATAAGATTCCTGTCCCACAACCCACCACAGTAGATAGTCTTTTAGGGATATGAGGAACAGGGTGTAAAGTACACTCATACTCCATAGAAAAGCGAGGATCCTCCGACCAGACGGGTGTTGTGTCTGGCAGGCAACTGCCCAACGATTGATGTCGTGTTCTTGTATATATGTCCATTGCACGGTAAACTTTAATTGCGCGATGCAGGATTTATGTGACGTCAGGATTTTTGTGTGACGTCAGGTCTTTGATGCGTAGTTCGCATGTGGCGATGTAAATACCGCCACAGTCTGAACTACAGAACAAATCATACTTTAGAATAGAACGACCAAGTAGATCAGTCAATCTACGTACTTAATGTCAAAATCTCTCGTTAGCTGTGATTGGTCATCGAAAATAGCAACAACCAATCAATGAAAGGAGAGCAGTGGTGGCCCAGTGGTAACGGCCCCGACCTACGAGTCGTAGGTCGTGGGTTCGAACCCAGACGGGCGCTTTACTTTGTGTAAATAATTTCATCACCACTGCTCTCAAAACGGTGAAGGAAAACATCATCGTGAGGAAACCGGCATGTTTTAGAACCAAAATTTTAAAGACATGTGACATCTACCAACCCGCACTGGGCCTTCGTGGTGGATTACAACTTACAGCCCACTCCCTCTCACAGAGAGGAGGCCTGTGTCCCAGCAGTGGGAACATTATAGGCTGATTAAGAATAGAACCAAAGCGTCGAGAAAACGTTACGTTAACGTTAGCTGACGGGAAACGTTAACGGATAAAGTTTTAACAGATGTGGTAGATAATATACTAGATACTATTGGATTAGTCATTCCGCTACTTGGCCAGCACTGTGTACGTAATGAAGTAATTATAAAACGCCTTCTATAAGTAATAAAATATGAAGTAGCTTGTAGATGTTTAGTTTATGACTTCCCACGGATTCTCTCGTGATACTTACCAAAGTATCATAGATTCCGTTGCGCCTTTTATTTGAAGTAGTTTAAAAAAATAAGGTTTTTGTGTCGCTATACTCTTGTATATGCATCATAATTACCTTACATCCATATTTTCATGTTCAGGGGTTTATTTATACATGTATACGGCAGTACTATTATGCATTCTGTGACTGTGTGTTGTTTACCAGTACGTGTGTAGTACGTTAGTGACATCCAGGTCGAAAACATCATGAATTAAAAAAACAATCACGTAATTCGGACAAGTCGTTCTTAAGTTACTTCTGCGGACATACAGACGGAGAGAAGTTGTGATATAATAACATCACGCGTCTAATCTCCGAAGGGTTAGGCAGAGGTGTACCTATAGTACACTTAAAATGAAGGATAATGATTATTTTGTATAGAAGACCGCCCTGTTACACATATATACATAAGCCCCTGGATGTGGGTGTACTATTAAGTGCACCTCTGCCTAACCCTTCGGGGAATCCAGTCGTGATGTTGTGTTTAGTTTATAGAAGAAAACATAAATAACAACAGAGAAACACCAGGTCCATTTCCTACGCCAGTTGAAAATGAACTTGGTGTTTCTCTGCTGTGCGTTCTTCCGTGCGTAGTTACGCGTAAAAACATGGAATACAATACGGTAAACGTATTAATATAAGTAAGTTCCCAGTCACAGTCCACGGGTGCTACTGGCCTCACATCAATCAAATACATTACTTCTGGACGGTCTGTTAATTCTGATAGTACTAACAATATCTAAGTAGACCATTATTACTTAGTTGAGACTACTGGTTCAACGGACTAGGTAAGCAAGTGAACCAAGTTACAGCTATTTAGATGTTTTACTTACTTAGTATAGTATAGTGTTTATTATGTGAATCAAGGTGTGTTTACTTATCACGTTTACATTTTGCGAGCCAAACCAGCTTCAAAACTTCAAAACCCCAGCACCCTAATTGCCCTGATTGATTAATTGTTTCACTTTCAATCACAATCTGAATGACTTTTTAGGATATTGCTAATCAATTGCTTGCTATGTTCGCTCAACAACGTAAATAACGCAATGAATGTTGTGGAACTTTCAAAATATAAGCCATTGCTACAATTCGGCCGTTATTTATTTATTTTACTTTAACATAAAACGGCCAGAGCCAATTACATTAGTTAAAGACAAACACAGAAACACATTTCAGATTACAGTAACAAAAGTATACAACTACTCGACAGTCATACGCTCATCTCACAATACTCCAGACATACTGACAAGATCTTCTTCCATTCATCCGCGAACACATCACAGTCAGGCTTAGCGTCCAAGAGAGCGTTGATCGCAGAGAGTGTGCGAGGGATAGGAGACTGGGCTCGAGACACGATTCGACTCCGAGGCACAGCGAACAACGTTATAATTTAGCAGTTCCGAAGTTCGCGCATATGGCTGCGTAGTTACATTTCTTAGGAACAAAATGGTTGTCATGAGGCGAGCGTGAGTGAGAGAATATGGGCAAAAGTTCGCAGAGCTTAAGGGGGATGCGCTAAGGTAGCCCGCGAAATTCAAATTTTCTTACGTTTTTTGCAATTTGCAGGTCAGTATCAGGTTGTATGTTGATCTAAATATGATTAGCGGCCGTAAAAAATATGGATTTACAGAATTATAAACATTAGAATCAGCAATACAACTCTCCAAGTTCATGTAAGTGCATTGAATGACTATTTCATGAAATCATGACATTTGGCACTTTAAATTTGAATTTCGCGGGCTACCTTGGCGCATCCACCTTAAGCACAGACCTGCCAAGTTATATCGCACGTATTGTAACAGTAACAGTAGCTGTGCTTTTGAAGATGAACACAGACCGTGAGACCGACTTTGTCTCAACGGCAATGAAGCGTAGTTAGTCTATGGCCTATGGCTGGCATAATAAACTTTGTAGAAGAAAGATTCTTCCGACCTTAATCAGCGTAGAATACGCTAATAATGAAGGCTTTGTAGGGGAAAATGGTACATTTACGCTTTTATTTGAGCAAAGAATAAAACGCAAATGCCTTTTTGGAGTCGTTAGAACTGACTAAGGCATTGGGTCGATTTTTAAGAATATAAGCAGCCGGGGTGTGATTCTACGACAAACAAGAACCAGACAGTACCATTGCTTCTATCTCCCCTGCACCAAACAATCTTAAAACTTCTGCGACACTCATAAATTCTTTACTATGATGGCCGTTTATTGCAGCCATCTCAGAAATGTCTGACTAATATTGTGTCCAACTAGCTAAATGATGGATGATCTTGCCTTTGTGGCGGTACCTACATCGCCACATTCGAACTACGCATCAAAGACCTGACGTCACACAATAATCCTGCATCGCGCAATTAGAGTTTACCGTGCAGTGAACATATATACAAAAATCCAATATCAATCATTGGGCAGTTGCCCGCCAGACACAACAACCGTCTGGTCGGAGGATCCTCCTTTTCTATGGTGGATCAGTGAACTTTACACCCTGTTCTTCATACCCCTAAACCTTCATTAAGGCCGGCCACATACCATATGGAATTAACGAAATATTGATTTGGAATTTCGAAGGTAGCAAATCCAGAAAAAAGCCAATCCAGAAAAAAGCCGGCCACAAGATGGAATTCCGTTTCGGAATTTCGAATCGGATATTTCGAACGGAGAACTACTGTAAGTACATGAGTGATCTATCACACATGGACAATAGTCCGTTCTCCGTTCGATTGATTTTGTATGGATTTGCTGCCTTCGTAATACCGAATCGTAATTCCGTCTTTATGTGGCCGGCGTAAACCTAGAAACAAATAAAATTAAAAACCATTAGCGACCACCATAGCATCATTATCTCCATAATATTCAATAGAAGAAAAGACACGAAAATAATTAACGCGTCAATTAATTTATTACTGGCTTGGTAGACCGGTCTTTTTATACTGTGACCACTTGAAAGCGGAGGTGCTTGAGAATTAAAGACGTTAACGAAATTAACCTTGAATTTGAATAGTAACGATGTTACGCTATGACGCTTTTTGTATGTTTCTTCAAGCATGTGTATGAATCATTGGAATTATTAAGGCAACATGGAGCTGATTTCAGGGAAAAAAATGCAGTTATTTGGTCCGTAGCACAACGATTATTGCCATATAGAAAGCCCACGAAATAGGTTAGACTTCAGCCAGTCATAGGTAAAAATTCGTTGAAAAACCAATAAGAAAAATATTATCATGCCTCGGTTAGCTTTGATCTCAGCCACAGTCTAACAAAATGCAGTTTAACAAGATAATGGCTCCGATTTCGATAATCTGTCGTTGTCAATGATAAACTTCTTTTTCCTTTCTAGCGTTTTCTCGGATTGCCAGTATCCGTTTTGACTGATGAAACGAGTGCCGTCCGGTTATTTGGATGTCGTCCTTCATCAATGAAATTGCAAGTTTCTTGTGAGTAACTAACGAAAATAGTGCCATGCCATCCACGAAGACGCGCCCCACTCTTATGCTGGGACCACACTAACCTTTAACGTCAATGCTATCACCGCCATAAACAACGCGGTAATTATTCCGATAATTAAAGCGATAAATTCCTGTCGAAGATGTAAAGGACGAAAAATGAGGAATAATAAAGAAAGCGTGTGATCGGGTGATCGCAGATAGTGTAACGAAAAAGCTGCCAGCTTCTTTCACTTGGTAGGTAGGTACGGACTAGTTTTTGAGTCAGGCAGTAAAACACTGACAGATACAGAATAGGTAGGTATTTATGATGTTTTCAGGTGTGCTAACTAGTAGGTAGTAATGACCTCAGTGCCTTAAGAGAACCCATCACAGTAGGTATTGTAAATCGTCTAGGAACGAGACTAAATGACCGGAAAGTTGGCAATCGCACTTAGGGGTTGTTGACTTGGGGCGTAGTAACGTAATCTGTTGTTCACTATGGTGAAAATCTACAATAATTCAACCCAGTTTATCCCGATATGCGCCACAAATCATCTATTGTGAACCCTTTTTCAACAACAACTACAAAAAACTACAATAGTTCCTGTTAGCAACAAAAAAATATCCGCATTCCGAGATTCGCATCACGTTTCGCCATGATCTCAAATTCGTACCCACTGCGCATGTCACGTTGGTCCTGCCAAGTGCCAACCGAACGGCAAAGGTCCCTAGAAACTTGAAGCTCGAAGGGCTCCACAAATGGGGTCACTCACCGGGACCAAGGCTGCAACATTACAATTTATTGCCATTTTTTTCAAGATTGCGTGTCTTGGAAATGGGAATTTATTACGGTATTATTATTATCTTGAAGCGGAGACTATGTTATGCCCGAATTAATTTATAGTACCATAGAGTTTTAGATTAAACGAAAATGGAACTGTCGCATCGCAAAGACATAAAAACAAAACAATGCAAGTACCTAGGTACTGAATTACATTGTAAATATGTATGTATAAATCTTAGCAATTTTGTTGGTAGCATGTCGCAAATAAATTATAGTTAATAAATTCAAGATTTTAATACCTAGTTAATTAACTACTAGGTAGGTATGCCAATGCCAAACGTATAAAACCACAGAGAACGATAAAATAGCATAAACAAACATTCGATAGTGTTATCGCCACGATTGTTATAACCGAAATGTGGTTAAAAGATTTACCTCACGAATATGATCTTTTATCATTTAACTCATTGTGTACAAAATATTACGTCAAATTTTAAGTAATTCATGAATATTTTGTCAGTAAATTTTTTCTAACTGACTATGTTTTCGCAAATCGCCGGCAACCTAATTCTGAATGAAAATCAGGTCAGACTATTCCTAGGCATAGATTTTGGCAAAGGAAGAAACGTTGAGGCAATTTTGTAATGTTTTTGAAGAAGCTAGAACATACCACAAGGCGATTTATTCACGAAAAGCTACTTCAATTATTTCATTATTGCGAAAACAACACGTGGGAATAAAAATTTCTTACCTGCAAGTGTATGGGAACTTTCTTTACTGGTGCGTTCGACATTTTCCACAAAATCCAGTCACTATGCACTAACACAAAGTTTATTTATAAACCGGGTGTAGGCGTTACCGCGATTATAAATTTTCACAAATCTTTAGCACGTACAACCCGGCGCGATGGATATACGCTATCGACAAAAGTCTACTGATTATTTTCATTGAGTGAGTTTACTATGCTCCCCTCCATTGCGCACGCGTAAAATTCGCCCTTCGTTTTGGTTGGTTGGTATGAGTTCGGTTGTGGAGTTTGGTGAAGCCATTCAATATGGTTCGTCGTAGTATCCTTGATAAATCAAAGATGGCGTTCCCAAGGGCTTACGACTGGTTCAACTTTTTGTTTGAGATGTGACTTTAAATTAATTTAAAAATTTCTAATAACATAGAAACTGTAGTTTTAATTACAGTTATATAAGTTTGTTTGATACATTAAGATAAATCACTAAATAGGAAGTTTTAATGGGTAACACAGTCTATTCAAATTTTGAACAGAGCTTTGGAGTGTCACAACAGATGGCGCTGTTACCAAAAAAGGAATCCCGATCATTACATTGGACATGAACCCGTCTCAAACCAAAACATTCAATCGAACCATGAGTCGGGCGCCAGTAATATTTCGCGCCCGAAATATTTGCGGTAATTAGAAAAAATACAAATAATTTTCATAAACAGTAAATGTGGTGTGAAGTGATTTTATAAGTGGTATTATTTGGACCCATGCCCTCACTACACCTGAAGCCCGGAATCACGGTAAATATTTTTACGATAATATGCTCCCGAAAATGACGGTATATTTTTAAGCTTTGCTGTATTAATAGCCGTGAATTGGAGTTTAGTTAAAAATATACTGCATGAGAGGTTGTTATTTATTGCCATGCCATAGATTTAGACACCTTAAATCTTTTCGTAACTCACACCACGTAAATATTTTTTCTCTTCGTTAGAAATCAGCAACTCTAAGGTCGATAAAATATTAGGGACGTGGAATCTTTTAAAAACGTAAGGTTTCTTAATTATTTAATACTTTGGAACATTACCGTACGTTGGTAAAGTCAACAATATTAAGTTTTTTATGCAAAACTTTCCACGAAGTAAAAAAAAAACTGGAAGATCTCGGAGTGCTTCAAAAAAATTCACAAATGCCTCATTAAATTTTAAGGGGCCTTGAATATTTTATTCCTTCCAAAAAAATTATTCTGAGTAGCAAGTCCATTGTTTTAAAACATTATTCAGCGTTTTCATGGAATTTAGGTTGACCATAGCGGTCGGACGGAAATCTTGAGTTGAGAACCATTTTCACGTCCGGGGTCTGTGGGGAAATAAGAAGAGGTATAACTAACCTGCTTGTATTTAAGTACCTAACTACTTGAGGAATTACTTACTTTACATTTTGAGAGAGTAACCGCCATTCAGTCGTAGTTCCCTTCGACCGTTGTGCGTGATCCGACACGCACTTGGCCGGTTTTTTTAACATAAAATGTAAATTAGAGCCAATCTGCATCTATTAAAAAATTACAAAGTTGGTAGGCAGAATAGAATATAAACTTAGAAAAACTGCCAACAAAAATTTTCCTTTTATTCAAATCAGAATTACGTACTTATTGTCATTCTTTGACAATTGCAACTTGACGTAGTGTAACGTTTCAATTTGTTATACAATAATTTTTCCTGACTACGTACCTACTACTTACCTACTTAGTTGAAGATTAAAACAAATGAAAAGTTCGACATAGAACCGATAGCGAATCTTGTCCAGCAGAGAACTTATATTGGCTGAAATGGAGATGAATTTGCCTTTGTCACCCTTACGTAGGTACTACAGTCAAGGAAACGAAGGAATAGAAAATTGACAACCTACTTACGTCAATTTGCCGCGCTATACCCATTTCAAACAACTGTCAAAGATGACAGTTGTGATTTGACAGACAATTTAAGTTTGTAGTTTGACGCTGAAAGAATAGTCGAATCAGCTGCCAAAAAAGAAAATAAAAACTAAAGAGGCTTGAAAAGTTTAAACTGTCAATCTTGGCTGACGTTTATGTAATGATATAAACAATATTCATCATTATCATCATCCTGTTTACAATCTTTCGGAAAATGGGTTGTTACTATCTGAGGGCCAACTCTAGAACCGCGCGCGCTCATTGGTCAAATCAAATAGCGCGCGCTTCCCCGGCTTCCTGTTACACACTTCCGTCCCTTTTCAGGAAAGCGTGAGAAAGGATGTTACACAACAAAAAACAAGTTTGTAGTTTATTTCATTGAATGCACACAAAATACCCATGTTAACTATCTGTAACTAATTCTGCGAGTACAACAAAGAATTATGATACCAATGAAATTTCCGCAGTAACACAAGTAAGATACGAGCTTGCTGAATCCCATTAGATCCTAGCAATAGCAATAACGCTAAGAATAAGCTGCATTCCTGTAAATCAAAACCGATATGGGACAGATTATTGGCTCAGACATGCAGACTTACAGAGTGTTTATTTATTCTAATAGAAATCTTAATAAAGATAATCTTGGATCAAGAGATATAGGTACTTAATTTATAAATATAGCAGGATGGACTTTAGAACAACGATCATTAACTGTATTGATGCTGCCCATATAGATAATGAAAAGTGATCAATTAACCAAAGACAACTGACGGTCTACGCTCGTGATTCTTTCAACAAGTGACAGAATCTGTGTGTCAGAAGACTAAACAGTGACATTATATCTGTGATCGCAGTCCAAATAAAAAATCAAGACAAGAAAAGATGGCTCCGAACAATACAGCGAAGCATGCCAAAACTACACGCTCACTCGCACACATTTATAACCATTTACAATCAAACTACACCTTACTAAGTGCACACATGTCGAAACCGTCACTGTTGACAGCGCTCTGTCTTGGTTTTTTATTTGGTTAGTTGTGATAACAATGAAGGTAAAGTAAAATATGTTTTAGATTGACGTAGGATACCAAATCCTGCTGAAAGTCACATAGGTTACATTCCGTAACATAACATCTCTCTGGTAATCCTCGAAAGATTAGGCAGACGTGCAGCAGGCGGGCAGATGTTCTAAACAGACCAGAGGCCCTAGTGTGGTTTCTTTTAACCATCTCGACAGTCTCACCAGTGAAGGCCAGTGTAGGGCCAATCGCACGGTCGATGCGTAAAGTCGAGATACACTAGGGCCTCAGGAGACGTGATTAACTTAACTTCTGAGCTAGTTGGTTGGCAACTACCGATGGCCGCCATGGCAAACGCACAATGGTCCACCTGAAGGTCTAAGTGCGGAAACCAAACCCTCTTAATAGACATAGTACACCGGTACACCATTTCTCCACTCATGGTTTAAATCCCATGATTACATGGGAAAACCATAACTGGGGAAATGGTGTTGTCTTAGAGGGAAAGTCGTTGTAAAAATACGTAACGCGAATGCAACTTTTCGGTTTCGGTAATTCGGGCCACAGACTAGTGGACTAATGAAACAGTCGCAACGTGCTTCTACACAGGACATCCTGTTTAACAAGTCAGTTGTTTAGGTCACAATATTATCTGAAAGGGTCTTTTTCATAGGTCCTTCTAGGCAATAAATTGCCCTTCGTTACAGGCCGGGCCGCGCGCGTATCTAAAAACACCGAAGCTAATTAAAATGTCCTTGAAGCCTTCAACTCCGTACCGAGCAATTAGCTGCTATACATGGGTCCATTGCTCTTGCCATCTTCGATATAACTCATACCGGGTAGATACAGATACGGGTTTTTCCATAAGAGAGTTTCAATCGCTTTAAAAACAATAATATTATGATACGAACAGAACTCTCGTGGGTACAATACATTTATTGCCGAGTCACCCTGCCAGGCTTGCCAGACAAAGTGAAAAATAACTTTAATTTCGGAAGTCGGTGTTTTCGGATCCGTATTTTAGTTCTTTTGACACCGAATTCTGAAATTAAAGTTGTTTGTCACTTATAATCGAAGCTAAGCTCAAACAATCCCATATAAATTGTATTAACGCAAACTTAATGCAATTTATATGGGACAACCGCGCAAGCTTCTTCCACTAAATGACAAAAGAATTTTCAAAATCATAATATCTAAATCAAGCATTGATGAACATACATAAAAAAATACATACAAATATACTTCCTTATATATAAAAAATATAGACGAACCTACTCCTTATTTTTAGTCGGTTACAAAGTTACTTTGGTTTTAAACTCAACAATCGAGCAATAAGAGAATCAATATCCATTTGTAAACCACAGACAAACAATTTACTTTTATTTCTCGAGAAAGTGGTCTTTAAGCTTGGGAGTATCGAACAATAATATGCTAATCTTATACATTGAAATTCTGCTCTTGAGGCGTAAAGAAAATGTTATTTGTAGAGAAAACAAACAACCCCTAGACGAATGAAGAGGTTGAAAAAAGCTAGAAGGGAATACTGATATGAAGATTGATAGGAACATAGGAAGATGGAACAAAAAGACAAATGCTAAGCCCGATATAAATTGAGCAGAAAGCAGATTACCTATACATTTATATGACTACTGACTTCCACCCGCGGCTTTGCCCGCGTGCTGTGTCGATAAAAAGTAGCCTATGTCCTTTCTCAGGCTCTAGACTATCTGTGTACCAAATTTCATTTAAATCGGTTCAGTAGTTTTGGCGTGAAAGCGCGATAGACGGATAGACAGAGTTACTTTCGCATTTATAATATTAGTAAAGATTTACTAACACAATAGGTACCTATAATTGCAATAATTTATTTATCTATATTATGTATTTTTCACTGTACTTTATAATTTGTAATTGTATGGATTAATTTTGTCAGAAATAAACTGATTAATAATAATATGACTAGCTGCGGCCGCGTGGACACTAGTTCTTTTTCTAAAACAAACCCGAAGTTACTCCTGATAACATCAGCTATCTGCCAGTGAAAGTCCCATCAAAATCGACCCAGCCGTTTCGAAGATTAGCAGAAACAAACAGCCCGGGCGACAAAAAATTATAAGTGCCTTATATACTTTTATATGCACTTAATAAAAACCTGTTATTTTAACATTACAAACAGACACTTCAATTTTATTTATTTGTATAGTTTACCTAAGGAATTTATTCATTACCTTACCTGGGGGCCTACCACCACCGCTTACAGCAGTATTATTTTAATCTTACTTCGTGGAGGAAAGAGATGAAGCTATACGTCCTGTAGAGCTTCATCTCTTTCCTACACTGAAGGCTCCTGTCCTAATAGAATACTAAACCTCTACATCATATGATAAATCAAGCAGAAAACCTTTGTAATTCTGTTGGATCGTTTATTTTGATTAATCTCGAATTGAAGCAGGGCTTGAAATACCGTCAAAAATATGGTATCGTTACAGCCTTCTGATGCAGATATCGTTAACCATTAAATAACGTTATAATATTTAACGTTATATCTGGCACATTTTACCGTTAAACATACGTAATGTTAAAATCTCCGCTATCGAAAATTTTATCGTTATGATTTAGTTTTGTTACCGTCGTTCTGGATATCGTTAAAAATTTCAGACTGCATCGATGCTAAGACTGTGCCGTACGACGATTTGCGTGTATAATAGGTATTCTCTTTGCTATTCTGTGTTGTGCTTGTTCTTGTGAATATACTTGGCTGGTTTGTCCGCCGGCCGCCTTTGAGAAAACGGGCCGGCAACGTCGCATAAAATAACAAAAATAATACCGGTAATGTTTTGCCGCTATTTTTACAATAACATTAAAAATACCGGTAATTTTTACCACAATTTTTAACGTTATTATTATGATATGCTACTAAGTAACGCTACCAAATCGTACCGAAATCCAGATATCTCTACGGAAATACCGTTACTTAACGTTACTTTTAATGTGAATTGGTAACGTTTTCAAGCCCTGTTTGAAGTACTGATTCCGATCGAGTTTGTTTTTGTCGCTCCCGATTGGGTCTGGTAAGTCCCCGGCTTAAAGAAGACCTAAATGCGGTTTCTAAGTACCGGTCTAAAGCTGCCTGTGCATTGGACTGAACCGAGTACAGAGGGCTTAAAACGGCCACTTTCGCAGAATCATAATAGGAAAGTATTATGAATCATCGTAAAATGTCACAAACTGACAATTCATATTATGATCTGCGTGCAATTCATATTACGAAATTAATTCATCTGTTTGACAGTTTTCTATGGAGATTCGTAAAATGGTCCACAAAATATGAATTGCTTTTGTGTCAAATTAGAGGAGTTGCTAATGACAGCTGGGAATTCAGGAAATGAATTGCTTATAGAGGAATTGCTAATGTGGCCGGTTTAGGTCCCCTGAGCGTAGCAGGGTAGCGAAATATTCCTGTTCACTGAAGCAAATAAGGTGCTCGAAATGAAAAAAGTTAACGAACACAGTTCTGCATACATTATCATCATCTGCCTTTATCCTGCTAGACAAAGGCCTCCCGAATTCCACGCCATTTAGCTCGATTCTCGTCCACTCTCATCCAGTTACAAACGACGATCCCGGCAGGGTGGCCAATTGAAGATCGTCGCTCCTAGCCACAAGGACTCTTGCCGTATGTGTGCTGATTCGCAGTCTGGTGGTCACCACTCATAAACACGTCAATCGCATCGGTTAATGAGGTCATGAAGACATTACGATAAAAATGTACTTATAAAACTAATCTCTGCTCCGCTGTACCCGCTGCTACGAGTATGTGCGATGAATTGGAGAGAAGACGTGAATTTGGTGGAGAATTCTAATGGATAAAGTTTTCCCAGCACTACGCTCCAAATGGCCATGCAGCCTTTCCAATTTCCATATTCATATAATTATGTCCTAAATAAATATGGCGACTACAACAAACACTATAAAGTCAACAACCTTGATTGTTTTAAGAATTTTGAACCTCGCTGATAAAGTTATCTATTATTTGCATTACAATCTATTTTGATATGCGGAGCTTCTTGTTTTATCAAATACTGCTCTTATCTTGGTCTTATCTTAGTTACTATAGCAACTTTTTGATAGATTTGGCTGACCTTATTAAAAGGCAAGGCAGAAAACGTTAGAAGACCTTGCTAGGATAACTGTCTTTCTAAGCTATTTAAATAAAGCGAGTCACCTAAGAACTGCTAGTGATTAGTCTAAATCACATAGGCAACTGAAGGAGCATGGGTGGGTTTTATTCAATAAGAGTCTGACACGTCCTCCCGCTCCGACAAGCGCGAGAGAAAATAATTGATAATATCACACTAAAAAAATAAAATTGAGAGGGCGTTTAAAACATTGCTAAAAGACGTCACGTGATTAATGGACGACCCCTATAAGGGATTTAATGTCATGTTTTTTGCCTGTGCTGTGGGACAGGCTTGGTTAGAATCTGCTTCACACGGAGAGAGATGGCTTCCTGCTTATCATCAGTGTTGATCCACTCACCTGTCATGGGGAATGAATTCAAGTCTTTCCTATCTGTGTAATTGCTAAATACAATTAGAGTAAAAATTAAAAACTCGATTGTGAATGAAGTATCGTAATCGTGGTTAAACATGAAGCAAATTAATTAAAGCTCCATACCAACAAACATGGCGATATTTATTGAGCAAAACAAATCTAATTATAGCCCTACGCAGAAAGCTACACGCATACCCAACAACAAGGGAGTGCCTGTTTATTTTCATGTCGATGCAACGAACATTATTCATGAAGACGCAGCATTGAACCTCACCTTGAAAGAAAGTCAAAAGAAATCAATATGTATACTTTTCACGTGGTCTATTGAAGTCGGTAGTTGTAATGATAGAGGTATTAGTAGTTAGTAGGCTCAATATAATATACAACAAAAACTTGTAGAAGAAAGTTAGAATGCTGAACAGGAAAAGTTGGCAGTTTGGTGAAGGATTTGAAAACCGAACTATAGACGTGCTGTCAGCAGCGGCAGTGCGGATGACTGGTGTTAAAGAAGAGGCTATGCACCACCATAGTGGACTGTGTTAGGCTGGGGCTCATTGATTATTGAGATGTAGAAGGAGTGGAGATCAATGGTAAGGTGATGGTGAAGCGATGAACGTCTAGGTCAATTTGACTGCCAAAGCGATAGTATTGATACAGGCTATTACAGACTTTCCCACTGCTAGAAGGTCTCCTCTCTAATAGCGGGCCGTAATCCACCACATGGGCCCTGTTTGTGATGTCACATGTCTTCGAATTTAACAGAATTAAATGAGCTGCTTCATTCAACGTATTTATTGAATCATCACTTTGTATGAACTCAAATCCTACAATTGTCCAGTTTGCGTCGCATTACAAAACAGTTATTTCAATTATTGAAATGAAACAATGTGAAATTAAAGCGCCATGCCAGTGCGTCAGCAATTGGATAAAAAATTACTGTTATTATTCACCCAGCGAAGTCAAGTTACATGTTTGCCTAATTAATTAAACTCATTGTTTAAATGTTATAGTTCGTTCACCGCATCGAATGTTGCGCAAAATAATCTGACCTTAATGAACTAAAGCCGAATAATTGCGATCTCAACTTATTGCTTTTGTATTACCTTCGTCATCTTCCTATTTTTTTGTTGTCGGGGTGGAAATCCTCTTTGGGATGTCCTCCACTCTGGGGTGGGCAGAGGGGTCTGTCAGACTCTTACTGACTAAAAACACCCCGGTGATCGCACACCTGCGTCGGGGGGCTGCTGGTGCAAATGCGATGACACAGGACCCGAGATGGCGGTGCATAGGTTCCATGCGCGCCTCTCAAAGACATTAAGGGGAGAGTTCCAACACCTCACTCCCACAACGGGACGGGGCCGTCTCCAGTCCGGGGCAATGGACTTTGTGATCGTCCTAGTCAAATCCCAATTCATTTATGGTCGGCGCAGTATGATCTCATACCAACATCCCCATCTGCCTTCATTTTAGTAGCCACCTTCTTTCTAGCTATATCATCTTTCACACAATCCATCCGTTGTTGGTTTAATCTTCTCTTTCTCTTATTCATGTTTTGATTTGACATAGGTAATATCTATTTGTATGGTTTAATGAGTTTCTGAAATCAGGTTTCATGGTACATTTACTTACCAGTGGATGCTGGTTCCTGGGGTAAGTAAGAAAGAAGAGAAGAAGAAGACTTATTTATTGAGCATAGACACGAAACTAAAAGGCACACAAATGTTGGTATTTGCTGTGTGTAGTGTATAGTGCAGTCGTTACGGATAGTAAGAACCGGAAAGTCTGACAACCAGTCTTACCAAAGGGTATCGTGTAACCTAGTAATCGGGTTGTGGAGGTCAGATAGGTAATCGCTCCATGTAAAAAATAGTGGTACTCAGTTGTATCCGGTTAGACTGGAAACCGATACCCAACGTATTTGGTAAAAGGCTAAGTAGATTGTGACTTACCTGGATGATGACTTTAACGACCAAATTAATGTTCGATCAATGTACCTACAATCCGGCACAAATGAACGATATACACATTTTTTTAAAGTGGATGGACAAAAAATTACATCATTTCGTGATAATGAAAATGTAATTTATAATGTTTCACTACCGCTATTTGACAAACGAAAATAATAATGAAATTAAGTCAATACAGTTACAAGTTCCGCTCATACTCTTCAGCAAAATACCGTAGAAATTAATAAAGTATAGAATATGGTTTTGTTAGTATGAATCATTTTGTTTGTAAGTACGGTATCGATCAGTGATATCGTATCCTTATCTCTATAGGGAAAAGCTTTCAATGTCAATTGCTTTCGCGTTCGGTCTGTTCATTTACTCTTACGTGATATATTTTGTTCGTGTATTAAACTTTCGCATGTGTGATCAGACCGATCAGTGTGGTGTTCCGACTGAAAGTGCAAAACAAAAGGATGAAGTTAAGGTTAATGGAGTTAATTGTGTAAGTGATAATGATAAGGTCATTGTTGATATTGATGCAAACATTTATCGAATTCTATATAATGTTAAGGTTGAGACTGGGATTCTCGAAAATCTAAATGATTTCAACTTGAACTTAAATAAATAAAACAAAAATCTTAATTATTTAGATGGTAATCTTATTGATGTTGATTTATTTGGGAACTCTTGAGGGAGACTCAATGGCAGGTATTGCACATTTTAGGTGTGTATATTATATTACTATTAATAATAAGGCCGAAATTATTAAGCAGAGGACATTTATTTAACAATCTCAACCCTGGATTCTACCTTATAGAAGTTTCTAAAAGTGATAGAAAACATCAAGGATCTGAAAGTCGATATTTATCTACTACCAAAGAATAAGAAAGGATCCAATTAAATGAAACTGTAAAAATTAACCGAGTAAAGCTCTATCAATAAAATATCTTAAAAGTATGATTTCAAGGTACCTACGCCATTGACAGAAAACTTGTATCAAAGTCAAGGGGAATCAATATTCCGGTGGGCATCTATTAATTACCGACTCGATACCACAGTATAAAAATATGGACAGTATAGAAACTTCGTAGCAAACGTTCGAAACGGCACTCTAAGAAAGAAAAGTAAGGAAAGAAAGAAAATACGTTTATTTGCGGCAAACATGACGCTAACAAAGGACAAATATACGAAAATAACAAGTTGCGGGAAAATATGCGTCACATTCACGCAAAACGGCCATCGCTCAGCTTAATGCTGCGACCCTATGCGAGACAGAGCCCCAGCGCTGGTTTTAAGTGACAGCCGACGTTGACGTCATGACGTCAATCGGTGCAGCACTTAGTGAATTATCAATAACAAAATAAGAAATAAAATAAATATACAATAAGTGTTTATAAAAATATAATTTATGATCTCTCACGCAGACGCGTTCATTGACGAAATCCCAAGCGATTGTCGCGGTGCTGTCAGTTGCGAGTGCCGTGTTGAGACGAGTGGTCGCCGTGATCTTTTATTTCAACAAATAGGCCCAGTTTCCTTACTGTCCATATTTATACTGCGACGATACTGTAAGGAAAGTTTACAAAAGTTAACACTTTCTGGAAAGTGTGTTTGAAAGTCAAACGCAACTGTTGAGCATGTGGTCCTGAGGTGAATCCCCTGGGTCGGGCAAAGGAATCCAATCCATTAGGAATTCTGAGAATTGATTTGTGCCCGGTTGACGGCAATATTCTGGCATAGGACTTAAACGGCCAAGTATAAATACTATATTCTTATCGTAAGCTTTCTAATCTTTCAAATCAGTCTATCGCAGTCCACTGCTGCTTGGGAGAGCCCTAGGCCTCTCCCAAGCTGCGCCAAAACACCCTGTCCTCCGCCTTCCGCATCCAGTCTGTCGTCGGTCCATCTAGCAGGGGGGCGTCCCACGCCATTCTTGCCAATACGCGGTTTCCACTCTCATTCTAATCTTTGCTCTAATGATATTAAAGTTTCATACTTAAAAGATTTACTACTTATCATATCTTTTAGCTTCAAAATTCTTAAATTTCGTCCAGGTAACGAACGGCTTTAATAAAGTTTTCATGAGGTCTTTTATTAATTTATGTGTTATGATAAAAAGCAACGCATAATAATATTAGGTGTTTACGCAAGGTCAATACAAAGTACCTTACATATTCCATATTCCCATTTAATAGTAGTCCTTGTTTTTGTCCTTGGCAGAGAGAGGGGCAAAATATTGTAAGATCTGTTATTTATTCTACACGGAATGAAAGTTCAAACACGGCATCGAAATCAAACGTAGGTACCTATGAAGTTTGAGTCGGGGGCTACCATTCAACATTCAGTTACTTATAGCGAGCTAACTCACTCTTGAATGCTGGCCGTCCGGCGTGAGTCTGTGGACTTAGTCAATTCAATATTGAAGACAAACTTAGTTTGGAATTCAATACAATTGAAACCTTCGATCAACATGGCATTTAGTCGTAGGTAGCTCTCTGCGGAAGACAGTGAGTATTTTTTACTTACATAAATGTTTTTTATATCTACGCGACAAATAAATCTATTTTTCTGTCTATTATTTTGTTAAGTTTTTGGGTGGCAATCCAACTGTTGATCAATTGGACACTGTTGGAGATCTGCAATACCAAAACTATCGCATAGGTACTCTGATTTTTAATTTGCTAGACTAAACTGACATTTGGTGTCGACATATAAATAGCCTAGTGTAAATTCTAGTTACCGAGTGACTCTCACCAAGGACAACTGCTGAATTATTCTCTGCAAGAGGACCTCCACTGTTCTCGTGTTGTCTTTGTAATTTAAATTAAAAAAAAAGGTCGGTCTAGCAAATTAAAAATCAGAGTTTAGGTGCGATGCCACCCTACCAAGGTTGCGGGAAAGTCCGAAAGGGATACCGGGACCTTGGCAACAGGCAACTGAAGGAACACGGGTGGGTATTAGTCAGTAAAAGTCTGACACGCCCTTCCGCTCCGCCCAGAGCGGGAGAAGCCATTTGACGATTTCAAACCGTCAAAAAATTAAAAAATGTGCGATGCCATCCCAAAAATATATCTAAAATATGACTTTTGCTTATAATTACACCGGCATCCTTCAAACCGGAACATAGCGACACTTTGACGGCAGATATTATGTGTATGGTATTAGTGTCAGTTCCCCTTTTATGAGCCCCAGTAAATGGTGTGCCATAAACCTTAATCATCGTAGATCGTTGTCATAGATCATAGATACTTGCGGCTTGCGTGGTTAGCTATCATCAAAAGAATATAACCAACCCACAAAGTAAATAAATCCAGATAACTTTAACAATCAGGTTTATGGGAAGCAGAACTGCACACTCATTGTCTAGGTGCACGATAACTACATTTTGGCGTTTCAGTTAAGATCCGCATTGCAGGTTTAAAAGTTGACTGGGGTTGGAAGTTTTGAAACTAGATTAAAACAAATATGATTATGAAATGGCCGTACCACGCAGAAAGAACCTAACTAAAAGTCAACATCATCATCTGCCTAGCCTTTTCCCAACTATGTTGGGGTCGACTTCCAGTCTAACCGTATTCAGCTGAATAGTACTTTACATTGAGCGACTGCCTACCTGACCTCCACATTCCACAACCTAGTAACTGGGTAAAACGATACCCCTTGGTAAGACAGGTTGTCCGACTTTCGGGCTTCGGACGACTCTAAAAAACAGCCGGGACCAACGGCTTAACGTGCTTGCCAGGCAAGGAGGGTGTCGGTATGTAAAGATGGTCACCCATTTACGGACCACCCGCAGCGAGCGTAGCTTAACCTGATCGATCGACCCGTGCGGCTGTTATTACTTAACCACAAGCTCCTCACACTGAAAGTATAGCATTGAAAACACACTTACAATGACAGTGGATAACGATAGACCCTCAAAAGGTGATCCAAAGATCAAGCGAAGGTCACGGGAGAAGCACAGGACCAATGTACAGATGCTTAGGGAAGGGCTGCAGTGAACGTCTTTCGGCTGAATAATGATAATGATGAGATGACGACGGGTGGACGGTGCCACGGCGTTGTCATACACCTCAGATGTTACAGCAAGAATTCATGTTATATTGTTTAAATGTGTAATGACGGCCATAATGCCATTGCTATGAAAATATAAATACAAAGCCAGTAGTGTCAGTATCTGATAATAGACATACTCTAAAATTATATATAAAAAAATTAATCACCAGCACCGCACGTAGCACATTCTCTTGAGACCTCTTCTAAAAAGCCTAACTCAGGCTTTGATGTCACAGAATCATTAAGTCGATCTTAAAAGATGCTTCAGTTACAAGGACCCTCTACTATCGGTTTTCCATAATCGCAGTATTGGCAAATAGGGATAATGCCTGGGATAAAAAGAAATTCTATTTAGCCCGTCAGTCAGATAATAAAAAAGTATTAGGCACGTATTTTTTGCTTCATCATATTAATAAAAAAATACTTAGATAAAACGCATTAAAGTTGGAGGAAAGGGGGCTCGCTAGGCCACAAGTAATTATAAAATTTACATACCTAGTCGTTGTCATGCCGCGTTTTAACCGTGATCTTTTGATTACGTATAAAAAGAAAACCTACGTGTCCAATAATTGTTTTTTTACTTGACGTACAAAAAAAAATTTTTTGTCGTCGTCCTTATTCCGATGTCTACAATTTGCAATATTTCTTGAACTAGATGTTTCTAGATACGCTTCTGGAGGAAAATAGATTCTTGAAGTTAACAAATTGAAGTTAGTTCTACTAGAAACATGTTCTTTGAATAATTATTTTTTACGAATTTAAAAATTCTAGTAAATCGAGTCTGTTATGGAAACCTAAATTCCACCATACGATAAATTATATTGAAAACGGTGGAAATTTTCACAAAGCAATTTCGTGTACATTGATTACACTGAAGTGAAAGGGGTTTGTATTATTTGTGAATTGAACAGTATTGATGGCCTATTGTGTCTCGGTTACTATACAGAATACATTAGCTTTGACTGCCTCGTTCATGTGTTGGTCGCAAGCACGATTGCGGAACCCTAACCGGGTTTCATGTTGGATCTTACTTTATATATGATGATATATGATGTAACCAATATATTGTAATAATATTCTGATTCAAAAGAGTGTCCATGGAGTTTCTTGCCCGTTCTTCTCCATAGGAACCTACGCTTTGGAATGGGCAACTAGCTTCACCTTTCTGACTGACCGACCCCTTGACAATTCAAAAGTGCCTGTAATTGGTTTATTTGAAATAAATGCTTTGAGTTGAGTTGAGTATATGTAACAGCTGGTGTACACATGAATGCAATAAAGAATTTGAGTTTGAGTTTTACTTGCTTAGGATCGAGGTCGGAGCAAGTGTTACTGGGTTTCCTTTATGTGAGGAAGCAGTTTTCCTGAATGGTGATGTCTTGGTTTGTGCCCAGTCATTGGCAATAGGCTCACCCTCTATTGCTTAGGACTTCAAAATATATGGTGATGTATTGATATTGGTTAATACATACCTTTGGCGAATACAGGCGTGATGTTCTATAAAACTGGTTTTAGTCCGCCGTTCGATTTCATATCAAACATAGATTTTGGCAGACCAACTTTAATAAATTGATGTTATTACTAGTTCCAAAACGACAAATTCAATTCAAACTGTCGTTTTTCCGCGCTGTTTCAAATTTGTAGCGTCAATAGTCCAGTTGGTTTATCAAATAATTGAATCTTACACGCCTTGGTTGACTTCAGTTAGTTATGTGAAACATATTGTCGTCAGTACAATTACTGTTAATTTATTGGACTGTTTTGTTGCCAAGTTCGAGGTAAACACTTCAGTGGCTTCGGGTTTTATGTGGGACAAAACGGTCGATGAATGTAGTTTATTGTGAATCTGGTGCAAAATTGAATGGTATCAGAGATAATGTTACTGATGATGTTTTCAGTTATTTTGTAATTGAAATAAAACATGCAGAAGGAAAGGGAACACGAAAGATAGAAGGGAAAAGAGGAGAGGAGACAAAGGGTAGAGGATTTTGATGATGGTCAAGGACACCACTTTAGTTGCTAGGCCGTGTTTTACCTAGAGTCTAGATAAAATATGGTCTGGCACTAGAAATAGGCCCAAGAAGAGATGATGCTATTCTACGTAGTAAGAATGGAGGGAATCAACATAATCCTATCATAAAAAGATTAAAGATATTTGGAATTTAAAAAACTAACCCCATAGTTCTTTACAAGTTGACTGTTTGTACACACGGCTATACATCAGGCTATACATTTCCAGTTTATGCGGATCTCACAATATAAAGGATTTACGCACAATGCGAGGTCTTTCACTGGAAATGTATAGCTTGATGTGTAGCCGTGTGTACTATTTATCGATCATATTTTATCGCGATGTCGCTAGGCTTGTGCTTTCATTCAAGGCCGTTTTTGAATAAGTATTAAATTAACAGAATAAATGTTTTTACCTACTTACTACGAAATTAATAGAATCTGCCGTTCTTTTTAAATAGTGCAGTACACTTTTAATGCCAGTTAATTAAGTATAGGATGAGTAACCAGAGTAACTACTTGATGATAACTGTCTTCCTTCACATCACCTGTTCTAATAATAGCATTGTGTTTTTTTATAATGTACTGATAAGCATCTCACTCACTGTCATAATCAAACATCGATTTGCACTGAATGCTATCATGATAATACATCATTATTGTGTTGCATACAGTTTTGCAGTTGCATCCTTTATAAAACTCTATGCCACATTATAATTTATATTATTTTATTTGTATATCATCATTGTGTTGCGTACAGTGTTGCATACAGTTTTGCAGTTGCATCCTTTATAAAACTCTATGCCACATTATGATTTATATTATTTTATTTGTATATCATCATTGTTACATCAGCCCGTAAAATGGCCTCTCTGACCATGAGCCTGCTCATAGATAGGCCATAATTACTAAGAATTAATCCCTTAATCCACACTTGGCTAACAGATTTGTGACCACAACAGTATGCTTACGATAGCAGAAGTATGATAGACTATAAAAATATAGATCAATATTGGCTATATCTATAAAACAGCGGCTTTTCCTATTGTCCGCCCTATAGTAACATAAGGATCCGGGAAAATACTGCTAGTGACCCTTTTTTGGCCATTACCAATAGGGAGCCCTTAAGCCCTGTTCAATGTCATACATTACCATTGCGTTTATGATACCCTGAGGGTTACGACCAAATGGTTTTGCCATAGACCTATCTCCATTATCGAGCCCAATGCTAAATTGTTAGCAATAAGGTCTGACCCATATAATTTTTCTGCATTCTGAAATATATCCGACTATATTCCAAACGATGGTCTCCAAGGAACCAAAGTTACATAGCTCAAGAAGAGGAATCGCTGAGCAATAATGTTGCCCAACCATTGGGAGCTTAACTTCGTTCGTGTCTAGGTAAGCGTAATGGATGTTTCTGGGAGATATAACGGTTATTTGTTTTAACAGGCAGAGTTTGAACACGGAAAATGAAAAATCTAGTGAAATTGAGTTATGGACGGAGCTGTGGCTTTTGGTACGCAATTTTTCATAGTAAATCCTTTGATGAAATGTTTATTGTTTGTGACGTGCTGGCTAAAAAGCTCACCTTAATTAACAGTAAAAATTCCGAGCTATTTTCACCCAGAGCATTAAAAATTTAATGGAACTGGCTTGGCGTTCGGTAACACTATGTGTATGTAATCAAACCAAACATCTGAGTCGCAACGTTTTTACATGAAACAAGTTCTACTAAAACTGTGTCAGCTGTTTCATATTCAGTGTTCGTTTTTGTTTCATCCTCATCCTTTTCAATTTTACTGTTGTCATTCGACAAATTCTACCCAGTAACATTTTCAATTCCACCATCTATTACTAATTCAATATCTCCATGGCAAATATTTCTCTCGAATACAGTATTTTCCACTTCGTTTCATTCTCCGCCTGTAATCGCCTTAACCCGGGCTTTATCTTGGACCCAAGGCCAGGCCTTGTATCCAGTGTATTGTATAATTTTATTGTCTCCCGGTGTCTGAAGGTCAGCTGTTGCGGCTACTGTTATGGTATAGTACCTCTATTGTCGGAAAGTTAAACATTTTCTGAAGTTTTTACTGTTGTCTTGGGAGGAATTGGGGAGATTTATGTATGCTGATGTGGCGAAATTTCTGCTTTTTCCAAAATTTTCAAGGAACAGTATAGCTGCTACGGAGATTTATGTATGCTGATGGGCCGAAATTTCTGCTTTTTTCAACATTTTCAAGGAATAGTATAGCTGCTAATTTTCGCAAAGATACGACTGATAATTTTATGGGGTATCGTAATTACCCAATTACTGGGTGTGGAGGTCAAAGGCAGTGGCTCCAAGTAAAATACTGGTATTCAGCTGCATCCGGTTAGACTGGAAGACGGCCCTAATATAGTTGAGAAAAGGCTAGGCACATGGTGATATAAAATGTTAATTCAGGTAGACAACTGATAATATTATTACCCGACTGCCCCAGAAGGAGGGTAATGTTTTTTTACACAGAAATTATTTAGACATCTCCTAGTTGTAATCCATAACAGACATTTTGATTGCTTGAATATTCCTGGAAACATGGACCATTATTTTGTACGAGAGCTAGAAGAAGCTCTGTATCTCTCTAAACAAGATTTATCTGACAAAGTAGGTCATTAGGTTTTTTTTTTTTAAGAAATTCAATTTCTTTGTGTCCGACGCAGATTTTCTTGACATTTAGCAGAATTATGCAACAAAACTAGGCCGACATTAATATCCGTTTCTGTACGGAAACGGAATCAATGAAGCTTTGCTATCTCACGGAGATTTGACGGAAACAATATAAAAGTTGGATCGACGGAACTTTTCTTTATCGTATTTCTGCTATGAACTATCTTGACGAGTCTACTGAAGTAAAAGTTACCTTTAATCCATACTAATATTATTAATTTGAAAATAACTCTGTGTGTCGGTCTACCTGTCTGTCTGTAGTAACGTCTGTAACCTTTTTACGCCTAAACCACTGAACGGATTTCGATAAAAATTTGGCAAGGAGATAGATAGCATTATGGGGAAGGACAGGTTTATTAAAAAAAATATCTGTATGATATAATATAGTACACCTATAACTGTAAATGAGGTGAACTCCGAGATGATAGCTAATAAAGATGTATGAATGAAAAAGACGTAGGTACCATCGAAGAAGTTCATATCTATGCACCGTAAGGACTATTTCTGCTTGCAGCGCTCGGCCGTTATAGAAACGGGGCGGTAATAGATGTGGTCATCGTGTTCACGGGATTTTGTTTTGAAACTGCTAAGATATGAAGTTCTTCGATAGTACTGTGCCGATCACAAATATTAGTTCGGGATAAGGCAGCTGAATTATGAGCAGTTTGTATATTAGGTACCATGAAGAATAATGTAAATATTAGATTATTTTCATTTGTTGTTCCGCACTGATAACTTTGCACTGGTATCAGTTTGTGTATTTCCGAAATTCCGGCGTTGTTATCTTTGAGCATACATTTAACATGATTTATGCAGTTGAAACTGTTGGTAGTTACTATTAATAGTTAACAGAATCTCATCTCAATCGTATAACTTGTCTATTTTATGGCTTTTCTCGTGCCAAACGGAGATAAAATCACATACGGTACCTATCTTAGAATCATTAGTATTTATGATGATATCTGAGGTTCGCTCAGGGATTCAGTGAGGGTAAGAGAACGAAACTCCTGAACAAGGTCAAATGAACAATTTCGTGATAACCAGCGTTACATTTTTAATGTACACACGGCTACACATCAAGCTATACAATTCCAGTTTATGCTGATCTCGCATTGTATAGAATTTCTGTACAATGCGAGGTCAGCTTATACTGGAAATGTATAGCTTGATGTATAGCAATGACTATATAACCTCTTGACTGCTCATGCGGGCGACTCAGGCTCACGACACATATGATGAATAGCACTGATACTAGATGGAAACACGAGTGGCCATTTTAGTTTTGACCAGTTATTGGATCTCTGCACACGCCGGTATTTTGATACATTTTAAAACATTTCTGCATAAATAAAAACAATTATGAGTTCCTGTTCAATCAAATGGTGTGGGAAATTCTCTAGAACATCCAGCTATAAAAAGATTGCATTACTTTTCATCGATAAGTAAAATAAATATTTTATTAAGAATAATTGCAGGGCTCAAGCTAAACTGGTTTTTTACGTAAAATGTCACAAAAATGTACAACGCGTTGATGTCTTTTTGAAAAGTCCCTTTCTCTCACTAGGGTATTGCAATAAGTCTGTCCCTTTCTATGTGCACTTATACTGTAGAGTGTTGTGACAACTTCAAAATAAAGTCTAAGTCGATAAAAATTACGATGTTTCCTAATGGTAAAAAAGTAACATTAAGTACTTAATGTTTACATTTTAGATTTTAAAATGTTCCGTAATTGAAAGAAAAGTGGATTAATGCAGTTCACAGGGAAAATTGGTTTCCAAATAAATATAGCATTGTTTGTTTAAGGCATTTCACAGCAGATTAAAAATAAGTAATAGCAATGTCAATCCCTGTCGGATAGAACAATAAATTCTTTTAAGGGGCCGGCGGAGCTTCGATCGCGTCTACGAATCAAGTGCTACAAATGTTGCGCTAGTGTGCCTGTCCGAGCGATACACACAGCTACCATGAACTGTACGACCACGCACACATTTTCATTGACATGACATTTTCTTGACGCGATAGCACTACTGGCTATTGAAAATTTATGATAAATTTGGGTGTGTTCCGTAATACCAAAAATGATGAATGAAAACTTAATGTTTTTCCATTTTTTTTTCGATAATTTGTAACTTGATAATATTATGTTTCTGCTGAGACAATATCACAAGTATTGTTGTTTATAATACAGAAAAAACAACATGAAAACATGTCATTTACGCTGTAAAAATGTGCGAAATTCAATTCGCTACAACTTCATTTTAGTTATGTTTTTTGGAAAAAAAAAAAATATGTAGGAACCTAGATAAATACTGTCTCAATCCGAATAACAACACATTATGGTGGAAATATGCTCAAATTGCAAATGATTTGGGTATTAAGTTTGTATGGAGAATTCATCCGTCGCCGTGTTCTTAAGTGAAATTCAAATTTAAATAATTTATTGTTCAATTAGGATTGTAGACGTCGATTTTATCGATATCGATATTATTGTTGCAAAACTGACTTGTGCATCACTATGTTTGGTACTTTCGTCCTAACATTGTTGCATCGGCCAATCACAACCGCTGTAATTTCTTCGTCCCCCGGCCCGCAGTAGTGAGTCGTGTGCCTAGACGAAATCGGTCTATCAGCTCTCAAGTGGTTTAATTCTCTTTGATGTATAGCCATGTGTACAATCTTTTTTAGTGCTTCAGATGAAAGGTAGAAAAGATTAGGATGAGAAAAATGAAATAAGTTTAAGTTTATATACCCAAAGTGTGAGAGAGAAGGTACATAATGTAATTTTTTTGTCCGAATATTTGAAACTTGAAAAACAAAATGTTTGACGACCCTATAAAAACCCAACATCTGGACCGGTATACTTATCTCAATTCTAGGAGCTCGGCCCTAATCAGTTAGTAACCAGAATTAATGGCGGAGTTACATTTGCTTTAGTTTTTAACCGACTTCAAAAAGGAAGAGGTTCTCAATTCGACTGTATGTTTTTTTTTTGTGTTTGTTACGCGATTGCTCTGCCAATTATGAATTGATTTTGATGATTCTTTTTTTGTTTGGTAGGTCATACTTCAGAGGTGGTTCCATATACATTTTATTAACTTTGCTTGCGGAGTTTTTGAGATATCTTTAATAATACGTATTTTTCCCACTTTGCCTATATGGATAATGTTTTATGTTCCTGTCACTGTAATTTACAAAGCAGGTAGTGGTATTCGAATTTGTGTGGGGCAGGGTACCACAACTAAAAAATGAAAAATAAAAACTTTTTACACAAAAAAAAAAACACAACCGACTTCCAAAAAAAATACTACTAAGTGAAATATAACTTCATTTCGGAAGTCGGTGTCGTTGGTTTAGAATTTTCGTCCTTCCTATTTTTGGAAGTTGGTTGTGTTTTTATTTAGCGAAATTAGTTCAAATAGGAAGAGATGTGTTAAAACGTCAGTTCAAAGTGACAGTTTTTCATTCGTGTCACTGAAAGACGTTATGGAACATAACTCGTAGTTAATAAAAACTAACGCAAATGTAAATCAGCCTTAAGGTCAAGAATCAAGATAAATAAATGGTTTTAACAAAAAAACAAAATGTCTGACTCATGTCGAGTTGATCCAGTTTTGGTCATCAAGTTTTCCTTCTTTGGCTGTGAACAATAGCACTTGTACTTAAAACAATAAAGTCCATATAAGTGGCATTTTACGTGAAATAAGTTGAGATCACCTCAAAATGTAGACTAGCGTCTTAAAGGTATTTTATTTATAACAAGATAGATTTGGCTTTGCCTAAATACATATTGCTAAAGTTCTTCACTCTTGTCGGTATAAATTATACATAAGCTTAACTCTTATAACTGCGAAAATGCCATGGTAAAAAACATTAGTCAGTTGGTAAGGTGGTAGTGGAAGGAACCTTGGGGATTAAGCCGGTAGGAGTCCGTACATAGCCCTCCGATCTATCCAAGAGGATTTCCCAAAGAAAAAAACTCGTGTATTTAGACGTACAGTCATGGACTTTAATTGATGAGCCACTTTCAAACTTTTCAATTTTGCTGTTTCATACATTCACGAGATTAGACGATTAAAAACACGAACTCAAATCGCATGCTCGTAAACAAGATGACAAATTGCTAGTAATCGGAAGTAGTCTTATCCATGGAGGTTGACTAATAAGTTCTCAATGATAAATAAATACAATGTTTATCCAATCTATTTGATACTGACCTCCTTTGAATAAGAGCTCATTAACTCAATAGTTCTGAAAACATATCCGAAGACAGTGACAGTTGAAATTTCAGAGACGTTATAATTTCGAATTTGTCGAAATGACTAAATAAAATTTCTCCGTACGCTTACGTTACTATGGCTACGCTAAAACAATCGTCGTTAGGTTACGGTTGCTAGACCTGCAATTGGTTGACTTTGGGTAGCCACACTGCTGTCAAGTTTGTAGTTCTGGCTCTCAGGTTAGCCAACCGGTAAGATATTAAATATAATTTTCTTCTTCTTTAATACAAAGACATAACTTTCCGTGTCTGGATGTACATACGAGTATAACCGACTAAGCCCGATGTGAATTACACGGCTAAAATAGGATAGGTGCCAAGTGGCTCATCAATTAAAGTCCGTGACTGTACATTTCAGCCGGCCTAGGAATCTCACTGTGAAAACTTTGGTGAAGTACCTAACCTGAGCTGTCGTTCCACCTGATGCTAGGGATTGACACTGATAGAAAATTAGTTATGGTACCTACCCCACACAAATTCGAATACCAATAACTGCTATGTAAATAACAGTGACGGAGACAAATAAGATATCGTCTACATAGACAAGTGGGAAAAATACGTAATTATTGTACCTAACTCAAAAACTACGCAAGCAAAGTTAATAAAATGTATATGGGACCACCTCAGAAGTATGACCTACCAAAAAAAAAGACACATCAAAATCGATTCGACAAAATCGATTCGACAGTGAGACGGGGTCGCGGCTCGCGGCAGACCACGTGGCGGGACGAGCTGGATAGGTTCCATCAAAACTGGAAAGAGGAGGCGCGGGCTCGCGAAAGTTGGAAGGAGTGGAGGGAGGCCTTTGCCCAAGAGAGGGAAAACGTAGGCGAGTAAAAAAAAAAAATTGGCTTTGTAATCGCGGAACATACACAAAAAAAAAAAAAACACAGTGGATTTGAGAACCTCCTCCTTTTTGAAGAAGTCGGTTAAAAAAGGAAGAAAAATTGTTTATTCTGCACGAACAAGATGAATATTACATTTTTTTTTAAATAGACAAGCTACTACGTGGTTACACCATATGACTTTTATTTTGTTGAGTTGTTGACAGCTCACTTCACCTCTAATGAGATTTTTGCATAATCAGCTATTTGTAGCTACTTATTGTCACACGTGGATGGTAAAATAATTTTAATGTAGATATCTGATTTTCATTGTTGTGTGTTTCATGTTTCCAACTTTGTATTTGATAGCATTTGGCGTGAGACATTCTGACGTTTTAATGCATTTTACATTTTTTATTGCTCTAAAAATGATCATATCCATGCTGCAATGTTTAGATTCGTCTTCATTGTAGTTTTCAAGCAATCATCAAAATCAAAATCAAATTTTTTTATTTCACATAAGCCTACATGGGCACTTATGAAACGTCAGAAGCTAGGTGCACGGTTCCAATTGGTCGTTTCCCATGGAGAAGAGCCGGCAAGAAACTCCATGGTTACTCTTTTAAAAGATAATTGGCTTTTACAATAATTTCGAATTACAGTGTTAATAGTTATGGGAGGACAGTGTAGGCCTTTCAAAAAGTTTCAGATAAAGTACATACTTAAAAAAAAAAATTAAAAAAAAAAATGAAACAATGGAATTGGAAACACGAATTTGTACGAAACTGCGATTTTAAGGGCCTTCTTAGTTTCATTGCAGAAAACCAGTATGTATTCACAAATGTTGCAAGGGTACTATACTAGTGGAGTTGTGTCTACAACGTGTAATGGAATAAACGCAAGAGCTCATACACCCCAATTAGAATATTAAATTATAAGACTAAAATAATATCTGTAATTTAATTTAATTAAACCACACCTTAAATTAGGTAACTATTTTATTTAACGCGCACTGCACATAGAATAGCTATGAGCGTATTAAAAAGTTGGTCATGCATTTAAATAGGTTTTATTCCTTTGAGATAAGGATTAAATTTCCTTAAATAAAATATCTTATTACCTTTTTATGACGCAGTGGTTCTAATTTCAGTTAAATAAAAGATTTTTTCATGAAAAATTAACATTTATAAATAATGACGGAAATCGCTTCAGAAGCCGATTCTGAGCAAACTACTTTCAGGTCTTGCGCTTATTCTGTTACACGTTGTTTAAGTATATGAAACCAAATGTTTTTGTTATGATGAGAAATGGTCGTAGCTGACTTTCTGAATGTCCACAGTCTCTCCAAAGGACTGTTTTTGCCATATTGTTTGTATGCAGCATGAGGCATGAAGTTTTTAATTAATTATTATTAGATAACTGCTCTGTTGAATTTATATCTATATGATACTGATTTTTAACCGACTTAAAAAAAGGAAGTGTTCATCGATATTTTCGTCATTGTAGGCCGATTTTGAAAATACTTTTTTTAATTTTATAGAGGAAGCTAAGTACCTATTCGAATTGGTGTGGGTTAGGTACCATAACAAAAAAATCAAAAGTCATTTATTCAAACTAGGCTGAGAATCAGCACTATTCGAACGTAAAAAATAAAATAAAAAAACTGCCGACTCCCAAAAAAAACACTACAAAGTCAAAAATAACTTTAATTTCGGAAGTCGGAGGCAAAAACTAGAATACAGATAAAGACACCGTCTTCCGAAATTAAAGTTATTTTTTTCACGTTATACTTACTTAGTGTTTTTTTTTAAATTCGGTTGTTTTTTTTTGTTGAATAGTTTTTTCTTTTTATAATAGATTATCCACTTTTAACAAAAAATCAACATAAAGCCATAAATAAACTATCAGGAACAACAAATTAATTCATACTACAAGTTGTTTACAATACAGCGTGATCCAATTTCCATGATCACACGCATTTATGTTTACAATACCATTCAGTTGAGCTTTGAGAGCGTTTGATCTCAATCGTGAATGAGATACCGCTATGATGCAACCATTATGGAGGGCTTTATATTGTACCTAACAGGTCCTATAATATCTAGAGTCTGGCAAACGAAAGTTGAAATTGGAAAAACGCGCGAAATTTAAAAAAAACAGGACTGTTTATCCCTGTACAAAGTGTGATAAACACGTTTTGATACTTGAAATTGTATTTTATTTATATGAAATTAAGTTTCAATTTACAACACGTGTTATCGCACTATGTACACGATAAACAGTCTTGTTTTTTTAAATTTCACGCGTATTTCCAGGATCAACTTTCGTTTGCCAGACTCTATTTGATATTGCACGACATGGTCCAAAATGGTTCGGAAATATCAGTTACGGAAAGACTGCTAGGAGTGTTTACTTTCTGCTGACTGAAAAGTTGTGTGGAAATTGGCGGTCATGTCATGGTATGGGCATGTGATGCGGTGGAATGGGGGAAATGTCGTGAGGAATGTTTTGTGTATGAATAATGAATAGACTGTGCGAAAGATGATATGGTGGATGATGATAAGGAAGCGTATACATATAATCCTTACTAATCCTTACTAATATTATAAATGCGCAAGTAACTCTGTCTGTCGCGCTTTCACGCCAAAACTACTGAACCGATTTAAATGAAATTTGGTACACAGATAGTCTAGAGCCTGAGAAAGGACATAGGCTACTTTTTATCGATCTACTACGGGCGAAGCCGCGGGCGGAAGCTAGTATATAGTTTATGGAAGAAAAAGACATGTTACACCGACCCCAAATAAATCGTGATGATGGCAGGAAAATGGATGGAAGGAAATTACCACTGGCAGCGTTCCACTGCCACCAACCAGGACAGCCGTCGCAGCCATACCACACTATTGACCTTACCTAGGTTGGATACTAGACAAATCAGGATGAAAAGTAGAACGGTTTGCTAAGCGACTACAAACTGTTCGTCTATAAAAGCCTTCAGCAAAATTGCGGTAGTCAGAGATAAGTGGTAAGCAACCTAAAAAGGTAGGTATAAAATAAAAAAAACACAAAATACGACTTAGAGATGAGGTACAGGATACGTGTAGCATAAAACATTTACTGTGGCTGTACAGAATGCTAATGTGAACACGGCAATTTTCTTTAGACAAAGCCAATCTAGCAAATAGGTCAGGAAAACACTATGTAGACGATGTAAATACTAAGCTATGTATTATGTATCTTTATTTCTTTCTTACCTTCTTATATTTTTAAACATATAGAATAACATAACATCACGCCTCTAATCCTCAAATGGTTAGGCAGAGTCACGAGCAAAAGTATGTATACCATGTAAGTTTGTATATATGTGTATGTATGTTGTGTACTCAGCAAAATTCAATAACAATTTTCTCGTGGAATCACGATTGTAACTTTGAGATGATACCTATTTCATAATAAATGGGGTTCCAAAATACTAATTCTTCAAGGACATTCTAATTAACTACAATGGTTTTTAGTACGCGGGTTACCTACAAGTTCGTTATATCATAAAATTACAATCAACACAGTAGGAGAAAATCACTTTTAAAAGTTGCTAAGTGTATACATATTAGTGCTCGTGACTGTATCTATAGAACACATTTCGCCAGGGTTGCTACTGAAAAAATCCTGATGGAAGAACCCAATAACACTGCCCGACCTGGGAATCGAACCCAGGACCAGGACAGCAGTAGCATTTGCGACCACAAGATCAACGATCGACAGTCATAGTACCTAATAGTTTTAAAGTAATAGTTTTTTAAAGAATTATTATATCGTTATAAACTCGAGGAGGTAGGAGCTCGTGGCTAAGTAATAACAGCCGCATGGGTCGATTCATCAGGTTAAGCTACGCTTGCCGGGGTTGGTCCGTGGATGGGTGACCATCTTTACATATCGAGACTCCTCCGTGCCTCGGAAAGCACGTTAAACCGTTGGTCCCGGCTGTCATTTGTGGATTTTTGACAGTCGTTACGGGTCGTCAGAAGCCCGAAAGTCTGACAACTAGTCTTGCCAAGGGGTATCGTATTACCCAGTTACTGGGTTGTGGAGGTCAGATAGGCAGTCGCTCCATGTAAAATGCTGGTATTCAGCTGCATCCGGTTGGACTGGAAGCCGACCCCAACATAGTTGGGAAAAGGCTAGGCAGATGATGACTTTATCGTTATAAATAAATTACTATTCAACATATTCAGACCTGTAGAAAAGTCCTGCATATTTTAGAAGCCCTAATAACGTCATGTCTAATTGAGAATTTCCGTTGAAAAAATGAGCTGAATAGGCACATTCCGTTTTGCCTACAAATAATTATCACCATATTAAGAGAGATTCGAGTGCTCATCGAGTATTTCGGGACATCGCCAAGCGGTTGGTCGACTCTTTACGTGACCAGAAGGCTGGCCAATTTTAGGTCAAAGAATCAGCATTGCCATCCAACGTAGCAACGCGCAACGATGCCAGCCTTTTGGGCAGTTTTCTACGCTGCCAGCTATTTGGGAAGATTTTTCCGGAAGAGTTTTTTGATGCCCAATGAGTTCTTCCCTTTATGTTTTTTAATAATTATTTTTTCCTTATAAGTAAAATTAGTTTTATACATAATACGTAAGTATATGTTTTAGTGCTAGATTGTATATTATATTTAAGATTTTTCAAGTGATTATAAGTGTAGTGTTATCCTACACTTCATGGTCATTCCCTTAGGTAAAAAAAACTCAACTTTTAGTACTTATTCACTATGACATGACAATATTAGCCCAGAAAAAGCCTACTTAACTCCTTAAAATGTTTTGAAGCAAAAATAACAACAACGCTAATTAAGCTTCACTGGACTTGCGTAAAACTTTTCGGGTAAAAGTTTAGCCATAAAATACCACGTCTACAGAATTCCTGAGTGTTTTAAAAAACATAGTTTTTTAAAAGCGTATATATGAAAGATAAAAAAACAAGCAAGTACAACGCCACGCATGAACGACAGAGAATACGGAATTTCTAAAATGACGGTCCCTATGTGGCAGCACTGAGACGTCAGGTCCAGGCACCTGTCAAAAGTGTCAAAGCGCCTATATTTTCTTTAGTCGTGAGTCGTGAGTCATGACTGATTGATGAACGTCGTCTTATATTTATATTCATTGTCGAAATGGAAGATGTCTGTCGAAGTGGCGTCAATTTTCATGAAAACCCTAACTTGACTGACCTAGCTAGGCGGTACCCAGTTAGGGTTAACCACCTGTGTATTTTTGAGGAAAATGAAAGGCGGTAGAGCGGCTATCTGAGCGATCTATTCTGTTAATATCTCATCGTGAAAACATATGTGAAGTGAGCTTGAAGTGAGAACTCCGCCCCTAAGACGTCCCACTGACCGAAGTGAGCTGTCAGTAGTGTTAATCCTTAGCGTTAGGTGCAATGACAGCTCGCTTCACCTAAGTTTGCACATTGAGGTTTTTTTTACAAAATCGACCAGCTGCAACTAACACAAAACACGAATAGGGTCGGCTTTATGCTTTAATTTTGTCTTTCTGGTCGAGAAAACGGTATACTTCTATCAATCCATACTACCGTCTGCCGTATCATGGTTTCTTCGGAAACTACCTTGATAGTGTAAATGTGGTGCTGCCGACCTGTTCTGTAAAAATATCACCGTGAAACCTTAGGTGAAGTGAGCTATCAATAGTGTCAATGCCTAGCACCTTTGCCCTAGCATCAGGTGCAATGACAGCTCACTTCAGGCTGACTTCACCTAAGTTTTCACGGTGAGATTTTTACAGAATATATCGGCTGTTCCACAAACAATGAGATACTTAATAACTTATATGATGTCCATCGTGTCCTGTTGTTTGCACGTTATAGGTTCTGATGGCGGCTACAGAAGGGTCCAAACTCGTAGCCAAATTTTAAGCCGACTCTATCTAGATTGCCATCGAACCACTAAGAATAAGACCTTGATAGTTCACAATTAAGGTATAATTTTCTACAAAACCCTGATCAACGATGGGCCAAAATTTTTAATAAACACTTGATATTTTCCTTTTTACAGATGGCACGTTACAAGAAGACGGGTTTCATGGACGACGACGCGGGCAGCGTGAGCTCCATACAGCTGAACGAAGGCGTCAGGTCCGGGGGTACCCATATACGGTACCATATGGTGAGTACCATTACATTAACATTTACGAGATTGGTCCTTCGAGTCGAAAAGTCGAAACCGCGACTTGATGCCATGAGCGTAGGCAAAATCACTCGATGCTTTAACTTTTGACGCGGTGCGAAGTTGCATCCCGTCGCATCAGCATAATTAGCCCACAATGTGCCCACTGCTGGGACACAGGCCTCCTCTCAGTGAGAGGCAGTGGGCCGTAATCCGCTACGGGGCCAAGTGCGGCTTGGTAGATGCCACATGTCTTCGAAATTTTGGTTCTAGGACGGTTTCCTCATGGTGTTCCGCTGCATGAGTGTCAGGAACTCAGGATGGTCTATCCTGATTTTTGAAACTATCCCTACAGCAACGCAAGTGCCAAATTGTCGGAATGCAACTCTTTTAGCTCATCGTGACTAGTGTTGGTTGAGAGTTGCTTGTCTCAACTTAACGGGCGTCATCAGTAGGGACTGGTCATCTCTTAGCAGCCACGGCTTATTTTAATTTTTGAATTGTTTTGTTTCTTTTTTGTCTTTTTACTGGCGCTTTTAAAGTGCGCGTTTTTCTACATTGTACTCACATGTATAATTTCAACATGAATGATGTAACCAATATATTGTAACAATATTCTGATTCAAAAGAGTGTCCGTGGAGTTTCTTGCCCGTTCTTCTCCATAGGAACCTACGCTTTGGAATGGGCAACTAGCTTCATCTTTCTGACTGACCGACCCCTTGACAATTCAGAAGTGCCTGTAATTGTTTTTTTTTAAATACATGCTTCGAGTTGAGTTGACTTAACTTTTTGAATGCACGATCTTATGGTGGTTAGGTTACGGCCAGAGTCGCCTGAAAACAAATGGTTATTATTTTATCGCACACAATTTTGCCAATTTCAGTTTATTTAGTCCAGAGTTGAATTAAATTTTGCGTTAACCGACAACCAATTCGTTTGCGACACAAGTACGCGTGGCTGTAATTAACTTAATTACTGGGCATTGGAGTTTCGAGTGGTCTCGATTGATTTTGCGTCGCTAAAAGCCATCGATGGACCATGGGACTAAAAGCTTTCAATCATTTACCATGAGTGCAAGGTTTACCTCGTTGTTATCTATGTTTATTGCACAAGGTTTTATTACTTGCACAAGCGGACCGCTGTCAGTCGAAATCACTATTGCAGTCCTAGAACCAACATACCCTGGAATTAATTTATTGTATTTTTCTCACACTTCTGATGATTGATCTGTCCACCACTATAGGGATTTAATACCGGTTATTGGGCTTAGATTTTAATTGAAATATTCATATTCATTTATTCATATTAATTTATTTGCGTTCCACAAAGTAAAACAAGATGTTAACTTAGAGGTAAGAGCCGTTGTAGATAAAATTAAAAACCTAAGTTAATTAAATTATATTATAATTAAATTATACATTGGTAACTAGAATTACATTACATTATAAAAGATAAATTTTGCGTTTAACACATTTTGAAACAATTTAAAGATTCAGTAGGTACCATTTTATTATTTACTCATTATATACAAATATCCAAATATCCTCTTCATTGATGATTGAGTTTGAGGTCCACGGTACCCTTTCATTCTAGGTATTGGATATTTAGAAGCTCTTTTTAATGGTAGGGAATTTTGAGACCTAGTGTTTATAGTTTATAGTGCAAAATCATAAGACATTCATTAGTTGTAGAAGAATGCCCTAAGGTAGCCTGCAAATTCAATTATTTTTACGTTTTTTTGCAGTTTGCAGGTTAGTGTCAGGTTGTATGTTGATTGGTATTTGTTCTGTTAGAAACTTGTATTCAATAAATCTATTTGAGATTCTTATTAATTAATCTGTATAAATTGTAGTAATTATACCTAAGCTACGAACTTCAATGGCTGTTCGTCGGAGAAAACATTTGAAATGTTTTGAAAAGATTCGCACTTAAACGTGTACTGGCGTGTGTATGACGTGTTGCCGCCATCATTGTTTCAGTGCTAGAGAGAGATGGAGCTATACAGGATGCATAGCACCATCTCTTTTTCACTGTGATAAAGGGCTGTCACTGTCAGGATCGACGGGTTCTGGTTCTGAACGTATTCAATTATAAACGGTAAATTCACTTTGAGCACAATCGCCTTTTATGGCAATCATTTTATTAAATATTCAGGGTGCAAAAATACCTACCATGAAGCAGTTATCTACGCATAGGTACATCAAACTAAGTAACTTTGTACAAAAATAAGTTTTGGTAATTACAACTTTTATTTTTGGTGTAATAAGAGCCGCACGGGTCGATCCAACAGGTTACGCTACGCTTGCCGGGGTTGGTCCGTAGATGGGTGATCATCTTTACATACCGAGACTCCTCCGTGCCTCGGAAAGCACGTTAAGCCGTTGGTCCCGGCTGTCATTCGAGGATCTTTAACAGTCGTTACGGGTCGTCAGAAGCCCGTAAGTCTGACAAAACCAGTCTTACCTAGGAGTATCGTATTACCCAGTTTCTGGGTTATGGAAGTCAGATATGCAGTCGCTCCATGTAAAATACTGGTATTCAGCTGCATCTGGTTAGACTGGAAGCCGACCCCAACATAGTTGGGAAAAGGCTAGGCAGATTGATTGAAATCTTGTTTACGGTACCGAATGCGTAAATTAACGCACGCAAAACATTGAGCATAAGGGTGCATGCAACGATACTGAGATCGTGGGAGTATTTAAAGTTAAGTCAAAATTTATATAAAGAATGTTTTAAAAAAAAGTTGAATTTTTGACCTTTGCTATCTCCGTAACCTGAAGGTTCCCAGGTCATACAAAAACATGATCATAATAACGGGCAAAACAAGTGGCTCTCGACTTCGTTAGGGGTAATTTTACACCAATTATATAGGCCAAAAAGTTTTATATATTCGAGGTAACAAATGACGGTTTTCTCTTGTTTTTAAAAGGAAAAGCTAAATTACTACTTTCTCAGCATTACTTTGAAAGGGGAAAGTCAAATTTTGCATATTGCATTCTAAGTCGTGACAAGTAACAAAGTGCGCCTGTCAAGCAATGTTTAAAACCGTAATTAGTTTTAACTAAAATATTGCAGGAGTTTATTTTAATACAACAAGTTAAGAACACTGAAAACTAGTCGAATAATAATGGTCTTTGTGACAGTTTGGTAAGAAAGTTTTAAGCAGTTTTGTTTTTAAGCATGTATAGACGTTGTGCTATTGCAGGCTCTTCGTTAGATATAATCCTTACTCATATTATAAATGTGAAAGTAACTCTGTCTGTCTGTCTATCGCGTTTTCACGCCAAAGCTACTGAACCTATTTAAATAAAATTTGGTACACAGATAGTCTAGAGCCTGAGAAAGGACATAGGCTACTTTTTATCGATATACCACGCGGGTGAAGCCGCGGGCGGAAGCTAGTACTGTATAATATTTCCATTTCCTAACAAAGCAATCTACTCTTCCTTTAATGAACAAAAATTTAGTTATTTTCACATACAAATAGTCCGGCCAGACAAATGGAACCATTTACAAAGCCGATCACGATTACTAGTCCGTATCAGGGCTGTCAGAACCACACAAACGTTACTCAATACACTAACATAAAGATAATATTACGCTAGTATTAATCAAAAGGGGTAGGTAACTGTGTAAAACTAAAACCCTAATTCCGGTAGTTATGCGAAATTAAAAATTAACTTAACATAACATCACGCCTGTATTCCCCGAAGGGTTAGGCAGAGGTGTACCTAATTAACTTATAGTACACCCATATTTCGCCAGTTATGTTTAAGTCCCTTGTAACAGGGAGCGAGCCTATTTCCATCAACCGGGCACAAATCCAAAATCCGGGCTGCCACTGAGACATTCCAGATGGAAAAACCTAATCTCAATTAAGGCTCTCTCAAACAGGCGCGACAAGGGTAGTGCTGCCTGTCGCGCCCGCGATTTCGCGTCAGTTTGCACGAGTCTCAACACTGCCCGACCCGGGAATCGAACCCAACACCTCATGCTCAGCAGCAGTGCTTGCAACCACTAGAACAACTAGGCAGTCAAATTAAGTTCCATGTTATAATATAGCCGATTGACATCATCTGCCGGATACAAATCCATACATCAATCTGCCTAGCCTTTTCCCAACTATGTTGGAGTCGGCTTCCAGTCTAACCGGATGCAGCTGAATACCAGTATTTTATATGGAGCGACTGCCTATCTGACCTCCATAACCCAGTAATTGGGTAATACAATACCCCTTGGTAAGACTGGTTGTCAGACTTTCGGACTGACGACCCGTAACGACTGTCAAAGATCCACGAATGACAGCCGGGACCAACGGCTTAACGTGCTTTCCGAGACACGGAGGAGTCTCGGTATGTAACGAGGTCACCCATCCACCGACCAACCCGGCAAGCGTAGCTTAACCTGATCTATCGACCCGTGCGGCTGTTATTACTTAGCCACGAGCTCCTCCATACAAATCCATACATAATAATTAATAATTATATTATCCAACTGTTACACAACTTCACTTCTACCAAACCACCTTGAAAATTTTAATAACTTAAACCACAATTAATAATAAATTAGTAACTAAATTGCGTGACTGAACCTCACTTAACCCTGCGACTGGCAAGTTACCACAATTTTAAGCTTCTGCAAGTAATAAAACTCAAGTTATGCTTTCAGTAAGTTTCCATTTTATCTTCAAGCACTTTCGTGAGCAGTGAACGAATGGACGTAAATGTGCAGTGAAATGGGAACACCATTTTTTGAAACATTAATTTTTATGGATTCAGCTTGAAATGATTCGTGACTGAGAAGGCGACAATTGAAACGAAATCTGAACAGGAGTGAACAGGCATCTTCTGGGCTTGCTCGTTCCATCATAGACCTCATTCATCGCTTTCCACCAGGCAAGATCGAGGCGAAGAGTTGACCCATTTAGCAACAAAAAAATTAAAGTAAATTGAAACTGATCTTCATAACATTCTAATAATTGAAACTGATCGTCATAACATTCTAACAGTTGAAACGGATCGTCATAACATTCTAACAATTGAAACTGATCGTCATAACATTCTAACAATTGAAACTGATCGTCATAACATTCTAACAATTGAAACTGATCGTCATAACATTCTAACAATTGAAACTGATCGTCATAACATTCTAACAATTTATACTGATCGTCATAACATTCTAACAATTGAAACTGATCGTCATAACATTCTAACAATTTATACTGATCGTCATAATCATAACATTCTAATAATTGAAACTGATCGTCATAACATTCTAGTAATTGAAACTGATCGTCATAACATTCTAACAATTGAAACTGATCGTCATTACATTCTAACAATTTAAACTGATCTTCATAACATTCTAATAATTGAAACTGATCGTCATAACATTCTAACAATTGAAACTGATCGTCATAACATTCTAACAATTGAAACTGATCGTCATAACATTCTAACAATTGAAACTGATCTTCATAACATTCTAGCAATTGAAACTGATCTTCATAACATTCTAACAATTGAAACTGATCGTCATAACATTCTAACAATTGAAACTGATCGTCATAACATTCTAACAATTGAAACTGATCGTCATAACATTATAACAATTTAAACTGATCTTCATAACATTCTAACAATTGAAACTGATCTTCATAACATTCTAATAATTGAAACTGATCGTCATAACATTCTAGCAATTGAAACTGATCTTCATAACATTCTAACAATTGAAACTGATCTTCATAACATTCTAACAATTGAAACTGATCTTCATAACATTCTAATAATTGAAACTGATCGTCATAACATTCTAGCAATTGAAACTGATCTTCATAACATTCTAACAATTGAAACTGATCTTCATAACATTCTAATAATTTATATTGATCGTCATAAAATTTTAATTATTTAAACAGATCGTCATAACATTCTAATAATTTAACCTGATCGTCATAATATTCTAATAATTGAAACTGATCGTCATAACATTCTAATAATTGTGGATTTCATTATCATTCCTGCTGCCCTTAGCATAATTTATTTGGAATCAGCGCAGCATCTCTTATAAATGACAAATATAAATATCTTTTATTAAAAGGGATGACTCCCTGTATCCTTTCTGACCAAAATCATCTTTTTTACAGCTCATCCATCAATTATTCGGTATTCTTCTAGCTTCTAATCTTATAGGAATTGTATCCACATTCATACTGGCAACTAAATAAATTATTTAGTTGCTAGTATTGAATAATAATCCACTATTATATCCACATTCTGCGTTCATTATATTTAAATAAGCTCATTCTAGTCCACAAAATTCACACCAAAGAGATACTGATATATCGTAACATGGCCTGGAAATTAGGGCAAGCTCCAATTTGCACCGACACGATATATGAGACAGCCCTATTACGAGTAACATCGGAAACAATATGAGCGCCTGGACTGCGATGATAGGCAATATGTCGCATTTGTGTTATAAGCAACTCTTTTATTTAACTCAGGCGTTTGTTTGGGAGTTATATTGTTATGAAATGTTTTCATGCTGATGAATAACATGGGTTTATTTTGTGGGTTTTATGTTTGTGATGGGTTTAATAAATTGTATTGTAACTAGCCGGGAAATAAATGGTATTGTTTATCTTCTTTATACGTTTTTAAGCTATATAAATATGTTATTAATCTGTACTTATTTTATTTACTGACATAGCAAGGTGAATTTAAATACCCTCTTTTCATAATGGCGTTCGCATACCAACCTTCGATCGCCATCGTAACTACCTACTCCAATTAAACCATTAATTATCAGGTCTTAAATATTTAAGAACTGATTTAGATGCACATAACATCATGTCTGTATTCCCCGAAGGGTTGGGCAGAGGTGTACCTATAGGTCACACACATTTCGATAGTTTTTAATTAAGTACCGTAAAATGCTACAACATTGCCTACATTTTGACGTTTTTTTTAAATAAATCCTTCATTTTAGAGAAAGTCATATGTGTTTTCAATTACAATTCAACATTATACTTTAAGCTATAGGGATAAAGTTCTTATTAGGTAAAAAAAAACTCTTATTGATCACCAAAAAGTGCATTAAAAACGTAGGCAAAGTTAAGTTGCAAACTGCAACATTGCCTAGCTAAAAATATCATTGACTATTATGGGTGCAAAGGGGACGATTAGGCGCCTATTTTGCTTATAATTTCTTTTCTATGTTAGACTTTATCTAGTCTTTAATAACAATATTATATATTTTTTAACGAGGGTAGGCAAAGTTGAACACGTTTTTATAAAACTCTCATACAACTAAACGGTCGCCTCCTAAGGTACCTGCTACAACTTTGCCTTCCATAATTTGACTCTTTAAAATAAGATTTAATAGTACCACTTAATAGGTAGTACACTTTTAATAGTACCACAGATAATAAAACCGTTTCTATAAGACGATGATATAACATTTTTAGGATTTAGGCAATGTTGTAAAGTGACGGCAATGTTGTAGCATTTTACCGGTACCTAATTAAAGATACCCAAAACAACTCACATCATCCCACAATAAGCCATTCCCTCATTCAAAACTCAACTAGTAAGTACCGAAAGACCAGAAAATTCTTAAAGAATTTCACAGGCGACTCTTTTCCAATAATTTATGCTACTATCTTCAAAGTTCAGCCGTTTCATAACAAGTTCCACCTTAAGAAATTCCATTTAATAAGAGTACTTCAAGTGGCTCACGTAACACGAGGGATACTTTCTGAAGGAATCCTTATAAATTAGCGAAGTTATTGGTCGGAGACTTGAAATTGTTTAAGTTTTGAAGGTCGATAGGTAATCGAAAAATGTATAGGTGTTGAAAACTTCAGTCTGTTGGCAGATTGATACCGGCAGAACGGTAACATGAGTTGGTGATCAACAAATTTCATTTGCTGGTTAAAAATGTTTTTGTAAAAGTACAAGAAGCTGTTATACCGCTACATAATCCTTAAATATTATAAAACAAAGTCCTCCGCCGCGTCTGTGTGCCGTCCTGTACGCGATAAACTCAAAAACTACTACACTGATTTTCATGCTGTTTTCACCAACGGATAGAGTGGTTCTCTAGTAAGGTTTTAGTATATAATAACCGATATACACGCGGGCGAAGTCGCGGGCATCAGCTAGTTATTATTATCCTTACTAATATTATAAATGCAAAAGTAACTCTGTCTGTCTATCTGTCGCGCTTTCACGCCCAAACTACTGAGCCGATTTAAATGAAATTTGGTATATAGATAGTCTACAGCCTGGGGAAGGACATAGGCTACTTTTTATTGACATACCACGTGGGCGAAGCCGCGGGCAGAAGCTAGTATGTCATAATTATGTTTGAACTTGCGTGTCTTTCACACAGGAAGCTGTGTGTGTGACTTTACTATGAAAAGCATTCGAATTGCGTAACACACGATCAGTGTGTTTAATTTCGACAGTTCAAACAACAATTCATTGCATTATTTACGTTGCTGAAATGACAAATTTTTCGAAGCAATGGATTAGCAATATTCTTGTAAATGATTCAGATTATGGTTGATCGTAATCTCATTAATTGGCAATAAAATACGCTGGATGCGAGAAGTACAGAACCGGACTAAGTGGCAGTGCTTGTGAGGCCTACGTCCAGCAGTGGACGTCTTTCGGCTGAAACGATCAGCCGAATCGCTGCAGCTGATCGTCTTTCCGCTGAAAGACGTCCATACGTTCATAATTATCGAAGGACTAGACGTGGGCCCGAAGAGATTTCCCATCGGCAAAAATGACGCATTTGCAACGAAGGTGAGGTGAGACTTATTGGTAGGTTCGCACGAATTTACTTGCCCGAAACGGACCAATCAAACATTTAACATTATTCTATTTTTTCTTGAGGCTATTCGCACATTTAATACGTATTCTTGGAGTTGTCAATTCGCCGACAAATAAATTAACTTCGTGCAAATCGCCTTATGAAGGAATCATATTATTTAAAAGTGTCGATTCGCCCCGAATTGTGCGAATCAACCAATAAGCCGAAGGTGAGCACACAAGAAGGATAATAGTATTATCCTTCCTTAGTGACACCTTCGTTGCACAATTGTTTAAAATTTCAGGATTCCCGACTTAGCTGCAGTTTAGGTTGTGCGTTGTCTGTCAGTGAGTGAATTTAAGAGTTTTTTTTTAAAATTGACAATATCAACGAACTCTGTTCACTACAACTTCCTGGTAAGTACACACTGATAGCCATTATTTTGCCACTGAACACTACCGGGATAACACAATAAGATTATTTACATACAAAATAATAAATTCACATGCAAATGTTGACGGTTTTAATGTATAAGTGAACAGACTGACGGATTCGCAACTGTCTTATTAGCGTGGTCTGTTTAGTTAACATTTTAGTACAGGTACGAAACGTATTGTTTCTGTGGTATATTTCCATTCAGTTTAATTAGATAGCTTAGGTTGGATATGTGGAAATAGGAACGAGAATTCGTTGCGTTATGTTACTATTGAAGTAAGGCTTTTTGATGAGCTCGTGGCTAAGTAATAACAGCCGCACGGGTCGAGTCATCAGGTTAAGCTTCGCTTACCGGGGTTGGTCTGTAGATGGGTGACCATCTTTACATAGCGAGACTCCTCCGTGCCTCAGAAACCACGCTAAGCCATTTGGTCCCGGCTGTCATTCGCGGATCTTTGACAGTCGTTACGGGTCGTCAGAAGCCCGAAAGTCTGACAACCGGTCTTACCAAGGGGTATCGTATTACCCAGTTACTGGGTTGCAGAGGTCAGATAGGCAGTCCCTCCATGTAAACTACTGGTATTCAGTTGCATTTGGTTAGAATGGAAGCCGACCCCAACATAGTTGGGAAAAGGCTAGGCAGATGATTATACGAGTAACAGCTACATAGTAGTACACAATTACACATTCTGTGAAAGTTTCAAGCGTCTACCTATTACGGTTCAAAAGATAAGTACCTCCTATACCGCGCAGCACGCGTGATCGAAAGAAATCATTCGACATTAGATTTACTTCGTATCGAAACATCCATATTAATATTTATATTTATTTATTCTTTTTCGGGTGACCACTGAAAATCAGCGCTGTGCTGTGGGTTCCCTTAGCGCAGCATCATGCTGAGTGGAAGCCTTCTTGTCACAGTCATGACGTGCAGCTGCCGATTACCTATCTGTAAACTCGTAATCTCATATTTGTATTTAAGTAGATCTATTCTGTTTAATATTGCTGATCAGTTATCTATTTTGTATGCACGAGTTTCTGTGACAAATAAACCGATTTTTCTTTCTTTCTTCATTCATATTCCGACCTCCCTCACGATACCCCTTGGCAAGAATGGTTATAGGTATTTATTTATACTACCCGAATTATTTTTCTTTGATAACGCTAAAAAAGGTGTTAAAGTGAGTGATAACTGCCGGCGTTAGTATTGAATATTGATTCCGATTAGTCAGTAAAAATCGTGAACCAACGAATATTAATGCTAATTGTGTTACGTAGTAACTGGTATAACTCGTAATAAACAAAACAATCATGGTAGAATTTGCAATGGATGTATTTTAAGTTTTCCTGTTTTTATTTAGTTCACGTTATTAGTTACTAGTGTTTAGTAGTAACTCCTGGGATAGTATTATGAAGTATTAATGCCATCATTATTCCAGTGCGAAAACGGGATGGTGCTATCGGCCTTGTCTACCTCCGTCTCTCTCTCACACTGGAAAAATGGTGGCATTAATACTTCATAATACGGCACCTGGAGTGGAGAACGCGTATCGGCAAGCGTAGAGTGGGACGGTCCATCTTCGGTCTATCTAGCTGGGTAGATTGACGTACGACCTTAAAAAGGTGGCTGGGACAGACTGGATGCGGAAGGCGGCGGACAGGGTGTTGTGGCGCAGCTTGGGTGAGGCCTATGTCCAGCAGTGGACTAAGAAAGACTGAGTTGATTGATTGATTTAGTAGTAGTAGTGCTATTTGTGAAGAACCTCGTTCAGGGAAATACTACCACCTGTTTCTGACGGGGTGTCCTGCGTGAGCGACGAATACGACGCGATGCAATGCGACGCGATGCTACACGCGACAAATTTCAGCTTTGCCTTTGGGATGCCAACGCACTTCTGACGTTTGTGCTTTTGAAGATGTCTATAGGCAATGGTTACGACTTACCATCAGGTGGGAGATCATCTTGTTTATCATCCAATAGTAGACAAAATGTTGTTCTCCAAAAGTCCCCTGATAATGTCTTGCGCCAATCCATTTAGATTTGCAGGCAATCTCAGACACTGGGAGAGCAGTGGTGGCCGAGTGGTGGCCCCAAAATACGGTTTGTGAGAATTTCAGAGTAATATCATTGGCGTTGTCACACATAACAAACTGCCGCCCTGTGTCTGAGGCATATTCAGCCTATAATGTTCCCACTGCTGGGACAAAGGCCTTCTCTCTTCGAGAGGGAGTGAGCCGAAATCCACCACGCGGGCCCCAGATTGGTATATGTCACATTTCTTCGAAGTTTTTGATCTAGGGCATGCCGGTTTCCCCACGATGTTTTCCTTCACCGTTTTGAGAGCAGTGGTGATGAAATAATGTACAAAAAGTAAAGCGCCTGGCAGGGTTGGAAACCACGACCTACCGACCGTTTCCGCTGGGCCACCACTGCTCTCAATACTACGCTGCGCTACTTTCGGCCAGGCCTGACAAAAATGGTCTATAAACTTCCAAATACGCATAACTTTGTTTTGTTCTAGTTTCTTCGCCTACCAGCAATAAAGTTTTACGGGGTACAGCTGTTGCCTTTTGTTTTTCTTTTACTGTTAGATCATTGTGTAGGGATTATGTAAGGTAGAGTTGGAGGATAATCCCTCTTTCACCAAAGTAATTATTAATAATAATTTATATAAAGGAAATAATAATAATAAATTCATTTCTTGCAGGTAAACAGCACTCATTGCCAAATATAAATTAATACTAATTAATAGAAATCAAATATCATCTACCTAGCCTTTTCCCAACTATGTTGGGGTCGGTTTCCAGTCTAACCGGATGAAGCTGAATACCAGTATTTTACATGGAGCGACTGCCTATCTGAACTCCATAACCCAGTAACTGAGTAATACGATACCCCTTGGTAAGACTGGTTGTCAGACTTACGGGCTTCTGACGAACGTAACGACTATCAAAGATCCACAAATGACAGCCGGGACCAACGGCTTAACGTGCTTTCCGAGGCACGGAGGCGTCTCGGTATGTAAAGATGGTCATCCATCCACGGACCAACCCCGGCAAGCGTAGCTTCACCTGATAGATTGACCCGTGCGGCTGTTATTACGTAGCCACGAGCTACTCATAGACCTAATAGAAATCGAATATGATCAAATCACATAAAATTAAATCAAATAAAAATTTTAAAAAAACAATTAAAATTAAACCTAAATAAATTGAATAAATAAAATTGAACAAAAACAAATCAAATTAAATATAATCAACTAAAATTAAACGTTATTATTGTACGTAAAAAGGCAACATTTTGTGAAGTTTGTAGCAAAATAAATTATGTCTTCTTGCATGATTTATTTCACAACTAATTTTCTGTTTGAAAGTTTTCGGTAAGCTGATTTGCTGTGAGTGTTTGCATAGTACAAGTCTGACTACAATATTAATGTTTTAACTTTATTGAGTGGTAAACCACTTAACTGTCCACTTGATGGAAAGACTTTTGTCATGCAATCAATAGGTACTAGAGGCATCCCAGGTGAGTTGCTATCCCAAAGATAAAGCTGAATGTCTCATGCGCCTGCGATTAGACATATTCATACCTTTAAAGCCGGAACCAGCAAGTCTGTTTTGTGTGGTGATGACGGAGCCACAGTATAAATAAGTAACAATATTACAGAAAACTGACAGAAATGACGCGCTTCGAAATCTCAGTGATCAGTCGGTGGGACAGTATCGAGTGCCCGGCAGTTACGCGGACGCGGAAGGTTTATCTACCGACGGTAAAAAAAGCAATTTAAAGTACTTAAAAAACATGTTAAAAATATCCAACCGATGAGGGCTATTTAAACGCCCTCCATTTAGTGCGCTTGGTGTTGTGACGTGACAGTCTATGACAACAAACAAACAAGTGTCAAGTCAATGTCAAACACTCCTACAAAACATATTGACATTTTGATTGTTGTCATAGACTGTTACGTCACATCCGCTCTGCCCAATAGCGTCGCTTTTCAAGTATTTGAATTAACCACAGCTTTTTAGTACTTTAAAAAAAAAAAAATCTCGTTCAAAAAGAAATATTATTCAAAAATATTTATGAAGACATACCTAATTCTGAAGTAATAGGGTTTTTTAAAGAGAAATACTCGATCCTTAGAATCACATGCATATTCCCTATTATTTCAAGGTCACTGTCGAGATATAATACTGTTACTTATTTATATTGTGACGGAGCACCGTTAACGTAACATAAAAAAAAGATCTTTATTTTTTTACAACTTTTTGAATTGTGTTATTAAATTGCTAGTGGTCATCGTGCCAACGTCATCAAACCCGGAACTGCGTCACGTACCACCATGACCCTGGCTTTTTATCACTATTTGTTAATATTATGTGGAAATTAATAACAGATCCAAATATGGAAACTGTGGTCCGTCCGATTCATAGGCGATTTTCCGGCCAATAACCAAGAGGCCGTCAAATTGTTTGTGGTGTAATTAGGAAGAAATTGGCGAATTTATAGTTTACTGCTGAGTATTTGTAGACTGACGAATGTAAAAGTGGTCTACCATGCGATGGAAAAGTAGTGAATGGTTGGTTTAGCGACAGAAATACCATCACCCATCACCACCCACCATCTACACCACCTGGCACCTGCCATTTAATCTCTACACCACAGTTGGTTGCCTGGTAGAGAATGCCTAAGGCATTAAGTCCGCCTTTGTACCTCTTTTTTGAGTGCGGAAAGTTTAAATAAATAATAAATAAAACAGATACATATGGGCCTACCCAAACTCAAATTACTTAGCATGATCCACCGTTATGCCGAAAATACTGCAGCATTAATTTTGAAATAAATGTGTGTTAAAGTTGAGGATTGATGCTAGGTCCTAAGTTTGACGAAAACAGGATTACATAAAATTTTCTCTGTAGAAAAAAATCCAAAGTTACCTCTAAACCGAACTATAAACCGCTGGTATTTAAAAATACTTCAAATTAGATCATTAAACTTTGCATAATAACTAAACAAACTATAAAGCAGTCCTAATATTTTTTTAATTTTTTATTTCCATTATTTTCACAATAAAAAGCAATTACCCAAACTACTCGAGGTTTGGAGCCGCCAGCACCCCACTCCGTCTCACTCTCACTCAGGCCGCGAATAGTATGGTGCGAGCGAGATATAAAGTGAATTTGAGGTGAGGTAGTATGGGCCCATATAGGGCAGGTATGTTTAGACCCTTTTTGCTGAAGCGTTGCAAGTCTTGGAGACAAGTTCAAATGTCTCGTCTGCCTGTACTTTCACCAGTAGCACTCCAAATACAAAATTTCTTTCACAATCCGAAATATTTTGAAGAAAACTCCTAAAACATTACTTCTTGTATTTGAAAAAATCGTCTGCTAGACAACTGTATCGCAATGGATGTTGTTGAACTGTCCAAATGAATGGCATTGCTTGCTTGCAACAAATGGGTACGATTTCACGCATTTGTCATTGCTTCATTTTTAATTCTTTTTACCAATTGTGGTACAGCATTGCGATTCCGTAACCATCTCACCGTGAAAACTTAGGTGAAGTGAGCGTGGAGTGAGCTTCTGTCTTTGTCATCGATACCTACTGATGCTAAGGTAGTGACAGTTCAATCCAAGCTCACTTCACCTAAGTTTTCACGGTGAGATTGTTACAGAATAGCACAACTGTAATCTTATTCTAGGAGCATCGTCTTCACATACAATTATTTAGTTAATGTTTACAAAATTTAGTAAAACATTTTTTTAAAGAGTAACGGTGGAGTTTCGTGCCCATTCTTCTCCATACGAAAACTACCTTTTGGAAGGGGCAACTAGAATCAGTTCTATTTCTTTGTTTTTGACGTTCAACAATGCCGTTTGTGCCTATTTGAAATAAATTCTTTGACTTTGATGTTAGCACTTCCCCGGAACAGCTATTTTATAAGGACTCTTACTTTCACTCCAAAACGTCCCCAAAAGTGGGTCAGTGCTAAATTGTATGACGCCATCCCCAGATTTGAGAAGGTTCCTCTACATTAGCCGCTTCATAATAATACGGTATCAACAGCAAAGTAAACTAATGTTGGGACAATACATGATGTGTGTCAGTTACACAATGTATTAGATAACCATTACAATATCAATCAGTTTATAAACATAATCGTTAAATTGTAAAGGTGTGTCCAAACATTGCGCGGCAAGAGCGCGGCAACAACACGCGGCGTTTGCAGGACACATTTCTGCCGCGCTCTAGTGTTGACTAAACCGACGAATGTTTGCGTGGAAGTCCTGCGTGGCATATCCGAGACACGCCGCGCAATTCAGTTGCCATGAAAGCGGTTGCGTGTGTCGTAGTTATAGTTCGTCCAAACACAATTACTGACGAATGTTTGCTAGAAATGTTTGTGCGCGGCAGGTAGACAGAAGCGTTCGCGCACGGCAGTCGTCCAAACAAAGTGCGGCACGCCGCGCGTGGCAGCCGCGCACGAATACCGCTTATTGTTTGGACACACCTTAATAATGCTGTCAGTGTTTGTCTGTCATAATTTTGTTTGGTTATTTACTTTCTGGGTCTTGTTTTTAAATGGAAGTCATATTGTCCGCCTTCAATTCTTCTCTGGTCAATCAAACAGCTTAGCCTTTTTAACCATCCTTTAAAAAAGGAGGAGGTTCTATGTATTTTTTTTTTGTTTATGTACATCGATATTTTCTTCAATTGTGAACCGATTTACAAATTTCTTTTTTTGTTCGAAATGGTATACTTCCGAGGTGGTCCCATATAAATTGTATTAACTTTGCTTTCGTTGTTTTTGAGCTAGCTTCAATAATTACGTATTTTTCCCACTTAGTCTATGTAGACGACATTATATTTGTCTCCGTCACTGTTACTTACATAGCAGGTAGTGGTATTCGAATTTGTGTGGGGTTAGGTACCACAACTAAAAAGTGAAAAAAATAAAAACTTTTTAACTTTTTTTTCTGGAAGTCGGTTGTTTTTTTTTTTGTAAAAACTTTTCCCAACTATTTTGCGTTCGCAATTTGTTTGCCAAACATGTGAACAAACAAGAGTTTTAGGAAAAACCACTGTAATACCTACACATAGGTTCACTTTGCGCTATAACTTTATATTTTTTAATGACTTTTTCGACGGTACTAGTCAGTCTAAAATCAACTTTATTTACACTTGTATAAAGTTGATGTGAAATAACACCAATATTGGAAACAAGGAGTTAAATAGACCATTATTTTATCCTTCATTTGTATGGACAATTATTATTTTAATTATAAGTTATCAGTAGCAGCCCGGGGTCCGGATTTGGGCCCGGTTGATGGCAGGCTCGCCTCCTTTTACATATCACTCAAACATAACTGAAGAAATGAGGGTGTAGGTACTATAGATACTCTGCCTAACCCTTCGGGAAATACAGGCGTAATGTTATGTTATATTATTTATTTTACACCTAAATGCGACAAACGTGTTTCTGGAGGCCAAAGTAATGACGTCACTACAGCAACGAAATTGTCGCGTGCGTAGTAAAAGAACAGTATACACGTAATACGTAAGATAATCTAAAGATCTGAACTAGATAAGACATGGAATGTGTACGTAGCTTATCATGTTAAGCAGAATATGAACTATGTAAAGGACGCTTGGAATGGAATGTCAATGAAGATTACCATTGTCGCTTACAATTTGACTCGAATTAATACTGCCCTATTATGTAGTATTAATGCCATAATTATGCCGTGCGCTCCGTGTGGCAACACGTCGTGTTCTGGTTTGCAATTGGTCAATCGTCATCCTGAGGATGCCTCGTTGAGAGGTGAAACACGTGTCGATTTCTTACAGGGTTTTTTATGACTCTTGAAGAATAGTTAAACGGAATAGGTTACTAAATATATCTACGTCTATTGTATTTTATAATGGATTTCCGCAAAGTCACGGCTGAATCAATTAACTATCTGTGGTATCGAAACAAAAGTATCGATTACTTACATGTATTTATTTCTATCGAATCACCCTTAATCTGACCTCCACAACCTAGCATACAAATTGAATGAAAATGTGTGAATTAAAATTTCATTCAACTATCTACCTTTTAGGGTTCATGAGATTCAGCCCGCTGACAGACAGACCAACAGCGGAGGCTTAGCAAAAGGGTTCAGTTCGGCCAAAACCTTTCGGATGCGGAACCCTAAAAAAGTCAGAATTATCATAATCAAATTGATGTTAAATTGTCTTTAATTCCATTTATGTAAAACAGTGAGACGTGTTAAGTATTCCGTGAAAACATTTATGTCAAAGTTATACCTTAGTTATACACAAAGGAGTATGTCTATTATCACTAAGCTAAGAATGAACTGAGACAACAGTAATTAAAGTTCAATTTACAGTAAAATGATGCAATCTACTAATTGTCGGCGCCACCGCCGCCACACGACAAGGGTCACCACTTCGAAACTTAAGGATTTTAGTAGGACAGTTATGTATCTTGGTAAACGACTTTTATGTCGACTATCAAAAAAACATCTTGAGCTGGCTAAACAGGCCTATAAGATCCAAGTAGCTCAAGAATTAGTACCTAACCATTCATAATAACGAGTGAAAATCTTCAACCCAGCACTTCAAGGTTTATTCCATGCCTGTTTAAGTCCTGACAAAAAAGTTGAATAAACATAGCTATACTCCATTTGAAATAAGATTAGACATTTAGGGCCTTAACCACAAAAACTTATTGTTCAACGTGTGTCTACTGTCAGTTTTATGTCAAACTCCATACAGAAATGTCATGTTCAAAAGGTGTTTAGGCTAAACAGCTGATGAACACGGTTTTGTGGTAATAAGGTTAGGGGTTCTTTAAATGTCTAATCTTATTTCAAATGTAGTATAGGTAGGTAAAATGTCTGAATACACATAATAGTAACTAGAAGTAGCTTTTTTAATGATCTTTTTATTTGAAATGAAAAGTTTTGCAACATTCTGGATGTTAAGAGGCTAAAATGCCGATCGTAATACTTTCAAGATGTAAGAAGACTCATCACAAAGCCATCATCGTATTCTCTCTCTCATCAAACTAAGTAACACTGTATAAAATAATTGCTGGGAACAACTTTTATTTTTCTGTAAAAATCGCTACGACACAATTACTCACGCGAAGCATTGCAGGTTATGGGTGCACGCAACAGTACAGGGGGCCAGGTCTACTAATTTATAAACGTGTCAATGGTCTGACAGATTTGCCATACAAAATCTGTCAAAAACTCATCATTGTGAGACCATTTACACGTTTATAAATTAGTAGACTTGGCCCCAGGAGTCGTGACTGTTAGGGGATTTAAAGATAAGTTATAACATTTAAAACAAAAAAAAAGTGCGCGTCGTACTCGCGCACGAAGGGTTCCGTACCATTATCTATAAAAACGAGCAAACAAATCACGTTTGTTGTATGGGAACCCCCTTAAATATTTATTTTATTCTGTTTTTTAGTATTTTTTGTTATATATAAAAAAAGAATAATCAAAATCGGTTCACACATTCGAAAGTTCTGAGGTAACAAACATTAAAAAAAAAAAATTGACGAATTGATAACCTCCTCCTTTTTTTGAAGTCGGTTGAAAAGAAAGAAATAAAGAAAAATTGGTTTATTTGTCATAGAAACACCTGCATACAAAAAGATAATAGTACTTAATCTTATAAATCATAGATATACGGCTAGAAACGTGGTGACTACAGCTGAGATGCCGACTCATCATGTATTTTTATGTCATTATGATTTTTAGGGTTCCGTACCCAACGGGTAAAACGGGATCCTATTACTAAGGCGACTAGAAGAGACGAGAGAAGTCTGTCACCAGGCTGTATCTCATGAACCATGATAGTTAGACAGTTGAAATTTTCACAGATGTATAACAACAAACACTAAAAAACAGAATAAAATAAATATTCAATGGAGCTCCCATACAACAAACGTGTTTTTATAGATAAAGTACGGAACCCTTCGTGCGCGAGTCCGACTCTCACTTGGCCGGTTTTATTTATTATGCATACCTACACAATGTTCATATTAGAAAATGTGAGCAAGCGTTTCATATGAATAATAACATTAATGACATATGAATAAAGTTCATATTCGTATGATGAGACGATTACTTTACTTGGCAAAGTAAAGTCAAAGTGGGATCTGTGAATCTTGCCCTTAGAATGCGCCATACAATTTCCAGATGACGAACATTATAGAGACATACATTTATACATTTAATTATTTTTAAGTTTATTAGTAACAACATAAAAATCCACTGATCACTCTGTCTGCCAAGAATGCGTCATACAAACTAGTGTGTTCTAATTTGTTCTTAACAAGTACGTACAAAGACGTCAAACTAAGACGAAATAAAACCAAGACGGAGCGCTGCGAACAATAAATTGAAGCATGCTAAAACTACACCACCGCCCGGTGCATACACGCTCACACACACACACATTTACAATGACACTACAATCAAACTACACCAAACTAAGTGCACACATGTTTACGAAACCGGCCTCACGTCACTGTTGACAGCGCTCTGTCTTGGTTTTTTATTTGGTCTGAGACATCAACTAGCAAAAACATTCACGAGAAAATATTCATAAAAAAATTAATTAATTTTCGCATCTGTAGCTGTTGTCTTGGAGACAACAAATATTAATGGCCTTGAAGCCAGTTAATTACTTGGCAAAGTCGGGTAAAGAAGGACCAATCCACACTAAATAAATCCTTACTAATATAATATTATAAACTAGCTGATGCCCGCGACTTCGCCCGTGTGGATGTCGGTTATTATATACAAAAACCTTACTCGAGAACCACTCTATCCATTGGTGAAAACAGCATGAAAATCGGTGCAGTAGATTTCGAGTCTATCGCGTACAGGACGACAGACAGACGCGGTGGAGGACTTTGTTTTATAATATGTAAGGATGCGAAAGCTAGTTTGTTTGTTTGTTACGCTTTCACGCTAAAACAGTTGAACGGATTTGGATTAAATAGGGCACAGGAGTAGGTAGACCTTGTCCTGGAATAGGACATTTTTATTCTGATATTCCCACGGGATCGACTACGCGGGTGAAACCGCGGGCGCCGCTAGTTATACATAAATGCGAAAGTATAAAACTCTGTCTGTTACCATTTCACGTCTTAACGGCTGAACGAATTTCGATGAAATTAGGCCCTCAGGTAGACCATGACCTAGGTTTGGTTACATAGGATACTTTTTATTCCAATTAAAATCGAAATCATGAGCGAAGCCGCGATAAATTGATTGATTAATTTGTTTTTAGTTGTTGTTACGGAAAAATAACTAAGCGCCATTGTAGACACGGTACTTTTAGAATCACCGATAAGCAATTTGTCGCTTTTCAAAATCTTATATTTATTTTTACTTGTCTTTCCAAAACGCGAGGCAGCGTTGATGCAGTCGCGAAATCGCCGATGCTAAAATTATTGTGTATGCTATGGCCCTTAAACGGACTTGTTCAAGAGTAGTCTCAAGTTGACAACACTCATGGAGAAACGGAAGTCGCAATGCAATTGATTGAATTGAATTTTGGTCAATTGCGGAAGTAGCAACCCAAATGGTGGGAAAGGATTTTGACTGTGGATAGTAAAATAAATATTACGGATACACACAACACATAACATGAGGTCCTGGATTTGATTCCTAGGTTGGACACAAAGTCCTGTCAGGGGTGCGGCGAATGTACAAGTATCTCCCGGAGCCCCGACTCAGTAGAAGTAGGAACCGTGGGGTTTTAGTCGGTAGAAGTCCGATATTACCCTCCGTTCTCGCAGATCGAGGATATCCACGAGGATAAACCCAAGAAAAAAAAAAAAAAGTACAGGCTAAGTGTTATTGGGTTTTCCCATCTGAAATTGTTCAGTAGCAGCTCGGAGTCTGGATTTGTGCTCGGTTGATGGCAGTAGGCTCGCCCCCCATTAAAAAGGGATTTAAACATAACTGATGAAATCTGGGTGTACTATTAGGTAGGTACACCTCTGCCTAACCCTTCGGGAACTACAGACGTGATGTTATGTGTATACATATTTAAATTGGATTAAAAAAATATATACAAAATGGATAACTTATGCAGAGACAAAAATGAACCCCATCCCAGCACAAACTACAAGTGTAAAATTCTAAGCTATGAAATATTTACAAATTTTCTTGAAAGAAACTTGGTAAACTTATCCTTCCTGAGATAAATTTAATTTCCACGACTTTTCAACAGGAAAACAACAGCTGAACCATTTCACCTTCAAAACTCCATTAAAAAGCTTCAAGTTCAATGTTAGACTGTAAACATTTCAAATAATGGACGTCATGCACACTGAAAATATTTACACGGCCTTTAAAATGATTTGATACTCATACAAAAAGAACTGAAAACTATAGTTCAGAAATTAAATGGTAACAAAATGATCTTGTAAACGCCCTATACACAGCGCCGGAGTCGATCAAAATACGTATTCTATTACAGTCGCGCGCTGAGCCCTAACGAATATAGACGTGCCCATTGATATAATTGCTAAATTCTAAATTTATCCCCCGCAATACGTTGTACATGTAAAGAGAATTGATTGCGCGCTCTATGATGTCCGGTTTTAAGAATTCGCGTAAAAATTGCTGGCAAATAGCCTAGCAAAGTGAAGTGTAATGTGCTAGAATATATTTGTTTATGACGTGTTAAATGTTACAGCTAATATAGTAAACATTTCGTGAGTCCAAACTAAAAGAACACTTAATCAAAATAAACAAAAAAAAATTGACAGAAGTTGCCAAAACAAAAGTGTTGATTCAAATTCAAAATAAAAACAATTGACAAGCAATGGCGTCTACACCAGATTTGCCAACCCCGAGTGGTACCCCTGAGGATACGCCCACGACCTCGCCAGCACCTCAAGATGTAAACAAATTCAACTGGCTGAAGAGAGCCCAGGCTGCAAGGAACAATCCCTTCGTAAAAGCAAGACCTTCGCTTACCCGGGAGAGCTCTACAGCAGAGCTGTTCTCCAGAGAAAACTCCAGTCCAGACTTATTCCAGAGTTCCAGATTAAATCTTTTTGACACTGATAGAACACCAAAACCTGAAGTTAATGCTAATGGATTTAAAAAGGTAATTTTGGAAACATTTTCGTACAAAACACTTATATAAAATATCTCATGGTGTCTTAGACCATCGCCATCGGTTTGTTTGAGTAAAAGTAAGTGTATCATGGATTAACTGATAAGAATCTTAAGGATTTAATAGTTATAGAGTAAACAGCCTCTGTTTACATCTCTCTCTTGTAATCTAGATAATATTTTTCTGCTCTCAAAATTTTAATATTCGTACGTGAATATTTAGTTTTACACTGAAAAATTCAATCACCGGAATGTTTGACGAAATGATTAGCTCTGCTTCAGTAAATGTAATAAATAAATATTAAACTTCTATAACGTTAGTAGCCAATCTTTTCGGGCATTTAGACTGAAACATCTAAGTTCAATTAACACCACAGTGTTGAGTATAGCTTCAGAATTGAGGAATAACTATCAAATTAGAATGCGGGTCGAAGGAATGAGAATAAGTTTAAAGCCAAATTGTATAGACTTGTAAAAGAAGTCAGAGGCCCCAGACAAAGTGACATTCTATCAGCGATAACGATGATGGAAAAGGTAAAAATGTATAGGACTGACACAAGCTATCGAACAGCTATGTCAATCATGTTGAAAGTCGTTGTAGAAATACGAAACGGTTTAGAAGCGATTGTCACTTGTCTAGGCCCTTAGGTCAAAAGAGCCCACCTTTGATCTGACCGCCGACCAGTATTCGTTTACTGTAGAATAATTAAAGACCTCCTAACGATTACTTCAATGAGCGATAACGGCGAGATATAAGGCAGTCGTATTGGTGATACTATCCATTTAATAAAGTCACCTTTTAAGATAATAACAGGGTTTAATAGTTTGCTGAAGCTGAAGACCTATCGAGCAATAGTACGCCACAGACTAGGTACCTGCAGTATTGTCTCTCATTCTGCCTTAAATCCATCTAAAGGTTGTCTTACAAATATCGATCGCTTTTCGCGATAAGACGGCCATTTTACGTGTATGTTATTTTTCTATTCATTTATATCTGTAATGTATGGTGCAGGTATACAGTGTGTCCGGACATGGACTAGCGATATTCTAAATACTTAAATATTAGGTTCATTAAATACAACTTTGATTAAACAAAAAATTAATGATTAAGTTTCTTTTTTTTATTGGTTTCCTGTTTAGAATTCCGACAATTGCCTTGCAAAAAGCACAAAGCTTGCGCATTCGCCATGTTCAAACAACAATAACTCTTAAAGTATTAGACATACAGTTATGTTGTATTGTAGCTTAGCTCAAAAACTGTCGATTTAGTAAAAAAATAAAAAAGTTGTCGGGGTGCTTTTGTAGTAATTAACAATTATTGGTTGAATTGCATAAGTTTTCTTTTTTTTCGACATACACCTTTTTGCAATAGTTATGGAATTGTGAACACATTGCTTTGTAATGCAGACAGTAGACAATATTATTGCCTTTCAAATAAGCCTATTTTTATCTTAGTATGACTCAAACTTTGAGAGATATGATTTATTTTGTAATAATCGCATAGAAAAATATTTCAACAAAAAAACAAAATGGCTGCCACATAGCAGGGAAGTTTATTGGAAAGCTTAGACTGTAGTTGTACTTGAAAATAATTTATAGTTAAGTATTTAGAATTTCGCTAGTCCATGTCCGGACACACTGTATATAATAAAGATTATCTATAATTTATACCGATCTATCTTGAGATCTATCTAAGTAAAACTTTATATATCATAATAATGAATAAAACATTAGCACTGGTCGTATGATGCACAAATTAATTACGCCTCGTTGATGATACTCATTATACAAACTAACTAACTCTGTAACTTTGTAACTGGAGACGGTGGGGTTTATTTATAAACGTTGCATAAAGTTAAGTGACGTTCAAACGTCAAAATGTATGTAGTTAAACATTCGCTAATCAATTTTTTTATTTAGTTATTTGGAAACACAAACAATTGTACAATGTGTGTTACATTAAAATATGCTAAGACGTATGGGTAGGTAAATGTCCAATCCACAACGTTTCCACAGATTACTTGTATACATTATGAATTAGGACGGTAAGTACAATTACACTTAAATACTATCTTAATCATTTAGCTTAGGTACTAATCAAATTAAATGTTGTTTTTAACCGTCACACAAACTTCTTTAAGCAACGTTTATAAATAAACCAGGATGACACCTCAGACCAAATAAAAAACCAAGACGGAGCGCTGCGAACAATACAGTGAAGCATACTAAAACTACACCAACGCTCTGTGCATACACGCTCACACACACACATTTACAACTATTTACAATGACACTACAATCAAACTACACCAAACATGTTTACGAAACCGGCTTCACGTCACTGTTGAGAGCGCTCTGTCTTGGTTTTTTATTTGGTCTGAGGATAACACTAAATCAGTCAAGTTTAAGGCCAAACGTTAAAATCCTACATTGCTTACATACAAATTAGTCTCAACAAACCCTAGTCTGCCACAACGCGGCTCTGAGGACCAATTTCCATAATTTTAAACCGATTAGGATCAGACTTGGGAAAAATTTTCTGCTCGGTTTGGTTGGTGGTAGGGCTTGTTCTAAGTCCGCCTGGTTAGCTACCACCATCTTATCTAAGTCTGTCGCCTTAGCAATAATGTTAACAGCATCGTTGTGTTTCGGCAGTTAGAGGTGAAATAGCCAGTTCCTCTGTGGTTCAGGATTCCGGGCCTGATCATCACTTACCACCAGGTGCGATGCAAGCTAAGATATTCGCCGTTGAAGATACAAAAAAATAGTCGGGAGTTCTAACACGACGATTTAGTTTAAATGGCTGATTTGAATGTTCTTGAGTTGGGCTGACAACCTCACACTGAGTCGTAATAGGGTGGTAACAAGGCCCCCTTTGGAACATCTTTGATGGTGATGAAGATGGATGAACGCACTCACTTCTGAAGACGCTATTGTAAACTAGATCTAGAAGATAGACCAACTGTTTTAAAACATATCCGCTTCTGCTTCGCACGGTTCTTACGACTTGACAAAACATTAATATTTCTTAATTTTATGTAACTTTAATAGTAACGTATAAATACATAAACCTTCCGGAATAAATTCTCTAAACTATGGTGAAAATCTCATCAAAATATGTTGTATGGTTAAGAAAAACAACGCGGTTAAACAGACAAACACGAAAATCGAGTTTAATTTATATGTATAGATAGAAGATTAACTGTACTTTGCTCGGGACTTTGTCTGCGTTTTTTTTTGTATTTTTCCATACAAATATTAATGAAAAAGCCTATTTCCTCCTCCAGGTCCCCCTATCTGTCAAGTTACATCATATGATCGGTTCAGTGGTATAGGCATGAGAATGTAACACACGAGCATATGGATTTTGAGGGTAGCCTATGTCAGAACGGGATAAAGGTGTAGGTATTTAAAAACTGTTTGAATCTGGTACGTATTTATTTTTATTTTTGGCCTGTGTTGTCCCTCTTCAGGGCAAAGCCCTTCCTTTGTTCTTTCTAGTCCTCTTTGTAATGAGCTAGTTTGGAGCAATCCTGTCCGTACGCGTCAAAATCGTCTCTCCTGGGTCATTTACTATTTACAATCTGTTATTTACTTTCAATAAAAATCTCTTCCAATTTCGTTGGTTTTGTTTCGCAATTAAGGACACTCAACGACAAAATAGAAGTTTTATTGATAAAACGCCTATGGGCATTTAGAGTCCCTCAAAGTGTTAAGCATTTATTAATAAAATAAAGGGTCTAATCTCTGAGGCGTGTCTTTAATGGGCTTTTCAAGTTGAAATATTTGTACCATAATCTTATGCGGTAAAGAAATCATTCAACTTTTTCAATCGGCACCTCATACAAAATTCATGTTCTATTCAAAACTCTTTACTTACCTACTATAAACATCAGTATAAACTCCGAAGCGCGCCAAACACTTCAATGACTTGTTAGTTTACCTCGTATTGAATATTTTTAGATGTTAGGGATATCATAATATACCCGCAAGGCTGAGTAATTGTATTAACTGCGTTGTTGATAATTTTAATGAATGTTGCACCTGATTGTGAAGCTTTGGTTTTTTTTCCGCCGCATGGGACTGGCGTGGTTGGAATAAGTGATCGCTATACGGGGCTTATGGGACTTAGTCTGATATCGAGTGTGGTGTTCAATGCTCATGCCTTCTCTGAATAAGAAGAGGCGATTGCCCTGTGTTGGTACAAGAATAGGCTTGTATATCAGACAAATAAAAAACCAAAACAGCGCTGTTAACAATACAGTGAAGCATGCTAAAATTACACCTCCGCTCTGTGCATGCACGCTCACATGCACATATTTACAATCAAACTACACCTCACTAAGTGCACAGATGTTTATGGAACCGGCCTCACATCACTGTTGACAGCGCTCTGTCTTGGTTTTTTATTTGGTCTGAGGCTTGTTTTATCATTATTTATTATACAGTATGTTAACTAACAGAGGGCGTTCCCGTTAACCCGCAATAGTATACCATACATACAAGCTAAAAAAAATATTACCATTAAAAAAAATATGTTTTTTTTTATTTTTTATAATAAAATATTCACAAAAAATATTAAACTGATACGTAAAAGAAACACTCTGTACACGCGCACTTGTCCTTCAAAGTAAGTACGGCAATGTCGCAATTTACCTATGAATGACGAGCCGCGTGTGCGGCGATCTGATTGATGCGCCTAGCCCCGCCCCCTGCTCCCCGAATGTCCACAGGATTTGTCCACCTAATTTTAGTCGGAACTAATCTCGCGCACATACCGGATGTGCATTTATTTTCGCATTGCAACATCTTGTCTCCTTTCGTCATTCGTGTGTGAAAAATGCCGCGTTATCAGTTCAGTGGTCGGGAGTATGTTAACATGGTGCATATTTAAGCTGAATTTAATTGTGTGATGGTGCTTTGAGGATCCCAATGCACAATTTAATGCGACGAGTGCACCAAAACAACCGTCAGCGATTGCAACAAGCAATGTGTAGAGAGAGAAGGTTAGCATATTGCGCAGTTCAAAATCTAAGTAAGTCTTTAAACATTATTTAAATGTGCCTACCGTGCGTACCTAAAACCTTTTCGAAAAAAGAAATAACACTAAGAAACGACTGTGCCACAAAATAAATAAGATCAGAAAGCCCACTCTTTGCTAAAACTACTTTTATACTCAGGGAGTACCTACCCCGTACAACGAGCGTATTACTTCTGTGGTGTTACACGATTGCTATTAAGTAATTTATTACGAATGCAACTGCATAAAGTAAAAGTTTTTTTTTTTTTTCATTTCGATGTCATTGCAGAAAACATTACAAAACGTTAGACAGTGATTGCTAACGTGCAATACTTCATTATCATTTAAAAGCTAGTCTAAAACTGAGATTTAAATGAAACTTTCTCTAATACTTAACCGCACATTATTTATGAGCGTAGTTACCTACTACGTTATTTATTTTTCTAATTACTTTCTTATTAGCACTGTAAGGCACCGGAGTCACCGATCTGAGTGAATAGGTAAGACACATTCTTGTACTTGTTCCATGAGTGGGCCTTCTGTACTTTTATCTGTTTATTTTGTGGCCGCGAACCCGCGACCGACGCGACGTGTCGGCAAAGCGCTGCCGACGCGCCACCCCGTGTCCATTACTCGGCTGCTGCGATCAGAATAATTCGCTGTACTCTGTATTCTAATATGATTGAAACGTGGCTTAGATAGGTACATGAATTTATGTTTTTACTGTTTGCGAATAGGTTATTACAAGCCCAAGGGGCCTCAGTGACGCGTTCCTTTGTCAGCCGGGCATTTGAGACGGGTTGTTAAATCAAAACATACATAAATGTTTTATTTTACTGAAAACAACACGACGCACAGTGGAACGAATGTATGGGAGCGGTTGGACGTAGACATGTCCGAAAAATAAGAGTAAAATTATGACAAACTAATGATGCCATCTTATTCGATTACTTAATGCCTTCATAAATTGTGGTGATGAATTTCTTCATAACTCCCATATTTCGGGAGTAATTTGAGAAAATGTGAAATTTTACTATGAAAATGAGTGTATTGAGCTCTCTCCCTCCTGATTCCGGGCTTGTTTCAAGTAGCGGTCTCTAATATCGTAATGCTATTACTAAGAGCTATATTTAATACTAAGACACATAGTGCGCCAAATGTGCACTTTCTGGGATAAAAGGAAATGAAAATTTAAAAAAAAAAACGTTTTTTCCCCATTTGTATTTACTTTAAACCGCAGACAGACTTATTAAGAGGTCTATAAATATATTATATATATACAGAAATATATATTAACAAAAATATTCACAAGAACTGATGAGAGTATGACTTTTAAGTAAGTTGATAATAAATTACCTAGTTTCATTAAAAGTACAATAAATAATTAAGATGTAAGCTCTAATTTACTAAGTTACACATTTTAAAACAATAACATCATTTAATTATCTTCGTCATCATCATCATCATCAATTAATTCAAATTCAGAATCGATGTCCGCTAAATCATTTATGTTAACAAATTCGATATCACTTTTCTCAGAATCCGTAAGCTCATAAAATTCCTTAAAAGAAGATTTTTTTACAAACTTATTTCCTTTTGGACGGATACTTGTAACAAGTGGATCAGAAGACAGTAAAAGATTGTGCATAATATCTTCATTGCATGAGATACTGCTATGCTTTCGAGAATGCCCCTCTCTATATTTTCTAAAATCTTTATTTCTAGCCTCAGATGCCTCTTCGGATAGAAAACCAATGGGCACAATTGACATGTTCTGAACTATGTCTGGCCCATGCATTAAAATTTTATGAAGTGAAGAAGGCATATAATACCATGGGTATAACTCCACGTAAAGCTTAGCAGTATCAAAGCAGAACTCTCGGAATTTAGTTACGTTGATCTTCTCTCCTGAGGCATGGCTCTTAGGGACACAGAAAAGGATATGGGGCTTTTTATAAAATAAAAAAAACCTACTGTTCACGAGGGATAGAAACATGTTTGACAAATTCAATATTACCGCGAGAGAAGCTAGTATGGAATATGGCTCACCCCTTAAGACATGGGACTTAACGTAACTGTGTCATTGTGCGTTTACTATACATCACTACCTACCCCTTACATATTTGTTTAAAGCACGGAAGACGTTTTAAAAAAATATGTGTTATGTACTACTAAAGAATCTTATCTATTGCTTAATCGTGTTTTCAATCAACAATTTTCACCTCTAACCTTTCCCTTAAAACAAATTACAAATACAAATATTTGTTCTACCGTTTGTTAGTATTCTGCGACCTTGTCCGCCATTAGAAACACGATACTTGCTTGTCACGGCGTCGTGACACGTCTCAGCCGTGGTGGGATACGTTCGGTGCTTAATTACTATCGCTGACAGTCACTAATTTATTTCTAGATACAAAGCTTGTTTAGCTGTAAGGTTAAAAATAAATTGGACAAATAACAAACGCCTCTAAATCATGTGGGGACACTGGGGACACTTAAATGAAAACACTGGCTATACTAGCGTAAAAGCTTTTTTTTAAATCCTGCTATGTATATCCAGTTAAATTAGTCACTGCAAGATCACACAGATTTTTCTTAAAAGCATAGCATCTATTCCGGTCAGTTCAGCGGATTTAGTGTAGTTTTCAAAAAATCTCCTTGCCGAGTTGCCATTGTTGGTGGATCCACTGCCTTGTTTCACAACATCGAGAAGTAAGCCCGTTTCTCTTCTTACAGCCTCTTGAACTCTTTTCTTCCTGTCATCAACTTGCCTTTTTGCTATATCACCCCTTACTTGCCATGATTTTATGTCTAATTTGTAGGAAATGTGTAATAAGCATTCCATTGAGCGAATCCAAGCGTGAAGGGTGCTTAAGCTATATTTATACATGTCCTCGTTTGCGTGTTTATCTTTGATTAACTCTAAATTATTCATTTCTTTAGGACAAGCCTTGCATATGTCACACACTGAAGCTGCTGTATTGGATATAATGGAATGAATTTTACCATCAATCATTGTCAACAGCAGTTGGTGTTTGACACTAATTCCATCAGTGATGGTGGATGGAGTTAAGGCTTCAATCTCTGCTTCGATTTCAGCCATCTCTCTCTGCACATTTTCTTTGGTTTCCTTTATAAACTTAAACAATATTGGCCGGCAAAATGAAGTGGAAGATGGTCGCTCGTTTTCCCAAATTGTTACACCTTTTGAGACGAGCCGCAGTGGTACAAGACTAATCATAAAATTACTAGCAAGATCGATTTGCTCATCTTCACTCGTCCTTTGATGATAAATGCTTTGGCTAGATGATCCGTCAAAACCCCATTTGCTGGTCAATACGAGCTGTTGATTGGGATCAACAGGGGTTTCTAACGACCTAATAAGTCTTCTTGAGGTTAAATCCATCAAGGCTTGTAATTTGATTTTTGCAGAGCTCTCTGTAACTGTGAGATCTTCTTTGGCCGGATAGCACTTAATTTTTTCTTTAACCAACATGTAGTAACTCGGGTATTGAAGAGCTCCTTCTTGAGTGTTGAAATCCCGAAGAGTGTTATAGCGCCATTTCGATAAGTTCATCGATACATAAAGAGCCAATGCCTTCAAAGGGGATATTTCCCGTACCTGAATTGATTTACCTTCAATGAAGGCTTTGATTTTTGAGGCCTCTTCTGGATTCTCCGTCAAGTATTTCATAACATAAGCTGTATCGCTTTGTCCTGCCTTTTGAAGCGCCCTTTCGGCCGAAAACATAATTTCAGCGCTGCTACTGCTGCATGAAAGACTATCTTCAGTGGTGCGTCTTCTTTTTTGCCGGTTACTAAGGTCCTCAAAAGATTTACGAGGACTAGGATGTGTACAAGTTGAAGCATCAGATTTAGCAGGAGAAATTATGGGCTCGATGACGTCACTTATATTTTCTGTAGAAGGTTCCATATTTTCATTCTGTAATTCCGGCCATTGAATTGCAGCCTGTAGCCAAATCTCATGTTTCTTCCGAAACTTATCTGTGCTTCTTCCAGACTGTGTCCATTTTGCATAAATGCGGTAGCAAAATCGACGACACCAGTCTTTTAAACTTGTTTCAGCACTTTCACATAACTGAACACAACTGTTATCTTTTAAAACACTGAACAAATAGTTAAAGTCGCGTAAATCTTTATGTGCGCGTGCGCATAAAGCAACGTGAATATCAAGATTTGTATTAAAATTTGGAAAATACATTGCGAGATTAGCTTGGATACAACGAGGTGTAAATCAACACTGATTTTAAAGTTACTAATAGTGACCTATTTATATAAAATCCAGGTATCCCAGGTATCCTTTGTTAAATATTGCAAGGTAATTAGTTATTGTGATAATTAGTAAATGATGCATGCTAAATTAGTGTATTAAGAGCCATTTAGTAATTAAATAATAGCAATGTTCTTATCAGTAATCATTAGTGCATCAGTTTTATATGTAAACCTTAAGTCCCTAATTATATATCCTAATTAGCTTATATCTTCTCTAATTGGCTGCTCAGAAATGTTATTGTAATAAGGTAAACCTTTAGAAAAACGGTTTTAATCAACAAAATAAACAAAAAATTAAAAAATTGTGTTATAAAATAAACATCACTCTTTATCCCAGAAAGTGCACATTTGGCGCACTATGTGTCTTAGTATTAAATATAGCTCTTAGTATTAGCATTATGATATTAGAGACCGCTACTTGAAACAAGCCCGGAATCAGGAGGGAGAGAGCTCGATACACTCATTTTCATAGTAAAATTTCACATTTTCTCAAATTACTCCCGAAATATGGGAGTTATGAAGAAATTCATCACCACAAGTTATGAAGGCATTAAGTAATCGAATAAGATGGCATCATTAGTTTGGCATAATTTTACTCTTTTTTTTCGGACATGTCTACGTCCAACCGCTCCCATACATTCGTTCCACTGTGCGACGCTGTGTTTTTCACTGTCTTTCCGCTCGTTTTCCGGTGATGCAAGGTTGCATAAATCAAAACCGTTGAGCCCCACTGTTGCATATTTGCATCAGTTGACTCACGCTATTAAAATCTCTATTTCTACGGAGTAAAGGGCTAATATCGTCTGTGGAAAGGTACAGTATTAATTTTGCCGCCTTTACCAAAGTCAGCGCTCGCCATTCAGTGCCGTCACGCCGCCCGCCCCCCGCCCGGCCGGCCGGCTCGGTGAGAAGCTCGCTCGGCATCGTGCGCGCGCGAGAACAAAATTGCGACGTTGCCGGTTTGGGCTACGCCACTACGCTAGGTATTCCGCGTTAGTATTTTGATTTTAAACAGGTCGTTTCGAATTTATTGCCAATTTAGTTTTTTTTTTTATTCGGATTTTTTTTAACTCATTTTTATACGCTGATATTTTTATTTGAATCTATTAATGATATAGATTATCGAGTTTAAGGGAACGCCCTCTGTTATTTAACATACTGTATACTAGCTGATGCCCGCGTGGATGTCGGTTATTATATACTAAAACCTTACTCGAGAACCACTCTATCCATTGGTGAAAACAGCATGAAAATCGATGCAGTATTTTTTTAGTTTATCGCGTACAGGACGACAGACACGCGGCGGAGGACTTTGTTTTATAATATGTAAGGATATATAATTATTTATATACAACGTGTAACGGAATTAACGCAAGAGCTCATACACCCCAATTAGAATATTAAATTATAAGACTAAAATAATATCTGTAATTTAATTTAATTAAACCACACCTAGTTATTTTTTGTAAAATAGACGTCCTGACTAAACATGAAACGAGGATAGCTATGAGCGTATTACAAATTTGGTTATGCATTTAAATAGGCTTTATATAAAGGCTTAAATTTCCTTAAATTAAATATTTTATTACCTTGTTATGACGCAGTGGTTCTAATTTCAGTTAAATATAAGATTTTTTCATGAAAAATTAACATATATAAATAATTACGGAAATCGATTCAGAAGCCGATTCTGAGCAAACTGCTTTCAGGTCTTGCGCTTATTCTGTTACACGTTGTATATATACAGGGTTACTGGTAACTCGACGTATTCCTTGCAGGACGTCATAGTAGGGTTAAAATGCAACAAATTAAGCCACCAAATGTTCTACCGAAATTCAGTAGTTTTTGAATTAGTTAAGAGTTTTAGTTTTTTAATGAAAAATCCCAGATTAAATCATTTGAAACCAATTTAAAAATGATTTACGGCGCGACTGTACTGAAATTTAAGTTATTATCATAGTTGACGCCGTAGCAGACCTTTGTTAATAATTAAAACTTCAATAATGCCTAAAACTTTGGCAAATATCACTAACAAAACATTAAATTTTTTGTAATTTTTGCTATTACTTCAAAAACTAAAACTCTTAACTAATTCAAAAACTACTGAATTTCGGTAGAACATTTGGTGGCTTAATTTGTTGCATTTTAACCCTACTATGACGTCCTGAAAGGAATACGTCGAGTTACCAGTAACCCTGTATAATTTATAAGAAGGGACAAACAAGGAAACGATGCATGGACTGTGTGAAAGATGATATTATGGCTAGAAGGCTATGGGTGCATGAAAGCTAATAGGAATATTGGGAAGAAAATATCATAATGTGACACCTCAAATTAATTGGGAATTTAGGGGTATGAGGAACAGGGTTTAAAGTTCACTCATCCACCATAGAAAAGGGAGGATCCTCCGACCAGACGGGTGTTGTGTCTAGCGTGTAACTGCCCGATTCTTGTCTATATGTTCATTGCGCGGTAAACTCTAATTGCGCGATGCAGGATTTATATGACGTCGGGGTTTTTGTGTGACGTCAGGTCTTTGATGCGTAGTTCGCATGTGGCGATGTAGATGCCGCCACAAGATAAAGGCAGGAGGATCCTCTGACACTTTCTTTCTAATTTTCCTCTACGACCAACATGTTACATTCCATGGTCGGACATGTTGTCGTCGAAAAAATATAATACACTCGGAATCGCGACATTCAATCTCGGGAGACAGAACGTGTCATTTACGAAATGTCTGGTTCAGCTTTGCCCCACGGGATCAGAACATGTGTGTAGTTTCTATTTTTAATTAAATTAATAATTGTAACCTGAGCTATTTTATTATTATATCTGTACTGATAACTTTACTGACCAGGTGAAAAGATCAAGGTTTTTCTGGGATTAACGTAGCATTATGTTACTATGATTTTCTTAATAAATGAATCGAAATCGGAGGAGCTCGTGGCTAACTAATAACAGCCGCATGGGTCGATTCATCAGGTAAAGCTACGTTTGCCGGGTTTGGTCCGTGGATGGGTGACCATCATTACATATTGAGACTCCTCCGTGCCTCGGAAAGCACGTTAAAGCGTTGGTCCCGGCTGTCATTTGTGGATCTTTGACAGTCGTTACGGGTCGTCAGAAGTCCGAAAGTCTGACAACCAGTCTTGCCAAGGGGTATCGTATTACCCAGTTACTGGGTTGTGGAGATCAGATAGGCAGTCGCTTCATGTAAAATACTGGTATTCAGCTGCATCCGGTTGGACTGGAAGCCGACCCCAACATGGTTGGGAAAAGGCTAGGCAGATGATGATGATTTTCTTAATAAATGACCAAAATAAACATAAAATAACATCACGCCTATATTTCTCGGAGGGCTACGCAGAGGTGTACCTATGTACACCAGCCATTTATGTTAATTCCCATGTAATAGGGGGCAAGTCTGTTACACAAATCCAGACTCCAGACTAAGACATTTCTGATGGAAAAACCCAATAACACTTGTCCGACCCGGAAATCGTACCCAGCATATCATGCTCAGCAGCAGTAGCGCTCGTCTTTATAATGTTCTGTGAGCGCTTGAGACTTCTACTAGACCAACATAAACCATCATCTGCCTAGCATTTTCCCAACTATGTTGGGGTCGGTTTCCAGTCTAACCGGATGCAGCTGAATACCAGCATTTTACATGAAGCGACTGCCTATCTGACCTCCACAACCCAGTAACTGGGTAATACGATACCCCTTGGCAAGACTGGTTGTCAGACTTTCGGGCTTCTGACGACCCGTAACGACTGTCAAAGATCCACAAATGACAGCCGGGACCAACGGTTTAACGTGCTTTCCGAGGCACGGAGGAATCTCGATATGTAAAGATGGTCACCCATCCACGGACCAACCCCGGCAAGCGTAGCTTAACCTGATGTATCGACCCGTGCGGCTGTTATTACTTAGCCACGAGCTCCTCACTAGACCAATATAAATGCTGTCCAAAAACTCTAGTCCTGATTCCTAGCGTCTGTGTTGGTCATTTACAAATTTTGCGCACTAAAGTTCAATTGTAACGGATTATACAATTTAGCCATGCCAAACACGTCTACGCTTTGTTAGTGGAACTCGTAAAGATTAATTTTAGACTAAACCGAGGCACGTGGTCCCGTTTTAAGCGCGGTTGTACACCACGCTCATTAGTTGGAAAATGTAAACCACATTTGTATATTTTTGGATGATAAACATGTTTGAATGGGGCCAGTTTATTTTTAACTCATTTACTTTTAAGAAAGTTTTCCTTAATTCTCTCTTTATTTCTTTAACTCGTGTTAAATAATTTTATTTTAATTTCAATTGACATTCTGTTATTTATTTCGTTGATACTTACCTAAATACATTAATTTGATCTCCTCATGACTAACATAATTTTTAAGATAATTGATAATACTAACAAAATATGGACCTAAAAGTCTGACATAAACAAATTTTATTTTTATTAATTACCTTTTTGGTAATTATATTTTCGAGTCGTTTGGGGTTGAATTTGAAACCCTCGGGCCGTGGGGTCCGAGTGCTCATGGTTTGTTCAACGAAATTTCCAAACGGCAGGTTGACACTTCCCGTGACCCAAGGGCTGGTTTTTACCTTGGCCAGAGGCTAATCATTGGCATACAACGTTGTAATGCCGCCAGTCTTTTGGGTACATTATCAGTGACAGCGATACAGAGGAATTTTTCGACGCCATATTTTAGTTTGTTAAGTAATAGTTTTAGTTTGGTTAGGATATTATACTTTGAATTTTAATAATCTTTTAGTTAAGTTAGTTTTGAATAAAATGATTACCTAGTGTTCAATTAGTTTTTTTATGTTATACGTATATTTCGTGCATAACGTTGCCCGCCCACATATGTTTCTATAGTCAGTTGTACTTTTTTAATGAAAACTGTGTGTATATCTTTTGGTTTTCCCCCAACTATAATAAACAAGTAAACATCGATGTGTAAATATTTATTTTTGTGGGCGTGATAAGAAATGACTGTGACCACATCAACATTTGACATCAACATCTATGTTTCGAGCAGCGACACTTGTATTCTGCAGTATCCGGTTAGACTGGAAGCCGACCCCAACATTGTTGGGAAAAGGTTAGGCAGGTTGACTATCAATTACAATCTAAATGATTTTGAAGGATTTAGCTAATACATATGATCAAAAAATTTGTCTGCTCAACAACGCAAATAACGCAATGAATATTGTTGAACTGTCAAAATGAAATCTATTGCTACTGATAGTGTTCACAATTACCCCGCAGGTTAAGAGGGCTTCCCATCGAATCTTGTTAAAGTGAAACCTAGTAGGTCGGCATTTACAGAATCAAAAGATAGCTTATCTTTGTAGGGAACTAAAGGTCAACTGTAATTAATGTAATACTAATGAGCTTTCTTGATAAGAAAGATTATATTTAGTCATGTTTTATAGTTATCAGTAGTGTCGTAGCTTATTAAAAAGTTTGCGCATCAGAGAGTCTAGACAAGTGACAATCGTTTAAAAGCGTTTCGTATTTCTTTCTACAACGACTTTCAACAGGATTGACATAAGCTTTTCGATAGCTTATGTCAGTCCTATAAATTTTTGGCTTTTCCATCATCGTTATCGCTGATTGTCTAGGGCCTCTGAATTCATCCTAGAGTTAGGCTTCCTGTCCACTGGAGCGGAGAAGAGAAAAGAGCAAAACGCCACGCTAGCCGCTTTTCGTGTAGTTTTTTGATGGTCTTTACTAGTTATTTAAAAGGAAATATAGAATTATAAAAAAAAACATAATCTTGATTCCAAAATTGCTTATTTTTTTTAAAAGGATTTTCATGTTTTATTGGTCTCCTTCCAACGAAACCATAAAAATGAGAAATAATGATGGATAACATGCATCTCCTCGTAAAGTAAACATTATTTAATTTTGCTACCGACACTAATGGATAGACAATTTAATAATGAACAATTCATAACATTTTTTTTTTTCAAAAATCCAAAATTTGATTTTATAAATATTTTATTCTCAAATCTGGGCGTATTCAGTACTGTAACTCACCGAGATTTTCAGTCTGCAAAGAAGGAACAAATACTCAAATTTATTTTGCTCAGGTTACCGGCTTAACAATAAAATCTAAACTCCGCTCCGGAGTTTACATTTTAATGGTTAATATTCGCACAGCTCCGCTCCTCTTCTGTCTTCTCCACTCCAGTGGACAGGCCGCCTTAGTTCTCGGTTTTTCGGGCTTCACGTCGAACCTTTAAAGCTAAGTTAAGCTAAGTTTAAGTTATATGGATGTCACGTCTATTATTCTGACTAAAGAATGGAAAAGATCGACGTTTTAATTATTCTATCTAATTTCCGCTTTTATAATACTTATCCTGTATAATCCTCTATCTGACTACTAATGAATCGTAAACACGGTGCCATAATAGACTGTTCTAACAACAAACACTAAGACGCGAAGGAAACATTTCTTTATGCTGGGGCTACATTGTCGCGTTATCGCGAACTTAACTTCGCGCGCTCTCTCTCGCACACCGCTTGACGTCTCACTGAGCAACAGAGAGCGCGCGAAGTATAGTTCGCGATAACGTGATAATGTGGCCCCAGCATTAGAAATAAGCATCACCTGTTGTTACGTATTTTTCTGTTTCTTTCTGCTTGTCTGTTTATACTTAAAAAACTTAAGTATACTAAACAACATGTATTACTTATATTTAAAAAAAGTATATAGTAGTAGTGTAGTGTGTGTATATATGAACAAATAGTAAATAGACAAGAAGAAAGGAACAAAAAAGGTAAATGTAGGTACGTAAACTGTTAAATAAGTAAATACAAGTAAACAAACCATCATCCATCCTCATTATGCCCACACAACTCAGGAATAAACAATGATGGCGTGACGACAATCGCGTATCGATCTACGCAAATAGTGCTTACATCTGTTGAATGTTCGACAGATTAAGTTTCTAACATATTGACGCCGGTTCCGACAGCGGAAACTCTCCCAAGGTGTTTAAGTCGAATTCGTCCATCATATTTTCAGCCGAAAGACGTCCACTGCTGAAAATAGGCTTCCTCCAAGTACCGCCACTTCGACCGGTTCTGAGAGCCTAGACAAGTGACAATCGCTTCCAAAGCGTTTCGTATTTCTACAATGACTTTCAACAGGATTGACATAAGCTTTTCGATAGCGTATGTCAGTCCTATACATTTTTGCCTTTTCCATCATCGTTATTGCTGATAGAATGTCACTTTGTCTAGGGCTTCTGTGCTTCACGCATCCAGCGGATTCCCGAATTTGTTCAGAACATCCTAAATATTTAAGCAGTCATATCTAAAGATGTTTTACGATATCAATCATCTATAGTGGAGCTCGTGGCTACATAATAACAGCCGCACTGGTCGATCCCTCAGGTTAAGCTACGCTTGCCGGGGTTGGTCCGTGGATGGGTGACCATCTTTACATATCGAGACTCCTCCGTGCCTCGGAAAGCACGTTAAGCCGTTGGTCCCGGCTGTCATTTGTGGATCTTTGACAGTCGTTACGGGTCGTCAGAAGCCCGAAAGTCTGACAACCAGTCTTACCAAGGGGTATCGTATTACCCGGTTACTGGGTTGTGGAGGTCAGATAGGCAGTCGCTTCATGTAAAATACTGGTATTCAGCTGCATCCGGTTAGACTGGAAGCCGACCCCAGCGTAGTTGGGAAAAGGCTAGGCAGATGATGAATCATCTATAGCCCGCGCGTGATGCCAGTCTATAGCCCGTGCGCGACTGCTAGTCACCGCCTGAGGTATGTGAGCAGTGAGACGGGGGGGGGGGGGGGGGGGGGCGCCATTGACAAAATTGTCAGACTGAGTTAGCTTGGCCTTTGTCTACCTCCGCCGTCTCACCGCTCACATACCTCAGGGGGTGACTAACAGACAACAGTCGCGCGCGGAATATACCCACCAGCATCACCAAGTAACTCCGCGTTATTCGGCACATCTCTGCCGTTTTTAGCTTCAGATGTATCTTGTTAAATTCTACCTGGTAAAGAAATAAACGCTAGTTAGATTATTTACTCAACAACCATAATATATGCTCTTATTCAAAGTGTCTTTCCGTCATTGCTTACGAATAATAATGTGAAGAAATGCATAGGATTGTCATGTTAATGTTGTAAACTTGTAACACTCCAGTCCATGCTAATATATTCATTAGAATTCCTGTTTGTTACCGATTGCAGGAAACTACTTTGCTTATCATATACAGGCTGACTTTGAAAACATGCGATAAAATTTAAGGGGGTTACCCATCAATATGAACAAGTTTTACTAGGGGACCACCTAAGAATTCGCAAAAAAAATTGACCTTATACAAAATGGTCCAATCGATTATCTTTTCGGGTATACTGTTATACAAGAAGGTCGGTTTTTTTTTGCGAATTCAAGTGGGTCCTGTATTAGAAGTTGTTCATATTAATGGGTAGAACACCCCTTAAATTTGGTCGCATGATTTCAAAGTCAGCCTGTATACTTTTCTATGTTTTATGAGAAGTGTGACTCCTAGAATCAATCAACTGAGTCTATCGCAGTCCACTGCTGGACTGCTCCCTGTTTTCCACCTTCCGCATCCAGTCTGTCCCAGCCACCATTTTAAGGTCGTCGGTCTATCTAACTGGGGGGCGTCCCACAGTACGCTTGCCGATACGCGGTCTCTCCTCCAGAGCTCGTCTGCTTCACCGGCTACTGGTCCTTCGACAAACATGGACTAGTGAAGTAATTTCGAACTTTTCTAATGATGATACTGCTGCAACCGAAACAATGTTGACACCATCATTGAAAATCGTTTAGTACTTACCTATTTGACTTTCGTTGTGTTCTGTAGTCCAATAACTTTTATTTTTATGTCTAGTGAAGTACCGTCTTCAACATCATCATCATTATCATTGGCAGCCTGGTTCCGCCCAATACTGAGTACTTATTTATAGGTGTCCTCTTTTTTGTACTATGCTTCCCTAGTATGTGCGAGGAGAAAAGTATTTTTTTCTGCATTCCTACAAGTGCAAATTACGATCAACCTATTAACCTCGCTAACCTAACCTTCTGAAGACTGAACAATAATATCATGAATGAATTGTACCTTTAACACGTTGTATGCAGATAAGGCTGAAATTAAACTGCCGCGGCTCGCGTGGCTATCGTTATAAACTCACGTGTTCGCTTGATTAAGTCGACCGTCCACTGCTGCGTTGAATGTGCATGGAGAGGTTTGCCACGTTACATTTGTTTCGTGCGTAGTGTGGCCGTTTGTCACAGTGAACAATTCTGCCTACATTTTCATACAAAGCGAAGCTTAGCACACGTGCGCAGCTTAGCTGTGGGTCGCTGTGGAGCGATACCTTAACGCCGCGAGTGTTTCTGATTACCATCTTTCACATACGTATTTATTTATCTATGCTCGCTGGGAATGACAGGTGGGCCTTGTTAGTTGTGAGTCAGGAGAAAGAAGGGAAGTATTTATTGAGGCAGAATTTACAGTATTAGATATGATCTGATTCGCTAATAGGTTGACTGAGGAAAGTTGAGTCTTCTACAATCTCTGAGCGTCGAGTAGACAGAAAATTATGACTAATTTTCCTAGGTGAGAGAACATGATTGTTGATCACATTCACACTACGTCACTTTGCCGTGTAAAAGCCATTTCATAGGGCAGACAAAGAATGACAGTTGCGATTTGAATTTACGGTTAAATCAAACCTGTAGGTACCTAGTCACAAAACACAATAGATTCATCATTCATCATCAGTCATCATTCGTCATTCCTTATATTGTCATCATGATCTAGAAAACGTTCCAATAAATCGAGGGATTCTCGACCAGATAAAATTTTGTCTCTGGCGTGGCGGATATATTCAGAATTAAGAAATGTCTATTGGTATCAGAACATTGTTCCATTTATTTAAGTGAATAACGTCTCTCAAAATATCTAGTTCTTCAATCTAAACCAGTGACATCAAACTGAACAGATAAAGGGTAATAAACATGTGTTTATGGTACGTGATGTAACTAGGCGCCTGCGCTTGCCAGATGTTTCGAACAGGCCTATGGTTGGATTAACGCGACAATTGACGTCCTTTACTCATATGTTAATTGGTAGAATAATAATTATTTATCTTATTTATTAAATAGATTATAAGAGCCTCATTTATTGCCTTTTTTACTTGATGTTAACCACATGGATCATCTTAGTTTCCTAATAATACTCTTTTAGCAAGCTGAAGTGGCAGTGGGCTGTCCATTTTTGTCGAAGGACCGATTGCCGATGGAGCAGACGAGTCCTAGAGTGGAGACCGCGTATCAGCAAGCGTAGTGTGGGACACAGTCAAGTTAAATGGACCGAAAAAAAAAAATCACAATGACGATGACAGAGAGAATAAATGACTCTTGGTTTCTATAAACGTCTTTTTACACGCGTTTTTAACACACAGACATCGATGACGTATTTTAGTTATTTCATATTCTTTGTAGAGATATAATGGTGCGGTCATTAGAAAATTATTGTTTCGCAGATCATGCAATTGTTATGTTAAATCAACCTCCACAAGGTCGCTTAGTACGCTTAGTCAGGTATTATTACTCGTAAATACAACCATTAGTGCATCTATTATTTTATTTAGATCGGAATCTTCAGCGTAGACTTCCGTGTGGACTATTATGTCAGGTTAGGTTAGATTAGTTCCGAGAAACAATGGACTCTTAGGTATTTTCAGTTTCAAGAAAGAAGTCGGAAGAATGGGGATATCTGATATGAATGGGATGAGAATGGGGATATCTGATATCTGGTATCCGAACTTCTTCGGTACGGGCAGAAATTTGGCTCAGTCGATTTTCCTTACCACAATTAGTTGTTAATTTTTTTTGAACTAAAATCGCTTTCGCTTCGTTATTATTTCACTATCTGCACCACGATGCCTGTTGAAAGTTTGAAAGCCAGCAACAGTTAACAAGAATATCAACAGCTTTCCAGCAATACGTTTTCACAGTACAATACAACAAAATTTCGTTCTTTTCTAAGACACATCCGATGCGATTGGCTGTCAATCCCAAACTACATAGTTTCGAAAAAGCTACTACGGTTATCGTAGCAACATAGTTTATAAACGGGACGTTGTATGACGTAGCCACCATTCATATATGGGAATCAATAAATTTAACGTTATTTATTCCAGTCGTATACAATCATCATCAATATAATCCATAATGGTACACGTGGCTCTTGACTTGGATTGTCTATGAGTAGATAATAATGACGTCACAAAGGAAAGAGATTTAAATAGAGACGTGAATGATCTATATATAATCCTAGTAACGGAGTAATAATAATTATGAACTAAAGGACCAGAGCCAAGGATCCTTTTTCTTGACCAGAGACTAGACTCATTTCAAAAATATTTACGTGGTGCATCCATAGCAAAAAAAGCTTTGACGAATATTCAATGATATTACCGAAATCAACTTCAAGCTTTAAGAACTGTTCGCTGGGATCACCAACTCATAACAATTGCAATTCTGTGGACGAAAATCACTTCTTAAAACATGGGTCTCATGACCATCTAGGTCTTTTGGGGAACAGAAGCTGACCTCACTGCCCAGCCATTAAAGTTACTCAACGTAAAACACGTATTGGATTTAGTCGCATCAAAATTGATTTACGGGCGAAGTGACTGGTACTCGCAGGGTACTATTATATCGTTGGTTATTGTGGTACAATGCACTAGTCATTGTCCATTTGATGAGCAGGACCAGTATTAGTTTGTTAGTGGCAGTAGTGCGAGGTGGACGATGGCAAATCAAGTAAGTTTTTTTAGTGTCTTCGTCAATTTTCTTCCAATGCTTGGACCCTGCCTCGGGAGAATTCTTACGTATGAATCCATTTCTTATTTATTTATTTCTTAAGTCTTCTTCAATTAGGGTTTACAAGATAAAGGATTGTTTACCTAATGATTTTTCACTCTCTTCATTCCTGATCACTTTTTTGATCGTCTTTTATTACAAATTTTTTGTAAAGTGTAATAAATAATTTTCCATTCGAGTGTAGAAGCTTTTGCCAGTTACTGGTGTGGGCCAGTTATCGCATAGGTACGAGTATGTATTATTTTGTTATTCTTCTATAGGTCTTAACTAAACATTATTGACCTTATTATAGCGAAGTAAAGGTACAACCAGTATAACCTTCAGATTAACATTCTTTGTGGTTTAAGTTTACCATACTTTAGACTTCGTCTTATTTTGTGTACATTTGGATAACATTGTTAATTATCAAGTTTAGCTGTACCTTAGTATCGCTAACCTTCTGACCACGATTAAACAAATTCCAGATTATCTGATCCAATAATATTTAACCAACCTTGAATACTGATACGCGATAACCCTTAGGTTACTACACTATTATATATCACACATATACAAATTTATTGCATTTCTCACGAGATATCTGACACATTGGAGCGTTCATCTGTATCCAATTCGAAATCGACTGGTCCACATGTAAGACATATAAAGCTATACATTTCCAGTATACGCTGACCTCTCATCGTTCTTAAAGACTTTACAATGCGAGGTCTATATATTCTGGAAATACGGCAAATCACAATTTTGTTCCGTGTTGCAAATGATTGCTATTTCGGGCCGAGAGGGATCGGCCCTTGCGAATAAGAAAATATTTCGAATGCGTACTGCATTACTAATGCGAGTATTTCTGGGGACAGGGAATTTGGGAATCTTTGTCGTTTTGTGGGCTAATATTGAAATGGGTCAACAGTTTATTTTGTGTTTAATTTTGACTTTGAGAAACATAAATGGTGGTGTGTATTTTAATGAATGAAATGATTTTGTAATTAGTAAGTTTATATTTCGATACAAGCGTTTCTTCAAGTAGGACAGACAGAGAGAACAAAGACTGTGTATACAAGTAATATACTTTTAACGGTATTTTCAAATACGACTCTATCCTTATCTAAATATATATAACTCAAAGGTGACTGACTGACTGACTGACATAGTGATCTATCAACGCACAGCCCAAACCACAGGACGGATCCGGCTGAAATTTGGCATGCAGGTAGATGTTATGACGTAGGCATCCGCTAAGAAAGGATTTTGATTAATTCTACCCCCAAGGGGATAAAATAGGGGATGAAAGTTTGTATGAAACTTTGTCAATTTTAAACCGATCGGAAAGGACATAGGCTACTTTTTATCGACATACCACGCGGGCGAAGCCGCGGGCGAAAGCTAGTTGTTTTACTAAGATCGAAATATGCGAAACTATTTATAAAATATGAATCATAAATATTTGTGAATCTTTCTCTTATTTTATCGTTTTCTTTTTGTATATTCAGCCTCGCTACCATTAGATTGGTTGATGCTTACTAATTGTCTGACTCGGCATGAAAAATAATCATTCTCTTGCCCTTTTCCCAATTGATTGTGCTCGGTTCAACACGTCTTCTTATTCTCTATTAGTTGTCATCTCGGTAGTCACCCCCTTTCTAACCATATCATCTTTCACACAGTCCATCCATCGTTTCTTTGGTCTTGCCCTACTCTTCTAACCATCTATATTCATACTCAAAACTTTCCACACGACATTTTCCTCATTCCTCCGCGTCACTGTACTGTTAACAATATAACTAGGTACCTAGTTCTTGCCAAGTCTAGTCCGTTATGCTTGTTGTCTAAAACTGTCTCCCAAACTCCATCTTCACATTGTTACGCAGATCCGGCGCTCGTAAGTCGTAAACTGTGTCGTTAACTAAATAATCGGCTATCCGGAATATTATCGTGCCATTGGCCCGCCGGTCATCACTCGCTATTGGGTCAAAGGTCCAATTACTTTTCACAATGCCAAAATTGTCAACAAGATAGACCCTCTTTAGTTTCGATGAAGTGTTAGTTATCTTTAGTTTAGAGAAATATTCTAGAGAGATTATTTGGTGCCCAAAATAAGCTATAATTGACTATATGTATTTACTAAAAGGAAGTTTATTTTATAATAAGGGCTATATCTCTATATGGAACAAGTATTAGGCGCGTCTTGATGTTGGTCAATAGGGATGATAATTGATTCAGGCGTGTCTTTGCGGAAATCCATTATAAAATACAATAGACGTAGATATATTTAGTAACCTATTCCACTTAATTATTCTTCAAGAGTCATAAAATCACTGTAAGAAATCGACACTTGTTTCACCTCTCAACGAGGCATCTTCAGGTTGACGATTGACCAATTGCAAACCAGAACACGACGTGTTACCACACCGAGCGCTGGACGCAAAGTGTAGTAGTGTAGTAAGTTCCTTACAGGGTTTTTATGACTCTTGAAGAATAGTTACGCGGAATAGGTTACTAAATATATCTACGTCTATTGTATGTATTATGCATGTTACGTATTTGACAATATGCATGTTACATTGTGTAAAATTTCTGCTATATATCCAACTCATTATGCTATCGTCAACTAATTCAGTTGGAAAGATCATATCTAATGTACCTATGCATTTTAATCGACTTTTGAATTCACCTTTATGGTCACAGTTCACCATTGACGATACGAACCGCGATATTCCATCAGCCTGTAAACATCTACGTATACTATCTACTGAAAATAATAGTTTTCGTGATCATGGTACACTTTTTCGCAATTATTTAGGGGCAGATTCTTCCAGTATTTGACATGGAGCGACTGTCCATCTGACCACCACAACCCAGTAACTAGGTATCACGATACCTCTTGGCGAGACTGGTTGTCAGACTTTCGAGAATCTGACTACCCATCCCATAACAAGTGTCAAAGATTTACGAATGAAAGGCGGAACCAACTGCGAGGCACGAAGAAGTCTCGCTATGGGCAATACAATTAGTTCACATTTAGTCACGCATACAACAATTGTCCCATCATAGCATCGCAAACCGTATATAAACACACATTTAATTTATCTTTATAGCGTGCCAACCTTTAATTTTCATTACAAAAATAACAATAACATTTATATAGCTCTCTTTATGATCTATAAAAGTCGTAATGGCCTGAAATTCCTTTTACGTGTGTGAAATGCGAACTTCAATCAGTTCCACCGAGTAGTTGTGAGTTCGAAAGCCGACCTCCAATAATTGGGTCCTGAGAGTTATTCCATCAATTTTGACATTGTTAGTCTAACTACCTACCCCAATTTGGATAATTTCGTTGTTATTCGAATTACAATAGTTTTTAGGGTTCCGTACTCAAAGGGTAAAACGGGACCCTATTACTAAGACTCCGCTGTCCGTCCGTCTGTCTGTCTGTCTGTCCGTCCGTCTGTCACCAGGCTGTATCACATGAAGCGTGATAGTTAGACAGTTGAAATTTTCACAGATGATGTAATTCTGTTGCCGCATGTCAGTTGAGGCATGGCAGTATGATATTTTATGATGCAATCCTGTCTAGTTCAGCTTACCTTATGCGCAATTTAAAACCGCAAAATAAGCCAATAGCTTCACGATTGATACGCCCAGCGCAGCCCCTCAATGGCATAACACACTTTCCATCACATCCGAAGGATTTTGAAGGAAACTCATAATCCATTGCTTTATAAATGCTTGTAAAAATCGTCTGCTCAACAAGGAAAATAACGGAATGAACATTGTTGAAAAATCAAAATCACTTACAAAAATTTTGTTTCAGTGCTGTTAGTAGACGTGTACAAGTGCGGTTCGGAGAAGTGCCATTGAACTCAGTGCCAAAGGTGGAATACCTAAATTTTTGTGTGTTCCGAAATTACCCCGCAGTTTTGTTTCCATACAAATGGTTAATTTTTATTTTCTACAACACTATTCAGTATACCATCATCATCGTCATTATCATCTGCCTAACCTACTATGTTGGGGTCGGCTTCCAGTCTAACCGGATGCAGCTGAACATCAGGAGTGCTATTCTGTAAAAATCGCACCGTGATTTAGGTGAAGTGAGCTTGGAGTGAACTGTCAGTGTCTTAGCATCAGTAGGTATCGATGAAAATGACAGCTCACTCCTCACTTCACCTAAGTTTTCACGTTGAGATGGTTACAGAATAGCAATGCAGTATTTTACATGGTGCGACTGTCTATCTGACTTCTACAACCCAGTAACTGGGTAATACGATACCCCTTGGCAAGACTGGTTGTCAGAATTTCCGGCTTCTGACGACCCCTAACACCTGTCAAATCTCAAAAAGTCATCTACAAATGACAGTCGGGACCAACAGCGTAACGTGCTTTCCAAAGCACGGAGGGATCTGCAATATCTGGTATGTAAAGATGGTCACCCATCCATGCACCAACCGCGGCAAGCGTAGCCGACCCGTGCGGCTGTTATTACTTAACCATAAGGCCCCCAGTGTACCATTATATTAATCGGAAAATATTTACCGTATACGTTCGCCCCTTCGATAATCTCATAAAACGCATCGCTGCCTTGAGCGGATATTATCATAATCATATTAGCCCGATACGGAACCCGTGTTAAGAGCTCTTACCTAAGTAGGTAGACAGCAAACGCGATTAAGTTGGTTCTAATCGATTAAGTGCGTCGGAAAGGAATTAATTATGCAAAATGTAAAACTGAAGAAGAGCTGCCCGTTTAAGGCCGGCCACATACGAACGGAATTCCGTTTCGAGAGATCGATTCGGAATTTCGAAAGCAGCAAATTTATACGAAAGGCCGACAACATACAGACGGAATTCTGTTTCGGAATTTTGAATTGGAGATTTTTTTTAACGGAGAACTACTTGCTTTACGTTTGTGATCCTTGATTTTGTATAGATTTGCTGCCTTCGTCATTCTGTGCGATATTGCGAAACGGAAAAAACATACCTCAATCCCGACTCAAAATGCACTCAATCAGCCCTTTAGTTATGTCCATCAAAATTTATAATAAATTGCCAAATGACATTAGAGAAGTAGGCTTAACATATATATTTATTAATAAACTGAAAAAAAAATTGGAATCAAAGTCATACTACTCAGTAAAGGAGTTTTTGGATGATAAATCGACTGCAAAATAAAATTATTTACCCTCATAAACACCAAACATTATGAAATATATATAATATGGGATATAGAAAATCAAATATAAATATGAAAATATGAATACATAAATAACAAAATATTTTAATAATAATGAAAATACTTATACTTATTAATTTCATAATAATTACCTAGATTATTCTTATTCAATATATAAAATAAAAAGAACTAATATACTATACCTATTTATACTATCCTAATAATATATTACCTACATAATTAAACACATCTAATATTTTATAATAATATTACATTTCTGCTTAGCCCTCTTCCTCTCTCCTAATGTTGCTGTGCCCGACAGGGTCCATATCGATCTTTTATTTACTGTACCATCAATGTAACATATGGAATGCAATAAAAAATTTAGTATTGAGTATTGGAATTCCGTATGTATTATGTATGTGGCCTTAGGGATAAAACGGACAATGACATTAAAACTGCCTCATTGGTCTAGTCACAAGCGCTACTGATGAGCAGCCGAGCATGAGGTCCTGTGTTCTGTTCCCGGGTCGGGTAAAGTGATATTGGGTTTTTCCATCTGGAATTCTGGCATTCCAGAGTCTGGATTTGTCTCCGGTTGATGGCAATACGCTCGCCTCCACATAACTGGCGAAATGTTGGTGTATTATTATAGGTAGATACGCCTCTGTTTAACTCATCGGGGTATACAGGCGTGATGTTATGATTATGTGCTATGATATTAAAATAGATTACGAAACAATTTTTTAAATTGGAATTCTCTTGGGACCATACTAAAGTCCAAACCTTATTTTAAATTATCAAATCAATTTGTGTTCTCTGGCAGGACATGACTAATTTTTGAAGTTGATTTTATACCGAGCGGAAAAACGTGACGCAAAAAAATACGTGAGATTTCCGCTTTTTTCTACTTTTTTCCGGTTACGTTTGGTAATTTGGGCTCCAGCACAGATGGAAAATGGAAAGCATAACTCCTCGTGTGTCTTCAGTAAAAGTGTCAATGACTTTAATATGTAGAATGATAACAAAGAAATTAACACAACACGAGTGTAATAAAATAACCGTGAAAAAATACTTAGAAAGTTAATTGAATTTCATCAATTTTGACAGGCGTCAACAAAACAAAAAAAAAAAACAAAACAAGCTAATAATTTCGAAAGTAATTACAAATCGCAATACTAATTAAAAAGACAGTTATAGTAAAAATTAATTAATTTTGCTTTAACTTAATTTAACAGCTATAAATTCAACTTTATCTTAGAAAAAATAAAATTAATTAATATTTTTACGAAGAAAACAAGAATCGTGTAATTTGTTTATAGTTTTACAATTTAATTTATGTTTACGTAAATAGAAGCCGTTCTGAGAAAATGTCTGGAAAATTGTGAAGACTTAACATCTGGGCTGTGTCCGGGACTCGGGATACTTTAAAAAAAATCTGATTGATCTATTAAATTGAATAAGATTTCTATTTAGCCAGTAGATGTCCATAAAGGCTCGACTGGCTGTTTACAATGGTGTGCTGGTGCCTACGTTTGTGACGAGGTCCTTCCTTCCATACTCATCCGATCACTTATTGCTGGCAATCCTTTTTATGGCAGGCCACATCATCATTCGATTTTCAATTCAAATTCAGAACGCCACATACTCCCATGCACTCTCATTTCCATTCTGGTCCACACTTCATCTTTAGAACCTGCCGAGGCTCATTGCTGTCTGTACTATAACCATAATCCTGTAATCTTGTGCTATAATCTTAAAGTGCCGTGTATCAATATATAATATAAATATACTCGTATATATACACATAATAATAACCTTATAATCTTGTAAGTACTGTATCGTTCTACAAACGTGACAAAATAAATAATTATCATCTGTCTACATTCATTGTTTACCATCAACCAACTACGTTGACCGGTGAGATTCCCTCTTTAATGAGCTAGGAAGAGGGCACTGAGGGACCCCCGGTACACGTTTAAGTATGGAAGTATATGTTGGGTGTGGCAAAAGAAGCATGAAAGTGGAATAAGTGCTGTGGAAATGCGTTCCTTGCGAAGCATGTGTGGTGTGACTATGAATATAGGCTGAGGAATGATGTGGTAAGGCAACGGTGTGGTTTAAAAGATGTGTGACAAAAAATTTAAATTATGTTTAGACTCAGACCAACAAAAAAAGAAAGACGGATCACTACCTATATCAAACGTGTAGCCCCAAAACTATGCTCCTGCAAGTAAACACACAGGCTCACGCACACACCTACACAAAAACTATGCTCATGGCTCCTAGTACGTCACGAGTCGTCGTCTAGTAAACTTCAATAAAAAAAATAGAATTATGCCTTCTTGTGTAGTGAAAACTTGTAAAAACAATAGCAAATCACATAAAAAGTCTCACGGAATCACTTTTCACATGGAAGTACTTCAAATAACATCGTTTCTTAATTTAGTTAACTATGAATTTTAGGTTACTTGGAACAAAAACCTGAACGAATGAACGAACGAAAACAGTGACATTTAAAGTGCGAGGGTTGCCATAATATGATTTGAAATTTTCCCGTTCGATATTTTTTAGTTCGAGTAATTTTATATGCCTGTTTTTTTATGTATTTAATATTTTAGATTTCCAATTAATATTGAAAATAAAAGTAAATGGATAGTAGCTATAAGAAATAGTCGGAATGATCCAGAATGGCTGCCATCGAAAACCAGGGTGGTTTGTTCCGATCATTTTGATAATAATGACCTTTATTCAACTAATCGTGGACTTCGCCGTGTGATCAAAAGCGGATATAAAATTTGAAAAACAAAAATGAGATTTTATCAAAACAGTAATTAAACATGAGACTGTCTTTTTTATTTTATTTTAGTTAGTTTCTCAGCTTTCTAGCAAATTTAAATACTACTGTACCAAATTTTATTTTTTAGATGTTATTTCCATCGTCTTACGTAATTGCTGAAAACTCAGTTTCACAAAGTTCTGGCTGTACGTTTGTTCAAGTATCTTCCTAAGGTTTTAATCAAAAGCTGCCATTACTCGTGTATTTTTTTTTGTAGGAGTTACCAGACTTGCCTCATGTAGTCATTGACGATAGGGCTGTATTGTAAATGCACTTTGTACTTAATTGTTATTTTATTTTATTTTGCGATGTAAAAAAAAATGGTTTTGTTCCGGAATCCTTCCTAACAATTGAGGTACAATACCATACTCAACAATATCTTACTCGTACAATATTATCCTACCCAAAATATTATTCCCCAAATTATAGGGAAAAACTTTAACAAATGACAACCCTTTTTACATACACATAGATAAAAAGGTGGCTTCACTTTTGATGTACGTAATGCTCCGTCTTTCTTATTTTGTTGGTCTGAGTGTTTAGATGATTTGGTCATGTTGATATGATAAATGAAAGGCGGGTTAAAAAAAGGTAATTACAAGGCAGATGAAAGTATGTGTGACTGTGTGTGTGAGACTGTTTGTATGTGCGTGAGTGTGTGTGTGCATGTGTGTGTGTATGTGTGTGGTGTGATGTGAGTGGCAACGCCCGGAGGTGACGCCCTAGGAGGACTTATAGTGACCTTATTGGTGATGTGCTTCAGAAAGGTCAGGTGCGTGGTACTCACAACCGGCGCAGCGTGCTTGTATGAACAGCACCCAATTGCGTAACACACGTGCCACGATCACAATCTACCGATCTATTCTGTAAAAATCTCACCGTGAAAACTAAGGTGAAGTGAGCTTGAAGTGAACTGTCACTCCCTTAGCATGTAGGTATCGATGACAATGACAGCTCACTCCACGCTCACTTCACCTAAATTTTCACTGTGAGATGGTTACAGACTATCAATGCTGTTTCATTTTGACAGTTCAACAACATTCATTGCGTTATATGCGTTGTTTAGCAGACAAATTTTTCTAACATACTATATGAAGCAATGAATTAGCAATATCCTTCAAAATGATTCAGATTATGATTGATCGTGTGTACGTAATTATGGTGCTGATGTATAAACTCAAACGAGGCAAAAGGACTATGTAAGGATCGTAGCAGGTGGCGTTCTGTAGTTTCTGCTTACCCCCATGGGAAGAAGGCGTCAGTTTATGTATTATGTATCTACTATTTAGCTTTTACTGCTGCTTGGTTACAACCTAGCAGAATATCTCAAAATGTTTCTTATCTTTTTGTCATGTTTATAATTATAATAATTACCTACTATCTCTGATCTCGAGCACCTACTATAACGTCTGAAAGCGTTATCTTGGTGTGAGGGTGTGTGTGGAGTGGCAAATCCAAAGACGGCGTGGGTTCAAAGGGGGTTTATTCTAATATTCTATGTTATAAGAGACGCGTACACTTTTCGGTAGCTAAGACTAGACTGATGACCCAAAACAAAATGCATTCCTAACATATTTTAATCCAAATTGTTGGAACGTTCGAAACACACGGCTGCCCTCTAGCCAGCCTGTACCACACGAGGTTGCGCCTCGCATACAAGCTCCTTACATGAGCTACGCCCACCCTTGAATAAAAGGATTGGCGTAGTCTGAAAAACAAGACTTTTATTCATAACGTTCAAACAATCAGGCCCTTCCTACCTATGCCTATCAGAAAAATTACCTAACGCCAGGAAAACACACGGGTGAGGTCTTTCTTTTGCAGAAGAAGGCTTAACTCAGGACGAACGATAAACACCCCGACGCGTGCCAATTAAATTGAATGTTAACATGTGCCATAATGCACCCATAATAGCAAACGTCGTCATGTTTAGCCTCGCCATACCAAAACTGGCGAAAAAGATATGACGAAGCCTCAAGAAAGAAACACGATGTGATAATTCACATCTACCCGGAAGGGGTTTATAAAAACATGAAAACAACATCAAAAAGTTTTAAACCATCAGACGCAAATGAGCCCAAGGGAATGAAAGGTTCAGATGTATGCCTTCAACAAATTAAATTAAATTCATGCTCGCACTCCAGAGAGACAAAAATATAAAAACTATACTATAACCCATTATCATATTAAAAACCAAATTGTGGGTCCTTAATCAAAAGTTGTACCATGTGTATTTATCAAATACCCTCCGCGAAGTGCTACGCCTATAAACGGAGTTGGTAACAACACGACAGCAACTCGGACAGAGTGCCATCCCCCCATGGCACTCTGTCCAAGTTGCTGTCTAGCCAGGTCATCAGGTATACACGAGACTTTAGATAAGATATTGATAACTCTATATATAACAAACATACCTACGAAGATAGCACGTGTTCTGTGAAACACGGGCTTTAAAGATCTAAAGAAAACTTTAAGATTTTCATGATGTTGGATGGCAAACCTGCCTACCGCCACCACCATGGCCGACTATTTGCAATTACAGAGACATCACAAACCCTAAAATAAAATAAACTATATCTGTATATGTATACAGCGTGTGATAAAAACCCTGTCCAATCCGTGAGGATGTTGTTAAGAATCATACTGATAGTCTATTTAAGTGGTTTTTTTTTAAGATAGGAAATACTTCGCCTCATTTTTATTCAATGGGGAATTTTACCGGGTTATTACATGTGGTGCGGGCGGCCGGCCGTCGTTCAGCGGGTGTCTACAAGTCATAAGTCATGTCATAATTTATGACCTTTTGATAATTTATAATGAAATTGGGGTAATTTTAGTACTAAAACCGTGATTTATAAGAGTAATAACTTTCATAATATTTAGGAAACATTTTTTAATTTTTTTTAAATATCTAATGACTTTCCTATCGGACAGGGTTTTTGTTACATGCTGTATATGTAGGTAATACCTATAGGTAGTAGGAAACACAGATTATTCGCCGATAACCAAATAATTGTGGGTCACGTAACCCACGTGCCGTCGTGTTTACCTATCGATGAAACTAGGTTCTAGCACAGATCTGATTATGTACACATCATTTGATGCAATCCCTCCTTCGCCTTCGAATTTGACCCAGAAAATATTACGGGGCAAATAGATGCTTGTGGAAATAAACACAGGTAGAAAAAAGTGACGTTACTCGTTAAATCTGTTTATTTCTGTCTTTTGAAGACATATGTACATCGGTCTGTCGGTTATGTGTATGTGTATGTCTAGGTAGACGGTCAAAGCTGAAACACGTCGAAAAAAGTATAGCCGCTAAATACACGCACACTGGAAAAGGAAAATGACAGCACAATGACGTGGCACAAGTGTGATGACGAGATCTGACGAACCGCGATCTTGCGGACGGACACCGACGAGCCCGGACGACGGACCCTGGGAAGGTGTACTATCGAAGAACTTCATATCTTAGCAGTTTCCAAACAAAATCCCGTGAACACGATGAACACATCTGTTACCGCCCCGGTTCTATAACGGCCGAGCGCTGCAAGCAGAAATAGTGCTTACGGTGCATAGATATGAACTTCTTCGATGGTACGTGCGGGGTAGCGCAAATTCGAAGACACGTGACATCGACCAACCCGCACTAGGCCCGCGTGGTAGATTACGGCCCGCACCCTCTCACAGAGAGGAAGCCTGTGTCCCAGCAGTGGGAATGTTATAGGCTGATTATGATACCCGAGACCTACATACCTAGTCGTCATACGAAAACGTAATTATGCATGCGTAGCAATAAATGCAAAACATGTAGAACGGGTCTTTTGAGGAAAAACCATAGCTATGAGTGAAATACTTATTATAGATATTAGATGGATAAAATAAAACTATATTTATTATTAAAAAAAAGAAGAAAGAAAAACGTTTATAAAATGGTCTAATATTCTGACCTATTCCAATCGATAACAATAAGATAGACTCGGGTAAAATATCCTTTACCCGAATATTATTTTATCTATCTTAAATTATCTTTTATTATTTATAAGTATTAACTTTTACTATTATCCTTTTTTAATATCTTTTACCCGTATAATTTATCACTTCGTATATTTCCTGTCCAGGAAAATAATTATATCTGCAATCAAGGGATTTTATCTCATCTTTGTTTGATTATGTAGTAAGCGGAGATTAAGGGACTTCTCAGTGTGATCAGGGGATGAGTGGAAGCATCCTCGTGCGAAAGAAGTAACTCAAATGAAACATCCGTTAAACTTTTTAATCCACAAACATGACGGAGGTATAATATAAAGTAATGTAAATAAGAGTAAAAAAAGTAAAGTAGGTATTCAGTATCCTAAGTAATCCATACTAAAACCCCTTTTAACCCGCGTAAGTCTTGATCCTGGGGGAATATCGGGATAAAAAGTATCCTATATCCTATTCCAGGTCATGCTCTATCCATGTGACAAATTTTATCCCAATCCGTTCAGCCGTTGAAGCGTGAAAGCGTAACAAACAAACTCACTTTCGCATTGATAATATTATTTTTCGGGCCTAAAAATAGGAATTATTTGAGGTTTAAAAAAAATATTTTGTTGTTATTGTTATTTTACTGTGTGCTGCACCGATTGACGTCATCATGTCAACGCCGGCTGTCACTGAAAACCAGCGGGGCTCTGTCTCGCATAGGGTCGCAGCATTATGCTGAGCGATGGCTGTTTTGCGTGAATGTGACGCATATTTTCCCCCAATTTGTTATTTTTCGTGTATTCGTATTTTCTTAGCGTCATGTTTGCCGCAAATAAACGTATTTTCTTTCTTTTGTGGCGGTACCTACATCGCCACATAATTATGAACTACGCATCAAAAAGACCTGACGTCACACAAACACCTGACGTCATGTAAATCCTGCATCGCGCAATTAAAGTTTACCGTGCAATTGACATATATATACAAGAACCCGACATCAATCGTTGGGCAGTTGCCCGCCAGACACAACCCCCGTCTGGTCGGAGGATCCTCCCTTTTCTATGGTGGATGAGTGAACTTTACACCCTGTTCCTCATACCCACTAAACTTTCTTTCTTTCTTTCAGGTTCACAAAAAGAGGCGCAAACATTACATTAAACTGTTCAAAAATATTTTCAGGAAAGCTAAATGGGAATGAATATATAGGTTTTATTGAATACTTGCTATTGAATATGATCGTATTGCTATCTCATTGCGTTACTTATTTTTGTTTCATTTTGACAGTTCAACAACTTTCATTGCGTTATTTACGTTGCTGAGCAGATTTTTTTTAGAACTTATAAAGCAATGGATTAGACGTTTGTTTGAGGAGCTCGTGGCTACGTAATAACAGCCGCACGGGTCGATCCATCACGTTAAGCTACGCTTGCCGGGTTTGGTCCGTGGATGGGTGACCAGCTTTACATACTGAAACTCCTCCGTGCCTCGGAAAGTACGTTAAGCCATTGGTCCCGGCTGTCATTTGTTGATCTTTGGCAGTCGTTACGGGTCGTCAGAAGCCCGAAAGTCTGACAACCAGTCTTACCAAGGAGTATCGTATTACTTAGTAACTGGATTGTGGAGGTCAGGTAGGCAGTCGCTTCATGTAAAATACTGGTATTCAGCTGCATCCGGTTAGACTGGAAGCCGACCCCAACATAGTTGGGAAAAGGCTAGGCAAATGATGTTAATTAGACGTTTGTTTCAAACCGGATTCCGATTCTGATAGATCGTGTATTACGCAATAAAGGGGGTGGTCTTCCCCTAGGTACAGTTCGATTCAAACTTAATGGCGGCTCGGAACATGAGGCGAGTCGCTGCGCGTAACAATTTCGTGTGTCAGCGGGTGTGAGGGGTGGGGTACTGCGCAGCGAAAAGCTAACTTCTGAGCCGCCATTAAGTTTGAATCGAACTTTAGAATCGGGTTATTTTAGAATTCAGAAAAAGCATTTATACTTTTTCAGATTCAATTCAACATACTTAACATTTTCCCTTGATAAGATTCCCTTCACGGTATTTATATCTTACAAAATGGCGTTCCTCATTAGGAGAGTACGTTGGACGTCCCGGATGACGTCAAAAGGGCCCGGCCGTAATGCTGATAGTTGATAAGAAAAACAGTGTTTTTAAAGCAAAGTGCTGCTTCTAGAAACATTGTTACGCAGTCAGGCTACACTTATATTGAACAGACTTTGAATATTAAAAAAAAAACTTGGATTTCAAAACTACCTTAGCGAAGATGAAAAAGTTTGCCCTGAATTTATTTCATCAAGATTGCTTTTAATTGTACCTATAGAAGACGAAAACTGTAACTGAGAAGCTCGTGGCTAAGTAATAACAGCCGCACGGGTCGATCTATCAGGTTCAGCTTCGTTTGCCGGGGTAGGTCCGTGGATGGGTGACCATCTTTACACGCCGAAACTCCTCCGCGCCTAACGCGCCCAACCTAACGTTCTTAAGATCAACACATGTAGGAATGAGTAACAACAGTAATACACTTCGTATATGAATCATGTGATTGAGATTGATATCAGGCCAATTAAACCATTCACTGGGGATTTTACATGATGGCCTTTTGATTACGACGGTTTGCCCACTGACTAACCGTTTCGTACCTAATGGAAGACCTCTCCTCCGGCCAAAAGATAGTGTAGAATCCTTTTATCACTACCCTGGCTCATCACTATACCATGCCAGAAGCCTCTCGTGCAGACACTGTTTCACTTTCAACTCTTTCCCGCCATTCGGGGTGACTGACAATTTGACATTAGTGACAGCTACATCACTACTGATGTGCATGTGATAGAATACGTCATAACTGACATTGGCACCATTGCCATAGACAACAATAGAATAGAATAGATATAGGATAGAAGCGGAAAGGCTTAATTAAATAAATATTACCACACGTCAAAAGAAGTCACGAAGAGATTTTATTCTAAGAAAAATTACTTATAAATAAACTCCCTTTCAACATCTGCCCTAACTAAAATGGCTCAAAACAAAAATAAGTTTCAAATGGCTTCTTTAAAAAGATCAGGAATTTACCAAAACCTTTTGTCTTCCAGGGTGTGTCCTTTATCGGCTGGCATCAGCGAACCCGCCTGGAGCGGGTGCTGATGGTGGCAGCTGCCGTGCTGTTCGTGGCAGTACTCCTGACCATCACCCTGCTGCTGACGATGCGAGGACCCACCTATCTGCCCGTGCCACCGTGCTACCAGCCTGAGACCAAAGGTAACTTAATACCAAAATCTGTGGTATCTCCATTAGACTACCTCCTATCCTCATGTCGCTCAGTCTCAAAATACGTGAGTGAAGCGGAGACACGAGTACTACAGAGCAGTTCCACCTCGCAAAGCACAAACAAGGAGAAATATTTAGAGTTGATGGTCAGTCTTCATTCTTTGCAGAGGTAGAAGAAGAATAATTATCTTCTTCGCCATCGCTTGTATAGCTCATACCGTGATAAAAATCTGACGTCTTCTTTCAAAGTCGCGGGAGAAACCGTCAAGGTACTCCTGGAACGCACACAAAAACACGTGTACAAAGAAAGATCCCTTTCATTCTTGATACTTGACGGACTTGTCTATATCCAGCAGTGGGAGATGCTGAAATCATGATGATGATGGTAAAAATATTACCTAAATGGTAGATTGTCGAGTATATTATGGTAGATTGTAGAGTGAATTGATTGTCCAGTTTGCTGGAAGTACAAATAAGTACGACATTTGTGGGACTAGTGGGGTGCATTTAGCACCCCAGAAATAGTTACGATATATTTATTTATATATACTTTATTATACACCACAAAAATATATAACAAAAGGAAAAAACAAACACTACAAAATACACAATGGGCGGCCTTATCGCTTTCCACGATCTCGTCCAGGCAACCTTAGAATGGACAGTGATATAGCTAGTTGTAAGCTAAATACACAAACAAAGGAGTTCCTTGATAACTTGATTGTCTGAAACATTGCTAGTATTTATTTATGATGTCATAAAATTGATTACATCTATCCGTAACGCTACTATGTTGTCTGCAATAAAATTACACGCGCCAATAAGGGTTATAGCTTTGATAGGCAAGTATTTTTATGGGAGCAATCAGCAAGAGCAAAGAGCAAAAGTTCTTTCACTGACAGACAACTCACGCGCATATCCTAAACCGCTGGGTCTAGAAGCATGAAATACTTATTCATTGCGTGAAAGGACGTCCAAAGATAAAGGAGATCATTATATACATTTTTGGGCTAAAGGTGAATGCCAAACAAAAACAAGTGCATGTCGAACCACGCACAATGAAGGGTTCCGCAGTTAGAATGAATTTACCCAACAAACTTAACATTGTAGTTGAAAAACATGTTCTCCCATACATAATGTATTGGAGAACATGTTTTTGCAACTGTAATATTAAGTTGGTCGATTATTACTCGGTAAGGGTAACTTGTAGAACCTACGTAGCGGTGATAGTTTTCCTTTTAATTTCGTTATATATACTACCGAATTTTGAACTACTGAATTTTTTTAACATTTCCAAACCCAACCATTTAGCTGGCAGGGGGGGGGGGGGACCTGTGGGGATCGCCCGGAGGACACGGTGGAGCATGCGGTGGAGGTACGGTGGTGCTTGGGCGGAGCACCGCCGTGTCCTCGCGGAGGCGATTGGCGGCAATGACCTCTCGCGTCCGGCCCTGGTCCAGGCCATGGTACGGAGCGAGAGGGCATGGGAAGCCGTCACCTCCTTCTGCGAATCAGTAATGCTCGCGAAGGAGGAGGCGGAACGCGTGAGGGAAAGGCAAAGTTTGCGCCCTCACGCCCCTAACCGCCGCCGTTGGAGACGCCCTGGGCGTCGGGAATCCCAGGCGGATTCCCGGCCACCATAGGCGCGGGCTTGCGGACGGCGAGCAACGGGCAGCTCGCCGTCCGATAAGGACCAGGCCCGGGTCGATGGCGCGTTGTGTTCCACGCGCGCCTCAAAGAGATGTCAGCAAAATTGAAGGGGTCCGGTAAGACCGATGCCTGCCAGGGTTGCGGGAAAGTCCGAAAGGGATACCGGGACCTTGGCAACGGGCAAATGAAGGAACACGGATGGGTTTTAGTCAGTAAAAGTCTGACACGCCCTTCCGCTCCGCCCAGAGCGGGAGAAGTCATGGGATGATTTCCCACCCTCAAAAAAAAAAAAAGTGGGGGGGGGGACACTTGACTCTAACAAAAATTTCCACTTTAAAGCTTAATATTCCGCAAACGGATCCCTGAATCCAAAAATGGTTTTCACAAGTTCCCATTATTTTTGAACGACCTTTCCAACGATACCCCACACCATGGGATTGACGAGAAAAAAAAAACAATCCCCACTTTAAATGTAGGGGACTAAGGGCGCTAAGCCGCGGACAGACGGACAGACAGACGGACATGGCGAAACTATAAGGGTTCCTTGTTGACTACAGAACCCTAAAAAGCTGTATTCCGAAAGAGTACGTTTATCCCTTCATTTTTTATTAAGACAAAATATTACTTTAATTATATTACTTTAATTATATTACTTTAATATTACTTTAATATTACTTTAATTATATTACTTTAATTATATTACTTTAATTATATTACTTTAATATTACTTTAATTATATTACTTTAATTATATTACTTTAATTATATTACTTTAATTATATTACTTTAATATTACTTTAATTATATTACTTTAATTATATTACTTTAATTATATTACTTTAATTATATTACTTTAATATTACTTTAATATTACTTTAATATTACTTTAATTATATTACTATTAATTATTCTAACTACAAAATATACTAAACACAGTATTTTTCAAAATCGTATAACAGCGCAGGCACTGCCCTACAGGGTTGGCCCAATAGTGAAAAGTGAAGAGAATAACATGTTCTAACGGAATATATCATTTATTTGGCTGGCAGTTTCATAATTTAGCCCAAACCTAATGATCTCCTTTCAAAAGCCTTTCAAAAGGTGCTTAGGAAGCCCTTGGAAGGCCAAAGACTTCCCGAAACACCCCCATGTTAGCTAGATGGTTTTTAAGATTTTTTTCGAATATTCTCACTTGACTTCAGACTAAACTATTAAAATAAATAACCAACTCAAAAATAACTTTTTCAAGTTAATACCTAACTCAAACTCAAACTCAAAGCATTTATTTCAATTAAACCATTTACAGACACTTTTGAATTGTCAAGGAGTCGGTCAGTCAGAAATATGAAGCTAGTTGCCCATTCCAAAGCGTAGTAGGTACCTATGGAGAAGAACGGGCAAGAAACACCACGGACACTCTTTTAAATAAAAATAAAAATTATACAAAAAGTTGATTACATCATTCATGTTGAAATTATACATGTGAGAACAATGTAGAAAGCATGTTAAAAGCGTCCGCAATTATAAAATAAAAACAAAAAACAAGTCAAAAATTAAAATAAGCCATGGCAGCTAAGAGATGACCAGTCACAACTGACGGCGCCCGTTCACGAACATGACGCATGGTTCAGCACCATTCAGCTCAACCATTTTGAAGGGAGCTAAATGATCCAACACACGCGCCACCGCCCACCATCAGCGAGACATTTGAGTGAGCATGACATATTCCTAGCCGCCAGGGCACATTCAAGTCAATCAAAGACATATTACCCGGTAAATGGTAACTCTATAGTACATAGTACTAACAACTGCTCGCTTCTCTTTCAGATCAAATTGTATGCCTAAAAGGGTCCTGCATATACACAGCAAGTGAAGTCATACGGGCACTGGATGAGACACAGGACCCTTGCGATGACTTCTATGAGTTCGCATGCGGAGGCTGGATCAAGAACAATCCCATTCCAGAGGGAAAATCCAGTTGGGGCATCTTCAGCAAGATTGAACTGCAGAACCAATTGATTATCAGATATGCACTTGGTAAGTGAACTCAATTTTTACCTTTTATTTCGGATTTGAGATAATGTTTTTCATTATAAAATACAATAGACGTACTTAGATATATTTAGTAAGCTATTCCGCTTAACTATTCCTCAAGAGTCATAAAAATCCTGTAAGAAATCGACACATGTTTCACCTCTCAACAAGGCATCCTCAAGATGACGATTGACCAGTCGCGAACCCGAACACGACGTGTTGCCACGCCGAGCGCTGGACACAGTGAAAACACTGATTTCTCTCGGATTTCCGCAAAGTGACGCCTGAATCAATTTACTGTTTTTCATTATGTCAAAATCTTCGAAGAAGTCTTTGGTCGGTCTTCACTCGTATGCCTATTATAAAAATCGTTACGTGTGGTCTGATCAATAGTTCAAAAAAAAGTCAGAAAACATGACGTCTAATCGTATATGAATTGAGATATTATCTGTCTTAGTAAATCTGAATATTGAGAAATGATGTTTAGTAAGTAATCGAAATTAGATCGAACGCAATGCACAACCACGAATACTATTCGGCTGGTACTGAGAATCGCGATCCGGTGCGTGTTATATTGGAGTCGGATCGGACAGCGTTCAAACTGGGTCCCGGTACTCAAATGACACTCTTTCCGGAAAGGGTTTACCTTCCTTAATTAGATGTTTTTTTTCTTATTTTCGGATTTATAAATAAAGTTTTGGATGTTGCTAGCGCCATGTAATATCTTTGACGGCTTCAGAAAATATATCATAAGAAAATGACAATAAGTTTGATACGAGTAGGTACCAGTTTTCATAATATTCATAAACCTAACGCTAATAAACATTTAATTTCTTGCTCGGCTATACAACCACGACCGTAAAGATGTCGCTTACGACACTGTGACAGGGTTATGACATCAAGATAATTTTCATTGTTACAATACAATAGGTATATTAGTATAATACCTACTAGGTGCGTCATCGTAGAGCAAATGCAGGTAAATGCCTACGCGTCGTGAAAAATCGACGCGAAACTATCACGAAGGTAGTTTTAATAATATTATTAATTTATTTAAACATTTTTAGGGGTATGAGGAACAGGGTGTAAAGTTCACTCATCCACCATAGAAAAGGGAGGATCCTCCGACCAGACGGGTGTTGTGTCTGGCAGGCAACTGCCCAATGATTAATATTGGATTTTTGTATATAAATGTTCACTGCACGGTAAACTCTAATTGCGCGATGCAGGATTTTTGTGTGACGTCAGGTCTTTGATGCGTAGTTCGAATGTGGCGATGTAGGTACCGCCACACATTTTTACAATTATTACGTTAAAATTATCAACATAATAATTCTACCTGTCATTTTGTTAATGTGATGGTCCCCAAACTAGGCAGTGCCTGTATCTTGGGGACCTGACATGTGATAAATAATTCAATTATTACATGATATGGAAATAGGTAATTAATTGCGAACAATTATAAAAAATCAAAATTAAAATTGTATTGTGTATTGTTGTTGCGTATTGTATTGTTGTAATTGTATTGTGTAGTGTATTCAAAAATCAAAATCAAAATATTTTATTTCACATAAGCCTACATGGGCACTTATGAAACGTCAGAAGCTAGGTGCACGGTTCCAATTGGTCGTTTCCTATGGAGAAGAGCCGGCAAGAAACTCCATGGTTATTGTATTGTTGTACTTGTATTGTGTTGTGTATTGTGTGTAGTTTTGTATAGATAGAGCCTCATAGATGTGTCTTCTGTCTCCCTTAATAGTTGTTGATGTATTTGTTTGTTCATCTTCATTCTCTTGTCTTACCAACTTCTTTTGGTCGGCAAACATGTGTTTTTCTTCCACGCTTCTCTATTAGTCCTCATCGCTCTAGTCGATCCCTTTCTAGCATTGTTTTTGTTAGGATTCCGTACCCAAAGAGTAAAACGGGTATAAGACTCCGCCGTCTGTCTGTCTGTCCGTCTGTCACCAGGCATCCCATAAACCGTGATAGTTAGACAATTGGAATTTTCACAGATGATGTATTTCAGTTGCCGCTTTAACAACAAATACTAAAAAACAGAATAAAATAAATATTGAAGGGACTCCCATACAACAAACGTGTTTTTTTTTTTTGCCGTTTTTATAGATAGATAATGGTGGCTGTTGTGCTATAGGGACCCACAGCACAGCGCTGATTTTCAGTGGTCACGCGAAAAACAAACAGTTTTAAAGTTTTTGTATGGAACAGTTGATAATTTTTTCGCGATTACGATATTGGTCTCATGGAGAAAGTTGTTCAGATTGTTGGTTTGTATAGTTCGATTCAAACATAATGGCGGCTCGGAACATGAGGCGAGGCGCTGCGCAGTAACAATTTCATGTGTCACGGGGGGTGAGGGGTGCGGTACTGCGCAACGGGTAGCTAACTTCCGACCCGCCATTAAGTTGGAATCGAACTGTAACACACCCTTAAATATGACCACACTTTCCTGATACACTTTGTATAGCTAAGTTTTGGAACTTTGTTTCATTTATATTCACAAGATATTAGTAAACTATTGTAAATTATACTTAATCGAGTTGTATCGTTTTTCGCTTTATACTAGCACTTTATACTCGCTTTATACACCTATGTGTATGAAAAATTAGATCTCATACATTTTTGCTTTGTTGTGCATTACAAAATAGAAATCAGAAGTGCTACTTCGATCAGATACACAAGGTTTGCAGAATTGGTTAGTTAGATAGTTAGGTATATTAAATACTAGCGGCGCCCCGCGGTTTCACCCGCGTAAGTCTCGATCCCGTAGGAATATCGAGATAAAAAGTATCCTATGTGTTAATCCAGGTCATAAACTATCTGTTTGCCAAATTTCATCCAAATCCATTCAGCCGTTTTTGCGTGATTGAGTAACAAACATCCAAACACACAAACACATAAACACACAAACACACAAACTTTCACATTTATAATATTAGTAGGATAGTACATTACTGTCGCGGCCAGCAATAAGGGGATTGATGCATGATCGTGAAAATGTGGGCCGAGGCGAAGCCGAGGCACACATACGTGAGTCCATCAATTGCTGATTGCGGCCAAGGGTTGTATAGTACTTTTTTCAAATAATGCGCGGAAATTCAAACAGAAAATAAATAAAAATTCTAGAATCCATGACGAACAACTCAAAATTTTTCATGCGCCACTACGTTCTTATTTATTTATTTATTTTATTATTTATGTACACACAGTAAAATACATAGAGATACAACATAATTATAATATGAGTACAAAGGTACTGCTTATTTCTTAAGAAATTTCTTCCAGCAGACCTGCGAAAGGAGAAATATGAAAGAAATGTAGACAATAGTGTGTGAGAACAAGAAGAGAAAAAAATTATTACGCGAAGTCTTAACTAAAAATATTAAATATACCTACACATATACGCAAGAAAATTAATATATACTTAAACCAATACATAAAGCTTAAATATATAAACATAAATACCTATATAATAATATACTCATAGTTGAGAGGAAAGATAATGCTCTTTTACACGAAATTTAAACAGAGAAACAGTTTTTAAATCACGAATGCTAGGCGGAAGTGAGTTCCACAAACTTACAGCATGGACAGAGAAGGAATAAGAATAATAGCTAGTTTTATGAGGATGAGACTTAAGGAGGGATCTAAGGTGTGATCTACACGGTGCGTCACGAGGACGAGCGTAAGAAAAACGCTCACGCAAGTAGGACGGATAAGACGGGTTGTGTAAGATGTTGAAGAGGAGACATAAAATCCGAGTGTTCCTGCGAAGGCGGATTGGGAGCCACTTGAGTTCCTTGCGAAGGTGAGAAACATGGTCATACTTTCGAAGAACGAAAACAAAGCGAATACACAAGTTTTGCAAGCGCTCAAGCTTGTTTAATAGCTCCTCGGTAGCATCCCGGTAGCAGGCGTCGGCATAATCTATAACATGCATGTTCTTTTGTTTCTTCTTTACTTTATACAGTTCTATTTGCAAGCCAAATCGAAATTTAAATAAAATCTTTGATAGGTTACCTCTTTGGTTGCTATGTGTTGAAGTAAAAAGTTTGTTCCATTTTTAAATAACACGACAGGTATGAGTTTTCATAGTAATTTATTTGGCCGCTAAACACGCCAGATATGTATTTTCATAGTAAGTTTGCTGGCCGCATCGTCACTTGTTTTTGACCAGTACATCAATTTCGATTAATCTCGAAGAAGGTTGTCAAAATAATGCTCGAATTTCCAAGCATGTTTGAAAAAATTGTAGGTACTTATTGAAGTCAAAACTGTACAATGAATATTTTGGAAAAAAAAGTAATTGACTAAAATTTAACGAAGGGCCTTCCCATTTACCTGCAATAGTATAGCGTCTATACATGCAAAAAAAAATATTACCTACCATAAAAATAAAAAGTTTTTTTTTATAGTAAAATATTCACAAAAAATATTAAATTGATACGGAAAAGAAACTAAGTACACGCACAGTTGTCACACTTGTCTTTCTACGTTGAAATACAAGTGTGCGTGTACAAAGTGATTCTTTTACGTATCAATTTAGGGGTTTTTTCATAAGCGATGATTAAAGTTAAGTGACGTTCAAACGTCAAAAATGTATGATTAAACAGTCGCTAATCTTTACTTAACTTTAAGGGACGTTTATGAATAAAGGGGTTAATAGTTTTGTGAATATTTCACAACTGATTTTTTTTTTTTTGATTTTTTTTTTGCATATAATTATGGACGCTATACTATTGCGGGTTAACGGGAACACCCTTTGTTAGTTGACATACTATATTTCATGAGATATAGCCCGCTGACAGACAGACAGACGGACAGTGGAGGCTTAGTTATGTAGGGTTCCGTTTGGCACCCTTCGGGTACGGAACCGCGAAAAAGCGGGATGGCGTTGCCGTTGGTTTTCTGCACGTTATTATTTACCTACCATCTACTGTACTCTATTAGTAACGCAAACTTCACCGAAATGGCTCCACGTATAAAATATATGTGTGAATATTTGTATAGTTTGTTATGTTGTTATTATGTGTCTTCATGGGTTTTTGAAGTCTTTTTACACGTAGGTAGTAATGTTATAATGGTTAGATAAATAAGAAGAACGATTGTAGCATTGTTCTCTTGAACAAATATTTGCTGTAGGTGAACTTTAAAAATGGTTTGTCTGTAGATTTAAATTTATCTAAATATTTGTATAGTAAGGCATCGTGTTTAAAATTACGTATGGGAATAATCTAGGTGTATTTCAATATTGATAAATGAAAAACGCACTGTAATGTAGGGAAATTTAATGATTATAAGGGGAAAATAAGGCTCGATTTGAAGATAGATCTTCAAACATTGCAAGGTTTTGCTCTTATAGAGGCATGACGAACAGGGTATATAGTTCACTCATACTCCGCAGAAAAGGGAGGATCCTCCGACCAGACGGGTGTCGTGTCTAGTGGGTAACTGTCTGACGATTAATGTCAGGACGTTCTATATGTTTTAGCTAGTCGCGCGGTATACTCTACTTGCGCGATGCAGGATTTTGCGTGACGTCATTGTGATGCGTAGTTAGCATGTGGCGATTTAGATGCCGCCACACTCTCATATTCAGACTGTGCCATTCTTATTGAGACTTGTTTATGGCGAAAGAATAATTATGTTGTTCCAAAAACAGTGTTACAGTTATTTTTTTACCAGTTATGGATAAGTAAAAACTGTGCAATACTTAGTATAGTACTTCACTTTAGTGGAAAAGATCACCTGTGTCCTGTATAATAAAAAAATATTTGTAAAAATATTTTTTTAAACTAGCTTTTAATTAAAATAAAAAGGATTTTCCCATGGCCACCTTCCGGCTCCATCATCAGACCTTGAACATCACCTAGTGTCAAATCACTGGCTAAAACATACCCAATGAGTCCAAACACGACAGTGCTATCTTGTTTGATTGAGGAGTTCCTATGGCCAACTTCCGGCTCCATCAGCAGACCAGCTCTATGGTATCATTTTTTTAATGTCTCGGTAGTTATATAAGTATGTGAAGTTTTAGCTCAATCGGATACCAGGAAGTGCTTGAAAAATGGATGACGATTGGAGTAACCGAAAACACATACGAACAGAGCAAGCTAATATAAAGCTTGTAATAACAGAAGATAAAGATTAAGATTATTTATTTGTTCAAAACATGGAATGCTAGATGTTACAATTAAATTATCACAGTCACATTGTGCCTTAACGGCGTACAAATACAGGGTTACTGGTAACTCGACGTATTCCTTGCAGGACGTCATAGTAGGGTTAAAATGCAACAAATTAAGCCACCAAATGTTCTACCGAAATTCAGTAGTTTTTGAATTAGTTAAGAGTTTTAGAGCTAAAAATTACAAAAAATTAAATGTTTTGTTAGTGATATTTGCCAAAGTTTTAGGCATTATTGAACTTTTAATTATTAACAAAGGTCTGCTACGTAATTTCAGTACAGTCGCGCCGTAAATCATTTTTAAATTGGTTTCAAATGGTTTAATCTGGGATTTTTCATTAAAAAACTAAAACTCTTAACTAATTCAAAAACTACTGAATTTCGGTAGAACATTTGGTGGCTTAATTTGTTGCATTTTAACCCTAGTATGACGTCCTGCAAGGAATACGTCGAGTTACCAGTAACCCTGTATAAATAGGTAGGTTATTAGGTAGGTTACATAAACATCAAATAATTCAAATAATTAAAAATCCAATTTAGAATATAGAAATTAAATAGAATAATAATAATAATCAGCCTATAACGTTCCCACTGCTGGGACACAAGCCTCCTCTCGGTGAGAGGGAGTGGGCTGTAATCGACCACACAGGTCCAGTGCGGGTTGTTAGATATCACATGTCTTAGAATTTTTACCGACTTCAAAAAAGGAGGAGGTACTATGTTCGGGATGATTGTTTTTTTTTTTTTTTTTTTTTTTTTTTTTTTTTTTTTTTTTATGTATGTTCACCGATTACTCCGCCGTTTGTGAACCGATTTAAAAAATTCTTTTTTTGTTCAAAAGCTTATACTTCTGAGGTGGTCCCATTGTCACCAAGTCAGGATCTGATGATGGGATCCTAGAGAAATCGAGGGGAACTTTCAAAAATCGTAAGGGCAACTAGTGCATTCCTTAATTTATTCATTAAGTATTTTACAGCACTACAATTTTATGAAGGCCTGGAGTCGATCTGATGATGGAGCCGAAAGACAGTCAAGGGAACTCCTCAATGGTTTACAGCAGATACCTCGTGTTTGGGCTTGATTAATTTGTATTGATAAAAACTTTACACTTTGATGGGTTGTGACTGTCGTTAGGGGTCTGATGATGAAGACGAAAGACAGTCGAGGGAACTCCTCAGTGGTTTACAGCAGATATCTTGTGTTTGGGCTTGATTAATTTGTATTGATAAGAACCTTACACTTGGATGGGTTGTGACTGTCGTTAAGGGTCTGATGAAGAAGACGAAGGACGATTAACGGAACTCCTCAACGGTTCACAGTAATTACCTTGTGTTTGGACTTAATTCATTTATATTGATAAGAACTTTGCAACCATATAGGTTGTAAGTGACATTACAGATCTGATTATGGTCACCTTATAATATGATGATGAGGGGAACTATACAGTGTAAGCAAATGTATAGTGTTCACCCTTATATTCTTGAGAAGGCACGGGAGTCTCATTAGCCAGCCGGTTTCGTATAACATCTAAACGATACTTGCGCTGTTCAGACGACTCGCCACTTAATCGTTTCTGAATAAGATTGAGTCGGCAGATCTTATCATTTGGCGACTCCTGTGACAAATGAGAATGCATGTAATTTCTCATCTGAGATAACCTAGCATGACAAGCTAACGGTGATTCTTGGGAACCGGACATAGCACTCCGTTTGCGATTCTTAAATAGGCGTTCTTTTTCAGCAGTATTAGTCTCTTTAATTCTGTTTTTCTTCATGCGGGTGGCTCCTTTAGTTGGTCTACCCATGATTACAAAAATCAAATTACACAAAAAATGGAAAAATAATAAAACTTTTAAAAAAAAATTGACCGACTTCAAAAAAAACAAAACAAAAAAGGACTACTGTACTAAAAACCAAAAGACAAAAGTACTTCTTTAATAAAAAGAGAAAAATAAAAAAATAAAAAAATAACTTTAATTTCGGAAGTCGGTGGCCAAAAACTAAAATTAAAAGCAAAGACACCGACTTCCGAAATTAAAGTTATTTTTTTATTTTTCTCTTTTTATTAAAGAAGTACTTTTGTCTTTTGTTAGTTCTAGGACATGCCGGTTTCCTCACGATGTTTTTCTTCATCGTTTTAGTGGTAGCCCAAATGAAATGAAATGAAATTGTTTATTCTGTAAATAGGATATTGGAATCACTTTTACACGTCATATTATAAAATATTAAAAATAAGCTAGATGAGGTCGGCGTTTCCTATCTGACTACTCTGAGAAGAAAGGCCGAAACAAACTCAGAGGTCGCAGTCTCTTTTAAAGTCCAGACATAATCTTGGTCAGACCATATAAAGACCATGTAGATTGGCGTCTGAAATGGTATTTTGAGGAAAGAACCACAACGATTTGAGTGGACCTGTCCAGTCAGTGCAAGCATTTGTCAGTAATAGTGGAGCACCACTCAGAACTTACGGAGCTCAACGCCCAATAGTAACGGCCGCGTCTTTCAAGTTGTAGATCGTAGGTTTGAACCCAGCCAAGCGCTGGACACGACAGCGACCAGTGGTTGCAGCGACCAGGTAAACTAAAGAAACGGTAACGTTGGTAGCATAAAAAATGCAAACAGTTGGTATTGTAATCACTTTTTTGCTTTTAATGCCATCCTTGTGCCTACGGTATAGAAATCAAAATCGGTTCAACGGACTGTAAGAAAGGTTTATTTAAATGTCTAATCTTACTTCAAATGGAGTATAGGAAAGAAAGAAAGAAAGAAAGAAAGAAAGAAAGAAAGAAAAATATTTTATTTGGGACACGCACAGGAAATATAACAATAAAAACAAACAAACATATGTAAGAAAAATGAAATAAAAGAATAATAAAACAAACAAACATTAAAACTAACAAAATTAATAAAACACTAGGACCACTAGGGGCACTAGGTCTTTTAGGACTAGTTGAAAACTGTATCACAGGAGACAGGGCTTACCATTTCGAAATGACGGTTTACTGTACCTACACCTTTGCCCTCCCCTTGCCAAAATAAGCATGATATTATTATTCTGTTTAAATTCTCAATAAATCCTTTTTACTCTTCCCCAGAAAAAGTAAACATTTCAAACACAGCCGACGCGGAAGCAAAAGCGCGTATCTACTACGACGCCTGCATAGACACTAACGAGACGATCGAGAAGCTGGGCGAGAAGCCCCTGGTAGCCGTGATCAAGCAGCTGGGCGGCTGGCACATACTACCCTCCACCATGACCAAGCAGAAGTGGGACCTGCAGAAGTTGGTGCAGGATGTGCAGAACACGTTAGTTTAATTAATTGCTTAATAAGTACACTAATAGCATATAAGCATAATTATAACATTAAAATTTTATTAGACTTTAATTAAAGTCAATTTGGACAAAGTCAAAGTTAGCTTAGACAAAGTTAAAGTCAACTTGGCCAAAGTCAAAGTCAACTTGGTCAGTGCTAAAGTCAACGTAGTAAAAGTTAAGGTTAACTTCGTCAAAGTCAAAGTCAACTAGGTAAACTAGAAATTTTTTAAACACACACAAAGTCACACGTACAAATAAAATATTATGAAAAAAAATTGAAAAACTTCGTGAAACTCATTGTGTTTGTCGGTTTTCGCGATTACAATGTTATCTCATGAAAATTATGGCAGGATTGTTATGTTTCAAATAGATTATATTTTTATTTCAGATTCAACCTGGGCGGCTTATTTAACTGGGCTGTTACGGAAGACGACCGCAACTCATCGAAACACGTCATTGTGGTTAGTATTTATCATTAGTTATATTACTTGTATGCACATTGTGGAAGCCTTCAGATTATGAGACTCAATCAATATTCTTAGTTTCCTTGGTATTCGTATCTTCAATATTCATACATATAAAATATATTAACGCGATCTGGCTTAAAACATACAGAAAGGACAAGATGCAGGCGCATCGTTTTTCTGTCTGTAGACTATTGCCGTCTTTCCAAGGGGTATCGTATTACCCAGATACTGGGTTGTGGAGGTCAGATAGGCAGTCGCTCCATATAAAATACTGGTATTCAGGTGCATCCGGTTAGACTGGAATCCGACCCCAACATAGTTAGGAAAAGGCTAGGCAGATTGATTGATACTATTGCCGTCTTTGTCTCACGTCCTTTCTGCACCCTTATTACGTTACACACTTTCAATCACAATTTTAATGATTATGAAGGATATTGTTAATATATTGCTTCATATCGGGGATGTTGCGCATACGCGACCGCAGAGCTTCCGCATCGATTTGGCATGCGCGTGCGCATGTAGCACAGGTCGCGACAAGAAAGAAAATAGGCGGCGCCGGCGACTGGCGCGTGCCGTACCGTACGCACGTGCTCATTGACCATTAACAGCGAAGATTTCGTTCAGGGGACAAGATCGCGTTTCTTATCGTTCATTTGTTTCTCGTAAATCAGTCATAACGTGTTTAGTTGCGCTTATTGTATTAACATTTTAGTTTTCGAGTGTTATTGTGAAATTGTGAATACTATACAGTGAGCATTCGGTGCTATGCGAGATTTCTGCAGCTTATAGATTATTTAAAAAGAGAATTTATAACACCGACGCAAAGTGATATTTGGAAAAAATATCTCTACTTCCGCATCCGCGGATGTGAAAAATCTGCATCAGCAACATCCCTGCTTCATAATTATGTTCCATAAATTTTTCTCCTCAAATTCATTGCTACTGTAAGTGTGTAACGCAATTACTCTGCATTACTGCCCCTTTCTTATACCATCTTACGTAATATTTCCAGCTCGACCAAGGCGGCCTAAATTTGCCAACTAGAGACAACTACCTGAACAGAACTGCCCATAAAAAAGTCCTCGACGCGTATCTGGACTACATGACGCGAATATGTGTCTTACTAGGAGCGAATAAAACCGAAGCGAGGACTCAGATGAACAAAGTCATCCTCTTTGAAACGGAATTGGCGAATATTACCACCCCCTCGGAGGATAGGAGGGATGAAGAGGGGTTGTATAACCCGTATACGATAAGACAGTGGCAGAAGGAAGTGCCTTTTGTTAATTGGACTATGTTCTTTAATGATGCTTTTAAGTTGGTGAACAGAACTGTGAGTATGTTTTTAAATGTGAAGCAATTCTCTCTCGATTGACCATCTTTTAATACTGAGACCCCTCCGTGTTTCGGAAGACACGTTAAGCCGTTGGTCCGGGCTGTCATTCGTGGATCTTTGACGGGTTTCGGGACGTCAGAAGCCTGCAAATCTGACAACCAGTCTCACCAAGGGGTATCGTTACCCAGTAACTAGGTTGTGGACGTCTGATAGGCAGTGGCTCTATGAAAAATACTGGTATTTAGCTGCATCCGATTAGACTGGAAGCCGGACCTAACATAGTTGAGGAAAGGCTGGACAGATAATAGACTTATATAAGGTAAGCTATTCGCTGATGAATAATTATGTAACAATGTGACTTTCAGATACCAGATACGGAAAGACTAGTCGTGTATGCGCCGGAGTACTTTAAGAATCTCACGAAAGTCATAAAGAAATATAGCAAGACTGAAGACGACCAAAGGTACGTTTTTGCATGAATTTAAGAATAGAGTAAGTGTAACTATGACTGCTGAGCATAAGGTCCAATTCCTGAAGGCCTGTATAATTTGTAAAAATCTCACTGTGTATTCTTAGACCTGGTGAAGTGAGCTTGAAGTGAGTAGTGTCAATCCCTCACTTCACCCAGGTTTTCATGGTGAGATTTAAAAATAAAACCGGCCAAGAGCGAGTCCGACTCGCGCACGAAGGGTTCCGTACCATTATCAATAAAAACGGCAAAAAAATCATGTCTGTTGTATGGGAGCCCCCTTAAATATTAATTTTATTCTGTTTTTTAGTATTTTTTGTTATAGCGGCAACAGAAATACATCATCTGTGAAAATGTCAACTGTCTAACTATCACGGTTCATGAGATACAGCCTGGTGACAGGCGGACAGACAGACAGCGGAGTCTTAGTAATAGGGTCCCGTTTTACCCTTTGGGTACCGAACCCTAAAAATAGACCAGCTGGATTTGTTGGACTAGAAGCCGACCCCAACATAGTTGGGCAAAGGCTAGGCAGATGAGGATGAGACCTGGACTCTGACCCTGAATTCGTTGCCCGGGCCGAAGTGTTTTTGGGTTTTTTCCATCAGCAAGTTCTCAGTAGCAGCCCGGAGTCTTGTTCCAGTCAATGGCAATATTTTTAACACTACAAGCACATGGGATTTATAACATAACTGACAAAATGTATTTTACGAACCAAAACCCACTCATGCGTTGATTCTATTTTTGAAAAATAACAGGAAGCCGCATTTCGATTTAAAAAAAAAAAATCTTTTCAGAACTCTTACCAGCTACATGATGTGGCAAGTCTCGCGCTCCCTATCAACATACCTGTCCAAGTCGTTTCGCGACGCCACCAAGATCCTGAGGAAAGCACTGTTCGGCTCTGAGGGAACCGAGGAGTCTTGGAGATACTGCGTCACTGATACTAATAATGCTGTTGGTAAGCTCACCGTTCTCATATATGCTTAGAAGAATCGACTCATAATTGAAGCACCCTCAACCCTAATAACGTATATCTATGATGAATTATCGTATGTAACGAAAATGGTATTATGAACATAATATATTGCGCCCTAGGACAGAGGCCCTGGTGTGAGTTTCTTTAAACTATCTCGATTTTACGTGAGGAGCTCGTGGCTAAGTAATAACATCCGCACCGAGTCGATCCATCAGGTTAAGCTACGCTTAACGGAGTTGGTCGGTGGATGGGTGACCATCTTTACATGTCGAGACTCCTCCGTGCCTCGGAAAGCACGTTAGGCCGTTGGTCCCGGCTGTCATTCGTGGATCTTTGACAGCCGTTACGGGTCGTCAGAAACCCGAAAGTCTGACAAGCAGTCTTACCAAGGGCTATCGTATTTCCCAGTTACTGGGTTGTGGAGGTCAGATAGGCAGTCGCTCCATGTAAAATACTGGTATTCAGCTGCATCCGGTTAGACTGGAAGCCGACCCCAACATAGTTGGGAAAAGGCAGGCAGATTGATCTCGAGTTTATGAATAGACCGCGTTCGGCACTCCGATTGGCCCTTCACTGGCCTTCACTGGTGCCTAGTTGTCATCATAATGTGAATTATTCACATTATGATGACAACTAGGCACCAGTGACATTCAGTGGCATTCTCATAAAGAATGCCGCGTCAGTACTTAGTCGAAAATAACTCCGGAAACTATTCTGACTGTCGGTGAGGTCTCTTGACAGTTGCCCATTGGAGTAAACTGCATATTTTATAATCGAGCAGTATAGCAAGAAGATACCTGCACTACCGTAATTTTTTTAATCTTAGCCTAAAAGGTGGCCTTAGCCACAGTCATCATCATCATCATTTCAGCTGAAAGACGTCTACTGCTGGACATAGGCCTCACCCAAGCACCGCTACTTCGACCGGTTCTGTGCTTCGCGCATCCAGCGCATAGCACCTAGCCACAATACCTTAGCTTAAAATAGAGGCAACTAGTGAAAAACTGTCTAATAATCTATCATAATTATGCCATCCACATCCAGCGCTTACCTGGCAGTATTCTGCTGAAATACGGGGTTCTGATCCCCATATTATGTGAAGTCTAACAGCTCCATTTTCCCATTTTCAGGTTTCGCAGTAGGAGCCATGTTTGTCCGAGAAGTATTCCACGGAGAAGCGAAGACCCAAGGAGAGATCATGATCAACAACATTAGAAACGCTTTCAAGAGGAATCTGAAGAACCTGGACTGGATGGACGCGGAGACCAGAAAGGCTGCTGAGATTAAGGCTGATGCTATCACTGATATGATTGGTAAGTTTTGGGGTAAGCAAGGGAACCTAGTCACCAAATTTGAGTGGCCTTTTGTACTTACCAAGGATGTTTTGAGGAGTATGGATTGAATTAGTTACTAATCAATTAAATCCAAGGCAATTTCCGTTGCTTGTTTATTTGTCCAAGAAGAGAGGAGATTTTGTGGCATTTTCGTTGAGCGAATGATTAAGTTAGAGCAGAGTTTTTAATATATTTACTGCAAAAATACCGATTTCAGTTGCTAAATCAAACCAGTGTTGGGGTTGAAAGGCTGTCGTGCCGGTCAAATGATAGACATCCAAGATTGACGTCTCGTTGTCAATCTTTTCTAATATTTATTGAGGAGCTCGTGGCTAAGTAATAACAGCCACACCGGGTCGATCCATCAGGTTAAGCTACGCTTGCCGGGTTCGGTCGGTGGATGGGTGACCATCTTTACATATCGAGACTCCTCCGTGCCTCGGAAAGCACGCTAAGCCGTTGGTCCCGGCTGTCATTCGTAGATCTTTGACAGTCGTTACGGGTCGTCAGAAGCCCGAAAGTCTGACAACCAGTCTTACCAAGGGGTATCGTATTTCCCAGTTACTGGGTTGTGGAGGTCAGATAGGCAGTTGCTCCATGTAAAATACTGGTATTCAGCTGCATCCGGTTAGACTGGAAGCCGACCCCAACATAGTTGGGAAAAGGCTAGGCAGGCAGATTGATTAGCGCTTATTACTAAGTAAGAGCTTATTTCTCCGATTCATTATTTTATGCATTACCTATAAGTAACTGATGCACTGTAAAATAATGTATTATGTGTTTGTATCAGTGTAATCAATTGTTGGTGAACCTAATAAAATAAATAAAATCCCTACGAGCTAATTCCACCTTTGTAATCATGCTGATAACAGCAAGAAAATAAAGCCTAATTAAAACGTTCATCCCCAGGTTTCCCCGACTACATTCTCCACAAAGATGAGCTGGACAAGCAGTACGAGGAGCTGGAAGTGAAACCCAACGAGTACTTCGAGAACAACATAGCCTTCAACGTGTTCAGCCTGAAGAACGACCTCAATAAACTGGATAAACCTGTCAACAAGACTAAATGGGGTAACCACATAAAATCAAATTATTATTTAGTACCAGCACCCTAATTGCGTAATACAGGATCAATCACAGTCTGAATCGCTTTGAAACTTTCTAATCCATTGCTTCATAAGTAATCGGCTTAACAACGTAAATAACCCAATGAATGTAGTTGAACTGTCAGAATGAATCAGATTAGTCTTAGGGTCCGGGCACACGGGCCACCGGCCACAACCACAAAACGCCTCCACCGGCATATTTCCTGTGGTAAGTGTCGCGTGTGGCCCGTGTGCGTCGAGTCCATATAAAATGTATGAAAACTACAGGAAATATGCCGGTGGCAGCGTTTTGTGGTTGTGGCCGGTAGACCGTGTGCGGAGACCCTTAATCGCTTACGAAAATGTTTTAGGCAATTAGATAGCAGGATTTTAGAAGAGAGTAAGAAAATGGCTGATCAAGCTCTAAGTAAAGGCCACTTTGATTTGGCCGGGCCGCACTGCGTTGTGAAAACCTCCTTCATAACTTTGGCTCATTTTGAATGAACCATCGGAGACAATAGGTGGGCCGTACCGCGATTTTTTATTTTGAAATGCGATGCCTTGCGGGCCGGTGCGGGTATACCTAATGTACGTTTAGCTTAACTCATGAACAATGCTTTTCGCATAACACAGAGATTTGACTATGAGAGGAGAGTGTAGGAATTGCAGCTTCGGTGTAAGGTGGTGCCGGTCTTAAATGGGGCAGACTGAATGCTGAAGGAATGGGAATAAGATTTGATGGTGTCCTTCAAGGAGGCCTGTATGCAAACTAGGATGGCGATTAGCTTAGTAAATCGTTGCAGGTACTTACGTTAGGTTGCGGGAAAGTCCGAAAGGGATACCGGGACCTTGGCCACAGATAACTGAAGGAACACGGGTGGGTTTTAGTCAGTAAAAGTCTGACAGACCCTCCCGCTCCGCCCAGAGCGGGAGAAGTCATTTACCGACTTCCCAACGTCAAAAAAAAAAAACGTTACTTACGTTGAGGTTGCAGTATTGGACCTACAGCCACTTCCTTTTTAAGCTCTCTTCGTGAAATTATCATGATGTATCCTAAAAAGGATTAAACACCATAATTTTAAACTCGTATCAAACCTAATATACGATAATGCACTTTAGGTTAAAAGGAGGAGCTCGTGGCGAAGTAATAACAGCCGCACGGGTCGATCTATCAGGTTAAGCTACGCTTGCCGGGGTTGGTCCGTGGATGAATGACCATCTTTACATACCGAGACTCCTCCATGCCTCGGAAAGCACGTTAGCCGTTGGTCCCGGCTGTCATTCGTGGATCTTTGACAGTCATTACGCCGAAAATCTGTCAACCAGTCTTACCAAGGGGTATCGTATTACCAAGTTACTGGGTTGTCAGATAGGCAGTATCAAAAAAATGTAAAATTCTGGTATTCAGCTGCATCCGGTTAGACTGGACGTCGCCCCCAACATAGTTGGGAAAAGGCTAGGCAGATTGATTGGACTTTAGGTTAAAGCCTTGAAAAACAAGTAAGTATATGAATATTATACAAAAAACCTTGTTTGTAGGCATGACACCATCAACAGTGAACGCATACTACACACCAACTAAGAACCAGATAGTCTTCCCTGCCGGCATACTTCAGCTGCCTTTCTACGATGGGGACAACCCCAAGGGAGTCAACTATGGCGCCATGGGAGTGGTGATGGGGCATGAGCTGACACATGCTTTCGATGACCAGGGGAGAGAGTATGACAGGTGAGAGGAATTTGCTAAGTAAAGGTATTATTGCCAATTATAGGTAATATTGGGTCTTGGCCTGGCCATCTTTTTGGTAATGTTGCCAACTGCAGATTATATTGCCTCTTTTTTGTCATATTGTCAAGTAAAGGTAATAATACCACCTTTTGGTAATATTGCCACCTTTTGATAACATTGCCACCTTTTGGTAATATTGTCAACTGTAGGTAATATTGCCACATTGGTAATATTTCGACCTTTTAGTGACATAACCCAACTTTAGGTTATATCATCAATATGGTAATAATGCTACCTAAGCTTGTCAGTATTGCCAATATTGCCATAAAAGCGTTACCAGCCAAGGGTAGGTATTAAGTGTCTCAATGTATTTTTCTTTTATCAAAAGGTTTGGAAACCTAAACCAGTGGTGGAATAACGCGACGATAGCCAGATTCAAGTCGCGAGCCAAATGTATTCAAGAGCAGTACTCGAACTACTCAGTGGAGGGACAACGACTCAACGGGAAACAGACACTTGGTAAGACCTCATCATGAGTAGGTTTAGGGCTGGCAATGGAAGACATGCCAAGTGAGCACAGCACAACAGTGGCAGGTCTTAGCACTCTTTCCTTCTTGGCATTCAAGCCATAATTTTGTGAGCAGAAACAAAGAAGAAATTGGCCATTACGGGACGCCCGGCAGATAATGAAACATCGAAACTGATGGTTATTGAAAGAATTTATAGTTAAAGAAACCAATAAATAACGCGTATCAGAGCGTCATGCCGTTTGCCATCGGCGTCCATACGAGTCGGTTTTACTCCCAAGGGTTAGATGTTTCACATATCAAAAAGCTAGAAGGGAATTTGGAGACCAACTCCCCGGAGAATACAGTGCTACAAGGCTGCTTTAGGCGCTTGATTGACATTGACAGGGGGGCCAGGGAGGTGTTATTTGTTAACATCACAGATTAAGGGGGATGCGCTAAGGTAGCCCGCAAAATTCAAATTTTCTTACGGTTTTTGCAATTTGCATCGTTGTTTTGCTTTCTATGTTGATCAACAATACGCGTCAATTATTATGATGATAAAATAATTACTAAATTAAAATAATTTAAAACATACGAGGCTGATGTTTTAAGCTCTCGAAATTGTATTTTAGTGTAAGTAAATAAGATTATTTAGTGAAAAGAGGTAAATTTAAGAATTACAATAAAAACTATGCATGTATTTCAGGTGAGAACATCGCCGACAACGGAGGCTTAAAGGCGTCCTTCCACGCTTATTTAGACCACGCCAAGACTGCGCAAGTGAATCTTACTCTGCCGGGATTGAAGTACAACGATCGACAGCTGTTCTTCATTTCTTTTGCTCAGGTTAGTTGAAAGTTTTAATTTAAGTAGGTATCTACCTTCCATCGCCAACCGGTTGGTCGACTCTTCACGTGACCAGAGGGTTGGCCAATTTTCATGTCAAAGAATCGGCATTGCCATCGAACGTGGCAACGTTGCCAGCCTTTTGGGCACTTTACCCACTAACAGCGATGCGGATGAAGTTTTTAATGCCCAATGAGCTCCTCCCTTCCTCCTTTAAATAAAGGACAAAAAATAGGAGCTCGTGGCTAAGTAATAACAGCCGCACTTGTCGATCCTTTAGGTTAAGCTACGCTTGTTGTGGTTGGTCCGTGGATGGGTGACCATCTTTACATACCGAGACTCCTCTATGCCTCGGAAAGCACGTGAAGCCGTTGGTCCCCGCTGTCATTCGTGGATCTTTGACAGTCGTTACGGGTTGTCAGAAACCCGAAAGTCTGACAACCAGTCTTACCAAGGGGTATCGTATTACCCAGTTACTGGGTTGTGAAGGTCAGATAGGCAGTCGCTACATGTAAAGTCTTCGCCCACGTGGAGGTCGGGAAATATCTCGTGAACGTCCTACCAGGATAAAAAATGTATCCTATGCCCTAACCCAGGGGTCATGGTCTACCTAAATGTGCCAAATTTCATACAAATCCCTTCATTTTATTTAACCTGAAAGCGTAACAAAAAAACAACCAAACTGACTTTCGCATTTATAAAATTAAGTTAAGATTTAAATGGTTTTTTATGTATTCCAGGTATGGTGTTCAGCAATGACCAAAGAATCTACAAAAATGCAGATAGAAAAAGATGATCACACGATCGCGAAGTACCGAGTCATAGGTCCCATAGCCAACTTAAGGGAGTTTTCCGAAGAGTTCCACTGCCCTATAGGGTCCAAAATGAACCCTAGAGACAAATGTGAGGTTTGGTAGAGGTCTGAGGTTCAGCTGTAGCGGTCAATAAGTTTTGTCGGTAAATGGGACAGGCAGGTAAATTTTGATGAGATTTTGAAAGACAAATCCCGAGTATTAGTACTGCTACTCGGGAATCGCTTGGATCGAGCAGGATTATATAGTCTTGCAAAAGGTATAAGAATAATTACAAAATAGAATACAACAGTATGTCAGCATTATGTTAAGAAGAGTTCACATCAGTACGTAGTGCAATTGAGCATTGATTAGGGACCTATTAAAAATACACTGGCCCGTCTGTTTCATTCACCAAACTAGTCTTTATTTAGGACAGAGTGGTAAGAATGGCCATGAGAATATCCGCCAAAAAAAACGTTTATAAACGTTATGTGGAAATAAACGTTTTCCATTGGACGATAGCTGGCATCTCAACATAAAGCTTATCACCGATTGGCCACAGAGCATTCTACTTCTTACTACTGCGTAATATTTAGGGTTGCCAATCCTAAAAAAATGATATTTATTATACTGTATGTATATATGAGCTTAGCTGTTGTGTAACACGGGTATATGAGTTATTAGTACCTAACGCGTTTATATAGAACGAAATTATTTTATACATATTGGATACTAGTGCGGGATTAGTTAGAATTAACTGTTAAAGCCTAGTTCACACTACAAAAATCTACTACCTATACATTAATTTGAATTACAAATAAATGTAAGTATACTTACATTTTAATTCAAAAATGTGTACATCAGTGTGGACAAGGGTTTAAAAAATAGTACAATAGCCAAACATAATAATAAATAAAAAAACAAATAATATAAGTTGATAAGCAGCAGTTACTAGGTGATATCAAGTGCCAAACGTTCCCATTATAGTCACTGTTGTTTCTGCTTAGGGCGCTTTCTATTGTGGGAATTTTTGCTGCGTGAAAATAAAATTGGTTCAACGAACCTTTGGAAAGGTAACATTATATTATCGTAAAATTGTATGCTAAATGTTGAATAAAATAAAAAATTGCGCTCGAAAGTATTATAACACATTTCAATAAAAACTTAATGGAAATTGTTCTACCGGAGTCGCGTCGCGCCTGTCTGCCGAAGCCAATATGCGTTTTGATTTGAAGGTACAGTCAGCATCAGAAATAAGTCTCATTATTTTCAAAAACCTATTTTAATTGGAGATATATAATAATATGTAACTGAGTTTGCAGCAATGAAGTTCATCAGAGTTTCGCAGCCTCGATTAAGCCATGGAGACGCTAAGTAGCGCTGCAATATTTTTAAAATTGAAAGCACTCTAAAACCACAAGGATTTAGTATGAAGATAGGTGTTAGTAGGTGCCTGAATGCTTTGATAACAGATTGCAATATAGAATGACGTATAATTACAAGTACTAAGTTATATTTTTTTTTTTATTGATAATTTAATTTATCACTATTTTAATTAAAATTGAGAGGTCCCTGGACCATTCTGACTCTCAGTTGCAGTCCTACATAGAGAATAATATTCTGCTCGATAAATAAACTATTAATGTGTTTCCTATTTCCTCCTCGACTTTTGTAGGTATTTTCAAGTGTTTTCAAAAAAACACTTTATTTTCTGGTTTTAGGATACATAATTTAGATCTAATTTAATCTCGCATTGTATTCTCTATATTCCTTGATAATCTAGTGGTTTAAAATGTAAAATTATGCTATATATTTTATGTATGTATTTATTAAATTCTTGTTTTTTCTATTGCTTGTGCGTGTCATACGAGTTTAAATTCCAATAAATGGGATTTTTATTATAAGATACCTAATAAATTTTATTTTATTGATGTTAATGTTGGTTTTTGCCCTCCTAATTACTTTAAAAGCCGGGGCGCAAACAAAATCATGTTTATCTCTTAATTTTTGTACTTTTTAAGTAAAAATGTAGACAGTTTCTATCTCCAAATGTAACAATTATTTTGTCATGTATATACTATATAATTTAAGTTTAAGTTGAATGTATTTAAATGTGTAGACATAATGTACTTATTAAGTAAAATGAATCGTAATTTTAATAGTGCCATCTATTCGTTTCAAACGTCAAAGTCTCGTTTTCGCTAGGCGACCAATCGCGAGACATAGATGTTGCTAGCGAAGTAACGACAACATGACAGAGCTAGCAACATTGGGAAATATTGTTAAACTCGAACCATTTATTTCAATTAAACCGATCAGTCAGAAAGATGAAGCTAGTTAAAGCGTAGGTTCCTACATTGCTTGACGATAGTAGCGGCTCCGCACGGGACATGGGAGATATTGCCGATTTGAAGACAGGGTCCACCACTATCGTTGCGATGTTACATTGCACAAATCCCGAAATATTTGTCGCCCAGCCTAGACGAGCCTTAAATTAGTTTTGTAGACAGTTATAAAAAAAGATGCTGGTCATTTTTGTTTTTTTATGATTATTAATCATGCTTTATTTTTATCTTTTTTGAAATATTTGTGTGATATATTAGATAATGTGCGTGTCAGTGTTTTCTTAGGTACAGTCGGCATCAAAAATATGTGCACGGTGCACTTTTGAAAGAAAAATCAATCTTTTTTGTTTTTTTTTCTATTTTATTAGTTGGGCACGTGCACAGGTTTTCGAGCGAGTTGTACAAAATACATATTTTTGTATATTTTACATAATCGAATTTTTCTTTATCGATGTTTTGCTTTAAAGTGTACGTTAACCAGTAGTTATAGATAGCTATTTGTGTGTATTTTAAGAGAGGGAGTACAAATAAGTGTGAGTTTTCCGATTTTGTTACCAGAGAGAGAGCTATGTTTGCTTAGCTAAATGAATTATCCACGATTTAGAAATGTGGTCTTTATGAGCCAATTATATCGATAGGTATACATTTTTCCTATTAATCCAATCAATCTTAATTAAATTACAATATTCGGCTTTGACATATTTGATATAACTCCTTAATGGGATAGTCATGTATTATAGAATCATAATCAATTGGAAAAATGATGATATTAAAAATGGCGGGAAAATTAAAATAACGTAAGATGACAATAACCTTCTTGTCTCTTGATGTCCTCTTTATGTAAATAACTTTTATATTCGAGATCACACATAATCCCATACAATCGCCATTCATAAACTTACTACAAAGCTTTACAAAAAGTTAACATTTATTCATATTTAACGCAATGTTATAATTCAAACCACTTAGGTAAAAAAACTTTTTTTTTAAATTTATTATGAGAATATTTTGACTATAAAATCAATCAAAAAATATTTTCAAACTTCCATACGGGTGCTTTAAGACGATACGATATGGTCCGGCAGGGGAACTTCCCGAAAACTGTTCGGATGCAACAAAATTATCAAAAATAATTAAAACCGAGTTGGTGTGATGTCTAATCATGTTTGCGGGGCCAACATAGCCAGAAATCGCACAAAATAGAGAGATTTGGAAGGAAAAAGGGGAGGCCTTTGCCCAGCAGTGGGACACACAATAGGCTATAAAAATAAAAATAAACGAGTTAAGGAACAAAAGGCCTAACCAAGTCGTATCTTCTAAAAGTACTTTAGATAACAATTCCATATCATTAGAATTTCTTAGATTGTGACCAAAATAGTTTTAGCTATTTATAATATCCATGCCCATATAGACCTGAAATTAGTTTTTTATTATAAATAATACCTACACAAAATAATTTCCAAGTAAGTAACCAAAAATATGTAACAGTATTAAAATGAAAATTTCAATACAATTTCAATAGCTCTGGTGTACAATGGCCTATTTTTTAAGGACACTTTAAACTTGTTTGAAATAGGTATTAAAACTTATGAACTAGTGTGTTTTAAATTTTTGATCCACCAACGAATTGAGACACACAACTCAATTCCTGGCAGTATTTTTTTTTTTCATTTACGAGCATCAAATTTTTGATTTAGTTGAGTAAAATATTAGTTAGGTATAATAAAATCGGAACAGAAGTAAAACTAAAGAATATTGAAACTCAAAATGATTCGATAAGCAGCTTATCGAGTCATTTGGAGTCAATTTTTTAAATTGTAAAAAGTGACAGTTTTGATTAATTTTGTTGCTGACCGTACCTACAGCTGTGTATAGAAAGGTATTGGTGTTATTGCGTTTGATTCTCAGGCTATTGTGTACCAGAGCCTTAATATTAGCAGTATTATAAGCAGAAATACATTTTATGCAGCTACATAATAATAAGATTGCCAAAGTATATATTATAAACTTAGATTTTCGTTAAATTGTAATACATAAGTAGTCACAAAACACTTACATTCGACCGAACAACAATGATTTTATGTGTTAATGACTGATTTATATTTATTTTATTTGTCGAATGTTCTTGAAAATAAAGTTGTGTTTTCAAACTTTCCAACGGAGTGTTTTTTTTTTTTTTAAATAAAACCGCTTTACCACAGATCAACCGTCACATGTCAGGTTTACCAAAACGAAGTTGGATGGATGATATTGTTTCGCGAGCAAAACCTGGATGGATGAGACTGGTACAGGACCGTGGGTGTTGGCCCAAGAAAAGAGAGACCTAAGGCCCAGCAGTGGGTGAAATCAGGCTGTGGATGATTGTGATTATGAAAACAAAGTTATAGGTACCCCATAGACGTCTATTGCAATTTTACATCAACAAAGATTTTGTAATCAATTCGGATATGAATAACAAAAAATACACGGGTACTTATGCAACTACGTAGTATCCGCACAACGACTAGAGATGGGTAGTTATTCTAATAACTAGCCAAATAACAGCTATTTAAAAAATAGCTACGGCTATGGTATCCGTCAATACGATAGCTAGCTATTGGCTACTGGCTAGCTAGAATACTCGACAACTGACAAGTTATAACTATTTCGTTCAGCCGCTGACGATACTTCAAGCTATACATTTCCAGCATATGACGACGATGACTCTCATTGTACATACCTACGCCTACCAGGACAGTTTATACCGTGTTAATCTGTGGGTCAGAAGGTCTGCAGGTGCAGCTCAAGGTCATCTTTCTGAAGTTCTATTGCCATCCATTCATGTATCCACAAGCATTATCGATGATACCTAAGGAAAGACAATGTGATGAATACATATCTTTTTTTTGTGAAAGGCATTCGCAACCATGAGGTTGTCGGATTCTTAATGAGCTATCCTGTGGATACCTTAATAAATTAAGGCCTCTAGCCCAGGCATACATTTTTGAACTAACCGCCGACACGCTAAGGGTATTAAGGGCTATTTCCAGTGATGAAGCTGATCTCGTATCGTATACGATTTCCGTACAATGCGAGGTCAGCGTAAACTGGAAATGTATAGCTTGATGTGTAGCCGTGTGTACCTATTTGAAGATTATAGATTAAACAAAAAAAAAAACTAGTTTGCCAATTCCAATGTCTAGTTTTGGAGAAAATTACCATCAATGATAAAACACTGAAAAAATCTGAAACAGACCGAATAATAATAATAAAAAAATATTTGACCATAATATGTATTTAGTTTTTATAATATGGTTTTATGTACCGGTACGTATCAGAATTAAGTATAAAAATTTTGAAACATGTTGAAGCAGAAAAAAATAAAATGTCAGCGTGTGTGTAGTGTGCACCGTCCTTATATGAATTGAAGTGGTTCAAAAATCAAAATGGATGGCGGCCCGAAACGCTACAAGATACCGCATTGCTGCGCTTCTTTTGACTAAATTGTTTTGATTTCCGATCAACTTTCAGTGTTTTGGCCGCTAATGTCAAATTGGATCAAAATAAATAGTTTTGGTAAGTAATTCAATATTTATTTACCTGAGACTTAATAAATGCGTTCCGAATTTTATTAACTACGCAACGAAGCCCTAGTGTTTTGTTTGGTCTTCTATTTTTGTAGGTCTTCTTTAGAACTTTACGAAAAACTTGTCAATAGACCTCGAAAACTGGTATTTTGCTAGGTGCTATAGAAAAATATCACATTCTGAATGAAATCTAGAACTCGATATGAGAGGCGGTCAATTACGATGACATGTCTAAAACTAGGACACAATAAAAATATCGTCACCGGCGATATGCATGAGCAAAGTTAATTGCAATACGAATATACTTTTTAAGTTCAATATCTGGTCCAATTTATATCTTACTTTAAGAGAAGATGGTCTTCGAAAGATACGGTTTTATTTGCTCGACCTCTAACCACGACCCCTAAATGTTTTCAGACATACATTGTAAATATCCATGCATTACTAGGCTTATCAATAATTCATCAATAACACCCTTTTAAGCGAGTGAAAATTATCAAAATCAAAACATATCACATCACTGCAAGATAAGGTCAGTATAATTAGCTTATTGAATAATATTCCTAGCTTTTTGAACTCATAATGAAGCCAGGAAGGTATAATTTATGGTGTGCAAATTACTGCTTGGTGATGAATTCACAGTTTTTTCGAAGGTCTACCCAAAAATATAAAAAACCTGAGATTAGGGTAACAAATTAGTGCTTTTAGGTAAACCTAGGCTGCTCTAGGGGCAACTAGTTATAACGAAATTGGCTTCTGGGTTACTTGGTTTTTGCTGTAGTCTCGATACCTACAAATGTTTATAAAAAGACAACCTATTGGCTGCAATACAATACAAATTACTATTTATCCTGCATAATCAACCAATGTTGTTAAAATACTGTTGAATTTATTTACTTCAACACATTTTAGTTTCGAAATATCCAGCCAATATAAGTAAAAAAGAAAAATGAATGCATACATACTTACCACGTCAGATTATTTATTACATGCTATTAATCTGCATATTTATTATTGTTTTAATTATTTAGATAAACTGTTTTATAAGAAGTAACTTCTTCAAACCATAGAATCAATACTTTATTTTCTTTTTTCTAGGTGGTGTGTGAATCACTAGATTATGATGGATGGCTCTATAGTGGTGAAAACTGAGATGGGGTCTAATGGGGAAATACTGCTTTTCTATGTTGATGGTAAGTTCTGATGAAATTACACTATACTATCTGGCACTCAGTTAAATTACACTATACTATCTGGCACTCAGTTAAATTCAGCTTTGGACTGATAAAGGCTGATGACTATTCATTCTGCAATAGAAGTTTATAAATGATGACACATTATTTATTTATTTATTTATTTATATATACTTTATTGTACACCACAAAAATATATAACAAAAGGAAAAAAACAAACACTACAAAATATACAATGGGCGGCCTTATCGCTTTCCGCGATCTCTTCCAGGCAACCTTGGAATGGACAGTGATTTGCCTGGACATAAAATGGGGCTGTCGTAGGTGCAAAAAAATAAAAAATAAGTATACAATATACTAAAATAGATACACATATACATACATATCCTAAATAATACATACATAGGAAATAAATAAATAAGCAACGAAAAAATAAATGAAGACTATAGATAATTACACAGTTACGAAGACAATATCACAACGACAAGTAATGTTCCTTAACGAGTCTTTTAAACTCTATTAACGACTGCGCGCGTTTTATTTGAACTGGCAATGCATTCCACAAACGAGCGGCCTGGACGGCAAAGGATTTGTCGAGGAAAGTTGTGGAATGCATTGGCATTTTAAGCTTTAAGTTATCGGATGACCTAAAAATTTTTATGTGGGAGTCACAAAGAAACTGGAAACGATTTTTGAGATAGAGAGGGGTGAAAGGGGAAAAAAGCACATTAAACAAAAGGGAAAGAATATGAGCATTCATTACATTTACATACATTAATTATGGTTATAAATTATAATCTTAATTTATGTATACACATAAAATGTATACTGGTGTAATTACACATACACATACAATAGTCTACTTGAAGGGCTAAGTGTGGAAACTAAACCAAATAACAGAACCACAAACACCAGTTTCAACTTGTTATTTTCCTGTATTTGTCCTTTCTTAGCGTCATGTTTGTGCCGCAAATAAAGATATTTTCTTTCTTTCTATAACCAGCTGTCACTGCAACATTGTAGATTCAATGGACTTTAGAACCCTGGCTTTTGTTTTATTTTCCTTACTAAAAATTCAAATGTTCAATTACAGAAAACGGTGGCAATGAAGAAGGAGTACTAACAACAGTTGAAAGTATAGAAAACCAAGCACTACAACTGCAACAAGACAACTCCTATATCATACAAGATGTTGGAGATGACTCCAATGAAATTAGCATTGATCAATCTGCTTTAGTGGACAACTGGACCGAGGATGAAACTAAAAGACTTCTTGTGTTCTACAATGACAACAAACAGACTTTCATATCTGGAACAACGAAGAAAAAACATTTATGGACTGTAGCATGCAAAACCATGCTTATCGGTAAAAACCCAAACTCATGCGAAGCAAAACTCAACAGCTTACAAGCAAAGTACATAGAAATTTGTGGCCACATTCAGAAAGGAGTCTACGTAAAGTGGCCTTACTTTGAACTATGCCACCAAATATTCCATGATGAGACCCCCATGATTACAGTTGAAACTTTGAACACACCGGAACCACAAATAATCAAAGTTCCAGCTTTAAAGCAGAATTTTGATAATGTAATGGTGGTTAAAAAGGTGAATAGTCGGTCAGCGGCTGATGAGAAAGTTGAAACAATGCTAAAATTGTATCTGAAATACAAGAAAAACTTCCAAGCAGAGTATTGGAGACGTGGCATATGGGAGACCATTGCTTTAGAGATAGGAGAGGATGACGGAGAATACTGGCAGAAACGTTTCTTGAACTACAAACAACATTACCTAAGATTGATTGACAAAAGACGAGAAAGTGGCTCAGAGGGCATCAACTGGCCCTACCTGGAACTATTCGACAAAATCTTCGAAGGCGACGAAGATTTCCATAGAAAATATCTGACGGAAGAGTACAGATTGATAGAAAACCAGGCAATAGCTGAAGTTGAAGAGCCACCACCTAAAGTTGAAGATTGGGACACCACCGAAATGACCGTATTAGTCAAATACTGTTTTGACTGCTTTGACGAATTTGAAGACAAGACAATCCCTAATAGTTTTCTGTGGAATGAAATTGGTCGTTTACTAGACAAGACTGCAGATGTCTGCAAATCGAAATACGAAGAATTAAAAAATGCACATTTAGACAAATACGTCGAAGGTGGTTACGATCTACGAACCAGAAAACCCATTGCAATACTATTTGATAATATAATATCCAAAGAAATTGAGAATCAGGTTATGAAAAGTGGTCGAAAACCGGAGCAACTAGAGATGTGGAAGACTGAGGAGTTGGACGACCTTGTGCAATTCTTTTATGACAACATAGAGATGTATAAAGACCTTATTTGTCACTTTGTATGCTGGGCAGGAGTTGCCAGGAAGTTGAAAAGAAACCTACAAAGTTGCAGGAGCCAATGGGAGGACCTTTTAAACTTGTACAAGACAATATTGGATGATAAGAAAGAAAATCCTGATATGCAGATTGATTGGCGATATATTGAAGTCTTCGATAGGATATTTGACTATGGTATGGATACTAACTTACTTTCTGGGTATGAAACCTTGAAGGGATTTGAACAGAGTCAGAAAACTGATACGGGGAAGATTGGTGGTGAGTAAAATTTTGATAAAATTAAGGCTCTTACATACTGGGGCGATTCGTCGCGCGACGCGACACCGCCTCATTGTTTGCCGTAAAGTTTTCTCAGAAATTGTTTTGTTAAAATTCACGTCGCGAATCGCGCCTGTATGTAAGAGCCTTTAAACTTGCAAAAAAAGAAAGTGAACGAATTTGCTGTTAACATTCAAGCTGTCGTTTCTTTATTGATGCATAATTATTATTCTTACATATTCCTTTAAAAGTTCAAACTAGCACAATTTATTGTTATACTAGCTGATGCCCGCGACTTTGCCCGCGTGAATGTCGGTTATTATATCGCACCTTCGGTGCAACAAAGTCACAATTCAGGACACTGTTTTTTGTTATGTCTTTTATTAGGATTTTTTGATAATTCAATATAAGATTTTTAACGTAAAACTATAGCCACCAAAAAAACTATTAATTTTATAAAGATTTCAAACCTACTATAAATAGTAATCCAGAAATGAGGAAATAAATGCGAAAAAAATATTAAAAGTCCTCTCCTGTAAAATAAAAAAATGAGCTGTTGTGACTTTGTTGCACCGAAGGTGCGATATGCTAAAAACTTACTCGAGAACCACTCTATCCATTGGTGAAAACAGCATGAAAATCGGTGCAGTCGTTTTTGAGTTTATCGCGTACAGGACGACAGACAGACGCGGCGGAGGACTTTGTTTTATAATATGTAAGGATAGACTAATTTGTATGACGTTACATACTTTTATTACACTCTCATTTACTATTCCAACTTGGCTAGGTTTTAAATAATTAGGTATGTAATTAGGTTGTTTTTTTTAAATTTCCAGTAAAGAAGGTCAACATCAAACTGGACGACACCACCGAAGAGTTCACTGACGACGAAGAGTCATACGACGAGCGAGGCTTCACAAAACGCACAAAACGCCGCTCAGGAGACTCCAAAGCGTTCAAAATCCTCGAATACTATCAAAAAAACAAAGACAAGTTCTCCACCACGAACAGAAACAAACATTCTCTATGGGACATACTAGCTAAACAGCTCGGCATATCCGCTACACAGTGCGCTCATCGATTCAGAAACTTAAAGCAAGTTTACACTGCATACGTCCAGAGAGAAATTAACAAACCGGAAATGCCAATCCTCTGGCCATACTACGCTCTATGCAAAAAAGTATTTGGCTACAGAGCGATCAAATCTAAACTAAAAAACGGAAAACTTGATTCAGATGACAGCGAAGACTGGTCAGCAAAAGAAATAAAACAATTAATAAACTATTTCTCACAAAATTACGATGATATTAACAGTAATATTGACGACACGACCAAATGGTCGGATTTATCTGGTGACATAGGAAAAAGCGAAAATTCTTGTAAGGAAAAGTTTTTAGAACTGAGAAAGTCGTATAGGAAGTTGAAGACTATGAGGAGCAGGAATCCAGATGTTAAGATTTCTTGGAAGTATTTCAATATGTTTGAAGAGATTTATAATGCTAAAGAGAATGGTGTGGAAACGATGGAGGTGGATGAAAATGAGACGACGTATATGGAGGTACCTGCAGGTTCTGATGAGAAGATTGAGCAAGAAGGTTAGCACTACTTATTTATACGTTAGTAGGTTCGTGGTAACGGAGGAGGAGCTCGTGGCTAAGTAATAACAGCCGCACGGGTCGATTCATCAGGTTAAGCTACACTTGCCGGGGTTGGTCCGTGGATGGGTGACCATCTTTACATATCGAGACTCCTCCGTGCCTCGGAAAGCACGTTAAACCGTTGGTACCAACTGTCATTTGTGGATATTTGACAGTCATTACGAGTCGTCAGAAGCCTGAAAGTCTAACAACCAGTCTTGCCAAGGGTATCGTATTACCCAGTTACTGGGTAGTGGAGGTCAGATAGGCAGTCGCTCCATGTAAAATACTGGTATTCAGCTGCAACCGGTTAGACTGGATGCTGGCCCCAATATGGTTGGGAAAAGGCTAGGCAGATGATGAGGTTAGTGATAATGGCCGCGACTAACGAGTTGCAGGTCGTTGGTTCAAATCTAAGCAAGTACTTTACTTTGTGTAAATTATTTCATCACCACTGTCTGGAAACCGGCGTGTCCTAGAACCAAAAAATTCAACGACTTGTGACATCCACCAACCCGCACTGGACCCGCGTGGTTGATGACGGCCCGCTCCCTCTCACAGAGAGGAGGCCTGTGTCCCAGCAGTGGGAACATTATTAGCTGATATTGAGTAGTTTTATGATTATAATAAAAAAATATCATGTCAGTAGGGCATGTTAAATTGTTATCGCATATCGGCAAGTGTAGTGTGGAGGCCCGCCAGCTAGATGGACCGATGACCTTAAAAAGGTGGCTGGGACAGACTGGATGCAGAAGGCGGAGGACAGGATGCTATGGCGCAGCTTGGGAGAGGCCTTTGTCCAGCAGTGGATTGCGATAGACTGAGTTGATGTTATGTCAAGTCATGCTATTTAATCACTATAATTTCTAACATGAATTCATTTCTATTACAGAAGACGACTACCAATGCATCATAGTTATCCCAGAAGGGCAAGATATATCGCAGATCGAGAACGCACAAATTATAATACGAGAACATCCGATGCCTCAAGAAGAACATCTAATGTCTCAAGAAGAACATCTTATGTCTCAAGAAGAACATGCAATGTCTCAAGAAGAAATTGTCCTCACAGAACCTCCAAAAGAGATGAAACCTCTTGTTAAATGGACGAAAAGAACTAAAAAAAGGTTGCTTATCTTCTACATAAACTATATCAGAACCCATAAAGGTAAAGAAATTAATGCTAAAGAAATGTGGGTGGAAATAGCTTCAAAACTACCTAATAAAACACCGCTTTCCTGCAGAAAAATGTTTGCCAAACTCAAGGCTAATTATAAACAGATTGATGAAATCGACCCTAATATGAAGAAAACTCCTTATTTCGCGTTACTAGAGAAAGTAATGCGTTTAAAGCCAAAATTCACTAAAACGGAACAAAATAAGGCATTAAAAGATGGGAAAATTTACAAAGATGTTACTTTACCTGATGATAAAGTAGTCCAAGCACTTCAGTACTATTTAGAAAACATTGAAGATTTCGTCAGTCCAAGATTTGAGAAAAAATACCTTTGGACTGAGCTAGCAAATTACGTTTGCGAGCCCATAACGAAAGTTTTCAACAAAATCAACTACTTGAAACAAGCTTACAACCTGGATACTGACGAAGTCGCTGGCGAAAAGACGCCATTTGCAGAATTCTTAAAAGAAATTTTCGCTAAAGAGATTGCTATCAAACTTTTCTTAGAAAACCAACCAAAACCTGTGATTGAGGAACCAGGAGTTGAAGAAACTTGGTCTGATGAGGAGACGGAACAGCTATTAGAATGGTATCTTAGCAATTTGGACAAATTCAAGAACCCCAAATTCGTGAGAAGCTATCTATGGATGGAAGTTTCTAGCATGCTTAATAAAAGTGCTATCACTTGTTCAAAGAAAATGTCTGAAATTCGGACACAGTATAGAAATATGGTCAGAGAAAGACCTGAGGAATTGAGTGAATGGAGATTCCTTGACCTTTGTCAGAAAATCTATGGAACTGGAAAGAAAGGTACTTCTATGAATAGTAATTAATGTTAGTTTAGTATTATCCCAAGTTCGCACGGGTGATTTTTTAACGCGACGATTTATTTTGTCGCACTGGATTTCAGACTCTCGGTATTCAGCCCAATAATCCAACAGAACGCATCCCAGTGCGTCAAAAACACACTGTTGGATAATCAAAACAAGGCGTTGAATCAAAAAAAATCCGTGTGCGTACCTGGACTTAGGCAAGGCATGAAACATATTTGGGTGTGTAATGATAGTTATTATAATACAAATATTCTTTTCGATGTCGTTTTTAGACAATTGGTACAATGCGCATTTGGGAACTAAATAGCTTTCGTATGATTAATGTTTGTCGAACAGTTGCAAACATGGCTTGTTGATTGGTTGGCGCGTAAAATCTACACATTATGCAGCCCTAAATATACATGGTGGTATACATCGACGTGCAACCTGTTACCATAGATTCAGTACTTGATTCTGGACCCCAATGCACAGAAAACTTCCGTCAGTTATTTAAAAAAAACTGCTCTTTCATAGAAAATTTTAATACCTACGCGATCAAAATGTATAGCTTAATCAGCGTATAATGTTCCCACTGCTGGGGCACAGCACAGGTCAAAATGTATGGATGAGCAAAATTTTTTTAAACGAAAAATTTCTATGCAAGCTTGTCCAGAATCGTGTACAGAATCCATGGTGACAGGTTGCGCTGTATATTTTTCAAGGAAGCAAAGATAATAATATGTTGCAAATATTATATTTATTTATTTATTAAAACTTTATGCGCAAGTAAAAAAAAAACTTTACAAAGGCGGACTTAATGCCTGAGCCATTTTCTACCAGTCAACCTTGGTGATGCAGAGACAAACATGGCAGGTGCAACATACGGGATAGATAACTCAAAAAAGGATAAAAAGTAATACATAATAATACATATATACTTACATACATACATACATATAAACAGAATAAACTTTGTCAGGAGAAATAACGATAGGTAGAGGAGGAAACAAGCCTAGGAAATCAGCGCCGCAATGATTCTGCCAACTTCTCACGAATCCTTACTATAAATGCGAAAGTAACTCTGGTCAGTTTATCTGTCGCGCTTTCACGCCAAAACTACTGAACCGATTTAAATGAAATTTGGTACACATATAGTCTAGAGCCTGAGAAAGGAAATAGGCTACTTTTTATCGACATACCACGCGGGCGAAGCCGCGGGCGGAAGCTAGTATGTTATATGTATTATAGTAGGTAGTACTCGAAATGTGGGTTGTTGTTTATTTGTAGTTTTTTCTTGCGTTCCTAAATGTGCCTTTTCCCCGGTTTTTAATTCTTCAAAACAATCTACAGATTATAATATTGTTCTTTAAAAATATTGCATGTACCCAGATATTAGATAACTATCATACTGTCTGTAAATAATCAAGAAATTATGTTAGCATTATTGAAATGATATTTTAGTGTAAGGTGGAGTCATATACTGGTCTATAATTAAATAATATGCCGTTATTTTTGTTTTTAATTATGAATCTGGACCAGGGGGCTTAAAACGGTCACTTTAGCAGAATGATGAAATCTTAAAATGTCACAAACTGACAATTCATAATATGATCTGCGTGTAATTCATATTACGAAATAATTCATCTGTTTGTCAGTTTTATATGGAGATTCGTAAAATGGTCCACAACTTATGAATTGGTTTTATGTCAAATTAGAGGAATTGCTAATGATACCTTTTTTTTTTTTTTTTGAGGGTGGGAAATCATCCAATGACTTCTCCCGCTCTGGGCGGAGCGGAAGGGCGTGTCAGACTTTTACTGACTAAAACCCACCCGTGTTCCTTCATTTGCCTGTTGCCAAGGTCCCGGTATCCCTTTCGGACTTTCCCGCAACCCTGGCAGGCATCGGTCCTTTTGGACCCCGTCATTTTTGCTGACATCTCTTTGAGGCGCGCGTGGAACACGACGCGCCATCGACCCGGGCCTGGTCCTTATCGGACGGCGAGCTGCCCGTTGCTCGCCGTCCGCAAGCCCGCGCCTATGGTGGCCGGAAATCCGCCTGGGATTCCCGACGCCCAGGGCGTCTCCAACGGCGGCGGTTAGGGGCGTGAGGGCGCAAACTTTGCCTTTCCCTCACGCGTTCCGCCTCCTCCTTCGCGAGCATTACTGCTTCGCAGAAGGAGGTGACGGCTTCCCATGCCCTCTCGCTCCGTACCATGGCCTGAACCAGGGCCGGACGCGAGAGGTCACCGCCGCCAATCGCCTCCGCGAGGACACGGCGGTGCTCCGCCCAAGCAGGGCACACCTCAACCGTATGCTCCACCGTGTCCTCCGGGCGATCCACACAGTGGTGACACCCGGGCGTTTCCTCCCGCCTAATCCTACACAGGTACCTCCCGAAGCTGCCATGTCCGGTGAGGACCTGTGTCAGGCGGAAGGTGAGGACGCCGTGGCGCCTCTCTATCCACTCCTCAAAGAGGGGACTTATCGCCGCTATTGTGGCGTGCCCAGCACTGGGTTGCGACAATCGCACTCTCCATGCCGCCATGAGATCTTGCCGGAGCTCTGTCCGCTGTGCCGCGATTTCTCGCGGCAGCGGAGTTACACCCCGGCGCTTCACCTCCTCGCGCCACTCCCAGATGTGCGCGAGGACCTTCGCCTCCAGATCCCATGGCGGTAATCCGGCAAGGAGGCTCGCCGCCTCACGGGAGACCGTGCGGTATCCCCGGGCCAGCCGAATGGCCATGACCCTTTGGGACGCGTTCAACCGGCGTGCTGGCCGCAGCCTAAGGGAACGCGCCCACACCGGTGCCCCGTAAAGGGCCATGGACCGCACGACCCCCGCATAGAGCCTCCGGCAGGAGGCGTTTGGACCCCCTAGATTGGGCAGGAGCCGCCTCAAGGCGGCCCCAGCCCGGTCCAGCCTTGGAGCCAAACGTCGGAAATGCTCCACGAAGTTCCACCGGCTGTCGAGGACGAGTCCCAGGTACTTCATCGTCGACTCGACGCCGATGTGAACCCCTCCTACCGTAATTTGGGAACCCGACGGTGGCGCGTTCCGAGGGCCATGAAAACACATGACCTCGGACTTGTGCAAGGCCACCTCGAGTCCCAACTGCCGGATTCTATCTACGATTGTCGCAACCCAGCGTGTCGCTAGATCGGCCGCCGCCTGGTGCGACCTCCCCTGCGCCAGGACCAGCGTGTCGTCAGCGTAGCAAACCACGCTGACGTCGCTAGGGAGGTCGGCGCGCAGCACCCAGTCGTATCCGATGTCCCACAGATGCGGCCCCAGGACCGATCACTGTGGGACACCGCACGACATCTCTCGCCGGTTCCACATTCCCTGGTGACCGGGGTAGATGACGGCCCTGTCCGTCAAATAGGCCTCGACCACACGACAGAGGTAGGTCGGCATCCGGTGGTACCGGAGTGCCTCCCTTATGCAACTCCAGGGCAGGGTGTTGAAGGCGTTGGCGATGTCTAGTGACACCGCCAAGACGACCCCGCCCCGGGCCACAGCATCCCCCGTCGTGAGGGCCCGTACACGCATGATGGCGTCCACCGTAGAGCGCCCTCTGCGGAAACCAAACTGGCTCTCCGCCAAATCCGGCCCCACCCGCACCAGCCGCCCGACGAGGCGGTTTGCAATGACTCTTTCAAAGAGCTTGCCCACCTCGTCGAGCAGCACGATGGGCCGATAAGCGGACGGAGAGTCCGCAGGGCGCCCCGGCTTCTTAATGAGGACCAGTTTCCCCGTCTTCCAACGAAGTGGGAACTGGCCCCTCTCCATGCATGCGCATAGGAGACCTCTTAGTCGAGGCCCGAGAGCCTCCATGGCCAGGACCCAGGCCTTCCCAGGAAGGCCGTCGGGTCCTGGGGCGGTATTTTTGGCATTCAGCCTTCGTACCGCCACTCTCATTTCTACCTCGGTCACCTCCGGAGCATCGTCGTCGTCGTCGTCGGCGGTGTGGTCCGCATCGAGCACCGCAGTAGGCGGAGCCATGAGCGGGGAGGTATGTTCCCCTCTCGAAGGGAACAGAGCGCTCACCACGTCCTCCACAAGCTGAGGCCGGAGACTCTGCGTCAGCGGGGGAGCCCATGGGCGGAGTTTCTCCCGCACCATTTTATATGGGCGTCCCCACGGGTCTCTGTTCAGAGTCTCCAGCGTCTCCTCCCGGGCCAGTGCCCTGGCCCGCAGGATCTCCTCCTGGAGGGCGGTCTTCGCCGCTCTGTACCCCTCGTACAGCTCCGCCTGAATGGCTTCCGTATCCGGAGGGCGGATACGGAGCCTGCGGTGCCTGGTGTACTGGCGTCGCGCAGCAACGCACGCATGGCGCAGCGCTGTCAGCTCCTGCGACCACCAGCTCACCTGGCGCGAAGCACGTCCTGGCTGGACCCGGGGCATTGCCACGTCACAAATATTGGACATGGCCTCCCGGAACCACTCCGCCTCGTCGTTGATGTCGGCAGGCCTGTCCGGTGATGACACCCAGGCCTGCACGATCGAGGCTTCCAGGAGAAGCTCCCGGTCCAGCTGCTTCAGCGCCCAACGCGGACCACCCGGGGCCTGTCGGACCGGCGCGCTCGAGGTCTGGGCGGAGACATCGAACCGGATATACCGATGATCGGAATACGTCTCCACCCCCTCCATGACGCGCCAGTCAATGACACGCGGCGACAGAGCGGGGCTGGCGAACGAGATGTCCACCACTGATTCACCCCGCATCCGCACACACGTGGGGACGGAACCCCGGTTTAGGACGACCAGGCCTGTCTCCAGAGCCCAGTCCTCCACCATCCTGCCCCGTGTGTCCGTATGCCGGGAACCCCAAGCCACATTCTTGGCATTGAAGTCCCCCAGTACGAGCACGGGGAGGGAACGGAACCCGACGACGACTGCTAATGATACCTGGGATTCAGGAAATGAACTGCTTTTACAGGTATTGCTAATGTGGCCGGTTTAGGCCCCCTGCTATACTTTCTTGCTTTGTTGGAAGTAGATTCAGGAACCTAGAGGCTCATAACTTACCATTCGCGAAATCGTAACGTCTGTCCAACAAGAAATCAATCTGCCTAGCCTTTCCCCAACTATGTTGGGGTCGACTTTCAGACTAACCGGATGCAGCTGACTACCAGTATTTTACATGGAGGCCATGGAGCGACTCATCCGACCTCCACAACTTACTGGGTAATACGATACCCCTTGGTAAGACTGAATGTCAGAATTTTGGTCTTCTGTCGGGGCCGTTACCACTGGGCCACCAATACTTCTCCAGGCCACCATTGTTCCTCAAACGAGCCAGCTGCAAAATGAAAACTGAGGTTCTAACCCTCAAAAACCAATACAGCCATTAGAACGTAACCTACTTTTGCTCGTCAAAGATGATAAAGAATCGATCTCCAGCAATAAAGTGTGGTGTGTCGAATAGCAACAAGTGGCGCAAGGCCGAGTCGGCCGCGGTGACGGTTAGTAATCCTGTTATGAAAACCGGACATAGGCTGCTCCCATATTGACGAGGTTTGGCTGTCTCTAATCACGGGGTTGAAATTGCTGTCGACATTCCTTCTGGAAAGGACAACGAGGTCAAATCAAATCAAATCAAAAGTCATTTATTCAAACTAGGCTGAGAATCAGCACTTTTCGAACGTCAAAATTACATAAGACAGTCCCCCAAAACGCCCACCCTTCACCACTTCCTAGTGCTTTAGCTGGGAAGAAGTGGCGCAACAAACTCCCCAGCAGCACAGCTGTCTGTTTGTTTAAACTGGTCGACGAGCGGCAGTTGCTCGCTCATTCATTCGATGTCAGTACCTATTCTAAGTTCGCTATGTAATTTCCAAACATGTAAACAAATATGTGTTGTTTGAATAATAACTTTAAAACCTACACATAAAGTTCAGTTTGCGCTACAACTTCAAACATTTTTATGCCTGTTTCAATAATAAAATGTCACTCGTAAAATTAACTTAATTTACACAGGTGTAAAGATGACTTTTGTTTAAGTGGAAATAACGTCAATTGGAAAAAAGGATTTGAATAGAATATAGATATTAAATTCGAGTCCTGGCGATGCGATGGCTACTGGCTTCCTGTCCTTCCATCAGATTTCACATCGTTTTTAGTGTCTAGTTATTCCATCCGAATTGTTTTCAATTTTGATCTAAGTACAAAGTTTATGCTGGGATTCGATCTTATATTTGCTCTTTCTCTCGTCTTTTCGTGCTATGAGGTTCGAAAATACTCTCTAAGTACTCAGACCAAATAAAAAATCAAGACTTAGCTGCAAACAATACAATGAAGCATGCCAAACCTCCGGTCTGTGCATACACGCTCACACGCACACATTTACAACCATTTACAATCAAACTTCAGCTCACTAAGTGCACACATGTTTACGAAACCAGCCTCACGTCACTGTTGACAGCGCTCTGTCTTGGTTTTTTATTTTGTCTGTGGCTAAGTTTAAATTCGCTCTCATCACCGCTTCCCGCTACCCGCTCTCAATGAACCCACAGCTTAACTACTTTTCACACTTCAGCAAAATTTACTTCGATACTGCGGAAGGCAGTCGCGTTTGTTCGACTAAGTAAAAAAAATGTCTAACGTTTGTGTAAATAGGCTAACTTTTCGGTCGAAAACATTTTTGTGACAGTGAATTATTTTTGAGTGAAAAATGGGAATGAAGCGATTTGTGTTAAAACTATAACCGTGTAAGATTAGCGTTCAAAATAGTGATTAATTTGATTAAATGGTGTGTGTGTTATTTACTTTGGAATCAATGAACATACAGCCCAAATTGGCGCGATTGAGATTAAAGCATCTCCTCATAGGCGCGTTTTTATCGCGCGATAAAAATGCTAGCGTTATTGCGTTATCTGTTTTCAGCATATTTTGTATTTGGGCGGCCACGAAGTTTACACACTGCTGTGATAATTACGAAATTCCGTAAAGTGTTCTTAGAACATTTTGTATTAGGACGCACACCTGCGTTATAACCGCGCGATAAAAACGCGCCTGCCTATGATGGAGAACACGTTAGCAATATAGCACGATAAACGCAGCTGTGTGCAAGGAATCGGGACGCACTATCGCTATAACGCTTGCGTTATTATCGCACGATAAAAAAGCGTGGGGGAGAGGCTTCTATTTCGAACAAATAAGTCCAAATTATGATTTTCCGTACCATGATCATGTCTTATTATTTTGTTTGGTTAGTTCGGATGGTTTAAGTATTTCTGTTTCAAGATAAATAAGGATCATTATCACATTAGTAGGTAACACTTTTGGTGCTTTCAGGAAGTACCTAAGCAAATGCTGCTATGTTATCAACGCTCAACGGAAATCCATTAGCCTTTTCTAAAAGTACCCCTTTCTAAACTATAGGTTCTGGTAAAAGGAGTTTGGTACCGTACCTATTGCCTTTAGACTTGCGCGTTATGATAAAGAATAGTCCACCTCAGTACATCAGTAGGTAGATAGAGAGGTATATAATTCACTATTCTGTAGCCGTGTCGTCACAAATAAGCTTGGTTCAAAACTTCGGACGTTCAAAAATAAGCACAGGCATAATGTGAGTTTGGGTTCATTCAGAACTAGAAATCTTGATACAGATAAATCTATGGCACAATTTCACCATTCCGCCTGGTAATATACAAGTATTTAGACCAATATATAACATAAATTAGCTACACACGAGTGGAGGCCAACATTCTCACTATATTGAATTGTGGGACATTAGATAATGAAGCCCTACACCGATATATCCACATAAGTACAATGCAGTCTTCAGTTTAGGATTATACCTACATAGTTTAGTATATCGTATTCTCACTCTGTACTTACGTAGCTGTCTTCTATTGAAGATAGGGTTTTTTTGGCGGATCTGATGGGAATTGGGATGTATAGGTAGGTAGATGTCTGCAGAAGGTTTTTTTTTAACACAGTCGATTGTTTTTCATATCCTAAAAAATCTGTGGCGGTATCTACATTGCCACATGCGAACTACGCATCAAAGACCTGACGTCACATAAATCCTGCATCGCGCAATTAAAGTCAACAACCGTCTGGTCGGAAGATCCTCCCCTTTCTACGGAAGATGAGTGAAATTTACACCCTGTTCCTCATACCCCTAAAAATCCACGATGGATGATGCCAAGCAACGAGGTGATAATGATTTCTTATGTGTAAAAAATTGAGATTATAACCTTTACCCTACTTTGTCGGGGTCGGCTTATTTAGTGTATAGAGTACTTATTTTACATGGAGCGACTGCCTATCTGACTTCCACAACCAAAAACTGGGTAATACGATACCCCTTGGTAAGGCTGGTTGTCAGACTTTCGGGCTTCTGACTACCCGTAACGACTGTTAAAGATCCAAGAATGACAGCCGGGACCAACGGCTTAACGTGCTTTCCGAAACACGAAGGGGTCTCGGTATGTAAAGATGGTTACTCATCCGCGGACGAACCCCGGCAAGCCTGATGGATCGACCCGTGCGGCTGTTATTACTTAGCCACGGCTCCTCCAGGAAATTGAGCTAGGTAATAGGAATCATTTCATCATAGACAGCCTCATTTTGGCATACCTATATGATATAGTACATTACTGTCGCGGCCAGCAATAAGATTCCTGATTGCGGCCAAGGCTTGTATAGTACTTTTCTCAAATAATGCGCGGAAATTCAAACTGAGTAAATTAAATAGAAATTCCAGAATCAATGACGAACGACTATAATTTTTCATGCGCCAACATGTTCATTTGTTTCTTCTTTGTTCTATGTGCAAACCAATTCGAAATTTAAATAAAATCTTTGATAAGTTAGGTACCTCCTTGGTTGCCGTGTGGAGAATTAAAAAGTTCGTTCCATTTTTAAATAACACGACAGATATGAGTTTTCATAGTAATTTATTTGGCTGCTAAACACGCCAGATATGGATTTTCATAGTAACTTTGCTGGCCGCATCGTCACTTGTTTTTTACCAGTACAGCAATTTCGATTTATCTCGAAGAATGTTGTCAAAATAATGCTCGAATTTCCAAGCATGTTTGAGAAAACAATATTTATTTTGTGCCTCGTTAATAAGTACTAATCCTGCAGTAGTCTTGCTCCTATTGCTTGAGACTATAAATCTCTGCCTGCCTCTTTAGGGACTATGTTTTTACATTTCCTCAGATCGGCAGTTTACTGAGTAATGGAATCCTGACACTAATCCCATTTACAGACTAATTAAGTAGTTGCGGAAAACTTATGATCCCCGCCTTGATTTTTTATGAAGGCCGTGATCGATTCCTTGCTATGTTAAATATGTCCGGGAGTTGGTAAAGCCCCTTTGCTTGCTAGAGCAGCAATATCAGAGAGGTAGGTAGGTACAGTATGACACAATTTAGATGTAGCATCGGCAAAATTCGTAAAACCGATTACCATCCGAACTGACTGCGCTTTCAAAATCACCAATCTTTGTTACTGCCGAAAATGATCTTTACGCAAACGCAATATCTTGTAAAGTTATAAAGGGTGTAAAAAGACACTTAACGAAGCCTAAAGTCACTTGTTATTCCCGTCATTTGTGTTTTTTTTTTGTTCTGGGCCATTCGTAGATTAAAAGCGTGATGTTATGTTATGTTATGATTTATCGTAAAAAAACACGAGGTTTGGTGAGGGCTCACAAGCATAAAATATATATACGCAAAATTCAAAAGCGTTATCTCGTGAAATAGAAATTGCAACTTTAAGAAAAAACCTATTTCATAATAGTATGATTGCGATATAGTACTATTGCAATCATACTATTATGAAATAGGTTCGCAACAACACAGAATATCTATCAATACTTTAGGTCGCTTTTACATCTTGCGTCAATGTGATGCATTTATGCTTGTGCCTCTACTATTGCACAGTACGATAAAGTATCAGTATTATATCTCGGCAGGGACCTTACAATAATTACCTACCTGTGGCCGCTCGGTAGATAAACATTCCGCGTTCGTGCGTAAAAACTGCCGCGCACTCAATACTTTTGCGTACTGATATACACTGAGATTTCGAAGCACGTCGTTTCGGCCATTTCTATGAAGATATTATAACTGTTACTATATGGACACATCTGCCTAACCCTTCAGGGAAATTAGCGTGACGTTATGTGTGTTTATGTACTTAACTCAGTTATGTTATCACATAAGTGCGCACGGACAGATAAAACAGATCCGTTGAAGAGTACAAAAATAGCTTTCTATGAAATACTTTACGCCTGCCCAGCCCTTTAAATGGATTACACTTGTACGAGAGCGTAAGTCTTCAATTATAATAAAAATAACATGACTATGTTGTGTAGTTTATAACATCAAGGGCGACCAGCGGGTGTAAGCCAGCAGGCGAGGTTAGGTAGTATTTAGTCTAGTGAATGATACTTACCTCATCATCTGCCTAGCCTTTTCCCAACCATGTTCGGGTCGGCTTCCAGTCTAACCGGATGCAGCTGAATACCAGTATTTTACATGGAGCGACTGCCTATCTGACCTACACAACTCAGTAACTGGGTAATACGATACCCCTTGGCAAGACTGGTTGTTAGACTTTCGGGCTTTTGACGACCCGTTACGACTGTCGGATTCACAAATGACAGCCGGGACCAACGGTTTAACGTGCTTTCCGAGGCACGGAGGAGTCTCGATATGTAAAGATGGTTACCCATCCACAGACCAACCTCGGCAAGCGTAGTTTAACCTGATGAATCGGACCGTGCGGCTGTTATTAATTAGCCACGAGCTCCTCTCTAAGCCATGAGCTCCTCTAATGATGAATGATACTTACCTATTGAACGAAAAATTCTATATCCAAATCGCCTTAGCATAGCAATAGCGGTCATTGCCCTGCTCTAATATATCTCCGTTGGAACCCAAACAATAAACTTGTGGCGTCACGTATTGTGATTTGTGAACAGACATTTTAAGGTTAGTCAGGAATGCACCCTTGTCAAGTGGCAACACTAAGCCACGATCCGGGGCGTTACCCATGTAGCGTCGGTCTTTTACTTGACAACCGTCGCGGGACACAAACTAGATTTTAGTCATAAGTTTACTTTGTCCCTACTAGCTTAATTAGTTATATTATACTAGCTGATGCCCGCGACTTCGCCCGCGTGGATGTCGGTTATTATATACTAAAACCTTACTCGAGAACCGCTCTATCCATTGGTGAAAACAGCATGAAAATCGGTGCCGTGGTTTTTGAGTTTATCGCGTACAGGACGACAGACAAGCGGCGGAGGACTATTTGTTTTATAATATGTATGTAAGGATGTGTTAACAGTGCACCTAACCCTATGATACTCGGTGAGAATTATAATAATATTAACTACAAGTTGGAGTCTCACTCTCGTTCACGACTTCACCTCCAATACGTGTAAAAGGAAACCGGTAGAATACCTTCGACTTATGATTCCAAAAATTATGTATGGTTTTTAGTTATTGGAACATGTGGAAGATCACGATAGGTATTGATTCAGAACGTAAACGGACTTTATATCAGTTTTTGAAATAAAGAATTCTAGAAAAAATTATAGGTGGGTCAATGACCGCTATTGCCACGCTAAAGCGATTATAGTAAATATCAGTTGTTAATTATCGGGATTCGATTTTTCATTCGCTATACGATCAGTTTTGAATAAGGGCTCCGTTTATTCCGAAACTGGCTAGCCAGTTTCATAACCTGGCAACGAGTGAAATCGAAAATCAAAATCAAAATCATCAAAATATTTTATTTCACATAAGCCTACATGGGCACTTATGAAACGTCAGAAGTTAGGTGCACGGTTCCAATTGGTCGTTTCCTATGGAGAAGAGCCGGCAAGAAACTCCATGGTTACTCTTTTAAAAGATAATCGGCTTTTACAATATTTTCGAATTACAGTGTTAATAGTTATGGGAGGACAGTGTAGGCCTTTCAAAAAGTTTCAGATAAAGTTCATAAAAAAAAATTAAAATTAAAAATAAAAGTCTACAGTTCACTAAGTCCAATCAATAATGATACTATAACATGACGCCTTATTTTCCCCGAAGGGTTGGGCAGATGTGTACCTATAGTACACCCACATTTCGCCAGTTATGTTTAAGCCCCATGTACCTATTATTAGGCGAGCCTATCAAATCCAGACTCCGGGCTGTTACTGAGAAATTCCAGATAGTAAACCCAATGACACTTTGCCCGACCTGGGAATCGAACTTCATGCTCAGCAGTAGCGTTTGCCACCACAAGACCAACGAAAGCAGTCCTAATAATACCTACCTACATAAACATAAACTTCTTTCATAATGTAGGTATTGACAATAATATATCGAGTAACAGATGGATCCCGAGTATCCCAGATTCTATGATTTCTTGGGTTCTTAGAAATTATAATGATTCTGGGCTTTAAGGGCGCACCCTACCTCAAATTGCTTAGCACGATCGTCTGTTATGCCGAAAATACTGCAGCATTAATTTTGAAATAAATATATGTTAAAGTTGAGGATTGATGCTAGGTCTTATGTTTGGCGAAAACACGTTTAAGTACATAAAATTTTCTCGATGGAAAAAAATTCCAAAGCTACCTCTAAAAATAACTATACACCGCTGGTATTAAAAAAATAATTCAGAAAGGATCATGAAACTTTGCATAATAACTGAACTACTCGTATCTATAAAGCAGGTCTTATGTTTTTTATTTCTTTTAAATTACCATTATTTTCATCGTAAAAAGCAATTACCTACACTTTTCGGGGCTTGAGACCCGCTAGCGCTCCACTCCGTCTCGCTCTCACTCAGGTCGCGAGTAAAAAGTGCGAGCGAGATAAAATCTGAGGTAGGGTACAGCCTTAAGACGGTGTTCAATGTAAGATGTTATTCTAGGATCGCTGTAATACCTAGGCATAACTAACCTAATGTTTCTGAACTCACTTAAAAAACAAATGACTATCTCAAACATTATATTTTTAAAATGTTGCTCAAATTGATGTAATAAACGAACTAAAGTGCATTGTCAAAGTTCAACATGAAGATGGAAGTGAATGTTTTAGTGACTTTTCTAATGACTATTATAAATACAAGTGAGGCGGGCAGAGTGCAAGCTGCTGTAAGTTTTCTGTAAGTACCTATTTATCTTTAGAACTCTAATATTTAACTGTTTTTTTGTGTTGCCATTAAGGATTAGACTACACCCTCAATCCGGGGTGAGGTACCTAACTTCATGGGGAAGTGTCTTCACGTCTGCTAAAAACGAAATATTGTGATCACTTGATCACTTACATTATCATGAACGTAGAAACAGAAAAGCTCATTGAAGGGCGCATAGTCAACAATGGACTTTTCGCTCTGAAGTAATGTTAAAGACAGAAATTAAAACTTGGTTTCGGCGTGCAGTTGGTACCTACTGAGAAAATTGTGTTATAGGTTATTTATTTATTTATTTATTTAAACTTTTCGCACTCAAAAAAGAGGTACAAAGGCGGACTTAATGCCTTAGGCATTCTCTACCAGTCAACCAAGGGTGGTGAAGAGATTAGATGGCAGGTGCTCTGACTGTGACGAACAAAGAGAAAAAATTAATAATTAATAATATAATATTATATCATAATGCATAGATAAGACAGGTTTTACAGAATAAGAAGCTATAAACTTATGATACATTTACTTACATACTGATTCACTATATATATACCTATAATATATATATATATATATTAATAATATACAAATTCTAGGGAGAGAGGTGTAGATATGACTCTACTACCTACCTACCTACGCATAAACTACCATGCTTGGCATATTTTGTGAGCATCCCAAAACTATTCAGGTATCTCAAACCTACCGCATTGCCGTTTTTTTCAGAAATCAATAGTTCGACGACTTGCCAGAGTGAAAATTAACGAAGGTCCATTTATTTCTAATTAAATATTTTCCAGAACAAACGCCTCTTACCAAGAGATAGAGCTGAAGGGTGAATCCAGTCTATCATTGCGAGACATCCTGCCAGAGAAAGCGAAGTTTTACGACAAGAACCGAGCCCCCAAGCTGCAGGGGCAGCCTACCATCGTCTACTTTCACGTCACTGTGCTGTCACTCGACTCCATTAATGAGGAGAGCATGGTAAGCACATGTTCAATTGTTGACTATAGTAGCATCATGCTGTTTGCCTCGAAGGGTTAGGCAGAGGGTGTACCTTACACACTCACGTTTCGCCAGTTATGTGAGGTCCCAGGTAATAGGGGCCGAGCCTATTACCATCAACCGGGCACAAATCTAGACTCCGGGATGCTTCTGAGAAATTCCTGATAGAAAACCCAATAACACTTTTCCTGACCTGGGAATCAAACCCAAGACCTCATGCTCAGCTGTATCGCTTGCGTCCACTAGATCAAGGAGGCAATCTTGACTACCTAATGAGACACAATTAATTATCTGTTGTTACGTTACCCGTTACACGGGCAGCTAGACCATGCACAAGTCATTTATTCAATCTTTTTGGACGTCAAAATTAGATAAGACAGTCCCTCAAAGCGCCCGCCCTTCACTACTTCCTAGAGCTTTAGTTGGGAAGAAACTCCCTAACACACAACAAACTCCTCAGCAGCACAGCTGTCTGTTCAGTTATAAGAAGGTAGAATAATTAGGCAATAGACATTAGAAAACGTAGTGGATATTCTAGGAATAGGCATCCTGTTATGTCCCATCTTGGTGTGTTCAAAATACGATTACAGACTACGACAGTTTTTATCAGAGACGATGTAAAATAGGGTTAATAATTACCATTGCGTCTTCGCTCCAACTTACCTGTGGACAATTTTTTCATTCGTTAATAGTTTGCAAAAGAATTATTTAAATTATCACAATTACATCTTTGATTAACAGTAGAAATCAGTAGCAAACATTTTAAACAAACAAATCTAAAAAACAATAGACATAGATATATTTACTAGACAAGAGTCATAAAAAAATCCTGTAAGAAATCGACACTTGTTTCACCTCTTAACGAGGCATCCTCAGGATGACGATTGACCAGTCGCGAACCTGAACACAACGTGTCCTCTGCTTCGACCACTCGGCGTGGCAATACGTTGTGTTTCTAAACTCTTGACAATTTAAGAAGTCCGTTTTGACAGCTATAAAAATAATTTGTGTAGCTATGAAAAAAAAATTGTTTCTTATAAACTGATTCTCGAGACATATCGATTGAACATAATATGTAGAGAGTTTGTAATCAACGACTTATCTACATTGATTAAAACTGATTTTCAAAGCATAACGTTTTATTACACGAACGAGAAAGAAACGTCAAAACGGACTTCTTGGATTGTCGCGGGTTTAAATATATCTCCGTCTATTACACACGCCAGAACAAATCTACTTTTACCTAATAAAAATCTTAAATTCACTGGCAGACAACGTACAGCCTAAACCGCTGGATATAGAAGCATATAATTTTGCAAATGAGTTCCTTTATATCGAAGATGAGCGTTAATGCAGGGGTTTTTGAAAATTCTTCTAAAGCAGTTTAATAGGGGACGAAATATTGTATGGAAATTCGTAATTTTTTCCGATGGGAAATTCTATCTGGCACATGTCTTGTCACATAAAATAAGGCCTTGTTCTAAAGCAAACTGTTCGTTTATCTAACCATTACAGACCTACGTAGCTGACATATTCCTGGCTCAATCCTGGAGGGACCCTCGGCTTCGTCTCCCGGAGAACATGCACGAGGAGTACAGAATCCTTGATGTAGACTGGCTGAACAAGATCTGGAGGCCAGACTGCTTCTTCAAGAATGCGAAGAAAGTGACATTTCATGAGATGAGCATACCGAATCATTATCTGTGGCTGTACCATGATAAGACACTCCTTTATATGTCCAAGTAAGTTATCAACCCTTTTGCTTGTAAGTCTAGTGCCCTGTGTTTTATGTTGGAGATTATTATTATTATTTTTTAATCAAACTTACAAACCTTGTATTACAAGCATTTTTCCTGTATTTTTTAAAAATTATTATAAAAAAACTACACGTGTAAATTACGTGTTACGAGTGTCATTATTTAGTTCACAAGTACTTATAAATATTTGTACACAAAAATTCGTGATTTTGTTTATCAAACAATTATTTGTAAGTTACAACTTGTAGAAAATCATAGCAAATCCTGAGTGTCCGGCGGCTCTCTTTTCCGTCTTACAAGTTTACAAGTGTCGTGCTTAGTACCGCAATCAATTTTTAAATTTAATTTTCTTTTTTTAAATTTGGTCAAAAGAGAGAGATGACCTGATGTCCGTGTCCCAGCAGTGGGAACATTACGGCTAATTATGAATATGGAAATGAGCTATGAATTTAACGAAAAATTTACATTCTAGGTAACTTGTGGAACGTGTAGACTTGTATCTTTTGATAAACAGGGCCCAGGTCTTGTTTCTATTAACGGTCTTCAATATGAGGTCTGTTGAATAAAGGAACTAGGTATACGAAAATTGTGAAATAGCCAGTCGGCTGATTGGGTAGCGGAAATGACCGTGGCACACAGGACTGCAATGAGTATGAATAATAATTTATTGGAACAGATCGGAAAGACCCTTTCTATTTAAATTTTCAGATTGACACTGGTCTTATCCTGCGCAATGAAGTTCGAGTCGTATCCACATGACACGCAGAGCTGTTCCATGATGATTGAAAGCTGTAAGTAACTGATTTTAAATATGGTACAGCCCGTTCAGCTTGTGTCCAATCTATTGGATAGTCTTCCACTTGTTGCAGTACAATGCTAACCAAAAGCGTAACAGAATATCAGAATTATTATCAAGTCTAAAAACTGAGCTAGGCATCAAACCAACCCAGTAGGTACGTCAGTACGTGGGTACTGTTAGGTACTGTAAGGAGTTCGGATGCGAGGCGCAACCTCGCATGGTACAGGCTGGCTAGAGGGCAGCCCTGTGTTTCGAACGTTCCAACAATTCAGATTAAAATATGTTAGGAATGCATTTTGTTTTAGTTGAAGAGTCTAGCTCAGCTACCGAACAGTGTACGCGTCTCTTATAAAATTAAACATTATAATAAACCCCCTTGGAACCCTCGCCGTCTTTGGATTTGCCACCTCACACACACCCTCACACCTAGATAACGCTCCCAAGCGTTACAGTGGTGGAGGCGCCGGGTAGCCTGCGAGATTTCAACATAAAAAAGTAAAAGTTCGTAAAATTAAAAAAATTGTGAGGGTGATCAAACGGCTGAAAGGTGCGCAAGAATAGTGAAGAAGACGCCACGGCGACGCGACGCCGGAATAAAGCTAAGTAGTGTTTGACTAATTTTTTTTAAAGTGCGAGATGGTTTACTTCTCTGGCATAGATGGCAAATGCCTAGAACATTTTATAAATGAATTTAAAACCTTGGCCATCTACTACGAATGGCGAGAGAGCGATTGGGCGCTGATTATTAGTGCATATTTTGTGGGTCCTACGAAATCTTTCCATAATTATACATACCACGAGGGTATGAGCTTCGAGTCGATGTGTGACGCGCTATGGGCAGAGTTCCCGTGCAAGTGCCACAGAGATTTTCATAAGGTGCAAGTAGAGGAGATTGCACAAGTATTGTCTGATGAAGGCAGACAGCAAAATGTGGCGAATGTAGATGTTCATGCTAATTTATTTTCTAGCGGAAGACAGGAGGTCCCACTAGATGTTGATGTTGATGTTGAGCAAAGCTGCCGGGAGTGCAGAGACGATGATGATGACGAGCGCAGCCTGGCGCACGATGAGGACGAGCCGATTGATGTGTTCGCGGATGAACACGAGGAAAAATTGGATGAATCGGGTCAGTCCAATCCGTTTATTACTTTTTTCAGCATTGTTTCAGACGTTCAGAATATGTCCTTGACAGAGGAAAATGATGATCACGACGATGAAACTAATAATAATAACATCATCATAGATCAAATTAGTGAAAATGATTTTTGTAAACATTTCGCCGAATCAAAGGAGAATGACCAGTTCTTGTTACCAACCGAGATAAAGGAGGTTGACCAAACATCTTTGTCTCCAGACGAACTTTTTGAAACAAAAGTCGTTTTAGATATAGACGAAGATAAAAAAGCTTTAGATGAAGCTTTAGTTAGAATGGATGTGGAGTCATGTGTGGTCGGCGACCAAGAGAATGACTTTAGGATTGAAGTAGAAATTTTTATAGATAAAAATGTCAACAATCTTCAAACGGTCGAGACTAGAGGTGTTGATTTGCCCATTATTGATTCTTGTAATAAAAATAAATTAACTAGGTCCCCCTTACAAGTAAATTTCCTATTTTTACTTTTATCTTTTCTACACTTTTGTAATAATTTCACAGTACATAAAAAGCGTGCTATAAACAATTTAACGAAAGCACTAATAAAAGAAAAGGTCGCGCGTAATAAAAAGTCTAAATTTAAATACTTTGGACTGAATATGTTTAAATTTAAAAGAAGGTTCAAATATAATAGGATTTTTATAAAGAAGTTTTCATTTTTAAAATACAAGTTTTTCGAAATTAAATAATAGGCAAGTCAGGGATTTTGTATATGTTTTTTTATTAAAACCTTTTCTTAGTAGGATGTAATTAGTTGTCTTTTTTTTAATGTCACTTATTTTAATTGTCATGTCAGTGTCACATTGATGTAAACATCGCAAAGATGAGTGATGAATATGAATAATATGGTGTAATATTAATGGATTTTTATTTGTGTTTATTTCATATTGCGGAGAACGAACATTGGACGCGGCCGCCGCGCCGGCCGGGTGCGAATGGGGCGTCGCCTGCACGCCGCTTCGGAGCGGGTGTGGTGACACTTCCCACTTCGCCGCGAGGCTTGACGGAATGAACAAATGCCTTCGTCTTCAAAAATCTTCGTTAGGCTATTGTAGCATGAATGTGCTCCAGAGAATTTAAGGGGTAAACCAACCAGGGTCTCTCATAGAAAGGGGGGGATGGCACTCTGTCCGAGTAGCTGTCGTGTTGTTACCAACTCCGTTTATAGGCGTAGCTCCTTCGCGGGGGGTATTTGATAAATACTCATGGTACAACTTTTGGTTGAGGACCCACAATTTGGTTTTTAATATGCTAATGGGTTATAGTAAGGTTTTTATATTTTTGTCTCTCTGGAGTGCGAGCATGAATTTAATTTAATTTATTGAAGGCATTCATCTGAACCTTTCATTCCCTTGGGCTCATTTGCGTCTGATGGTTTAAAAGTTTTTGATGTTGTTTTCATGTTTTTATAAACCCCTTCCGGGTAGATGTGAATTATCACATCGTGTTTCCTTCTTGAGGCTTCGTCATATCTTTTTCGCCAGTTTTGGTATGACGAGGTTTAAACATGACGACGTTTGCTATTATGGGTGCATTATGGCACATGTTAACTTTCAATTTAATTGGCACGCGTCGGGGTGTTTATCGTTCGTCCTGAGTTAAGCCTTCTTCTGCAAAAGAAAGACCTCACCCGTGTGTTTTTTCCTGGCGTTAGGTAATTTATCTGATAGGCATAGGTAGGAAGGGCCTGATTGTTTGAACGTTATGAATAAAAGTCTTGTTTTTCAGACTACGCCAATCCTTTTATTCAAGGGTGGGCGTAGCTCATGTAAGGAGTTCGGATGCGAGGCGCAACCTCGCATGGTACAGGCTGGCTAGAGGGCAGCCCTGTGTTTCGAACGTTCCAACAATTCAGATTAAAATATGTTAGGAATGCATTTTGTTTTAGTTGAAGAGTCTAGCTCAGCTACCGAACAGTGTACGCGTCTCTTATAAAATTAAACATTATAATAAACCCCCTTGGAACCCTCGCCGTCTTTGGATTTGCCACCTCACACACACCCTCACACCTAGATAACGCTCCCAAGCGTTACAGTACGGTCAGATGTTTTCCGTTTAATGGTCACACTAAAGCCTGCCACAGGCATCTGACGGACATGTGGCCGGTTGATGATGAAAGCATTGCATGAAGAGGGCGAGGTGACTGGTTAAGATAAATTATTTATTTCATCATCCTCATAACAAGACAACCAAGTTACAACAAGACATAACAAGTTTGACAAACAGTTTTACCAAGAGGTATCGTGTTGCCCAGTTGCTGGGTTGTGGAGGTCAGATAGGCAGTCGCTCCATGTAAAATAGGTACTGGTATTCAGCTGCATCTGAGTAGACTGGAAGCCGACCCCAATATAGTTGGGAAAAGGCTAGGCAGATTGATAGATCCTCATCATTTCAGCCGAAAGACATCCACTGGACATAGGCCTCCCCCAAGCACCGCCACTTCGACCGGGTCTGTGCTGCTCGCCTGTAGCGCATTCCCGCGGCCTTCACCAGGTCATCGGTCCACCTTGTGGGGGGGCTTCCAACGCTACGTCTTCCGGTACGCGGTCGCCACTCCAGAACCTTTTGGCCCCATCTGTTTTACGAGCAATGTGCCCTGCCCACTGCCACATTAGTTTGGCAATACTTCGGGCTATGCCGGTTACCTTGGTTCTCCTGGATTGGCTTGGTTCTCTCTAATTATTTATTTATTTGGTTTTAAATTAGTTAAATACCTCAAGAAGACCCATGGGGATATTTGCAAGAGAACTCCAGGTAACATAATCATAAAAAAACTATGTTTATATTCCAGTATCCCACACGGTTCACGACCTGGTGTTCATCTGGAACCTGACTGACCCGCTTGTGGTCAACCCGGAAATCGAACTGCCGCAGCTGGACATATCTAACAACTATACTTCTGACTGCACTATCGAGTATTCTACGGGTAAAATACCACCATCATCCTAACTTATATTATAAATGCGAAAGTGAGTTTGTCTGTTACGCTTTCATGCTAAAACGGCTGAACGGATTTGAATGTTTTTTTTTCTCGTGGCTTAGTAACAAAAGTCGCACGGGTCGATTCATCAGGTCAAGCTACGCTTACCGGGATTGGTCCGTGGATGAGTGACCATCTTTACATACCGAGACTCCTCCGTGCATCGGAAAGCACGTTAAGCCGTTGGTCCCGGCTATCATTTGTGGATCTTTGATATTCGTTATGGGTCGACAGAAGCCCTAAAGTCTGACAACCAGTCTTACCAAGGGGTATCGTATTATCCAGCTACTGGTGTGTGGAGGTCAAACAGGCAGTCGCTCCATGTAAAATACTGGTATTCAGCTGCGTCCAGTTAGACTGGAAGCCGACCCCAACATAGTTGGGAAAAGGATAGGTAGATCATGATTCCTTTTAAGGTTGGAAACCTAAAAACACCAATAACATCTATCAATATTATTTTCATTCCAGGTAACTTCACCTGTCTAGCCGTGGTGTTCAACCTGCGTCGCCGGCTGGGTTACCACCTGTTCCACACGTACATCCCATCGGCCCTCATCGTGGTCATGTCCTGGATCTCTTTCTGGATCAAACCTGAGGCCATCCCTGCGAGGGTCACGCTGGGAGTCACGTCGTTACTCACTTTAGGTAAGGTTAGATTTTAAGAAGGTTTTTTGGCAAAGGATAGATCATTTCGCATCAGGAAGCTGCAATTTGGCTCATGACATAGGGTATTATTTATTTTAACAGCAGTGATAGCTTAGTGGTGTGACCGTCCGATTTCCAAGTCATGGGTCTCGAGTTCGAATCCAAGACACGGACCTCAGACTTTTCGGATTCATGTGCGTATTTTATAATTATCACTTGCTTCAAAAACGGTAAAGGAAAACATCGAGAAGAAACCGGCATGCCTGAGAGATATGTCTCGACGGTATGTGAAGCCAAGTCAGAGGATCTTGGGCGGCATAAAAACTCTGATACCAGATTCGTCACTAACCACACGAAAAATGAAGAAAGAATTTTATCTTAAATAAAATGAATTTGTCAAAATAATTACGAAAAAAGAACGATATCTTTGCTCATTACAATTACAATAGCAAATCACTTCATCCATAAGTTTACCAGCTTTCACACCCGACAAACCGGAACATATCAAAGCTATTTTGAGGCAGTTTGAATTTAAACACGGTCCTAAGAGCTCATTTCTAAACTCTAGTATTACCTAATTCATTATCGAAATATTCTTCTATCCCCAGCAACTCAAAACACACAATCTCAACAAAGTCTACCACCGGTCTCGTACGTAAAAGCCATCGACGTCTGGATGTCTTCATGTTCCGTCTTCGTATTCCTCTCACTATTTGAGTTTGCTGTGGTCAACAACTACATGGGTCCTGTAGCCACTAAAGCAATGAAAGGGTACTCCGATGAGGATCTCTCCAGGGACTTGGATGCTTTCAAGGTTTATTTTGTTAGTTTAGATGCTGTGTGGTTTTTCGCTAATTTGCTAGAAGATTGAATTGATTAATAACTCTGAAATGGCCGAGAATACACTGATGATGAATTTAATTGAACTACGATTGAATCGCTCCTGGACTGCTACAAACCATTATGACAACGGTATAATTCACCGAAATTGACAAAGGGAATCCTAACTAATATTATAATAAATGCGAAAGTGAGTTTGTTTGTTACGCTTTCACGCTAAAACGGCTGAATGGATTTAGGTGAAATTTGGCACATGGGTTGACCAATTGACCATGCACTTTTTTTTTTTTTTTTGAGGGTGGGAAATCATCCAATGACTTCTCCCGCTCTGGGTGGAGCGGAAGGGCGTGTCAGACTTTTACTGACTAAAACCCACCCGTGTTCCTTCATTTGCCTGTTGCCAAGGTCCCGGTATCCCTTTCGGACTTTCCCGCAACCCTGGCAGGCATCGGTCCTATTGGACCCCGTCAATTTTGCTGACATCTCTTTGAGGCGCGCGTGGAACACGACGCGCCATCGACCCGGGCCTGGTCCTTATCGGACGGCGAGCTGCCCGTTGCTCGCCATCCGCAAGCCCGCGCCTATGGTGGCCGGGAATCCGCCTGGGATTCCCGACGCCCAGGGCGTTGACCATTGGGCATTGACCATGCCCTGGAATAGTATATAAGATACTTTTTATCCCGATATTCTCACGGGATCAAGACTTACGCGGGTGAAATCGCGGGGCGCAACTAGTTCAAAATAAAGAGATACATAGATACTCTTGTAATTTAGTTGGAATTACGTAATAAAATAAAATAGGAACATGTTGTAATCGCAAGACTTTTTTCCTCTCAATAAAAACTGCTGAGAAGATACAGTTTATTAGTAGTTCATCGTAAGTTTTCTGCCAAGGTATGCGTACTCTGGCTAGAATTAATTGGCACTTAGTATCTCGGCTACGCACAAGTCACATGCGTAACAACGTATCTGTACTGGGGTCTTAAATGACTGTTTTAAGCCCCCTGTGCTTTGGCAGAATCATATTAGGAAAATATTATGAATCATCGTAAAATGTCACAAACTGACAATTCATAATATGATCTGCGTGCGATTCTTAGTACGAAATAATTTATGTTTGACAGTTTTCTATGGAGATTTGTAAAATGAATTGCTTTTGTGTCAAATTAGAGAAATTGCTAATGACAGCTGGAAATTCAGGAAATGAATTGCGTAGAGAGCAATTGCTAATGTGGCCGTTTTAGGCCCGCAGGCACTATTTGTAGGCTGCCACAAAATTTGTTCCATGAGGGCAATTAAGCCCTGATCCGTAGCGCTGAAGACTATACTCTGGCACAGAACCAGGAAAGACTTGACACAATAAATGTTCTTTTATTTCCAGCACATGGACCTACCACCACCACTTACAGCAGTATTATTTTAATCTTACTTCCTGGGGAAAGAGATGGAGCTATACGTCCTGTAGAGCTTCATCTCTTTCCTAGTCCCGATCCGTAGCGCTGAAGACTATACTCTGGTACAGAACCAAGAGAGCCTTTTGACACAATAATGTTCTTTTGTTTCAGCACATATTCCCAACAACAGTGGACACTCGAGCCAGCACATCAGCCTCCATCCCTCAATACGAAACATTCTGCAACGGGAGAGAGACAGCAGTATACATCGATCGGTTCTCTCGCTTCTTCTTTCCGTTCTCATTCTTTATACTCAATGTGGTTTACTGGTCTACTTTTTTGTGATCGAGATTTAGCCCTGTTTGAAGGTAGTTTCACATCTTATACCAGGTCAAATTAGATTAATTGGCGAAATTTGGTAGACATGATAGGTACTATAGCGGAAAGCCATAACTAACCACCATAAGCACCATAAGGACTATTTTTGCTTGCTGCGCTTGACCGCTATAGACCCCGGGCGGTAACAGATGTGGTCGACTTTTGCACGGGATTTTGTTTTGAAAGTGGTTAGTTATGGATTTCCGCGATGGTACCTACCGAAAAATCTTGGGAAAACAAAAACATTGGTGGCCCAGTGTAGAGCTAGTGGTGACTGGTAGCCCAGTGGAGAGTACTGTGGCCCAGTGGAAACGACAGTGATTTACGAGTTGTAGGTCGTAGGTTCAAACCCCGTTAGGCGCTTTACTTTATGTAAATTATTTCAGCATAACTGCTCTCACAAACGGTGAAGGAACACATCGTGGGGAAACCGGCATGTTCTAGAACAAAAAAATATTCAAAGACATGTGACCTGCGAACTCGCTCTAGGCCTGCGTGTTGGATTACAGCCCACTCCCTCTCACCCAGATGAGGGGTGTGTCCCAGCAGTGGGACCATTTTAGGCTGATTATACTGTTGTCGAAACTGATAAGGCAATTATGAGGTTGACTGTGCATCACTACACTATTCGCGGTCACCGGTTCAAGTGAAGAGTTTAGTTTTTTTTTGTTGTTTTGTCATGTTGTGATACGAATGACCGATACCCTCGTCTGTGAAGTTTCGCTAGATAATTTAACTTGACCTTGTTCATTGCGTATTTTATCAATATTGTTTTCTCCCTCATAATGAGGGTTTACACAACAGTAGTATTTTTCTAGCGAAGTCAGAAACCAAATAGGAACTATCCGATTCGAAAAGTTTACTTTGTAATGTTATACCTACTATTAAATGAGCAATATTTGTATATATATAATATACCTATACTGGGCGTCCCACGAATATGCCACATGGAGGGAAAGTACCTTAAATATTGTAGATGGAACATTTTCCTGAAAGAAGACATTATTTGAATTTAAAAAACAATTTAAACTGCATCTATAGATATTTAAATAATTACATGGTTGAACCGGGAATCGAACCCGTTACATGAGAAAAATAATCATCCTGTAGCTTTGTCATACCGATGGAAAAGCTTCATCATAAGGATTATTTTTTGCTAAATAACATAGTGTCACTAATAAAAGGAAGACCATGAATTTTAATATTTTTAATACAAAATTAATCAATTTATCAAATGCTTAGAATGAGTCCCTTCCTGTTGAATACAAAGTCGCACTCTTTTGATTATTTCTTTATCATTTTATCATGCACTTAAATTATAATAGGGAAATGATGCGTACTTCTCAAGTGGGTACAATTATTAGTAATAGGTACTTATGATAATGTCAGTTGTATGTCCTCACGGCAATGACAGCTTTTCATTTTTCTGAACAAAATTTCACAATAAATGTTATTCATGGTCTTCCTTTTATTTGTGACATTATGTTATTTAGCAAAAAATAATCCTTATGATGAAGCCTTTCGATCGGTATGATAAAGCTACAGGGTGATTATTTTTCTCATGTAACGGGTTCGATTCCCGGTTCAACCATGTAATTATTTAAATATCTATAAATGCAGTTTAAATTGTTTTTTAAATTAATATAATGTCTTCTTTCAGTAAAATGTTCCATCTACAATATTCAAGGTACTTTCCCTCCATGTGGCATATCCGTGGGACGCCCTGTATATACAGTGTGTAACAAAAACCCTGTCCGATCCGTGAGACCGATGTTAAGAATCATGCTGAGAGTCTATTTATGAGAAAAAATTCGCCGCATTTTTTTTCAATGGGTATTTACCGGGTTATTACATGGGGCACGGTCGGCCGTCGTCTAGCGGGTGTCTACAAGTCATAACATATGACCTCTACAGAAAATTTGCTAATTTATAATGAAATTGGGGTAATTTTGGTACAAAAAATGTGAATTTCAAATTGCAATACTTAACTTTTTTATTTTCATTAAAATAATATTTTTTTATTTTTTTCTGGTAATTTTATTGTAATACCTATGTGCCCCTTTCGGATCGGCCAGGGCTTTTGGTTCTTTTGTTCTCGAAAATGGCTCTAACGATTTCGAAGAAAATTGCAAGTGGTTTACGGGGGCGAAAAATCAATCTAGCTAGGTCTCATATCTGGGAATATTCGTTTCCTCTATTTTCAAAGCCTCGGGAATGTGATACAATGTAGATATATCTGGACGATATGAAAGAAAGAAAGAAAAGAAAGAAAAATCGGTTTATTTGTCACAGAAACACGTGCATACAAAATAGATAACTGATCAGCAATATTAAACAGAATAGATCTACTTAAATACGGGTCGATCGATGAGGTTAAGCTACGCTTGCCGGGGTTGGTCCGTGGATGGGTGACCATCTTTACATACCGAAACTCCTCCGTGCCTCGGAAAGCACGTTAAGCCGTTGGTCCCGGCTGTCATTTGTGGATCTTTGACAGTCGTTACGGGTCGTCAGAAGCCCGAAAGTCTGACAACCAGTCTTACCAAGGGGTATCGTATTACCCAGTTACTGGGTTGTGGAGGTCAGATAGGCAGTCGCTCTATGTAAAATATTGGTATTCAGCTGCATCCGGTTAGACTGGAAGCCGACCCCAACATAGTTGGGAAAAGGCTAGGCAGATGAGATCTACTTAAATACAAATATGAGATTACGAGTTTACAGATAGATATATTTTATGTATGTTATGTTTATCTATTTTTACCCGAGCACAGTTCGGTCGATCAGGTACTAAACCTGATACACTAATTTATTAATTTAACAGTACTTGTGTACTTAGAGTACTTAGTCTTATAAATATTTTAGTATTTAATGATAATTAGGTATTGAACATCAAGGTAGTTAATAGGTTTTAATTATATATAAGATAATATAAATGAATTAAGAATCAGTTGGATAGTATAAAACCTCTAGTCATTATATGAATTAAAATGTTACAAAATAAAAGTAATATTATTTAAAAATCTCTATAGGTACTATCAGAGTATGACAAAGAGGCTGTCTTTTTAATGAGTTAGTAAGAAGTACAACTAACCAACTTTGATGCAGACCTAGCTAGCTAAACTTCAATTCAAAATCTCAAATCTCATTAAGTTTTGGAAAAAACTTTAAAAAAATCAAATTACAATGCAACCGAACATTACCTGTTTAGTCATCTGAGTCAAAAACCAGAAACTCACAATTTTATCTAAGTACAAGGTTACTCCTAAGTAGATAGTTGAGTGTGTCAATAAATATAAATTATGTATTTAGGATTGTGTATTCAAGTAAAGGAAGACACCTAAGGTACAGTTTAATAAAGTAACAGTATTCTATCTCGACAGTGACCTTGAAATATTTACCTACTGCTGCTCTGTAGAACCTTTGGCGTCTGTCACTGCCGCGCACTCAATACTGTTGCATATTGATATACGCTGAGATTTCGAAACGCGCCATTTCGGCCGTTTTCTATGAAGATATAATACTGTTACTTATTTAAACTGTGCCTAAGTGTACCTACTTTACATCCAGGAAAATTAATTAAACCAACTGCAATCTTCACACACATTTCGAATAAAATATTCTTACGATCGGACACGGCATAACTACATTGTGTTAGGTACTAACAAGCATGATTGGTTTTCACACAATTTATCATCAACACCATGACACACGCAGAAAAGTTGAACATAAACAAACAACACAAGTTATTCCCTTTTTAGGGTTTCGTACCCAAAGTATTACTAAGGCGCCGCTGTCCGTCCTACCGTTTGTCACCAGGCTGTATCTCATGAACCGTGATAGTTAGACAGTTGAAATTTTCACAGATGATCTATTTCTGTTGCCGCTATAACAACAAATACTAAAAAATAAATGTTTAAGGGGGCTCCCATAAAAGAAACGTGATTTTTTTGCCGTTTTAATAGATAATGGTACGAAACCCTTCGTGCGCGAGTCCGACTCGCACTTGGCCGGTTTTTTTTTAAACCATTCCATAAGGTAATTTACTTTAGTTTCCTCAAGATACCGTAGAAATGATCGTTTCAAAGTAGCTTAGGCATCACTTAAAGAAAAGTCATTCAGGATGTTAAAACCTACATTAATATTAGTTGTGTTAGCAGCGTTTGTTATTGAATCATCGCCGTGTGATTTCATCCAGCGACCAACTTGGCGCCAACCTCCTTTACCAAAGAAGCTGCCATTTTCTTTAGAACACCAAAGACTTCGCCGGGGTACTTATGACCCACCTCCATATTTATACGAAGGAGATATCCCAAAAGAACCATCAACATCTGATCATCCAATTTTGCCATCAATCATTGACGATGTCAAGTTCAATCCTCACACAAGAACTGCTCGAAGTTTGAGAACCCCTGGAGCTATCCGTCCAGCTAGACCTCGACCTTCCAGAACAAGGAATACGTGGAAGCTTCCACCAGGATATACAGGGCGCATTGCAAGGGATCTCAAACTGCCAGGACCTGATTATGAAGTGCCAAGGGCACCAAGATTACCGCTTACCAGATTCCCTTGGGAACAAGAGCAGTTTGATCGTGCACCTGGCCATCGAAGATAATAGTGTAAAGATACCTACGGATGTCATATAATACAAGTGTAAATAAAAAGTGTGTAGTAGATAGTGGAGTGTGTTCAAACCAGTCGTAAAAAGTGTGACAATAAATGTAAATAATTATATCCTTTTGTTTGCTTTTGCTGTAAAATGAAACCGTTAAATCATTCATCAAATGGCTACGCTGCTCAGGGTTTTGATGGATAGGTTACAGTACGACACAACTAATGGTGGAATCCCACGATCGGCAATATTGCAGACGGACATGCACGGCAGACGACCACAGACCGCCACGCACCGCGCACCGAGGTGGTTCCGATGTCTGCGATAAACCGCACGTACACCTCCCAAGGTCCGTCGTCCGGGCTCGTCGGTGTCCGTCTTCAAAATCGCCGAACGTCGGATCTCGGCATTGAAAATGTGCATTCATTCTTTTAAATTTTATGAATGTATTTGGCTAAGTATAATGACTTTACAAGTTATTGCGTTTGCGTAAAGATCATTTTCACCTAAAGCAGTAATAAAGATTGGTGATTTTGAAGGCGCGCTCAGTTCGGATGGTGTTCGGTTTTACGAATTTTGCCGATGTTACATCTAAGTTGTGTCGTACTGTACAATCTCATGATTGGCAATTGATTCGTGCAGAAAATACTGATAGTTAATTTGAGGAGACTAAAAGCTGACCTGCATAGCTATTCAAAACCATATCCGATACGTTTCCGTGCCGAATCGAACTTTAAGGGCGCACCCTACCTCAAATTGCTTAGCATGATCCTCTGTTATGCCGAAAATACTGTAGCATTAATTTTGAAATAAATATATGTTAAAGTTGAGGATTGATGCTAGGTCTTATGTTTGGCGAAAACACGATTAAGTACATAAAACTTTCTCGATAGAAAAAAAAAACCAAAGTTACCTCGAAAAATAGCTATAAACCGCTGGTATTAAAAAAATACTTCAAAAAGGATCATGAACTTTGCATAATAACTGAACTATCTATAAAGCAGGTCTTATGTTTTTTTTTTTTTTAATTACCATTATTTTCACCGTAAAAAGCAATTACCTACACTTTTCGAGGCTTGAGACCCGCTAGCGCCCCACTCCGTCTCGCTCTCACTCAGGTCGCGAGTAATAAGGTGCGAGCGAGATAAAATCTGAGGTAGGGTACAGCCTTAATCATTGTTATCCAAGGAGTCTAAAACTGCCTAGGCTTTTCTCAACTATGGTGGGGTCCGATTTCGGTCTGACCTGGCTGGGACAGACTGGATGCGGATGGCGGAGTACAGGGTATTGTGGCGCAGCCTGGGAGAGGCCTATGTCCAGCAGTGGACTGCGGTTGACTGTTGATTGAGTATTTGCTGTCTAGTTTTGCAGGGTAAATATTGACTTGAATGTGCCCTGGCGGCTGGGAGTATGTCATGCTCACTCAAACGTCTCGCTAATGGTGGGTGGTGGCGCGTGTGTTGAATCATTTAGCTCCCTTCAAAATGGTTGAGGTGAATGGTGCTGATCCATGCGTCATGTTCGTGAACGGGCGCCGTCAGTTTTGACTGGTCATCTCTTAGCTGCCATGGCTTATTTTAATTTTTGACTTGTTTTTTGTTTTATAATTGCGGACGCTTTTAACGTGCTTTCTACATTGTTCTCACATGTATAATTTCAACGTGAATCATGTAACCAACTTTTTGTATAATTTTTATTTAAAAGAGTGTCCGTGGAGTTTCTTGCCCGTTCTTCTCCATAGGTACCTACTACGCTTTGGAATGGGCAACTAGCTTCATATCTCTGACTGACCGACTCCTTGACGATTCAAAAGTGCCTGTAAATGGTTTAATTGAAATAAATGCTTTGAGTTTTAGTTGAGTTTGAAATCAGCACGGGTAGCATGACCACAGTAGAAACGGGTTTTGTCGACGGAAGAATAGACAAAATAACAGATAAACAATCACAAACTGTCATTTTGTCTATTCTTCCGTCGACAAAACCCCTAGGTACGCGTGCGGTAGGAAACCGAAAATGTGTCATTTTTGACATGACAGCCTGTCGAATGGTTTTAAATAGCTATGCCGCTGTTTGGGACGATGCTGAAGACATTAATCCTACTTATTAGTCATTAATTTAACTTATCAATATTGCCTACTAGCTGCGCCCCGCGGTTTCACCCGCGTAAGTCTCGATCGCGTGGGAATATCGGGATGAAAGTATCCTATGTGTTAATCCAGGTTATAAACTATCTGTTTGTCAAATTTCATCCAAATCCATTCAGCCGTTTTTGCGTGATTGAGTAACAAACATCCAAACACACAAATTTTCACATTTATAATATTAGTAGGATTTTCCAGTCTGCCTAATAAACTAGGCTAGACGCAGGCTATAGACGCAGACATTATTCAACGTTTGTCTGATGTCGTCACCATTGCAGCACTGACTCCTAAAAAGGCATTCTAGACATTACAATAGGTAGTCTAGACCATTAGGCATACCATTCTTTGTGCATCGTCTGGGGCTTAGCTTTTGTTAAGGTGAAGACAACTTTAGTTGAAAAGTTTATAATTTTCCATTATGTAACTAAAGGAAGCAAGATGTGGAAAATTTAAATATTTTTTTTTATTAGGTTACTCGAAATATATTCTAACACTATCATTAAATACAAAGAAAGCAATAAAGTAACAAAAAATATTTTTCTTTCTTTTGTTTTACAATGATCACCAATTGATGATTTCACAAGTGATTGCCAAAACTACACCACTACCAAAACTTTTAGACAATCCCGTCTGTCATAGTATTTATTTCAATCCTACTAATCCTGTTTCCTACTATCCTACTATAATATAATATATATATATAATATTATAAATGTGAAAGTTCGTGTGATTGTGTGTTTGGATGTTTGTTACTCAATCACGCAAAAACGGCTGAATGGATTTGGATGAAATTTGGCAAACAGATAGTTTATAACCTGGATTAACACATAGGATACTTTTTATCCCGATATCCCCACGGGATCGAGACTTACGCGGGTGAAACCGCGGGGCGCAGCTAGTCCTACTAATATTATAAATGTGAAAGTTTGTGTGTTTATGTGTTTGTGTGTTTGGATGTTTGTTACTCAATCACGCAAAAACGGCTGAATGGATTTGGATGAAATTTGGCAAACAGATAGTTTATAACCTGGATTAACACATAGGATACTTTTTATCCCGATATCCCCACGGGATCGAGACTTACGCGGGTGAAACCGCGGGGCGCAGCTAGTCCTACTAATATTATAAATGTGAAAGTTTGTGTGTTTATGTGTTTGGATGTTTGTTACTCAATCACGCAAAAACGGCTGAATGGATTTGGATGAAATTTGGCAAACAGATAGTTTATAACCTGGATTAACACATAGGATACTTTTTATCCCGATATCCCCACGGGATCGAGACTTACGCGGGTGAAACCGCGGGGCGCAGCTAGTCCTACTAATATTATAAATGTGAAAGTTTGTGTGTTTATGTGTTTGTGTGTTTGGATGTTTGTTACTCAATCACGCAAAAACGGCTGAATGGATTTGGATGAAATTTGGCAAACAGATAGTTTATAACCTGGATTAACACATATGATACTTTTTATCCCGATAATCCCACGGGATCGAGACTTACGCGGGTGAAACCGCGGGGCACAGCTAGTAATATTATAAATGTGAAAGTTTGTGTGTTTGTGTGTTTGGATGTTTGTTACTCAATCATGCAAAAACGGCTGAATGGATTTGGATGAAATTTGGCAAACAGATGGTTTATAACCTGGATTAACACATAGGATACTTTTTATCCCGATATTCCTACGGGATCGAGACTTACGCGGGTGAAACCGCGGGGCACAGCTAGTAATATTATAAATGTGAAAGTTTGTGTGTTTGGATGTTTGTTACTCAATCACGCAAAAACGGCTGAATGGATTTGGATGAAATTTGGCAAACAGATGGTTTATAACCTGGATTAACACATAGGATACTTTTTATCCCGATATTCCTACGGGATCGAGACTTACGCGGGTGAAACCGCGGGGCACAGCTAGTAATATTATAAATGTGAAAGTTTGTGTGTTTGGATGTTTGTTACTCAATCACGCAAAAACGGCTGAATGGATTTGGATGAAATTTGGCAAACAGATGGTTTATAACCTGGATTAACACATAGGATACTTTTCATCCCGATATTCCCACGGGATCGAGACTTACGCGGGTGAAACTGCGGGGCGCAGCTAGTTAAACCATAAAAAGAATCTTTTGAATTGTCAAGGGGTCTGTCAGTCAGAAATATGAAGTTAGTTGCCCATCCCAAAGCGTAGTAGGTTCCTATGGAGAAGAACGGGCAAGAAACTCCACGGACACTCTTTTAAATTATATTGTTACAAAATATTAGTTACTCATATCATTCATGTTGATGATAATGTGAAAACGATGTAAAATAGACGTACAATGGATTATTGTCATATTCATCAGTACCTACCTAAATTGGAATATTAGATGGTCTGGGCTGGCATTGCCTGGCATAATAGGAGCTCGTGGCTATTTAATAACAGCCGCATCGGGTCGATCCATCAGGTAAAGCTACGCTTGCCAGGGTTGGTCGGTGGATGGGTGACCATCTTTTCATTCCGAGACTCCTCCGTGCCTCGGAAAGCACGTTAAGCCGTTGGTCCCGGCTGTCATTTGTGGATCTTTAACAGTTGCTACGGGTCGTCAGAAGCCCGAAAGTCTGACAACCAGTCTTACCAAGGGGTATCGCATTACCCAGTTACTGGGTTGTGGAGGTCAGATAGGCAGTCGCTCCATGTAAAATACTGGTATTCAGCTGCATCCGGTTAGACTGGAAGCCGACCCCAACATAGTTGGGAAAAGGCTATAGGCAGATTGATTTTGCCTGGCATAATAGCCAAAACTAAATGACAGTGACGGCCAAGCAAGCCACTGGGTCCTCAGGGAAGAAAGAGCTACAAAACAATAAAAATGAACTGAATACATTATCAACTTTGTACCCTAAACTTGTAGAGATTGTATCGGCTGCCATTACGAAAGTACAATGGAATCCAACATTGAACAATACAACAATGAGCCGCGCTGTTTTATGCAAAATTAATTTATACTTCGGTCCGAATGTAAAAAAATACAATGGTGTCGATCCTGTTGTTCACAAACTAAACTAAATTGAAGTTCAGTGCATCTTATTCTTTCTATTTCATTAAGAAAAGGACAGAAGATACATTTTAGTTTAGTCCTGTCAAATTAATCAGCGCCTGTCACTACTACATACAAATTAAGACGTGATTAATAATTTGCCTACTAAAATTACGTCAATTTACGTCAGGCGCTGATTAATTTGACAGGAATAAACTAAAATTTATCTTCTGTCCTTTTCTTAATGATATAGAAAGAAAAAGATGTACTGAACTTAGTTTAGTTTGTAAACAACAGATCGGCACCATTACCTACCTAGGCACAGTTCGATTCAAACTTAATGGCGGCTCGGAACATGAGGCAAGTCGAAGCGCATTTAAAATGTCATGTGTCAGCGGGGGTGAAGGGTGGGGTACGGCGCAGCAAGTAGCTAACTTCCGAGCCGCCATTAAGCTTGAATCGAACTGTACGTGCATGTCACGGCCATCATTTTGCTGAAGAAGTAGCCTCAAAACCTAAACGGGTAGTATTTTTTTGTTCGGTACCTAAGTTTATATAAGTCCGGTCTAGTGACATAATATTTACGTCTGTCGGCCTTCCAGATGGGAAGCAGTAACCACTACATCTGCTTACCTCGTAGATTATGTTAATTACCCCTTGGAACTTTTAATATTGATATCTTTACTGACGTAATGTACGGGAAATTAATTGTTTATCAAATTGACACCCTAGTTGACGAATTTGCCGTGTTTCAGCCTTATCATTATCTGATATTATTTATTAAGTCCCACCAGTGGGACGACGGCAGTGGGACGAACGGGAATACGTGTATCAAAGAAGCGATAAAAAATATTTGAATATACGGACAAATTATGTCGGTGGTCATTTTAATAAACAATTTTATAATTTCCCTGACTTCCTTACATATTATAAAACAAAGTCCTTCGCCGCGTCTCGTCTGCCAGTCGTCCTGTACGCGATAAACTCAAAAACAACTGCACCGATTTTCATGCTGTTTTCACCAATGGATAGAGTGGTTCTCGAGTAAGGTTTTAGTATATAATAATCGACATCCACGCGGGCGAAGTCGCGGGCATCAGTTAGTTATCTATAAATGCCTTTCCCATGCATTCATTCCTATACACCCCCTTAACGACTAAACACAACGCTTAAGAATAGATTGCCGAAAATCGCTTGACAATGTTCTATTAGCATACAACGAGTCGTCTAGACCCTACGTGGTCTGCATTCCTGGTACCACACACTTTGACTATGCATCTTTAGTTTAATTGATACCGAGTGCATGTCGGGGGCAATGGCCTGATGACGTCAGACTTGCCAAATCTTGATAGAATACCTAATCAATCAGCATATAATGTTGCCACTGCTGGGATTCAGGCTTCCTATTTTTGAGAGAGAGTGGGGCGTACTCTACCACCTGGGCCCATTTGGCGATGTTGTAAATATTGTCTTTTGGTCCTAATAGGATGATGCCGGTTTAATGGTGGAGTATTACTATTTTTTAGTCGGTTTTGTTCCTATTGGTAATAGCAGTTTGTTCTTTGTCAGTCTGTGTGTGTAAACGTACCTCTTAGGAGCCTATCATCTACCTAGCCTTTTCCCAACTATATTGGGGTCGGCTTCCAGTCTAACCGATGCAGCTGAATACCAGTATTTTACATGGAGCGACTGCCTATCTGACCTCCACAACCCAGTAACTGGGTAATGCGATAGCCCTTGGTAAGACTGATTGTCAAACTTTCGGGTTTCTGATGACCCGTAACGACTGTCAAAGATCCACAAATGACAGTCGGGACCAACGGCTTCGAGCTTTCCGAGGCACCTCTTAAGAGCATATACAACCTCAAATTGCTTATTAGCATGATCCTCAGATAAGTCGAAAATACTGCAGCATTAATTTTGAAATAAATATGTTAAAGTTGAGGATTGATGCTAGGTACTATATTTGACGAAAACAAGAAAAAAATCCAAAGTTACCTCTAAACCGAACTATAAACCGTAGGTATTCAAAAAATACTTCAGATTATAATAATTAGAGCATGAAACTTTGCATAATATAATAACTGAATGAACTATATAGCTGGTCTTATGTTTTTTTTTTTGATGACCTTTATTTTCACCCTAACAAGCAATTACCTAAGCTATTCGAGCCTTGGAGCCGCCAGCACCCCACTCCGTCTCGTTCTCACTCAGTCTGCGAGTAGTATGAGTCGAGCAAGATAAAAAGTGAATTTGAGCGGATCTTAAAGGGATGCACCGATTGTAACGATTTCTTCGAAAGATAAGTTAGTGATACTTTTCCTGAAAATAAGAAACTCATTTCGTCTGAAGAATCACGACTCGGTTAGCAATCCCTTCAGAAGCGATCGTTATAAATTTAACGACGTCGTTTAACGACTGGTCGTTAGTCGTAGTTCGTAAAGCATCACTCTAGATATGGAAGCCGTCTTACTGCTTTTCAATTTCTTGAAATTATGTTTGGTGCAAGGAAAAAACAAACATTTTATTTCAGAGGTGTTCGGTGTTTAGATGACCTCATACCCCGAATGAGAAGTGGTGACCCAGTGGTAATGGCCGCGACCGACGAGTCGCAGGTCATAGGTTCGAACCCTGACAGGCGCTTTAATTTTTGTAAATTATTTCATCCCCACTGCTCTCAAACTCGGGGAAGAAAACACACACATCGTGAGTAAACCGGCATGTCCTAGAACCAAAAATTCAAAGACAATAATTATGTGACATCTACCAACCCGCACTGGGCCCGCGTGGTGGAATACGGCCTACTCTCTCTCAGGCTATACTTAGGCCTGTGTCCCAGCAGTGGGCACATTTTAAGCTGATTATGATTATGACGGTGTTTAGAAGACCTAATACCTCGAATGTGTCGTTTTTGGACTTCCTTTTCCCACTTCTTGTAAAAATTCCTTTCCACTGCTCCGATGATCTTGTGGACGCAAGCTCGACTGCTGAGCGTCGGGTCCTGGGTTCGATTCCTGGGTCGGGCAAAGTGTTCTTGGGTTTTTTCATTAAGAATTTCTTAGTAACAGCCTAAATTTCGAAGTTGGCGGTGTGATACCCCCGTGCCTCGGAAAGCACGTTTAGCCGTTGGTCCTGCGCCTGATCTCTCTCCGGTGGTGTTGGATTGCCGTCCCATCGGACTATGAGAGTGAGGGAAGAGAGAGTGCACCTGTGTCGCGCACACACTTGTGCACTATAATATCTCCCGCGCCGAAGGCTAGTCAAACTCAAACTCAAAGCATTTCAAAACTCAAACTCAAAGCATTTATTTCAAATAAACAGGCACTTTTGAATTGTCAAGGGGTCGGTCAGTCAGAAAGATGAAGCTAGTTGCCCATTCCAAAGCGTAGGTTCCTATGGAGAAGAACGGGCAAGAAACTCCACGGACACTCTTTTGAATCAGAATATTGTTACAATATATTGGTTACATCATTCATGTTGAAATTATACATGTGAGTACAATGTCCGTCCGTAAAAAGATAAAAAAGAAACCAAACAATTCAAAAATTAAAATAAGCCGTGGCAGCTAAGAGATGACCAGTCCCTACTGATGGCGCCCGTTCACGAATATGACTTCTCCGTTGAGATTGGCCGCCGTGGCAAAAATGCGGTCTGGAAGATTATAGTTCCTTTCAAACAGACCCCTCCAGACAGACACAGAACAGACAGAACACACCTCCCTCAGGGCCTGTTTGGAAACAGACTCCATAAACAGATTCCCAGAAAGTAAGGTAGTATATATAGATAGATGTGGATGAACCAGTGGGCGCATACCAAAAATGACTAAAGATAACAACACAAAAGATGCTGAATGTCAATAGGTGTACAGATTACATCAAAAAAAAAAAGCAAGGGATTGATTTGGGAGGGAGTGAAAGTTGCAAGTAACCGTGCGTTTGCACTGGCGAAACATTCAAGACAAAACATGTTGAAATCTCTATTTTCTGTCAAAGTTCCATAGAATTTTTGACAGGAACTAGAGATTTCAACATTTTTTGGCTCGAATGTTTCGCTAGTGCAAACGCACGGTGAGAAAGATAAAAACGATTAGAAGGTCGGTGCGAATATATCATTAGCAACGACGCTTAGAACTAACATTTTATCCGAATCAGGTCAATCAGGCGCTACGCGTATGTTGCCAACCCTTCTCCAATATTAAATGATGTGGCCTAACATTATTTATTACGAATACTACTCATTTTTACGAAATATTTATGATTGTGCTAGGGCTTAATGAGCACATTTCACAAATATATATAATTATTATAAACCCAAAAAAAAAAGTAATATGAAAACTAAAACCCAACTACGACTAAAAAGGAATAAACAAGACACCACAGACAGACAAATTAAAAATCCGGAGTCACACGTAATCTGTTCGATTTATGTCCTAACACGTGTGACTCCGGATTTTTAATTTGTCTGTCTGTGGTGTCTTGTTTGTTCCTTTTTAGTCGTAATTGGGTTTTAGTTTTTTTTTTTTTTTTTTTGTTATTGTAATTTTTTATTTTGTATGTGTAGGTCTCAGACCAAATAAAAAATCAAGACAGCATTGTCAACAGTGACGTGAAATGTGTGCACTTAATGAGGTGTAGTTTGATTGTAAATGGTTGTAAATGTGTGAGTGTGAGCGTGTATGCACAGAGCGGTGTAGTTTTGGCATGCTTCACTGTATTGTTCGCAGAGCTGTCTTGGTTTTTTATGTGGTCTGAGGAGTGAAAATTCATTTAAAAAAATAATCCCTCCCTTCAGCTCATGAATTGGAACAAATCTCTCTCATCGACTCCTGCACAAGTGTTCTCTGAATTCGCTCAATGTGATGTTTATGACTCATAACACCGCACAGGGGTAACAAACCTTTAAAACAGAAGTAAACACCCATTGCAGTACTATTTCTAGACTTTTACACCTAGCATGAACGCGCGGAGTAGGTACCAGCTAACGTACATTCGAACGACTTGAAAAATTAAAAATACTCGTGTCCCTCATATCTAATTATACAACATGTAACTTAATTAACGCACATCCTGAAAATAGTTTGTTCAGAATCGTTTACTGAATCGATTTATATAATTTTTAATATAGGTAATTTTTTATCCCAAAAATAATTAAAACTACGGAAATTATTGTCATATTAACGCTGTACAGTCAAAACAAATTGAAATGGACCGTAAATCAAAGTAATAAGACTTTTAAAATCGCAGTTTTATTTGTATTCATACAAATTCCATCATTCAATACAAAATAAAATACAAAATACAAATTACTAAAAAGTTCTCCAAGAATTGGTATAACTAATTTAGTAAATAACAATGCATATACATGTTAAATTAAAAATTCAGTGTATGTATTATGATTATAACATAATATTCTAATTGGGGTGTTTGAGAGTGTGCGTTAATTACGTTACATGTTGTATACTTAGTTACTTTATACCTTTTTAGTCGTAGTTCGGTTTTAGTTTTTATTACTTAAATTTTTTTTACATGAAGCAACTGCCTATCTGACTTCCACTCTGGTGTCGTATTACCCAGTTACTTTTTTTTCTTGTTATTTTTTCTTTTTCTGACTCCCCATAACGACTGTCAAAGATCCACAAATGACAGCCGGGATCAACGGCTTAACGTGCTTTCCGAGGCACGGAGGAGTCTCGATATGTAAAGAAAGATGGTCTCCCATCCACGGACCAACCCCGGTAAGCGTAGCTTAACCTGATGGATCGACCCGTACAGCTGTTATTACGTAGCCACGAGCTGCTCTAAGTAAGTACCTACCCAGAGTAAGTAATTATTTTGGTGACAGAACGCTTGATAAGCGAGAACCTTACTTTCTCAACAAATTGCCTGCAGATACATAATATGAGTGAGACTGCCGCGACAAACGAGTTGTAGATCGTAGGTTCGAACCCCGACAGGCGCTTTACTTTGTGTAAATTATTTCATCACCACTGCTCTCAAAACGGTGAAGGAAAACATCGTGAGGAAACCGGCATTTCTTACCGTGCGTTTGCACTGGCGAAACATTTACGACAAAACATATTGAAATCTCTAGTTCCTGTCAAAAATTGTATGGAACATTGACAGAAAATAGAGATTTCAACATGTTCTGTCTTAAATGTTTCGCCAGTGCAAACGCACGGTTAGAACCAAAAAGTCGAAGACATGTGGCATCTATCAACCCGCACTGACCCGCGTGGTGGATTTAGGCCCACTCCGTCTCATCGAGAGGAGGCCTGTGTCCCAGCAGTGGGAACATTGTAGTAGCCTGCCATGCTGATTAAAAATTATTATTATTATTATTTTTATATGCTTATATTTCTCGGGACCATGGGGTCCCGGTCTTTTGGAAGGCGTACGAGGGGCCGAAGCCAACTCGCAGAGGCCCCTTAGACAATTTCAAAAGGAATGAGGCACCAACCGACGATTATCCCTGTATACACTATGCAAGTGCACCCAAGGACAACCCCCGGTTGGTATAGGACTATTGCAGAACATGGATACAAAACATATTGGGCTATGCGTTTGGGTGGCTATAGTGGACTGATTATCTAGAACTATGGAAAAGCTATGTCCCCTGCCTGATCAATGTTATGGTATACATGGATAAAATGGCAGGGGGTGACTTGCACACTCAATAATGGGCCTCCGAAAACAGTCGCTAGCACATAGTGACGTAGCGACAAGGGGGCAACACTTCTTGAGGTGCTTGAGGAGTGGAGAGGTATTCCACGGCTTTCAGAACAATCCCAGAGCCCGGAAGATGGTCAAGATCCCTACGAGCACTTACTGGAATACTTCCTTCCCCCGAGCACGTTTGCTCTTGCGAGTCTCCACTCAAGCCGGCCAATGAAGGCAAGAATGAGGTGGGAGCTCTGTTCCTCGTCAGTCTTCACTCCAGCCGGCCAATAAAGGCAAGCCAGAGGTGAGGAACAAGACTTCTCCCGGGAGGTAGGGTCCGTGGGGTCGCTACTGCCCAACAGCTCGCCACATGCTGCCCTGCGGGTTTCTGTATCTCTCTTGGTCTGGCTCCTCATCCTAGATCCGTCCCGGCAAAGTAAACTCTACCAGCACAGACCTAGAGTTCGGAGCGCGCAAGCCCCACCACGACGTCAACGTAGAGATACGGCTTATTACATATAATATAAGTACCTACATCTGGAATCCAAAGAAGGATCTCATGCTCACCAGATGCATCAGCGACCTCTATTAGTAATCAATAATTTTGTAAAAAATAATACTTGGAACTGGACCGATATCTAGAATGTTGCCAGCAAATTGAATATTATAATATTATAAACAAACACAGCATAAAATTAATTAGTATTATCAGTCTGTCTGTCTGTCACTCTAAGATTTCCCGCGTATCGGCCTGTCAGAAATGATTTATGTAGAAGTAATAATAGTAACATTTATTTACGCCTTATTTAGATAAAAGGCTGGATATATTATGATATCTTTTGTTTTATTTATAGACTGATGGCAGCCGGTTTTAACCGGGTTGAGGAACGGAGGTAATTTTTTTCCCTAACGGGTGAAAACGGTGAAAAATAACGGGAAAAGTCTACTTGTGCACAAGTTAACTTAACTTAAAACGGACTTTATGATGCATATCCGGTACGGCTCACAAATCCTTCCATATCCTAAACTCTAACTCAAAGTATTTATTTCAATTAAAGCATTTACATGCACTTTTGAATTGTCAAGGAGTTGGTCAGTCAGGGATATGAAGCTAGTTGCCCATTCCAAAGCGTAGTAGGTAGCTATGGAGAAGAACGGGCATGAAACTCCACGGACACTCTTTTAAATTAAAATTAAAATTATACAAAAAGTTGGTTACATCATAAGAGATGACCAGTCACAACTGACGGCGCCCGTTCACGAACATGACGCATGGATCAGCACCATTCAGCTCAACCATTTTGAAGGGAACTAAATGATCCAACACCCGCGCCACCATCAGCGAGACATTTGAGTGAGCATGACATATTCCCAGCCGCCAGGGCACATTCAAGTCAATCAAAGACATACACACAACCTAAGAGCTCGTCTTCCCTACCGTAAAGTGTCGTGTGTCGTGCCGGGTCTAAAGGCCCAAGGTCCACCCCCAGGTCCATGCCCATGAAACATGAGGGTCCAGGGGCTAGTGTAAATCTTCGTGTTCATTCGATTAATCGAGTCTGGTTGCGGTCGGTGCATTTCATTAATTCATTCACTCACTTTTAAATTAAACATGGGGAAATTCGTGGATCTTTGACAGTCGTTACGGGTCGTCAGAAGCCCGAAATTCTGACAACCAGTCTTGCCAAGGGGTATCGTATTACCCAGTTACTGGGTTATGGAGGTCAGATAGGCAGTCGCTCCATGTAAAATACTGGTATTCAGCTGCATCCGGTTAGACTGGAAGCCGACCCCAACATGATTGGGAAAAGGCTAGGCAGATGATGATGGGGAAATTCGTGCAAAAAAAATCTGTATTCTTGGTCAAAAATTCTTCGATGTGAAAATGCTAATATTCAGCCGCATTTGAGCAGAAAACTAAACGTTTGTTTAAAAAGTCTGAGTCTTATTTAACTTTTTTTATTTCAGAAATTCAGACCAACTTTATAACTATGCAGCTGATGCCCGCGACTTCGCCCCCGTGTATGTCGGTTATTATAAACTAAAACCTTACTCGAGATTCAGAATTCAGAGATCCATTGGTGAAAACAGCAAGAAAATCGGTGCAGTAGTTTTTGAATTTATCGCGTACAGGACGACAGACGGACGCGGCGGAGGACTTTGTTTCATAATATGTAAAGATTATGTCTGGGAATATAAGAAATTCCTAAATTTAATTGAATAATGAATCTTTTTATCTTTAGCCTTGGGATGACTATTAAAAATTTATAGTACCTACAACCTACATTTGCAATTACTTTTTATCTAATTAAGAAGAGTGATAAGAATATTTTTACAATTAATTTGTGTTTAATCATGTAAATAAATTTATTATCTAGCTGATGTTTAATTGCAAATGACCAAACAACAAGAAGGTGCAACAAAACCTTTCATTACCTACCTATTTCTGGTCATAGTATAAAGTGTATCACAGTGTATGGTGATACATTAGAATCTAAACACTTTATTCTAATGTATTTTATTTGTTCAAAAATATAAATAACATTTAAATAATATCACCATATTATTTTTTGAACATTATATTCTTATTTTTAATCTTAACTAGCTTCCGCCCGCGGCTTCGCGCGCGTTGTATGTCGATAAAAAGTAGCCTATGTCCTTTTTCAGGCTTTAGACTATCTGTGTACCAAATTTCATTTAAATCGGTTCAGAAGTTTTCGTGTGGCAGCGCAACAGACAGACAGACAGACAAAGTTACTTTTGCATTTATAATATTAGTAAGGATTTAAATAATGTACATAATATTTAAATAATATCACCATATTATTTTTTGAACATCTTACGCTCAAAAATCAATCACCCATAAAATACATTCGCCATAAAACAGAACAATGAATAAACAATTGAACATTTAAAACTTAGTCACGTGGGCACAAAACTTCTTTCTTTTTATGCAGCCACCGTCTGCCTGCCGTCTGTCCAGACGGCCAGGACGGCCAGACGGACAGGAATATGCACAAAAAGTAAGACCTTGGAACACGAATTTGCATCGACAACGACTGTGGCATGGCAACTAAGCTCATGCATATGCAAAGATTAAAACTACAGATAGCATAGTTCTTTGAAGGCAGGGACCACTGAGATAAGTTGACGAAAGGCATTTTTAAATAGTTTTTTTAAAGGTATCCGGGGGCTTAAAACAGTCACTTTAGCAGAATCATGATATGAAAATATTATGAATCATCGTAAAATGTCACAAACTGACAATTTATAATATGATCTGCGTGCGATTCATATTACGAAATAATTCATCTGTTTGACAGTTTTCTATGGAGATTCGTAAAATGGTCCACAAATTATCAATTGTTTCTATATCAAATTACTGGAATTGTTAATGACAGCTGGGATTCAGGAAATGAACTGCTTTTAGAGGAATTGCTAATGTGGCCGGTTTAGGCCCCACCGTTCACCATTGGTTGATCATTCTTTATAGATCTCTCTCCCTCTCACACAAACAAACCCCCTTCTCATAGAAGCATAGCAACTGGAATTAGTTCTGTAATGTTCCCACTGCTGGGACGCAGGCCTCCTCTCGATGCGAGGGAGTGGGCCTTAATTCACCACGCGGGCCCAGTGCAGGATGGTAGATGCCACTACGTCATGTCTTCAACATTTTTCGGTCTAGGACATGTTGGTTTCCTCACGATGTTTTCCTTCACCGTTTTGCGAGCAGTGGTGATGAAATAATTTACACAAAATAAAGCGCCTGTCGGGATTCCAACCTACGGGGTGCCTCCTAAATCGCAGCTGTTACCACAGGACCACAACTGCTTTACAACCAATCGCCAACAAATGGCGTTCACTCGGTGGCAGCACTGAGACGTCAGGTCCAGGCACCTGTCAAAAGTGTCAAAGCACCTATAATTTCGTTGGTCGTGACTGAATGATGAACGTCATCATATATTTTATATTCATTGTCGAAATGGAAGACCAAACTAATGTCAAAGTGGCGCCAACTGGTGGCGAGAATTTTCATGAAAACCCTCATTAGGGTGCAGTTAGCCCATATTTAATAAATGCATCATGGAGATGAAATCAATGTCTACCTCATTGGTTTAATAGTCGCGACAACTAAGCTTAAAGGTCTTGGTTCGATCCTCAAAAGTGTTATTGGATGTTTCCATTAGGAATTTCTCCATAGCAGCCTTTTTTATTTATGGGGTTGAAATCTTCAGAAGACTTCTCCCGCTCTGGCCGGAGCGGGAGAACGTGTCAGGCTTTTACTGATTAAAACCCACCTGTGCCTTCTGTTGCCTGTTGCCAAGGTCCCGGTATCCCTTTCGGACTTTCCCGCAGCCCTGGCAGACATCGGACCTAGCGGACCCCGCCAATTGTGCTGACATCTCTTTGAGGCGCGCGTGGAACACAACGTGCCATCGACCCGGGCCTGGTCCTTATCGGATGGCCCCCTACCCATTGCTCGCCTCTATAGCAGCCTGGAGTCTGGATTCATGTAGAAGACTTGACATTCATTACATAACGCTCAGATGCAACTGGCAAAAGATTTATGATTTGCATTACAATTACGAAGTCTTAAGTTTAAAGCCTGTATTCTAAGGGACAGTGTTCGACCAAATAATTTATCACAACATGATTTAATACAACAAGTGAACGTTGGTGATGTTATTAAGCTTCTGTAATTTTGTTATGTATTGTGTAAATTAAATGTATTTGAATGAAATGTCGTGTTACATACACGTTTGAGTTTGTGATTGGGGAATTAAGGAATTAGGGGAATTAAGTGCCTAATTGTGTGCATTTTTGATGTAAAAGCTGTAAGAATACTACAGCCTACTGTGTTGGATTACTAGGTGATGTATGTGAGCAAAGACTCCGTGTAGGCATAGTCCTTATGTAGTAGCCACTCTGTTACTACGGATTTAACTTTGTATAATATAATCAGAATTGGAAGCAGTTCGAAACAAATGTCTAATCCATTGCTTCATAAGTTCGAAAAAAAATCTGCTCTACAACGTAACTTACGAATTTATGAAGCAATGGATTAGACATTTGTTTCGAACGATTCCAATTCTGATTGATCATGTATTACGCAATTAGAGTGCTGTTACTATTAATTTAATTTAATTACAAAATTTACATCGATGTCAAAAGTTTCAAATCTATTGTTAGAAGAAGCTTGTGTGGGGTCGCCCGCATCGCCAAACGGGTTCCGTTTTGACACAATAGGGGTACTTAGGACCACACGGAAAACCCTCGCTATGTGGGTGGCTTGTGTAGGCAAATATTCATGGCAATTTATTGGGGTAGGCAGGGAACTGAATAGATAATTTACTTCCTTACAAGGCAGTACTTTTTTGTTATTACATAAACACATAAGTACACGCCTTGTTTCCCCGAAGGGTTGGGCAGAAGTGTACATACCTATGGTACACCCACATTTCGATTTTTATCTATAGGAAGGACAAAAATGGATGACTATGCATCTATACGATAGAAGCATCGTATAGGTGCATTGCCATCCCAGAGACGAAGCTAAAATGCCTCATGTGCTTTTAAGTACTCCGGCAATACCCTTCACACCGAAACGAAGTAGTGAAACCGCTACTTACTGACCATGAGGTCCTGGGTTCGATTCCCAGATCCGGCAAAGGTTTATTGGGGTTTTCCATTGGGAATATTCACAGTAGCAGCTCGGAGTCTGGATTTGTGTCCGGTTTATGGCAATAGGCTAGCCCCCATTTCAATAAAACTGGTGAACTGTGGGATGTTACTATACCTAGACTTCTGCCTAATCTCCCGGAGATTACAGGCGCAATGTTAACTAATATGTCTTTAAAAAATACGTTAAGCTTTCTCCGTTCCCGTGCGCTCGCGCACTCCCGGGCGGGAACATTGTCCTTCGCTAGCCTTGGCTCCGTTTTATCGCGCCAGCCATCAATCAGGGCTGGCATGAGTCGGCGTTTGTTTTACTATCAACAATTGATATTTATGATCGCCATTATATTGGACTTAATATCATGCGGGTAGGCAGATGGTTATTCAATTTGTTGACACCCCTGATAATCGTTAACGGTTTTACTGATTACAATTTTGTGGGGAACGGATGTGAGTAAGCATTTGTCAAATGTGATAGGAATTATGAAGATGAAATGGTTATTGGTGAAAAAAAAGTAATTTCAACGAATTTCGAAAGAAATGTCGCATGGGAACAAAACGAAAGAATGACTAATAATGAAAAAGACGGAAGTTACGTAAAAGAAATGATAATACCAGTTACAAAAGTTTAATTCTTTAACTCAACTGACCACACAATTCACAAAAAGAGGAAACGCCAAATTGCCAAGTCCTTGGAATAAATCAAATGAAATCTTGCCATCAATATAAATCAATCAATTGAATTCGACCCAAATTCAGGCGTGGTCGCCGAAACCCAGTTGACCCATTTTTTTTAAATGTCCGCCTTATTACTGCTCGCGAAAAAAATAGGGTCAAAGACCGTAAAAGGAGCATAATGTGCGGTTCGTCGTGTAATGGAAAGATTGAAGTATACACACATAATTAAAAATGATTTGTTGTGAGAGGGCGAATGACCCTATTTCTTGGTAGTGTTGGGGCTTTGGGTGTTTTTTTATCGACATCTGGTTCAGTAATACCTAGGTTTTAATGCTAAGGCATTGAATGGGCTTATGCTCCTCGCCAATTTATGTCTTATTTCAATCAATCATCATCATCATCATTTCAGCCGAAAGACGTCATTGCTGGACATTGGCCTCCCCCAAGCATCGGCATCGACACTTCGACCAGTTCTGTGCTTCCCGCTTCCAGCGGATTCCTCGTGGATTTCAATCAAATACAATAGACGTAGATATATTTAGTAACTTATTCCGTTTAACAATTCTTCAAGAGTCTTAAAAAACCCTGTAAGAAATCGACGCAAACCAGAACACGACGTCAAGTCATGTTCTAGTTTGCAACTGGTCAATCGTCATCCTGAGGATGCCTCGTTGAGAGGTGAAACACGTGTCGATTTCTTACAGGGTATTTTTATGACTGTTGAAGAATAGTTAAGCGGAATAAGTTACTAAATATATCTACGTCTATTGTATTTTATAATGGATCTCCGCAAAGTCACGCCTGAATCAATTAACTATCTTCGATTTCAATCAATATTTGGGGCAAACCTATTTTTCAAAACGTAACTACGTATCTCCATTGACGAAAAAAGGCAGTAATTACTTCTTTTGAAATTAACTTTGATATATTTCTCTAATGTAAAAAAGATATTGTCAGGCAAAACAATATTAAGACGGATAAATCTGCAAGTGTTTTTGATGGGCATTTCTAAATGATGACAAAGGGTTATGTCCCGGAAGTAATGCTAAAGTAACAGACGCCTAAAAATATTGAAGAACTTATCAAAACCCAATCAATCTGCCTAGCCTTTTCCCAACTATATTGGGGTCGGCTTCCAGTCTAACCGGATGCAGCTGAATACTAGTATTTTACATGGAGCGATTGCCTATCTGACCTCCACAACCCAGTAACTGGCTAATACGTTACCCCTTGGTGAGACTGGTTATCAGACTTTCATGCTTCTGACGACCCGTAACGACTGTCAAAGATCAATGAATGACAGCCGGGACCAACGGCTTAGGGTGCTTTCCGAGGCACGGAGAAGTCTCGATATGTAAAGATGGTCACCCATCCACAGACCAACCCCGGCAAGCGTAGCTTAACCTGACGGATCGACCCGTGCGTCTGTTATTACTTAGCCATGAGCTCCTCAGAAATTGTCAAACGCCGAAATCTTTAAATACCAAAGACGATGAATATTATAGGCATCAAACAGCTTCAACTAATCATTCTACTAGTCCCGTAATGCATTGTTTAGAAACACAATATAACCACATCACATCAGACAATGAGGTCTATGTCCTAACAGAGATACAATCTGAAACAGAATAATTCACTGAAAAGGATAATACCTACCTACGTTTAAACTCTATCAATGAAAGCTGACGTCAGACTACATGATAATCTGGAGAATAAAGAAACCGAGTAACATGCACATCTTGAAGGCATAGTGGTTCCTGGAGAAGAAACAGATAGCATGAATTCACTGAAAGATTTGATTGAATCATCACAAATTGAAAAAGTTGAAGAGGAGCTCGTGGCTAAGTAATAACAGCCGCACGGGTCTATCGATAAGGTTAAGTAAGCTACGCTTACCGCGGTCAGTTCATAGATCGGTGACCACCATAACATACCGAGACTCCTCCGTGCCTTGAAAAGTAAGTTAAGCCAATGCCACTGGTCCCGGCTGACATTCTTTATCTTTGACAGTGTGATTTTACAGTTGGATTTTATATGAAGCGACTGCCTATCTGACCTCCACAACTCAGTAACTGGGTAATACGATACCCCTTGGTAAGAATGGTTGTCAGATTTTCGGGCTTCTGACGACCCGTAACGACTGTCAAAGATCCACCAATGACAATCAGGCTTTCCGAGGCACGGAGGAGTTTCGGTGTGTAAAGATGGTCACCCTTCCACGGACCAACCCCGGTAAGCATAGCTTACCCGGATGAATTGAACTGTGCGGCTTTTATTACTTAGATTTACAAAATCAATACAATGCTGCAAGGCAACAAGAGCTAGCATTGCTTTTTGGTTCACAAACAAAGTTTCTGTTTTTGACACCATTTCGATTATTTTTCTGGCTGCATGGGCGCACTAATTGAAGCTATGCTTTAGAGACATCAGCTCCGTAGGTTTTCCTGGGATAGTATTATGAAGTATTAACGCCATCATTATTCCACTGCGAAAACGGGATGGTGCTAGCGGCCTTGTCTGGCTCCGTCTCTCTCTCACACTGGAAAAATGGTGGCATTAATACTTCGTAATACGGCACCTGAAAACTCGGATTAAAAGCGCTGAATCGACTTTTTAACTCCTGTATGTTCCTCTAGCTGAAGTTTATCATTTCATCCATCACCGTCATGGCAAAAATGATAAAACATTTTATCGACATATCGACAACAACCCCCACCTACTGCGATCAGGCTGGTACTGACCGCAGCATCCGGCACGGCCGTGGGAATGGAGTCGCTTCCCCCACACTCTGGCCTCTCTGAACTGCACTCCACTTCTTAAGGATTAAGGACCTCTGAGGTAGAAGGTATGCAAATAAAGCATTTGTTTTAGAGCGATGAACTGAGGACCAATGCTCCCATACTGCTGACTGGCTTTTTGCCACTACATGATGAACTAAATGCATCTACAGCTCATGACGATACGTGACATGATAGAAAGAAACAGAGGTACCTCTCCTAAACATGGGAATTTTTACCAAAGAGCTAATTCGTCGAAAGTCCTTCCAAAGATTCATTTCTGTGGCGGAATATATATAAAAATATTTAAAAAAATTGGTCCTTACAGCCTAATTGTAACAATATTTGAGAATTGTGCGAAATTTAACTGCCACTTCCCTGTGCGATCTGGGAGATAACATCGGGAAATTACTAAGTCACGTGAATATTATAGTATGACACAATCAATCTGCCTAGCCTTTTCCCATCTATATTGTTGTCGCCTTCCAGTCTAACCGGATATAGCTGAATACCAGTATTTTACATGGAGCGACTGCCTATCTGACCTCTACAACCCAGTAACTGGTTAATACGATGATATCCCTTGGTAAGACTGGTAGTCAGATTTTCGGGCTTCTGACGACCCGTAACGACTGTCAAAGATGCACGAATGACAGCCGGGACCAACGGCTTAACGTGCTTTCCGAGCCACGAAGGAGTCTCGTATGTAAAGATGGTCATCCATCCACGGACCAACCCCGGCAAGCGTAGCTTAACCTGATGGATCGACCCGTGCAGCTGTTATTACTTAGCCACGAGCTGAAATTACTAACTCAAGTGATTATTATAGTATGACACATTATCTACAATAAAACATTTCTTCTAGTGGGTGTAATAATAAGCTACTAACTAATCCGATGTTGCATCCTTAATTTATACAGCGATCTCCTTGTATTCTGATAACAATATTACAACATCCATAACCTAAATCTGGCTTGAAATTCCTTGACTCCCTTGTATTTTATAAATAGTTTTACCTAACTATTAATATCATCTCATAGATAGAAAACTACTTTTGCGGATCATTAGACCAATTTAATAATCCTGTCGCTAGAAATAAACGACAATTCTGGACGAAAATAAAGACGCTAATGACTAACTTCCAAATGTTTTGGCAAAATATCATAACAGTCGTTACATTCGCCGCTAAAGCCGGCACACACACACACAACAATAATAATTGGGGAGCAAACGACGAACCCGACGTAAATATTACATATCTAACGTATGCAAGTAGTTTCTTGTAGAAACTCAAAGATGACCGCTGAAAGCTGCTGAATACTGCAATTTGACAATTGACCGTAAAATACTGCAGTTAGGGAACCACTGCCAAGAAAAGGGATTAATTAGTTAAGTAAGAACCATCCATCCGACCATCACAAATGATTAATTAAGTACTTGGATTATGTTAGATCAATTTTGAGGAAGCAAAAATGATCATAAGTATCATGTCAACATAAGTGAGAAAATATATTTTGAGCATTATTTCGTTTCTACTCTTCGGAATTTGCTTGCAAGAATTGCAGTGATTGCTAATATACGCTTGAGTACATTCACCTTATTAACTTACGCCAAGTTTCTGAATTAGCCTGTGCGTTAATTCTGCTCTCCGTATGTTTTAGAGAAAGTTACAACATTTCAGACTTTAAAGGTCTCTTTCTACTATCTTCCCTCAAAACATTATAGAGATATGAGAAACAGGGTTTAAAGTGCACTCATCTTCCATTGAAAAGAGAGGATCCTCCGATCAGACGGGTGTTGTGTCTGGTGGGCGCTGACGATGGATGTTAGGACGTTGTATATATACTCGTCGCGTTGTAAACGCTGCTTGCGCGATGCAGGATTTTGCACGACATCGTTTGTTTGTTCATTAGTTTGCATGAGGCGTTGTAGATGCCGCAACAACATCAATTAGTATAACCATGAATTCATGGTATTCTACTCGGTGTTCAATACCAAACAACCAATTCAATACCACGAAAATAGTGAACGTAATCTTATTCATAAATAAACGTCCTTGTATTCGATTCTTCCTGATCTTCCAAGAGGTCAAACTACCAAAAAGCTAGTCCATCATCATTTCACACATAAATTTCGACTCCGGAACTAAGGACCACTGTGCAAAGGAATCTTTTAAACTAGGTCTTTGTACGAACCGTTTACAAATGGACGCTGACGTGCCTCTCACAGAATCATTCAAGACCACGTTATCTGGTAGCGGTGACTTTGAACTTAGGTACATCTACGCTTCAAACCAGCGAAAACACAATGATTTGTTCCCGAAAAACTCACGAAATCACCTCATCCACACTTATTTTTTTGTTCTTAAGGTCCAGAATTGAGTGCTGATGATTTTTGCACGTGATTCATTTGGGTGGTCAGCGTCATATATGTGAGGTTCGCAATATTGGCCGTAATTGTTCAATGTATGTAGCTGTTTCGGGGAACGGGTGCCAGATCTCAGTACGTTACAAATTTTGCACGTTTCCATATCGATCCGAAATTAGGATCGATTGGAGAGGCCAGAGGTCTGCTGATTGATTGATTTATTGGACGAACAGAGGTCCCTGGGGTCATAATTGGGAATACTGTATTTAAGTATTTACCATAATTAAAAAAAAATCTAAAGAGTAAACCAAAACCAGTGGTTACATTGTAACTATTTAAATAATAACCTAAAGTCCTGCTTATGTTTATTAATAGGTAGAAATCCGTACACCATTTATGATCCAGCAATCGAATTATCAAATTGTTTACAAACAAGTCAAAAGTGATCATTTATCATAACAATGCCCTCAAAGTTCGGGTCAAATGTATTAGGTTTTTATGTTACGTGTTAACGTCGAGTATTCCCGACAGAGAACAAGGCAGTCATTATCCTCACTGATGGTTCCCTTCCCAAAGATGGCGTAACAGGTCAGGAAGGGGTAATAAAAGGTGGATGACTTGGAGAAAGCAGTCGAATTTAAATCATGTATCAGAAAGGGCTTGTGGCTAAGTAATAACAGCCGCACGGGTCGAACGATCAGGTTAAGCTATGCTTACCGCGGTTGGTCCGTGGATGGGTGACCATCTTTACATACCAAGACACCTCCGGGCCTCGGAAAGCACGTTAAGCCGTTTGGTCCTGCTGTCATTTGTTGATCTTTGATAGTTGTTACGGGTCGTCAGAAGCCCGAAGGTCTGACAACCAGTCTTACTAAGAGGTATCGTGTTACCCAGTAACTGGGTTGTGGAGGTCAGATAGGCAGTCGCTCCATGTAAAATACTGGTATTCAGTTGCATCCGGTTAGACTGGAAGCCGACCCCAACATAGTTGGGAAAAGGCTAGGCAGATGATGATGAGCAGAAAGGTGTGATCATACTTAAGGGTCATACTTCTAACACTTTTTCTTACGTATAAGCTCTTTTTCATTTAAGAAAAAACAAAGCTCTGTAAAGGATACCACATAGAAACTTTTACCAGGTAGAAAAATTGGGGGGGCGCCCCCCCATTTCATTTTAGGGGGTATTCGGCCCCCTCTTTACCCACTTGCGCGGTCCCTGGTGGTACAGACGATCAAACTGAACTACTTTCGCCATGGGACCAATATCGCAATTGCGAAAAAATTATCAATACAAAACTTCAACACTTACTCGCCCCTACTCGGCCCAAACGTTTGGGACGGGTGATTATTTCTTGCTTTATGGCTAAAAGGCAGGATTGGTCCATAATAATTGCGGAAATCTGAAAATTGGTCCTTTGATCCTTTCGCCTCTATAATAGAATGACTTAATTTGCAAGCTTTCCCGAAAAATTTAGTTTTTAATTCTTGTTGAAATGTTTTTTTCCAGAAACCTGTTCCAGGAGCGAGTAATCCACTGATAAAATAATCATAATCAGCCTATAATGCTGGGACACAGGCCACCTCTCTGCGAGAGAGAGTGGTCTGCTGTAATCTACCACGGGGACCCAGTGCAGGTTGGTAGATGTCACATGTCTTCGAATTTTTGGTTCTAGGACATGCCAGTTTCCTCAAGATGTTTTCCTTCACCGTTTTGAGAGCAGTAGTGATGAATTTAGTTACACAAAGTAAAGCGCCTGCCTGGGTTCGAACCCATGACCTACAACTCGTAAGTCATGACCTTTACCACTGGGCCACCACAGCTCTCTAAAAAGAATACATAGATTGTTTAATAACGCTGAATCATATAAAAAAACCTTGACTGATTGTGAAGGATTTGGGCCTTGAAAAAATAATGGTACTGCTCTACCTTTGCTGAGAATATGAAAGGCATCCCTTTGTAAATAGGTACTAACATGCACACTATCCGAAAACTAATAATTTGTCGACCTCGGTTTTATCTTTGACGCAATGCGAAAGATTTCCGCGTGCTGATAAGATATTAGAAGGTCAATCTGCACAGTATTCTTTTATGCGTTGGTGAAATACGCGTAAGAGTCTTGGAAAATGGTGGTAAAATGTCGGTAGCAGTCAGCATTGTGAGAAAAGTAGCCGAAAAGGTGAGTAAACATAGGTGTAAAACTTCAATATATATTTTTATTTCATCTACAATTGGTTTCCTTATTCTGCGGTTGAATTAGATCTCCAGTTTAACAAAAAGATCACTGTAAATAAAAGGATTGTATAAAAATATTAGATATATTTAGCGCTTGATAGTAATATGGATATCGGTAAAGATAAGCAAGTAAACAAGTGCATATACTCTTATGCTTGCTGTGGCGCCGAGCCCGGTAGACGAATGAGGTGATAATGTCAATCGCGATAACTGACCAATTTCAGCAGCAAGTGCTCTTGATGACGGTAACATTCACAATTTTCTATTAAAACGTTTACAGTCATAAAACATCATTCCCCAGATAAAGAAGTTAACAATTGACAATAGACTACGTTTAAGTAACTTGTGCCTGTCCAAATAAATGGTCCAACGATTGTATGGTGTAAATAAAAGTATCACAACAATATGAAGGATAATTGATTTATACGGAACCGGTGTGGGGGATCACGTAACTACTTTGATAGACACGACCTTTCTTGTCTGTCTAGGTTAGATGTTTCGGCACCCGTTGCGTTCTACTTGATAATTTGGAGACCGTTTGACATACTGCGTAAATGCACTTACAGTGAGAAAAATGTTCGTTCTTCATTATTCATGTTAGGAATCTTATAAAAGGAGGTTATTCAAAGAAAAACTGTATTTGAAATACATCAACACAATTTTTGGCGAAGATTCATGCTCCGTAAAACGGGGGTTCAAGCCCGAACGCGGCCTGGTTGAATTTATCGCCTCGTAATGGTCGGGTAGGACCCGTGCTTTTTTATATGTTTATAGGTAAGACGGAAGACATACAGCCCTTTTGTGGTTGATGTAATTTCGCGTATGGTTGTCTATTTCCTGACTCCAGAGTCCTTTTCACAAAATATTGTAGAATTTCTCAATCAGTCACACGTAATTACGAAAGACATGGGTAAAACCGTTTATAATAATATCCAATCACTCAACTCAATAGAACCACTGTCCTTAAATTGTAAACATTGCATTAATTCTTTAGTAAACAATCATTTACGCTACAAGATAGCGATAAGGTCCTGCGACTTTTTACTATAGCTACTGCAGGTACTGCTGGGACCTCTGACCCTATGGTCCTAGGTACATAAGAACCAATTGCTTATCGAAGACCTTGAGTGTACTGCCCTACAAGGAACGAACTTGAAGACAAGCACCCTTCTGTTAATAAAGGTTAAACATAGAATGTATGACTTATGCGCTTGCGCTGATCATAAAACTCGTCTGGGAGAAAGTGTTGATTACTTTGAGATGTTACTGTTGCTATTTTTAAATTATCACGTTTATTTTGTTCTGGTTAGCGATCGTAAGCTTTTATGAGAGTTTAATCATAAAGTATTTTTTTATATTTGGAGGAGTTTTCTTGTACCGGATCAATGTAGCTATTACATTCTGGTACTGTAGGTTCTTACTTTAAACCTCTGATACCTTCAGATGAGTTTCTTGATTTGTCTCTCATCTTTTTTATTCCTCTATTTCGCCACAGCTCTAGATGATGAAACATAATTCTGTCAAGTAGTGACAAAATATTGGCCCTTGACCGAGAAGCAATTAGCTTTCATACAACATCTTTCCACTCTTAAATATATTCCCTCAAAAACGGTAACCCTGATTTAATGCATAACACGTTACTGATATAGGACCATAATACGATTCGTACGTAAAAATAACGAACTTCTTTTATCCTACCCAATCATGATAGTACAAGAAATCTGACAAAGGGTCATTGTCACACGTTGTGTTGTAGTGAACGACCGCGTACATACCTACTCGTAGTCACAACGTATGAGTACACTCCTGCGCAGCGAGGTGCGTGCAGCGAGACGATCTGACGCGTGTAGCACAGGGTTGGCAAAGAAGGGTTAATATGATATTTGTTTTTAGTTATTTCTCTTCTTAGTGAACAGTTACTAACAACAATAACATGAAACCATTCATCATGAACACAATGTAGAAAAATAACCATTTATTAGAAGAACTGTCTCTTCTCTTCGAGTCGATTGTAAATGTACAAGAACAAAGTACAAAGTATACCTTTACTAAGTATATAAAAAATAACTAAAAAGTACCTAACCAGAAGAAAAAACTGGTATTTCTGTTCGCAACATCATGTGCCCGGAAGGACCAAAAATTATTACGAAAAGTCAATCATTTAATTTTATTAATACAGGATAATCCACCTAACAGAATCGATTTCATTTGTTTTCGCTAGGTCACATTAAAAGACGAATTTGTATAAGCACTGAAACAACTTAAAAATGTAATGAACGTAAAAACTGCTATTATATCATACCTCGCATATGCAGAATCGTCACTACGCTATGGTCTTGTAATGTGGGGTAATAGTACCGATCTGAATAGAGCATAATGTTTTGTCGCTCAAAAAAAGTGGATAAGAGTATATGTGGCCTTCAACATAATGATTTATGTCGACATTGTCGAGTGAATGGTAACAAACCAAACTTTTCAAAGACGACCAGTGTTTGAAAAGTTTGGTTTGTTGCCGTTATCTTTGTATTAATGAAATATGTGTGTTCCTAGTTAAGTTATAGAATTATTTAAGATAGAAAATGATGTAAATCCTCGGAATTCATAGAAATTAGTGCTTAATGATTTGCCAAGACTTGCCAAATACAACAAAAACTGCCAAACAATGCGCGTGTGGTATGTTGTTATACATATATGCACGATGTGCTGTGTATATGTATAACAACATACCAAGCCAATTCAAAATATTAAATTCTAGATTATTACAGTTGTGCAAGTGGCTGAATAAGTGTGGCTTCTACAGTTAAAAAAAAAATGTTGAATTTCTAACATTTTCAAAAGCCATGAAAATGCATGCTGTTTTATCCTTGCTAAACATGTTTGGGCCATTGTAGCCATATTTTGACATCACTGTATACCATGTTTTATGCAAATAAATGATTTATTATTGTTCTAAGTCTCTGACATTTCTCGGGACCCTGGAGACACGGACCTTTGGAAGGGTTACCTTACTAGGGGCCGAAACCAACTTGCCGAGGCCCGATTGAGTATTTAATTAAATGAAGGACCAACCGGCGATTATCGCGATATGAACTACGCAAGTACATCCAAGGACAACCCCCGGTTGGTGTACGACTATTGCAGGATATGGAAAAAAAAAAGTTAGGCTATGGATTTGGGTGGCTAAAGTGAATGGTTACCAAGAACCATGGAAGGACTATGGTCCCTGCCTGATCAACATTTTATATGTAACTAATAAGTCACGCATAAAATGGCAGGGGTTGACTTGCATACTCAATAATGGGTCCACGGAAACTGTTGCTAGCACATAGTGCTGTAGCGACAAGGGCCAACACATTCTGAGGTGCTTGAAGAGTAGAGAGGTATTCCATCGCTATGCATGGGTGGGAGCTCTGTTCCTCTTCAGTTTTCACTCCAGCCGGCCAATAAAGACAGCTCAGTGGTGAGGAACAAGAATTCCCCCGGGAGATAACCCTCCATGGAGGCAACTCCATGGACCCTATCTTCCAGCAGAAGTGCAGTAGCGATACTGCCCAACTGCTCGCCAAAAGCTGCCCTGCAGGTTTCTGTATCTCTCATGGTCTGGCTCCTCATCCTGACCCGCTTCGGCAAAATTAACTCTCCGGGCACAGATCTAGAGTTCAGGAGCGCGCAAGCCCGCCACGACGTCAACGTAGAGATATAATTATTATAAAAACTTTTGAATACAGGTACCTACTTAGTAATCAGCTGCTAATGACAAGTTGGTTTAATCTGCCTCAAAAGACAGAATAATCATTTATTTTAATTATTGTGGGTTATCGTACTATGCGTTGCGTTGGAAGGCCTCCCACAAGGTGGATCGATAGCCTTGTGCAGTCCGCAGGAATTCGCTGGAAGCGGGAAGCACAGAACCGGACGAAGTGGCGGTGCTTGGGGGAGGCCTATGTCCAGCAGTGGACGTCTTTCGGCTGAAATGATGATTATGATGATCTTACTATGACGTCGGGTTAAGATATGAAGGACCATTCATTTTTATTCTCGTTTTTTCTATCACTCTCTTTTCAAGCTTTGGTTCTACGTCGTGGAAAGCTACAAGCTCCAGCTTTTTTCATCTTCTCTTACCATTTCGATCGATTTTTCATTTCATGTTTGGAGATTTCGCATTCTATTTTACAGACGCCCGTCGCATCAGGATTTATCAATTTCAGTCTAAATTGGAGCAAAAAAAAAATGTGCAGAAACGCAAATTGTTTTACAAATTAAGACATCTTCGCCATTGAAAGCACAACTTTTCACCACTTCATCGTAACATGTACAATTAAACAAATTGAAAAATTAAAAAGGTAAAATTTATCTATATAGCCTACGAAAAACCGACCTTGTATTCCAAAAAATAGAGTTGAGAATGCGAATGTAAAATAAAATGTACATGATTCAATTTTGTAGTGAACCCACGCATTTTTGTTCACTACGGGTCGGGTTTGTGTTCTGTAAGCATCAGTCTTGTACTGGCAGCTAGCATGCGCGCGCGTCCCAATTTTCAAATATGGAATCCGCGGATTTCGAATTTTTCGAACCGAATTTCGAACTCATGAACACGTTCCGTTCGGGATACATTGCGTGTGGTGTTGGTTAATGTTAAATACGTTGCTTTGAGAGCGGCCAATGAATGGTGAGTTTGATTTTAGAAAAGTTTTTTTATGAAAATTCATTCATGCGAAAATGTGTAATGAACATTCTTTACAGTCATTTTTGAGGGGTTTTCCGGCACCATCTGAAATATATCTCAAATTAGTCACAGCTATTTTGAGCTTTATTAGATTTAATTATCTGAAGAATTGCGTCTCCTCATTGAGTATCCTGGTGACAAATTTGATACAATGGAAGTCCTTTAAATTATATTTTAGGCAATATTAATTTAAAGTTGTATCCTAACTTCGAATCCTGCGCTGAGTACCAACATTTGCTTACAAATCCTTTGTCTTATTATTATGAGCTTGGATATGGCACTGTTAGTCAACATAATGCAGATCAACAATAGAATTTAATTTAATTTTAACTATACTAGAGATTTCCCTTTAAATATTATCTCCAGTCCTCTAACTACATATATAATCCTAATTAATATTATAAATGCGAAAGTGCGTTTGTTTGTTTGTTACGCTTTCACGCTAAAACGGCTCAACGGATTTGGATGAAATTTGTCACATGGGTAGACCTTAACCTGAAGAAGTACATAGGATACTTTTCGTCCTGGATCGCAGACGAAATCGCGGGCAACAGTTCGTTTATAATACTAGTTAGGGTATTTGTTTCTATCATCTTTCTTTAGCAATTAATCCTAAAGTCACTCACACAAAAACCCACACCTGCAACTCACCAATACATCCCCCACTCACACACACACACCCCAACTCACAAAAACACCCCCACACACACACATACATTATTTAGAATTATTTTATTATATTCAATTTCATTTTATGTTATCTTGATAGTTCGCGAATTATTACGATCTCTGTCCATTTACAAACATCCTGTAATTAAATTTCAGCTAACGCAAACATGTCTAGATTTAAAATTTAAGCTAACGCAAACATATCTCGATTTAACGCAACTCAGGCCCCCAAGATACAGGCGCTGCCTAGTTTGGGGACCACTGTTTTAATGACAATGTTAAATATTCTAGTTACAGTAAGCATGTAATATTATATATATTTTTTTAATTTACTTTGTAATAATGGACCAATAAATTATTCTTATTCTTATAATAGGTCCCCAGATTCGACTACCTATAATTAATTATTATTGTTCCATTACATCGTGAATGGTTTTGCTATACACCAAGTCTGGAAACTCCTTTAGTAATCCAGCCATTATATCTTCCCAGCTTTTAAAAGGTTTTTCAGATACGAGCCATAGTACATTCATATTAATTTTACACAAGTCTGCACTGTGTCAGTGTTGGACATCAATAGTGTTATCTACTCGCTATAAACTGGAAACCCCAGAGATATCGACAATACATTGTAAATCGATACCAACTCAATATTTATAATATATCACGTAACTACTAAAGATAATGGTAACAGGTGTTCATTATGTTCCCGGCTTTCCTCCACTAAGGACCATCTGTTATACCAAATCTTGCATAAGCATAATCAGCTTATAATTATCCCAATGCTGGGACACAGACCTCCTCTCTATGAGAGGGAGTGGGCCATAATCAACCACGCGGGCCCAGTGCGGGTTGGTAGATGTCACATGTCTTCGAATTTTTGGTTCTAGGATATGCCGGTTTCCTCACGATGTTTTCCTTCACCGTTTTGAGAGTAGTGGTGATGAAATAATTTACACAAAGTAAATTGCCTGGTTGGGTTCGCACCCACGACCTACGATTCGTAAGTCGCGGCAGTTACCACTGGGCCACCACTGCTCCATTCTTGCAACTCACATCAACTTCATTCCCCTTTACTAAAGAGGCAATAAAACGCATTTTTCTCACCGATAAAATGTCAAATATGCCAACCTAAACCTAACCACAAGTTAGTCATTATATCCCTGGTGCTAGCCATAAAATTGTACTGAATTTCATTATGACCCGTTAGTCTATTGACCAACCATGTCATTTGAATTTGGAACCGTAACTAAATATTCATGTGAAAACAAAAAAACAAAAAAATCTAATTGCGTTTTATTACCTCGCAGGTGCGAAAAGTAGAGTATTTTTCTCGGAGATAAAAGAGTCTTCGTACCCCTTGGTGAATAATCTGCTATTCTTTCTTTACTAATTTCGGATTTTTACTATATAAAGCATATTGTATGCATGCACAATCTATGCCAAATTAGTAGGTATTACCTAGTAAATTAGTAGGTATTATCAAGTACTTCTCAATTAACATTTCCGCCTAAAAGAACCAATATCTTGCGAACAATTTTGACTCATAATGAGTCTAGTCTACAACCATTTAAACCTTATCCAATCACACTTTTTTAAATTTCTGGTCCTGCAATAATGGCCTAGCACGGATAAATAAACGTGTGCGGTCGGGGGACCCCTATCAGGAACAAAGTTTCTTCTCACGTAGGATTAAAAAAAAAAAAAAAAAAATCGCAGCCGCCATCTTGGATTTTAATTTTGCCCTCACTATCGGCTTTAGCATCCTTGAAAGCTATGAAAACGACACCCATGACGAAAAAAAAAGCCGCCGTCTTCAATTTTCATTTTGAACAAATTTACACATTTACAATCAATTTCCTCTTTTCTTTTTTTTTTCTGCCGGCTTTCTCTTTCTCTCTCTTTCTTTCTCTTTGTATAAGAAGAAGACAGCCGCCAGTATTAACAGTTTTAGCATTACAATTTCTGCCAGTTTACAAGCCGCGTAAAAGAACTTCGTTCCAAAAACGTCAATTCAAAGAGAATAGGGAATAGTGTCATTTCAGCCCCGAATCAACTACTACTGGGTATAGGCCTCCCCTTTCTTCTGCCATACCTACCCGTTCCGAATATAGAAGAACATAACTCGGTGCAAAATCTACTTTTAAAACCTACCTTTAGAAAAAACTTTTACAAAAAAAAAAAAAACAACCGTCTTCCAAAAAGACACTAAAAAGTGAAAAATAACTTTAAATTCGGAAGTCGGTGTCTTTGCTTTTCAATTTTCATTTTTTGCCACCGACTTCCGAAATTAAAGTTATTTTTAACCGACTTCTTCAAAAAAGAGGAGGTTCCCAATTCGTCTGTATGTTTTTTTTTTGTTATTTGTGTTGGTTACTCACCACCACATCCTCAACTAAAAAGTAAAAAACAAACTTTTTATTTACTTTTTATTAATGTTTTTTTTGGAAGTCGGTGGTTTTCTTTTTTGTATAAAGTTTTTATTTTTCACTTTTTAGTTGTGGTACCTACCCCACACTACTGCTATGTTAATAACAGTGACGGAGTAACTTAAAACATCGTCCCCCATACACGAAGTGGGAAAAATACGTTGAAGCTAACTCAAAAACTACTCAAGCAAAGTTAATAAAATTTATATGGGCCCACCTCTGAAGCATGACCTACCAAACAAAAAAAGAATTCTCAAAATCGAAAAAAACATACAGACGAATTGAGAACCTTCTCCTATTTGAAGAAATCGGTTTAAAATAGTTTTAATTTCGGAAGTCGATGGCAAACAAAGAAAATTGAAAAGCAAAGTCACCGACTTCCGAAATTAAAGTTATTTTAGTACCTACCTAATACAATTGCTGAAAGATACGGAAGTTTCAAATAAACTAAAAATAGACCGTCTCCGCTTTCCTGGTAAAAATATAAGTCACTCAAGGTGAATTCGAGTGATTAATATCATATACCTGAACGGAAGTCGGAAATTAATGGTAGCAACAGCTTCCAAAAGCATCCTTGAACTATTTTCAACTTGTTCACGAGTAAAATGGAAATAAATCGTGTTTGGGCGAAGATAAACTATACCTATAAATAACTTAGTTAAATTATCCAATAAACAGTAGAACAAAATAATCCCCGAAGGGTTAGGCAAAGCTGTACCTAAGTTAACCCATATTTTATAAGTTATGTTTAAGTCTGTAGTTATGTTTAACTTTACTGCCATCAACCGGGCATAAATACAGTCTCCGGGCAGAAATTCCTGATGAAAAATACCAATAACACGTTGCCTGACCTTTTTTTTTTTTTTTTGAGGGTGGGAAATCATCCAATGACTTCTCCCGCTCTGGGCGGAGCGGAAGGGCGTGTCAGACTTTTACTGACTAAAACCCACCCGTGTTCCTTCATTTGCCTGTTGCCAAGGTCCCGGTATCCCTTTCGGACTTTCCCGCAACCCTGGCAGGCATCGGTCCTATTGGACTCCGTCATTTTTGCTGACATCTCTTTGAGGCGCGCGTGGAACACGACGCGCCATCGACCCGGGCCTGGTCCTTATCGGACGGCGAGCTGCCCGTTGCTCGCCGTCCGCAAGCCCGCGCCTATGGTGGCCGGAAATCCGCCTGGGATTCCCGACGCCCAGGGCGTCTCCAACGGCGGCGGTTAGGGGCGTGAGGGCGCAAACTTTGCCTTTCCCTCACGCGTTCCGCCTCCTCCTTCGCGAGCATTACTGCTTCGCAGAAGGAGGTGACGGCTTCCCATGCCCTCTCGCTCAGTACCATGGCCTGAACCAGGGCCGGACGCGAGAGGTCACCGCCGCCAATCGCCTCCGCGAGGACACGGCGGTGCTCCGCCCAAGCAGGGCACACCTCAACCGTATGCTCCACCGTGTCCTCCGGGCGATCCACACAGTGGTGACACCCGGGCGTTTCCTCCCGCCTAATCCTACACAGGTACCTCCCGAAGCTGCCATGTCCGGTGAGGACCTGTGTCAGGCGGAAGGTGAGGACGCCGTGGCGCCTCTCTATCCACTCCTCAAAGAGGGGACTTATCGCCGCTATTGTGGCGTACCCAGCACTGGGTTGCGACAATCGCACTCTCCATGCCGCCATGAGATCTTGCCGGAGCTCTGTCCGCTGTGCCGCGATTTCTCGCGGCAGCGGAGTTACACCCCGGCGCTTCACCTCCTCGCGCCACTCCCAGATGTGCGCGAGGACCTTCGCCTCCAGATCCCATGGCGGTAATCCGGCAAGGAGGCTCGCCGCCTCACGGGAGACCGTGCGGTATCCCCGGGCCAGCCGAATGGCCATGACCCTTTGGGACGCGTTCAACCGGCGTGCTGGCCGCAGCCTAAGGGAACGCGCACACACCGGTGCCCCGTAAAGGGCCATGGACCGCACGAACCCCGCATAGAGCCTCCGGCAGGAGGCGTTTGGACCCCCTAGATTGGGCAGGAGCCGCCTCACGTTGCCTGACCTGGGAATCGAACCCAGGACCTCAGCCGATGTGCTTGCGAGCATAGATGCTATAATAAACTACCTTTCTTTGAAATGATTACGTCTAGAACTTTCTTTGGGCTCATTGTAGACTACGTCTCGGTAAATTAATAGGACCTTGTCATACTCATAATTAGGTATTGTGTTAATCACAAGCATTGTGACTTATCATTAGCCGTTATTAATTTCTAGAAAACACGAGGAGTTTCCTTTGGAAGTTGCATACAGAAATACAAAGCGATACATTAGAAACTTTTTACAAAAAAAAAACAACAACCGACTTCCAAAAAAAACACTAAAATGTAAAAACAACTTTAATTTCGGAAGCGGTGTCTTTGGTTTTCAATTTTCGTTATTGCCACCGACTTCCGAAATTAAAGTTATTTTTCACGTTTTTGTGTTTTTATTTTGGAAGTCGGTTAGTGTTTTTATTTTTTACTTTTTAGTTGATACTTACCCCACACAAATTCGAAAACCTGCTTTGTAAATAACAGTGACGGAGTACCTAACTTAAAACATCGTCCATATAGACTGAGTAGGAAAAATACGTAATAATGAAGCTAACTCAAAACCTACGCAAGCAAAGTTAATCGATTCATAATTGGCGAAGTAATCACGTAACAAACATTTAAAAAAAAACATACAGACGAATTGAGAACCTTCTATTTGAAGTCGGTTAAAAAAGCAATACAGGGTTAAATTTCAGTCTTTTAAATCCTCTTAAGGGGTCATTGTACTCATCATTATGAACAACTTTCAATATGGGGTCAAACCTGAAGTCGCAAAAAAAAATCAGCTGTTCCCTACATTTTAACGAGTTGCGAACATAAATGTAGGGAACAGCTGTTACAATTTAGAAGTCTCGGTATGTAAAGATGGTCACCCATCCAGGGATCAGCCCGGAAAGTGTAGCTTAACCTGATGGATCGACCCGTGCGGCTGTTATTACTTAGCCACGAGCTCAGAATCATAATAGGATAATATTACAAATCATCGTAAAATGTCACGAATTGACAATTCATAATATTATCTGCGTGCAATTCATATTACGCAGTTCATTTGTTTGACAGTTTTGTATGGATATTCGTATAATGGTCCACAAATTAAAAATTGCTTTAATGAAGTTTAATGTTAAACTAAAATAAATTAATTTAAATTACGCTCATTTTTATTAATTACGTTATTTTCATGCAGCAATATTTGTACACCAAATATGATTCGAATACGAATTGAATTAAGTACATATGATTTAGCTAATATGTGTCACCATTTTGTGCCAAATTAGAGGAATTGCTAATGATCTGCTGGGCATTCAGGAAATGAATTGCTTTTAGAGGAATTGCTAATGTGGCCGTTGTAGCCCCCAGATTAGAAGCTCCTAGATTGAGGATTGATGTAAAGCACTTTAACTTGCACATTATGTATAAAACAATATCTAAATTTAGAGACAATCTGTGTATTTTAGCGGCATAGATGGATGAGTTGATAGATGGATCATCCACCGATCTATATTTAATTTTGTTGAATCGACCAAACACGTGCAAGATCACGTAAGAAACTTAATAATATGAATTGTTTGAACATGAATCATGAGAATCGCCAAACAAGGTACGCATAGTAAACCAAATATTATAGAAAATAACCAAATTAACCGATGATTTGCAAAAAATTTGGTAAGTAAGTAACTGTAGTTTATTTTTAAGGTTCTGTATCCGAAGGGTGCCAAACGGAACCCTATTACTAAACCTCTGTTGTTCGTCCGTCCGTCTGTCAGCGGGCTGAATCTCATGAACCGTAATAGAGGTAGACAGTTGACATTTTCAGAGATTGTTATTTCTATTTCCGCTATAACAACAAATGATAAACGCTCCCGCAGACAACCGCGACGCGACGTATCGAGGCGACTCTGGTGGAACAATTTCTATGAAAACATTACGGAAATTGTACTACCGGTGCCGCGTCGCGTAGTCCTGTCGCGCCTGCCTGCAGGAGCCTTAAAAAATAAATAAAGTTTTTATCGGCGTTTTTCGCTCGATCTTAATACGGTATGGAACCCTTCCTGTGCGAGTCCTACTCGCACTTGGCCGGTTTTTAAAACATGGTACCAAATACCCAAATCGTACCTGTTATCTATAATACGAAAACAAATGAGTTATCCATTATCGCTGAAAGATACCTTTATCCTATTATTTCGTACGCCCTATTCTTACGTCTCGTTAAATAGCACCTATTTGTAAATAAATAGTTATACTAAACTCAAAGGAAAGTATCGGATAAATATCGAAATATTTTTAATTTACCAAAAGTTTTACCTACTAAATAATTTGCGAAATTGAATAAAAATAATTTACATTTTTAAAATTTTTACTTTAAATAAAAAGTTATTTTTTAAATATCTATGTTTTTATTTTTTTCTTAATTTGTTTATTATCAAAACATTTCAGTATAAAGGTGCTCAAACGGGAATACTTCAAAAAATTATGTGGAAAAATAAAAATACTTTCGATATGTATGTAAAAATACTACTGATTGTAATGTTACTCTTTCTGTACTAGTGCTAGTATTATCTCTACCACTGTTTTTGCGCGACAAGAGTTTTTTTCTGACTACTTGATTGGTATCTCTAAATACCAAAGTCACCTTTCAAGATATTCCCAGACCCACATGTCCTTCAATGACAGTTACATCAATGAATAATGATTACTTACTACGAAACGATTATTCGGCAAAAAGTGCAGAGGTGCAGAGTTATTATGAGGTCATCCGATTACTCACAGCGCAACAATCATTGATAACGATCGAGTTCGTTCCTTTTATATTTAGAAGTGAATATATGTATATCACTCAAAATTTACAGCACGCTTTTATTCCCCGATGAGTTTAGAGGGTTACACAGAGGTGTGTAAGGGGTTACGCACATGTTCGGGTGATTGATTCGGCAAAACTAGGCGACAACCGGACTATTTCGATCAGGGGCAGTATTATTAAGTATTATTGCCATCATTATTCCGGTGCGAAAACGGGATGGTGCTAGCGGTCTTGTCTAGCTCCGTCTCTCTCTCACACTGGAAAAATGATGGCATTAATACTTCATAATACGGCACCAGAACACCGCATCGAAATCGCGTTTAAGAGCGACGACATTATTGTGGAATATTGACACTGTTATGTGTCCAATGATGACACTGGCAGGTTTTGCTTGAACGGGGTTTTGATAAGCTGAGGTCACGTTCAGTTTCACTGGTAAAATTCGCCCTTAGTTCTCATTAAAACTATAATCAAAATCTTCAAGGGATACACTTTAAGAAACCTTGAAAAATATTAATTTTCATAGATTAATGTTGGTGCTCTCTCTTTTTGATAATAGTCTAGAATCTTCCGACTCGCAATTGGCCGTTTTTTTTTTGTTCACGAAAAGTGGGAGTGGCCTCCTAGCAGGAAAAGTAAAAGTTTTTTATCATTGACCAATAGCAGGAATTGGGGCGTTCCCACACAAACAATGTAAGATGTAAGTGTCTGTAACGTAACTGATAATGATATTTAAGATATTAATTACCATCCAGTAAGGTTAAAAGTTGAATATTATCAGTCGTGAAAAAAATTGTACCGATAAATTGTCGAAGGCTATTTTATTTTTTCGGGTCGTATTCTAGTGCGGTACTGGTGGTCCCGATTATTAGCGCTAAATATTTATTTAAGTACCTACTCTCTTTAGAAAATATTGAGAGCTTTGCGAAAGCGCAAATTTTTTTGTGCCTCTTCCTCTATATATTTCTAAATCACTCTGACTGACTCTCTCTATCTCTCTCTTGCCTTTTTCTAGATTTTTGGCCAATCCATCATAAATTTGTTCTTACTATGCAACACAGCAGCAATTACATTGGGTTGTCCGCCCATTTCGTAAAAATTTGCACAGAACAGCCGGTTCAAATATTGATGAATTACGCAATCGGTATTTTTTCAATTTTTAGTTGTGTTGCAGACATAAGACTAAGTGGGGAAATTTCGTAATTATTGAAGCGAATTCAAAAACTAGGCAAGCAAAGTTAATAAAATGTATATGGGACCACATCGGGAGTATACCCTTCCGAACAAAAAAGAAATTTGTAAATCGGTTCACAATTGGCGAAAATATCGACGTACATACACAAACAAAAAAAATACATACAGACGAACACAGAACCTCCTCCTTTTTGAAGAAGTCGGTTAAAAATAAGCTATCTGGCTAAACGCATACACAGACGTGGCGGTTGCGGGGCTCTAGCAAAACGTCATTACAGATTGAGTTTGAAATTGGTAATTACTTTGCAATGAGGTAGATTTAGCTCCTGCATTTACTGATGCTTCAGCGCAATTTGTCAGCGTTTTCTTAGCAATCCTTTCATTTGTGCTCGGTTGGTAGCAATAGGATCGCACAAGGGACTTGAATATAAAAATCAAATTCAATCTATATTGATGTACACAGTACTTAAACCTACCTATATAGCAAGACGTTGAGTGAATGCGCGGTTCACTATGTTGTGTATTTAATATTTGATGAAAAGAGTGAGTCGGGTACACACTCTACCTACCCCTTCGGGATAAACAGCCGTAATGTTAGGTTCATACGACCCCAATGCACTAAACTTGTACTCGTACCTAAATTCCAGGACATTATAGATACTGACTAGTTTCTACATCCCTGTTTTATAATTTATTAAAAGCACGTGGATTTCTTACGAACACGATGGTAAATAAAATAAATTAACTGAAACTTTACCGTTGGACTACATTCGAGAATGCTTTCACAAATAAATTACAAGTTGTTTATCTAATACATCTTCTTGCTGGATTTTGATGAATAATTTGGTAAAACTACGCGTTTCAGCGGTTCCTAGGCGCGCGATGCATGAAATAGATTGAGTGATTTCCTTTGAAATTCAGTGCGCTTAAATGTTTAACAGCGATTAGCGCTCGGAATGTAAATACTGATTTGCCAAGCGTGTGTTGCAGTTTGTGGTTTTTAAAAGATTACAGTTTTACTTTTTTATTTCTTTATTTTAAAAACTAAAGAACTTTTTAGTTGTAAATATTTTAGTTTTTAATTTAAAATTTTTGAAAAGTTTTAATTACTTATTACTTAAGTCTTTTTAAATATCTCTTCATGGCCATTTTTGGGTTAGTTATATTTTCAACAATGCCTGTGAATGTTTTATGTAAGTGCCGATATAATAGTTAGCTACTAGGTAATAAAGAAAAGATCATATCCAAATCCAAATAAGTAAATACAATTTCTTGGCTTGTCAGATGGACTTATATCAATAACTGGTAGAAAGCTACAATTTTTTAACAATATCATGTCAATGTTTCCATATTTTTATATGCAAAATTACAATCTCCACAATCTGAGTGCATCATTATTGTGTGTGTAATCTTATAAATGATCAGACTTTTAGGGACGCACACCACCATAAGATCTTAAAATCGTTTAACAAACCAAAAAGACTAGGCAAATAATGAATTAGGCAGCTGAATACTAGTATTTTACATGGAGCGACTTCCTATCTGACCTCCACAACCCAGTTGCTGGGTAACACGATACCCCTTGATAAGACTGGCTGTCATATTTTCGGACTTCTGACGGCTCAAAGTTCTTCCCTTACTCTCGTAACGACTATCAGAGTTCTTCGAATTACAGCCCGGACCAACGACTAAAAGTGCTTTCTGAAGCTAAAAACCAAACCATCAACTACGGAATCCTAAAACCCAGATAATTCCAGGCATTCTAACATTAGCTTTAACCGAAACCACCTGCTCTGTATCAACAAACCGAAAAAACTTAATCGTAAACAGTCGACGACGGATTTATACACAACCTGTCAAAACTGTGAACATTTCTCAGCGAACGTGTCGAATATTTTAGTAAAACTAAAATATTATCGTTAAAATATCGTGCTGATGGTATCCGTAGTGGGAGGGGTCGGCCTTCTTTATCTAGATGAACGAACTCTTTATTTTTAGATGAGTCTTTAGCACCTGTTTGGTTCGCGAACTTTAAACTGTGCCTAGTGCAAAGTGGTGGTGTGGCTTGCCAGGTTATGTTAGGATTACTGAGCTAGTGAAGCTTTCAAAGGTTATGTGTGCTTTTAATATTTTAAGCTGTGACTTTTTATTCGGGGTGAACTTTATAAGTAATTTGAGCGTCTGTCAAAATATTTGTGGGTTTTTAATTTCATAAATGAAATTAACAAAAAAAAAAAATTCCATGTGGTTCTGTTTTTATTTAAAATATCGAGAAATGAATCACCTCGGCGTTGGTCCGTCGGCGCCGGATAGGTTCAGAACTTTTATTCTTATTTAGAATATTTAATTGATTTTTAAATACCTTTTAATATTGACAGGTTATTGTAAATGGCCTCTGCTAATAGACAATGTCTATTGAGACCTTAAGTTTTTCTTCTACACGCTTAAATGTTTTAATTGTAACCCTTTTTTCTATGTTATTAAACAATGCAAATATTTGCACTATTACTGGCCATATGACTAGGTTCGGGAAATATTTTTATCATGATCAACCTTGCTACCTGTGAAAGACATCTTCCATGCCAGGTTCACGTGTAGGTCAGTTCAGTCAGGTGTATACAGGAGTTTATATTTTCAAATCCATATGATTTCCACACGTGTTCAAAATAATATAATCAGAAGGAAGAGAATTCATAATTTATAATTTTCTTTATAAATTGAGCTGGCAACAAAATGTGACGGAGTGAGTAGTCTGTATCTTGTAAAGTCGAACACATACCTTATATATTAATTTCTTAAAATATCTCTCAAATAAAGGATTTAAAATTCTCTGGAGCCATCGTGCCTAAACTTAAAATAAAATCTCATTTCCTCGGGAAGTGCTAATTTAATATTATTAATAAAATAGGTTTATCTACTTTTTAAAGTAAAAAACCTTTTTTGTACCAAATTGTTTTAAAATTATTACCTTCTATATTAAAATATTTGAAATTAATAATGAAGTATATTAATCTAAAGTAGTTTTTTATTGCTACTAGTTCACCTAATCTCAAGTTTTGTTACTGGCGCGTATACTCGGTACGTAAAGTAATGTGATTAAGCACATCCGTGGATCCGATGACACATTAATTAATATCATTAACTAGAGAAGATTTCCGTTCGCATTATCCTAATATTCTCATGATGTTTTATTTCTGTTTTTTTAGTTCTAGAACTAGAATTTAACATAATATCTGTGTTTACTTTTTAGGTCACTTTGTAACTTTTCTGATAACTTATTTATTATTTTATTAAAATATGTATAATTTAAGCTTTCCTTAAACGGTATCACGTTCCGTAAAAATGATCTACCCAGCTAAAGGGGCGAAACGCAAATATATGTACTTTGGGTACTTGTGAGCGTTTACAAGCAAAGGCAATAAGAAAGATTTCGTTTCGAAAATGTGCGGAACTCAGGATCAAGCCGGCCTCTTATTAAATATAATAAAAAATTAGAGAAGGTCCTGAATGCCTACATTTTTTTTTAAATGACTGTCATATTTTTTTTAAAATTAAGTATACTATTTCATATCTTTTTTTAAATAACTATTACATTTATTACTTTAACATCGTACAAATGCAATTTCTTTTCTTTTCAGATGTGGCCTGCACTACCGATGATGACACAGTATCACACAATGCAGCTTCGCTTCGACAAGCCATCATTTATCTTAATTACGATATTTAATTCTAAATATGATCAAATATGAGTTAGAAGCTGGATCTTATGATCTTTTACGTGTTATGATAAATATTGATTATTTATCATAACCTTGATTAAAACTGAAAGAATTTTTAAATTCTCAAGATTTTAAATTAATATTTTAAATAAACATGATTAAAATATTTAAAGAAAAAGAAACAACACTAAAATTTAAAAATAAGTGTAAAACGATGTATTAAAAAAATGTAATTTTTAAGGAATTAGGTATAATCTTTCATTTTTTATTAACATTTATAACAAGTGTAAATGGTGATGTATGATTCTGGTGATTCCGTGGGTATAGTTGCTAAAGTGGCGGCTTTAGTTGATTATATTTCTTGGATGATCCATAAGCATGTGGATGGATGAAAGAGTTGTGAATGTTATTAAATATTGAAAGGTTATGCCTAAAAAAAAATGCGGTGTAGATTATAATTATGATATTCCGAGGTCTGAAGTAGGTAGTTACCTAATTATGTAAAAAACCTAAGTAGGAAAATGCAAGTCTACTATAAACGTACGGAAGATTAGGGTTAGGAACCTATATAGAATATAAATAAAATACGTATTATTTAGTCTTTAATAAGATAGTTTTTAACTGAGAGGTAAAGTTATTCAAAGCACTCTTCTGTATGATATTCGATAGGCATAAATATTCATCATCATCATTTCAGCTGAAAGATGTCGACTGCTGGACATAGGCCTCCCCCAAGCACCGCCACTTCGACTCGTTCTTGCTTCTCGCATCGAGTGGATTCCTTCGGCTTCTATCTAAATTATGGGCTCGATCTTAGATTAGTCCAAATCTTTGGATAAGAAAAATAATTGTTTCACAACATTAAACATCTGTAATAATCCAATTTTTTCCAACCAACAGACACACGGCGGCACAGTCACTTTAAGGGTCTAAAAGTGATCAACTTCAGATTGACAAACAAAGTGCTCCAGAACGAGCTAGATGAAGCGGTCCTGAACCTGCACGTCCAGGAGTTGGAGGCACGGAATACCACCATAGACCCTGAGGAGCCGTTCACCATCAACCTGCAGGTCAGCAGGGTGACGAGGAACAACCAGGGCAGCAAAGCCTCTGTCCCTTACACCGACAATTCGGTGAAGATGACCAGAAAAGATCTAAGAGCTGGGAAATGGTTGAAGATTAATATAACCACAATGGTTGCGGAGTTCTGCAGACTGCCGCGAGAGAATTTAGCAATAGTAGTGAGAGTACAAGACTCGAAGAATAGGATGAGTTTGGTTGTGCCACATCCGAGCTCTGAATCAAATAATGCTTTGGTGAGTGTTTTAAATCTTGTTTTATGTGTTTTAAAGTTTTTGGGAGTTGTCTTGAATTATTGTCACCTTAAAACCACTTAGACCATAGGCATCGATCCCGTTGCGGGAAAGTCCGAAAGGGATACCGGGACCTTGGCAACAGGCAACTGAAGGAACACGGGTGGGTTTTAGTCAGTAAAAGTCTGACACGCCCTTCCGCTCCGCCCAGAGCGGGAGAAGTCAATGGAAGATTTCCCACCCTCAAAAAAAAAAAAGGCTTCGATCCCAAAGACATCATCCCAAATGTCTAACGTGCCTTTCAGTGCACTGTATCCTTCAGACCGATCTACCTACAATTTAATATTATAAAGAGAATTCTTTCACCAGTAGAACGCTATATTAACACTGAGTAACTTAGGCTATAATTTATGAAGATATCAAGCGGGCGAAGCCGCTGGCGGAACCTAGTAATCTATATTTTAAAAGGCCACTGCTGATCTCGATAGCTGATATGGCCAAAAAAAAGCGTGTCAAGAAGATAATGCTGAATTTTTAACCACTTATTAATATTGGGCACTGAAGTTATCAGAAAGAGTTTTTATAAAACTCTGAATGAAGCAATTTTGCGGAAATTGTGGACGCTATAAAAGTTTCAGTGGGTGCCGTTTTGATTTACCTCTGGGTCTATGTTTTAGCTGATTCTTATAATATACGAAACAGACTATTTTTTTGTGCTCATATATGGTAATGTAATAACCTCCATCTATTTAGAAAAATAAACGAATTTTTGCGCCAAATGTGGGTCAATATTTCAATAAAGTAAAATGTCATGCGAAATGACATGCGATTTTTCTAAACCATGTGTGCTAGAACTATTGCTACTTTAATTTTAATTTCATATTCTAAATTTTATATTTTTATTTTTATTATGTTTATATTTTATTATTTATTGTGAATGAAATTTTCATTCAAGTTTATTATGTTCTTAAATGATTTTTTGATTTTTGATTGACCTTGACCTGCCCTTCACGCTTCCCGGTCAATGAATCAAAATAACTGGATTTTCGTCTCATTCCAGATGCCATACATAGAAGTAAGTCTAAGGGACAATTCACACAAGCGAACACGCCGAACCATCGGCATGGACTGCACGGAGAACTCGAAAGAAGCACGCTGTTGTCGATACCCCCTTGTAGTGAACTTTGAAGAGTTTGGCTGGGATTGGATCATTGCGCCGAAAATCTACGACGCTAACTACTGCAGTGGAGAATGTCCTTATAGCTTCCTTCAAAAGTATCCACACACTCATTTAGTCCATCTAGCCGCCCCACAGGGGAGTGGGGGGCCATGCTGTGCTCCTCGCAGGATGAGTAGTATCACCATGCTGTATTTCGACCACGATTATAATATTATATACGGGACTATTCCCGGGATGGTCGTGGAAAGCTGCGGATGCTCATAGCAACGTTTTAGTATAGTTTGGGCTCCAAGATTGCAAACGGTTTTTTATTACGCAGAATGAGGTTAAAGTTCAAAACAGAGAGTTCATTCTTTTTCATTCTTATCGAAGCATTTGTGTATGTGATTGTGCCTATTTTTGTAATGTGTGTTATAAAATTCATAATGAAATGATTTTATTCATTCATGAATTAGCGTCAATGTCGATATTAGAAACTAAATGTTAACCCTAAAATTCCGCGCAATTTTTTTATTATTACCTACAATTTTTTTTTAATCGTTTTTAATTGCAGCTTTTATTTTATTTTTGTGTTTAAACAATATATTTAAATGCGAGATATCTTTGGAGCCCTAAGTGTGAAGTCTATAGCTATGTGATATTCGGTTGAAGACTGCAAACCTTTTTGTGTTGTGTGCCGTGAGTGTGAAAAATGTACATTTTTATTTTACGTTTGTACCTACGTCTAGTATAAATTACTCAACCTGTAATGTCTGGTTCAGACGAGGCTAGTAATTATGTTAGCTGGTTATTATTATACCAGTTGATAAAGTTACTTATTAAGAGACAGAACTTAAGGATAAATTATCTGCATTAATATTACTTACCCTGATAAATACAATCTGTAGTAGTTTGTAGTTATATTTGCGTCATTTTTTTTTTTTTTTACATAAACTTGTTTATGCCTTGTACCTACGTCAGTCTAGATTTTTTTTAAATCAGGTTTTCTTTGCTGAACTTAGCCTCGTTTGAACCATCGTCTCATATTCTTATAACATCACTTGTAAGTAGGTATCACCCATTTCGAGTATAATGTCAATCATCAAATGACATTTTGGACCTGTCAAAACATCTGTCAGTGTTAGATAACTGTATACTTAGTTATCAACTCCGCTTGTCGCTATTTATTAATTAACTTCTAAAACCAGCGATTATCAGTTTTAATTAATTATTTTAAATCAATAATCGTACTTTTTCTTCCAACGAAGTGACCCCTTGACTTTTTATTGGTCAAGATAATAGTGTAAAGGTTCAAGCGATAGTACATTTATCGTTTTATTTTTTATATGTAGCATATGAGTTATCAAGTAATGCTTTAACTTGCGTCTCAAAACGGCATTTATTTTTTTCTATTGTAAGTCTTATTTTAGACTTGGTTAGGATGTTGAGTATCGCAATTCATATTTCTGTTACTGTGCACGGGCATTATGTTAAGATATATAAATGATAATAGGTAATGCATTAAATTCTAGGAATTCATTTAGGTATTTGTTAATTTTGCGATAATGATGAAATCAAATTATATTCAGTCCACATGTGACCTAGTTTGATGACCCAAAAAAATTATGTCAAGGAATTTAAAAAAAATGTATTGCTAGAATTTTAAGAATAATTTACTGATTAAAATAGGTACTACTTAATATAAGCTGCCCGTGAAATGCATTTGTGTTTTCTGCCTTTACGTATTTTTCATCTTAGCGTAGTCATAATCACTTTTACCATCAAAATTTAATTGTAAGTAGGTAGCTCTATGTAATTCGATGTAATGTAATACGTACTTTTTGAATTTCCTTTTTGATATTGTTTGGATCTCGTTCAAAATTATATTTTTATAATAAAAATACATAGTTTCTTTTAAGATTCTAGCGGGTGGTGCTTAAACGATAGTTGCTTTATTTATAAAACATACTAAATATTATTGTATCAGTACCCTACCCTTGTAATATGACGTATTATTTTGGCGTAATCAAATTTTTTTTAGATATTTTTTTCGTAATATAAGTTCTTTTTTTTTTTGAAAAATTACAACGGGCGTAGAAATTTTTGAAAATTAGATCTCATTTTAAGGCAACCGTTCTATTGAGTGCCTTCATAAAGATCTCCCAAAACTTTTGGATAACAAAATAAAGAAAAATTTAATGTTTTTTATAAACATTGTAGGATTAAGACTTGTGTAGAATCTATTCAACGTAACTCGTTTATTGTCAAAAACACTAACAATTTCACGTTGATAAGTTTTTTATAAAATAAATTTTCAATTCTTTACGATTCGTATTATTTTGTGGGTGTAAACTCTTTAAGAAATATATGTGTACAAAAACTTTTTTTGTGTTATTCATTTCATAACCAGTACGATAAACTTTTGATGCCATATTCCACGTAGGTAGAACGTGGAATATGCGCCGGCGCATAAACGCCTCCACCAAATGTAAAGCTACGCGGTCTTAAAATACCGGGAAGTAGTAATGGCAATTAATGCGATTTAATTTCATTAGCATGTGAATTCTTGTGTTTTAGCATGATCATTGCTATTGATATGCTAATAGCTAATATGACGATAATTGATAATAATGACGTATGTGAATTTTGTTAATCACTCGCGAACGAGGTCACGGTCACGTGAAACCGATAGATTTAGTATTCCCGACTTCCTGTAGGTGCGACGGAGAGCGCACGCTACTGCTGTGTGTGTCGACGCTCTGACGTATGATAGTATAAAAAAGTATGAAGCGATAAATTCACTTAGCACTTCACAGAATTTCGCAACTACATTTCATTTGCTAAATGCTAAGTGTGCATTCGCATGATAATAATGAATGCGACTGCTAATTAATCCATCACTACCGGGAAGGACTCGATGTAGGTGCTGCATAAGAAACAATACTGAATTTTAGCTGTTTATTACAAGAGGATGTCACTCGCCTATCACAAAACTGTTTTAGTTTTCAGCAAAAACACGCTGGCAAATCGTCAGTGTGATAACGCTCTTAGAGCGCTACCATGGTATCCCAGTGTTTTAGCGCCCTTACGTAAAGTTGAGACAGCAGATAGCGCCACCTAGACGCCGTCTAGGTAAACAAAGCTGTCAAAGGCCAAAAAAACAAGCAGTGCATTGAATGACTATTTCATGAAATCATGACATTCGGCACAATGAACTTAAGGAGTTGTATTGCTGATTCTATAGTACATTACTGTCGCGGCCAACAATAAGGGGATTGATGGACGATCGTGAAAATGAGGGCCGAGGCGAAGCCGAGGCACTCATGCGTGAGTCCATCAATTCCTGATTGCGGCCAAGGCTTGTATAGTAGGTAGGTACTTTTCTCAAACAACGCGCGGAAATTCAAACTGAGTAAATTAAATAGAAATTCCAGAATCAATGACGAACAACTATCATTTTTCATGCGCCAATATGTTAATTTGTTTCTTCTTTGTTCTATTTGCAAACCAATTCGAAATTTAAATAAAATCTTTGATAAGTTACCTCCTTGGTTGCCGTGTGTTGAAGTAAAAAGTTCGTTCCATTTTTAAATAACACGACAGATATGAGTTTTCATAGTAATTTATTTGGCCGCTAAACACGCCAGATATGGATTTTCATAGTAACTTTGCTGGCCGCATCGTCACTTGTTTTTTACCAGTACAGCAAATTTTGATTTATCTCGAAGAAGGGTGTCAAAATAATGATCGAATTTCCAAGCATGTTTCAGAAAATGATTATAATTCTGTAAATCCATATTTTTTTCGGCCGCAAATCATATTTAGATCAACATACAACCTGATACTGACCTTTTTACTGACAATTTCGCGAGCAACCTTAGCGCATCCCCCTTAAAAAAACTGCTTTTAATAAACAATACCCCAAGGTTAAAAACATACAATTAACTACTTATTTGTGATTTTGAGCTATTTTACAATATACCTGCGTGTGGAATAGGCAGTAAATAAAACTAAGAATATTGTGTTTTACCTTACCTTGCTTGCGAAGTTTTTCGTTTTGTAGGGTATAAGCGCCTTCGTTCCTGTAGGGTAGGTACACTACCTAATGGCAAAACACTGATAAGCACTGATAGTGAAGAATGGCTATCACTAAAATACTTAAATAAAACAGTAGTTTGTAAATATGAGATTTTTAATTATCAGACACTTAACTTCACATACACTACTCGGGAATCGATCCCAAAACACGATAGTCGTAATTATAATCGGCAGTGCAATAGATCACCACTGTACCGTACGCGCGCGCGGAGGTTTTTAAGTGATCCAAAACCTTCACAACCACCTCCTTCACTTGTGACATTCATCTGTCAGGTAAAACTACCCGCGTTTTTGACACGCTGCCATTATTTTCATGACAGCCGTCACTGCTGCTGGTTGGTATGTGGCAGTCAGAACTCTTTTAGGAAACCGTAGGTTTAAAGGGTATAGGCCAAGGTAGACCGCGAAATTCAAATTTTCTTACATTTTTTGGAAATTGCAAGTCAGTGTCAGGTTGTCGGGTCGATGGCGCGTCGTGTTCCACGCGCGCCTCAAAGAGATGTCAGCACAATTGACGGGGTCCGGTAGGACCGATGCCTGCCAGGGTTGTGGGAAAGTCCGAAAGGGATACCGGGACCTTGGCAACAGGCAAATGAAGGAACACGGGTGGGTTTTAGTCAGTAAAAGTCTGACACGCCCTTCCGCTCCGCCCAGAGCGGGAGAAGTCATTGGATGATTTCCCACCCTCAAAAAAAAAAAAAAAAGTGTCAGGTTGTATTTTGATTCAATTACGATTGCGGGCCGCGCCGCATCGCAACGTATTGCAAAAATCCTTCAGCATCACTTTAGCACATTTTGTATGAACTATCGCACACTACAGACAGACCGCACGACCGCAGCACAACGAACTGGCGCTGCTCGCCAGGCCTATTTTTGCGGCTACTATTTTGCGTTGCGATGCGGCCCGCCATAACATTACAAATTCAAAGTCAAAGTCAAATAATTTATTTCAAATAGGCACATAAAAGGCACTTTTGAACGTCAATGAAAAACAAACAAAGAAATAGAATTGATTCTAGTTGCCCATTCCAAAAGGTAGATTTCGTATGGAGAAGAATGGGCAAGAAACTCCACCGTTACTCTTTTCAAAAATGTTTACAATATTTTGTATACATGAATTATATAATTATATGTGAAGACCATGCACCCACAATAAGATTACTGTCCCACAAAAGGCAAAAAAAATTTATAAATGGAGCAAAGACAAATAAATCAGTTATGTGATAGGTACATGGTGCTCACATATTTACAAACATTGTAAAAGTATACGATATTACAATATTCCTAACATCTTATAATTGATAATGATACATGCATGTAATTTTTAGCATCGAATACAATCACGTAACTTGTCAAAGTTATTTTTATAATAATTAATGACTAAACCGACTTAAAATCTGCATGTTCTGAAATAGATTATCGTAAAAATTCGCACATACCCGGGCAATCGGATCATAGTACCAACCCGCACTAGGCCCGCGTGGTGGATTATGGCCCAGTCCCTCTTACAGAGAGGAGGCCTGTGTCCCAGCAGTGGGAACATTATAGGCTGAATACCTATGCATGTTAGGAAAATAAATATTATCCCGCTGTAATTTGAGGTTTTTCCAGTTGCTGAGTTGAGACTACAGAGTACTTTGTTAACGTGAAAAACTTGATGATAAAATCAATCTGCCTAGCCTTTTCCCAACTATGTTGGGGTCGGCTTCCAGTCTAACCGCATGCAGCTGAATACCAGTATTTTACATAGAGCGACTGCCTATCTGACCTCCACAACCCAGTAACTGGGTAATACGATACCCCTTGGTAAGACTGGTTGTCAGACTTTAGGGCTTCTGACGACCCGTAACGACTGTCAAAGATCCACGAATGACAGCCGGGACCAACGGCTTAACGCGCTTTCCGAGGCACGGAGGAGTCTCGGTATGTAATGATGGTCACCCATCCACCGACCAACCCCGGCAAGCGTAGCTTAACCTGATGGATCGACCCGGTGTGGCTGTTATTACTTAGCCACGAGCTCCTCGAGAAAAACTTGATGATAGAAACCCATATTTAAGAACAAAGTCTGTTGTGATGTGTACCTAACATTTTTAAGTATAATATGTTTATGTAGAGAGTGAAGAAGGATTTTAAATAAAATCACAAAAATCATATGCGCCGTCCTCACAGAACGGCCACTCTTTATTTTTATAAATTTTAATTTATTTACACATTTTCCTTTTTTCTACTTTACATTTATGACGTTAACGTTTTTAAAATACATTACAAAAACAAAAAATAATAATAATATATAACAGAAATACATGAGAAATGTACACTTACGTTAATCCAGACGAATGGGAAAAATAGATGGACTAGTATACCCAATTAGAAAAAATAATCATTTCCAAGAAAATTTTTATCATTTATTTTCCCATTAAAAAAGTATTTTATAAATTTTCGCCTACATGTATAAATGTTTATAAATTAATTGTATTATAGTAAAAAATGGCGGAAAATTTATCAAATACTTCAGTCTAATATATATTGCTTTACATTTAAAATATACATGGAAATCAATGTTGTTATTATTGTACTTTTATCAATTCTAATCAAACAATTCCTTATCATAAGGGGGTAGATGGTTCTATTTGACGCTTATTAATTAAAATTACGTACAACAGTTAAGATTATAGTTAAAAAAGGAGGTTTAAAATACAATTGCACAAACGATCGACAAAAATTTTGTGCAATAACGACAATTGCGCTGTTTTGTTAATCATATGTGCAAATGATTAAAAGTGTGGTCTATTGTTAAAATTACATATTACAGTATCTATCACCATTTGAACGTCAGATAAAACCACCAGCCCTATCCTATTAAAGTAACAGGTATATCCATGGCATTAAAAATCTACATTACGTAGAAATAATATTTTTTGTCATTTTTTTTTTTCATTTATTTAATTAAACGAGATATTTACTCTAAGTTCTAATGTACAGAAAGTGCACAACATCAAGTGGTGTCAGTCTATAATAGGTTTGGATGGATGGATTTTTTGAAATATTGACAAATTATAGTAATGATAGTATTACAAAGCTGTGGTAAGGCGCATACACACTATGACGGGCCGCATTTTGCCGTAGCAGGCCGTATTGGGCCGCAACGTCTCCGTGAACATGTACCTTTTGAACCAATATCATTATGATATGGTTGGCTGTTTGTTTGTTAATTTTAAGTATTTTCAAAGAGAAGAATACTGCCAGTTCTCTAAGACTCAACTAGCGAGGAAGGGAGTTTTTGACCCCCTTCGTGATGCTAGTATGCAGCAGAATATGTTAATGCGGCCCGATATGATGTGTGCCCACCTTTATGGTGGTATTTTAAAAACTCCTTTCGGTGGCAGTGGTGTTCGTATTTTGTGCAAATATTTTGTTTGTAGCTGTGTTTTACTTTTTTTGGTACACAGGTAGGTAAAAATAACTAGTAGGAATGTTTATTTATATTTTGTGCTATTCATAAGGTTCTGTAAAGATCCATAGTAATTTAAATGATCGAAATCACTAAATTATTCAATGTCATTAAGGTGTCAGTCTTAAAAAAGTAGATAATATTGTAATTTTTCTAGGAGTTTTTAAAATACCACCTCTGACGGATATTTCAAACTAAAATCAACCGTATGATGTAACAGTTAAACTTTAAAATTGTATAAAAGCATACGAAACGGTACTATATGGCAGTGATACAATAATGGCTAAAAGCGAACTTAAATTAAACAGAGCAATTCGTCGCTGTGTTTACCGAATTAAGAAAAAAAAAAACATGTTTTTACTATGTCAACTAATGTGTGCTATATTTTAAAAATATCTTGAGCTCAAAATAGGGAAACCAAAATCAATTCCCACGAAAGATTATTAAAATTATTTATAGTTATAAGATTGTATTGGCAAAAAATACTTGTTAAGCTTAATTAATTTATAATAAGCGTATTTTATGTCATAATAGTCAACGTGTATTTGCATTGCTAAAAGTCAGAAACACACCAACTAAGTCAGAAACACACCAAATAAGTCAGAAACACACTGACCAAAGTCAAAAACATACTGACCAAAGTCAGAAACACACTTACTTAAGTCAGAAACACCCGCTAAACACAACAACGAATTGAGACATCACAGATATCATTCCTACAGTAAGAAAACATGTAATGCGACAGAATGCCATGATTGTAACCCAAGTAAGTAACGATAGTAAGGTCACACTGGAAGTAAGTACTAATATCTAGTACTAAACGCTAACCATATATACAAAATTACTATCCAACTCGCAATGAGCACATGGTCGCGACATAGAATCTTGAGCCATTATATTTAAATAGGATCACAGTGAAAAAAGTGATTTAAATTTAAGTCACTATACTATAAATATTAATGTCCATGTTATGGCAAGTTTCTCTAATTAAATCTTAAGTGTTTCTAAGACTTCTAACTGTCTACGCCCATAGAAAAATTTCCTTTTTTTTTACTAGTTTTTTTTAAATTCTGTACAACACGCGAAGTCGCTAACACATACTTTCATAGTCTAATCACACGTTCAATTGCACTGTTTAAAAACTGGGCTGCGACACAGTCCTTGGGTTGCCACTTTGCGGCTGGTACACGTCATAGGAGTTGTGTGGCTCCAGATGGCAGACCACATTGTTTTCTCCGTTGAGAACAGCTGCTAACGCCCTCATGTTGCTCTCCTGAGGCTGGTGGTACGGATGCATCAGCCTCCCACTCTCATAATGCCTCTGGTCGTAACGCTCCAAAGTATCCCACTTCCCATACTTTCCATAATGCTCCTGTTCATGGTGATGCCTCTCTCCAGGGCTGTAGGAGATTAAAGGGCGGTGGTCGCCAAAAAACTTGGAACTGGACGAACCGTGGTGTCCAGGGTTCTGTCGGCAGTTATCAGGGCCAGAATTGTCATCTGACATGTCAGACATTAGAGTCTCGTTTCTCTCGATTTCTTCGTAGACTGGATCGTCTTGTATAACGCGGAATTCTTGTTCAGACCCTCGCCTGTACATTCTGCCTTGTTGATTCGCGATTTCTGAATACGTGTGGTTTACGTTTTGGCTGCCGTGGTGATGATGATGTTTCCTACGGTCGTCCTTGTAATGTTTCCTGAAGATCATTTCTTGGCTGCCTGGAGAATGCTGGGACATGTATACGTGTGGGTTTCTGAAGTCGTGGTTGTAGCTCCGAGTGGTTTGGTACCCTTGGGGGTGGTGTAGAGGACTTTCTTCGTCTTTTATGGCGTGTCGGGGTGAGGGGGGCGCGAGAGGCGCATCACACTCGTAAGGGCTGTGGATGTGGTTCTGCTGAGCCAGCTGCCTCGACAACGTGTCGTGATGAGGAAGAGTCGAAGAGTTCACCGGATGGTGTTTAGAAGAAGTGTTCTGTAAAACAAAGAGTAATGTTAGAATGGAGGTTTCAGTGCTGTGGTGTAAGACAGCTCAATTTTTGTTTGTTTATAATAATCCTGAAAATATTTTGGAGAAAAGAATCTTACATTTTGTAAGTTTGACTGTATATATGAATAAATATTAAAATGGATTCCTGAATATTGTATGTCGTAAAGTAAGTATTGTCATTTACTTTCTTATATAACATATTATATTATTTAATCACATTAATTAGTTAGATTTTCGTTAATGTACATAATCAAGCATGTAAAGTATGAAGTTAAGGTTTTCATGATTAAAATTCGCTATTTCAAGACAGTCAGTATGGTAGTGCTAATCTTAGCTAGACTAAGTGCTATGAAGTGTTAACACCCCTATACACAGTAGCAAATGCTGGTGTTCATAAAACGCTGAATAACAACACGAAGTAATAATTAAATGGAGAAACAACACAGCCAGATTATGAGCGCTCGACAACTGAGCAAACACTAAGAATGTCACAGTTAAGTCCGTTCGCACTTATGGACTACTTTTTGATAATTATAAAAGAATGTAATGTTAAATATAGGCATTGAGCGAGCTTTATGAGTGTCAACCGATAGGCCTTTCCTTAGCCCGTAGATCTTATAAAACAGGTGAGTTTGGTTCTAGAAAGAAGTGTGTGTTAGGACTCCATTTGCATACTAATCTGTGACATTTAACATTTTGGTGGAAGTTTAAAACATTCAATGGTTGTTAAATGGTCATGATGGGCGACTGTGTACAGGAGATATACGGAAGGAGATGGGTAGGGCTATATGCAGTGAGGTGACGTCATGCAATGTCCGCTACGGTTAATCTCATGCAGTTAGATTGGGGTGATTCTTTACGATTTAGTAAGATCTCTGAGTACCCGTGTGAACCGTCACCAAATAATTGTTTTTTTAATAATGAAGTCTTTGAATATTTACATAAATACCTGAAAATAAAAAACCTGTGAAAATTATTAAAATAAGTTTTTAAATCTAATAATTTGGGGAAGTCACATAAGTTTGTATATGTGGCTGGAGGGATGCCCCGCTACAAAATGATACAATTAATTAATTATTAAATGAGACCTAATTAAAGACCTATAAGGAAAAAAGTAAGTACTTAATTTCATTTGTAGGAACTATTTTTCGACAGTGTCTAAATGACCTATTATAATTAATTATCTAAAGCTACTTATTAAATTGTAAGGTTCATAATTATGTGACCAAATTAATGTAAAACAGTATCTCTGAAAGTAACCCACAATCATTTACCTTCTGAATTTAACACGTAGATCTTACCAAAACGCAAAAATAATAAAAAAAAAACAAAACATCAAAACAGGAAAACTACGAGCGACAAGCGTTTTTACAGCCCTCCCCTCACCTTCCAGACGTTAGCGTTCGCCATAACAGCCCACTCGTTCGCGCCAATCGACGCCGCCATCTTGTTCGAAAAACAAGATGGCGAACGAGACCGCAAGTTCTGGTACTCATTAGGAACCTCTATATTATTCCTGTAGCTATGCATCGACGCAATACTTTGAGTATGTGATGTAGAATGAGGTATATTCTGTGGTGTGGGCACACGCATCGATCTGGCATCGTCACTTGGTACGTAAATCGGTGCTGTCGGACGAATATTCCATCGCGCCGCCTCTGGTTGCAAGTTGTAACTCTATATATAAAGAATTATTGATATATTACACATATAATTATATTCTAAATATACATAAATACTACGCAGGATAGACGACAGAATGACTAATGTATGCGTTACGCATTTAGAGATAGGATTCTTCGTATTTCCAAACTGAATGTATAAATACTTTTAACTTATTAGTTAGAAATATTTTTATCCCATTCAGAGATGCTGTCAGTATTAACTATAACCACCACACCACTAAAGAAAGAGTTAATAGACAATTTGAAATGATTATTAGTGAAGCATTAGTGAAAGGCTTTGAGAGACAGAAAAAAAAAACAAAAAAATTGGACTTACCGTTACAAAAAAACATACAAACATGGAAAAATGTTAGTGACATTTTTACACACAAAAAAAAACATGTTAAAACAAACAAATAAACAAATTGAGCTGTCTTTAACCAATTAGTCACAAAAGCCGTGGTGTCTGGTGGTATGGAATCGAAATCTTCGATCAAAAATTTTGGAAATACCCTATCTCTATTTGCGTACGCACCTTGTTGGCCATTTTGCCGGTATCCGTGAGGGTATCTCCCGCTACCAGGGTTGACAGGGCTCCTGAGTTGCGTCATGGGTGCTGGGGGCTCTCTTTCAGGGATATTATGGCCAAAATTCGCGGCTGTCGCATTAAGACTAGGTCCAAAATTGGATGAAGGGCCAAAATTTTGATTCTCTTGGGAGTTTCTTCTATTTCTGTTTGAATGATAGCTGTGTGCGGCAGCCGCGGCGGCTAGCGACGCGACAGCGGCGTTGTTAACTACTTTGTGGTTGTTATGATTGTTGTTGTTGACAACAACGTTCAACGTTTTGATGATAAGATTGTTTGTTGTTGACGCTGTCGCTGCAGGGAGCCCGGATGTGCTTGCCGTGCTCTGCTATAAGGTGGAATTTTTATTTATTTGGGGTATACTTGTGATTATATCTTAGATACTATAAATATATGTTATTGGATGTTACATACCTAATTACTTATGTGATTTTATAAATAGTGCAGCTATTGTCTTGAGATTGTGCGTTTGCAATGGCGAAATATTCACAACAAAACATATTGAAATGTCTATTTCCTGCCAATGTTCCATACAATTTTTGACAGGAGATTTCAACATGTTTTGTTGTGAATGTTTCGCCAGTGCAAACGCACAGTTATGGTTAGTAAGAATCAATTGAAATTTATCCTAAAACGTATTGGACAATTTAATTTGTTATTGTAATTTAGTTCTGTATACCACCACTATTATCATGCAACAATTTTACGTCGAATATCGGTATTCGTCGTATATAGATGTGAATATTTGTAAGCATTTATGAAAATATAAAATTGTAAAAAGTCTAAAATTCTAAATAATAAATTCAATTTTATTCCCATTCCAAATATTTTAGTGCCCTCACATGAATTTGTTAGCAACTTAAATCCGTCCAACTTGCATAAAATTCTGTCTCTTTTTTGATAAAATACAAAAAAAAAAAAACTCAATCAGAAACAAAAAGTTGTCTCCCTCTCAGCCACTGAAATTGTTTGTGGCCTTCCTTAGAATCAGTTCTCAAGTTGAGAAGACTAGTCCTAGTGCCTAGCCTTTTCCCAACCATGTTGGGGTCGGCTTCCAGTCTAACCGGATGCAGCTGAATACCAGTATTTTACATGGAGCGACTGCCTATCTGACCTCCACAACCCAGTAACTGGGTAACACGATACCCCTTGGCAAGACTGGTTGTCAGACTTTCGGGCTTCTGACGACCCGTAACGACTGTCAAAGATACACAAATGACAGCCGGGACCAACGATTTAACGGTTTAGTTGAGAAGACTATAATATTTTATCATGTTTTTATCTTTGGCACTGTCTTAATTTTTTTTTCCAGCACAAAAGAGGCAAAAACCACAAATACGAAATTGTATGCAAGTTACCCATTTACCCTTATTTACCCCCAATCATTTCCTCTATCAACATACCGTAACATCTCTTGGATCGACCACATCATCAACATCAGCGGTACTCTGGTGGTATCTCCGACTCTTCACGGACCCCTGCCTAGTGTCCATATGGTTGGATGAAGAGGCTGTGGGTCCGTTGTTATGCTGGAGAGTCTCTGAGGGTTGACCTGTGAAGTGTAGGCAGCAGGACAGCCAGGGGTGTCGGCGACCGATGCGGGCGCATTCGTTGCGGAACTGAGAATTTTATTGTTGTAACATTAGACAATTATGATGATGGAAAGATTAGTCTTTTTGATCTCTGAAAAATTATTTCAAACAGTGGTTTGCTTTTTTAGGTTTCCGTACCCAAAGGGTAAAACAGGACCCTATTACTAAGACTCTGCTGTGCGTCCGTCTGCCTGTCCGTCTGTCACCAGGCTGTATCTCATAAAACGTGATGACTAGACAGATGATGTATTTCTGTTGCCGCTATAACAACAAATACTAAAAAACAGAATAAAATAAATATTTAAGGGGGCTCCCATACAACAAACATGATTTTTTTGCCGTTTTATAGATAATGGTACGGAACCCTATGTGCGCGAGTCCGACTCGTACTTGGCCGGTTTTTAAAGATAGTGTTCAGTGGAATAATCAGCCTATAACGTTCCCACTGCTGGGACACAGGCCTCCCCTCGTTGAGAGGGAGTGGGCCGTAATCCACCACGCGGGCCCAGTGCGAGTTGGTCAGTGGAGCAAGACCAGTTAAGGAGGATTAGCAGTGGTAGCCCGGGAAATTCAAACAGACAGACAGCCAGACGGGGCGGAAAACTTTGTTTTATAATATTTAGTGATATATAGTTTAGTGATTTGTACCTTATCGTTCTGCAAACAATGGAAGATAAAGATAACAAGTCCCTGCAGAGAGTTGAGAATAGTGAACGCGTACGCCATGGCGACGGTCTGCTCGCTCAGGTACAGAAGACCGAAGGTCCAGGTCAGGCCCAGAAGGAAGGCTAGAACTAGCGAGCTTTTTAGCCAGACCCTGGAAAAAAAAGGGTGTTATAGAGGGAATAATGGTATTTTAGGTTTTGAAAATACATTCAAGCATAGTTACCCGATTATGCGCTGGCGCATTGAGTACATTTTACAATCTATATAAGTAATTTTCAAGCTAAAAATATTGTTCAAGTTATAACTTACTTCATCTTATACAACTTGGCGTCATCTTTAGCCTTCAGGGAGACCGTGGAGTGTGTGCACATCATGTAGATCACCATGATCAGACAGATCCAGTTTGCCTGGAAATAGAGAATGTTATGTTATGTGTTATGACATTAACATAGATAATTAAATTAACTGTATTGTACTTTGAGAAGAATCACACTAGGACTTTACATAACCATTAGTCGCATGTGACATCTTGGCTGACAGTACCAACCTCTCGGAAAATGGGTTGGTACCATCTGATGGCCAACTCTAGGACCGCACGCGCTCATTGGTCAAATCAAATAGCACGCGCTTCCCGGCTTCCTGTTACACACTTTCATCCCTTCTCATGAATTCACTATTAATGCTGCAGTATTTTCGGCATAACGGAGGATCAGGCTAAAAAGTTAGAGGTTGTATGGGCCCTTAAACTAGAACTAACAAATACTAGTAAACTTACCACCAGCACCAAAATGACAGGTCCAACGAAGCTCATCATGAACCACCTGTCCGTGGTGAGCCAGCAGTGCCTGTCCGTGCCGTAGCCGGCCGGGTACACGGCGCCCGACACCAGCACGATGAGCGCCGGCACCAGGTATGCGCACGCGCAGTACCAGCGCGCGCGCGGGTGCTCCGGCTCGAACACTTCCACTAGCATCGCGTACAGGTGGAAACCTGGAAGATTACAATTTGTAGGTTAGAAATAAAATGGGCTGTTCTTTTACGACTTTTTATAAGACTGTGATCTGACTTTGATAGGCAAAAAACTTTATAAGATTTAATTTCCATATCATAAAATTTTATGTCCATAAACTGGACAACCCAGAAGTTTATTGTGATCTTGACATCTATAAGTATATACTATACAAGAAGGATATAATATTTTTTCAGGAATTAACAAATAACTAAAGATATATAAAATTGCAGATTTTGTATCATGAATAATGTAGCATCGCGGACACTGGCGATGAACAACTTTTCAACCTTATTACTAAGGGCATAGGGGTGAAAAATGGTTTACCACAAATATTTCCACTATTTAAGGCTCCGAAGAAAGATACTCGATTAAGGGCTGATTTCACCAATGAAACACATTTACATTTAAACTGCGTTCAAGAGCTCTGTGTCAATATTCCCAAACAATGATGATACTGACAACTCTTTAACGCAGTTTTGATGTGCTGATCTCGTTCAATTTCATTGATGGAGTTCGCCCTTAGTATGAAGCACAATCGAGATTAAAACTGACCACCGCAAAAAGTAGATGTCTTTAAGAATCTCTTATACACTCTTATACACATACCTTCAAGGAACATCCACGCAAAAGCAGCCAAGAAGAAGTAGTGCAGGAGTCCAGCTACCACTCCACAGAAGATCCTGTTCTGTGTCTTGTCTATGCCGGCGAGGAACACTATCTCCGCGACTAGCAGGCAGGCGCAGAGGTTCTTGTGGATTAGCGCACGATCTGACTGCTGGACAGAAAGAGGAGCTTAGATTTTGAAGAAAGAAGATTTAATGTATTGGTAGAAAATAATGTATTGGTAGAAAATAATGTATTGGTAGAAAATAATGTATTGGTAGAAAATAATGTATTGGTAGAAAATAATGTATTGGTAGAAAATAATGTATTGGTAGAAAATAATGTATTGGTAGAAAATAATATATTGGTAGAAAATAACCGGATGCAGCTGAATACCAGTATTTTACATGGAGCAACAATCTATCTAACCTCCATAACCCAGTAACTGGGTAATAAGATACCCCTTGGAAAGACTGGTTGTCAGATTTTCGGGCTTCAATAAAACATAGGGAATCATGAATGTGTCATCAAAAAATATAAGTTTTTTTTTTGTTTTTTTTTTGACCTCCTCAATCACAACCTATGCTTGTACCTACATTAAAACACAAAAAAAAATCCTTATAAAACAAACACATACCTTCCCATTCCTGAAGCAAGTAAAAACAATAATAGCCGCCGCTAAGGCCACAGTAGAGATCCCGCAGCCGATGTACGTCAGCGTCTGCAGCGCCAGCGCGTGCGCAGCGCTCAGCGGCACGCCGTGCACGTCCATGAGGATCGCGAAGTTGGTCAGGTGGGAGCACGCGCAGCCCGTGTGGGTCGAGTTCGACCATTCTACTTGGCAGCCTTCGGGGGACCAGCCGCTGTGGAAGGAAAGTGAAAGATATATGACCGAATAGTTTTACAATTAATCGTCCTTTGAAGGCGAGTAGAAAACTGGTACTTGTAAGTGGAAAAGTGAATCCAACTTGGGTTAACAGCCTGGATAGATAAGAGTGTCGGTTAAAAACAGATTTCATCTTTTTGCCATCACCCAAATACATTAAAATCTACACAGTTATTCCAGATTTTAGTGCAAATATCTTAAATATTGTAAGGAAAACATCTAAGGTTACTAAACAAACTTACTGCAACGTATAATCCCAGAAAACGCAAGCTGGGTTGGTGACGTTCTCAGTCTTGATATGCTTCATCGTGATCTGTACCATCTGGGACAGCTGGATGTGACGACCATTGCCCAAGCTGGCTGATATCACCTGTTAGGAAAACAAGAAAGTTTTAGAAATATTCTTATTAATAGTCAACTTGTTTTTGGAGAGAGGAGGAGCTCGTGGCTAAGTAATAACAGCCGCATGGATCGATTCATCAGGTTAAGCTACGCTTGCCGGGGTTGGTCCGTGGATGGGTGACCATCTTTACATATCGAGACTCCTCCGTGCCTCGGAAAGCACGTTAAAGCGTTGGTCCCGGCTGTCATTTGTGGATCTTTGACAGTCCTTATGGGTCGTCAGAAGCCCGAAAGTCTGACAACCAGTCTTGCCAAGGGGTATCGTATTACCCAGTTACTGGGTTGTGGAGGTGAGATAGGCAGTCGCTCTATGTAAAATACTGGTATTCAGCTGCATCCGGTTGGACTGGAAGCCGACCCCAACATAGTTGGGAAAAGGCTAGGCAGATGATAATTGTTTTTGAAGAGAGCAACTAAGGTAGGTAGATTACTCCAAACATAATTTCGAAATGTCAATAAAAATATCAAGCAGTCATTTTTGGGATATTAGTTTTGAACTCCAAAACCATTCTTGTTGCGTTAGGGTGTGCAAGAATGGTTTTGGACCAAAGCCCTGAGAACCTAAATCAAAAAATCAAAATCAAAATATTTTATTTCACATAAGCCTACATGGGCACTTATGAAACGTCAGAAGCTAGGTGCACGGTTCCAATTGGTCGTTTCCTATGGAGAAGAGCCGGCAAGAAACTCCATGGTTACTCTTTTAAAAGATAATTGGCTTTTACAATAATTTCGAATTACAGTGTTAATAGTTATGGGAGGACAGTGTAGGCCATTCAAAAAGTTTCAGATATAAAATAAATTAAATTAAAATTAAAAATAAAAGTCTACAGTTCACTAAGCCTACGACGTTCTCACATTCACAAGATAGAAAGGAATCTATATACGATAAATAAAAAAATAAAAACCTGAGAGCGTATTCCATTAAATCTATTGTCAAACACAATTTCGTAAGGTTTGTTGTTGTTATTTTGATCAACCAACCACAGCAGCTAAATAAGATTTAACAAAAGATGCGACTGTTCATTGATTTCGGAGACCTTGGATAGTGACAAATAGTGTCAGTGTTCGAACAAGATCTTCTTTTTACAAGCTTTATATTAGCTTGCTCTGTTTGTATGTGTATCCGGTTACTCCAATTGTCAACCATTTTTCAAGCACTTCCTGGCATCCGATTGAGCCGAAACTTGGCATAGTTATATAAATACCGAGACATTTGGACAAAATGATACCATGGAGCTGGTCTGATGATGGAGCCGGAAGTTGGCCATAGGAACTCCTCAATCAAAGAAGAATAGCACCATCGTGTTTGGACTCATTAGCTATGTATTAACAAGTGCTTTGACACTAGGTGGTGTTCAAGATCTGATCATGGAATTGGAAGGTGGCCCTGGGAAAACCTTTTTTAGTTCAAAATTCTTAAAAAAAAAAAATTTTTTCTTATATTTTAATATTTTAAAACCAACTAACCTTAGAATTCAGAACCCTAGTAACATTCCTCTTCTCCCTCTCCGAGTTGATGCTAGTGGATGAAGAGGTGCCGCTGTCAGCTTGGAAGGTGGAGAGGAACCGAGGAGTCTTGCCGAAGGTCGGAGGCAGGATCTCTTCGAGACGGTCGAATGCGAAGAACACGATGCGGACTAGGTCGTTTTGGCGGTTGTCTGAAAAATTATAGACAATATTACTAACTAATGATAATGATACTATTTTATAAACGTTCAGGCAACAATCTACAATAACTATTAACCAAGAAGCGGCCGAGGAATCTTTATCGCGGTATTATGTTGTATCCTACGGAGATTTAACTGTTTCGGACCCGCAAGCAAAACTTTCTGGAGAGTCAAAGGTTCTTAGTAGGTTCTCACGATGGGTACTTAAAGTATTTTTATTTTCTGGACAAGAACTTAAAACCTGGCAAATCTTTGGAATTTTATCCGACAAATGTTTAATAAATAATTTTAACCGATTTCCAAAAAAGGAGGACAATTCGTCTGTATTTTTTTTTAAATGTTTGTTATGTCTTTAGACTGGGTGGACGGATTTTGATGATACTTTTTTTGTTTGAAAGCTGGTGCTTCCCTTGTGGTCCCATATAAATTTTATTAACTTTGCTTGCGTAGTTTTTCTCACTTAGTCTAAGTAGACGACATCTTATTTGACACAGTCACTGTTATTTACATAGCAAGTAGTGGTATTAGAATTTGTGTGGGGTAGGTTCCACAACTAAAAAGTGAAAAATAAATATTAAAAAAAAACACAAAAAAAGTGAAAAATAACTTTAATTTCGGAAGTCGGTGTCTTTGCTTTTCAATTTTCCTTTTTTACAACCGACTTCCGAAATTAAAGTTATTTTTCACTTTTTTAGTGATTTTTTTGGAAGTCGGTTGTTTTTTTTTTGTAAAATGTTTTTATATGAATTTATGAACTCTGGGAACAAACTTCTTTTAAGTCTTAAGTATTTAAACATTTATAAAACAAGTATATTTACCAAGTAAAGCCGCCTTCGGTATGGTGATAGTATCCTCAGACCCCTTCCACTGCTCCTGTGCTATGGCCGACGGGAACGTCTCGTCTTCAACATTCTTCACCTCCAAAACCCTCACTGATAGACCTGCGAAGTATTTAAGAATTTAGTCTTTCATCATTCTAATTTATTTCTTATTTTAATTTTTTTTTTTATATATCACTAAAAATACATTACCCTGCTTTTGAGCTCCGCCACAGTCGGGTAATAAATCGTAGGTTCTTTCTAGGGAATGTGATACATTGACATTCATGCCCACAATACTTCAGAAAGATCATTTACGTCCATTTGTTTCAGTGGTACTAATAGGAATAATAAAATAGATATGTACGAATAGTCGTGTGTGTGTGTGTGTGTGTTAATTATCTTTTTCTATGCACGTGTTTCTGTGACAAATAAACTCTTTATTTTCTTTCTTTCTTTCTTTATGTGAGCTATATTATGTACTTCACTACAATAATATAGATACAGCTGTGCATTTCTTTTGTTTATTGTATTTAGTGGGATCTTTTGAAGTATTCGTTTGAATTAGTTATAGTTGGGACTGGTTTTTAGAAATGGATAGTTTTTACTGGCGTTACCTCTTTTGTATAGTCGCCCAATAGACGGTTACCAAGCTTGGCATAATAATCAGACTATAATCTTCCCACTGCTGGGACACAGGCCTTCTCTCTTTGAAACGGCTGAAATCCACGTATTAGGCCTAGTTGTAGATGTCAGATGTCTTCGAATTTTTGTTTTTAAGGCGATTCACACACTGGCGCGCTATACACTGCGAGGTGCGTGTCGACGACGTCACAACACTACGCGTGAATGCGTTTTCTGTGTGTTGCACTACGCGTATTTTCAATGCGAAGAGAGATACTTTCAAGCAACATATGAACACGCACTTCAGCGCTACGCTGCGTAATTCCGTGCAGTGTGAAAATCACTAAAGACATTCCGGCTTCCTCAAGGAATACCAATTTCCTCCACCATTTTATGAGAAGTGGTGATGACACTACCAGGCTAAATAATAAAAATAAATGATAACAAAAAACCATAATACTTACAAATATTTTTAACAATCTGCAGAATGGTCTTCTCCTTAGTAACAGCATCAGCTAAGAGAAACGCGTTCTCCTCAAGTTGGGTAAGCAGAGCGCTGGCCGCCCTACTCTGGGCCTCAGAACTGAGGTCTGCCCAGGAAGACCTTTGTCCTTCCTCTAGCAGGTTGGATCCTGGAGAAGAGTAGTGCAAGTTAAGCAGGGTCGAACCTGATAAGGGTAAGCAGAGAAGCGGTTATAGCGCGAAGCTGGAGCTCGATTCCGTTCAAAAAAAAACGTTCGTTCGTTCGATCTCGGTTCCGTTGCCAAAAAACGGAACTTCTATAATTTCGTCATGTCCGTCTGTTTGTAAATCGAGCTCCATTTTAAGCAGTAAGTAAGCGTTAAACATAACGTTCATACATAAATTGAATTGGCAGCTTCAAAGCATCATTTATGGTCGGCAACTATTGATTTTAGTATATCAATGTCGGCAACATAACAATAATGCATAAATACATATTAAGTTGAACAAAATATGTGTTTTTTAATCTTGTAGACTAATTTGACAGGTGCAAATGTCAAACTCCAAATTGAAAAACAAACAACAATCGCTTGATATGTCAAATTAGTCTACGAGATTAAACCACAGACTGTAGAGCTTATTTACATCGGCACAAAGTTCAAAGTTCCAGCATCAGGAACAATAGATATGTTATAGATTATGCCTACAAGTCTCGAGACATATAAAGCAAATAAGTATTTGTATTTTCATAAAATGTATTCACAACTTGTGTATTAACAAGGCTACATTTATGCTTATAGCTTAAAAGGGATGCGTCCATATACATTAGAATATTAAAATACTTTGGCTTAGACCAATTTCTAAGATAGTCATTGCATTTTATAGCCCTATCGAACTCTGGTCGGGCAAAATGCTCTTGGGTTTTCCCATCTGGAATTTCTCAGTAGCAGCCCGGAGTCTGGATTTGTGCCCGGTTGATGACAATAGGCTCGCCCCCATTACATGGGAATTAAACGTAATTGGCGAAATGTGGGTGTACTATAAGTTTAGTATACACCTCTGCCTTACCTTTCGGGACATACAGGCGTGATGTTATCTGTGATATTTCTCTATTTATTTATTACCATAGAAAAACATAAACACACCAGTTGCCTACTCAAGGATGCATATCCAATATGGCTCGCAAATTCTTTCTTATCCTGTCGGGCATGGACTTCCCTACCATTACCGCGCCCGCCGGTCTACTCCCTGATATGCGATGGCCTCTTTAGCCCCATGAAGCATGGGGCTCCAGGGGCTAGTGCAAATCGTGGGTTTCATTCGATTTATCGAGTCTGGTTAAACCACGCTGGGATCGGTGCATTTCATTAATTCATAGAAAAATATAAACTCACCAGTCTTAATAACTCCAAGCAGCATATCAGTGACGATGGCTTCTCTTTGCCTGGGGTCTGGGAAGGTCTGTACGTTCTGCGACATGCGCTGTGCTAACTTCTTCATGATACTGGTCGTGGTCATCATGTCGCCGCCGTACAGGGTCTTTGAAGATGTTACCTTATGGTGGAATAGTGGAGTGTTTAAAAATGTTGAAAGGTTTTGTTCCAAAAGAATTAAAGAAGAAAATGTTGCTTATATTATTTTATTTCGCTTCCCACTTGGCAAGATCAGGGTAAAAGGAAAAGAGAAGGCTTATTTTATTTAAAACTAGCTGTTGCCCGCGATTCGATATTACTTTATTTGCAAACCACGCTCTGCTACCATGAAGGTGGGTTTTCTGAATAAAGCACGGATTTGTGAATTAATTAATCTACCCACAAAAAATAAGTCTACAATTGTCTAGTTTTTGTAAAACACCCAACATTATTGACATTATGTTTTAGTTTTAATTTCTCATGTAAGTGAATTATTGTATTCTTATGAGAATAAATTTATCTCAAACCACAATAACTAGTTTATTAGAAATTGGTGAAAACTGTTACACAAGAAAAAATAGTTCTCACAAGAAGAAAGATGCCATTAGAAAAAAGGACAGATGCGCCATCAGACGGCAGAATATTGAACTATAGCCATTGCGTTCCATTACCAACACATCTACAATCCAGAATGAAAAGTAGCCTATGTCCTTCTCCGGGTCATGGTCTACGCATGTGCCAAATTTCATTAAAACCCGTTCAACCGTTTTAGCGTGAAAGCGTAACAAACAAACAAATTCACTTTCGCATTTATAATAATATTAGTTAGGATGTTAGGGTAGACTAAAATTTAACGCAATCTTTTATCGAAATTTTAATTATGTCAATGTTGTTTTATGCAAAACTAGCTTCCACCAGCGGCTTCGCCCGCGTAATATCTTTATTAATTATAGCATAAGTTACTCTGATAATATAGCATTCTGGTGAAATATTTTTTTGAATCGGTCCAGTTTTTATCGAGTTCATTCATTATAAACAAATATACAAATCTTTTATCTAATGTAGCCAACAACATTGCCCCATTTTGATTGTCAAAATTAGCCCGAAGTTATTAAATTGAGTGAAACCGGTACGAACTATTCAATAACCGTATTTTAAGGTAAAGAAATTATACTTTTATTACAACCCTAGATGACAAATCATAAACGCAATAAAACATATTTTTTTTGTCAATTCTTTCTTTATTGATAAGATAAATTATATTTTATAGATATGTACACAGTGATGTCAAACTGTTTATCTTTTAAAATATATACAATATTCTATAGATATGTACACAGTAATGTCAAACTCTTTAGCAGTTGCAGCAATTTTTTAAAACTAATTTATAAAATCTTGAATCCAATGTATAAATCTTCTAAAAACTCATAAAGGATACTATTAAGAAAACTCTCGTGTTTTAGATTTTAATGCTGAAGGACGTACCTGAGCCAAATCATTGCTGATACTCAGCAAAGACTCTCCTTCCCTGACCCTCGCTTCCAAACTGTTCAGCCACACGGACCGACATTCACTCAGGTCAGGAGTTGCGCCGTGCCATTCCGGTATTGCATCGGCTGTTGAGATAAAAAAAAGATTATTATTATTACCCACGACCTCGTTGGACTAGTGGTCGCAAATGCTACTGCCGAGCACGAGGTCTTGGGTTCTATTCCCAGGTCGAGCTAAGTGTTATTGGATTTTTCCATCTGGAATTTCTCCGTAGCTCCCGGTTGATGTCATTGCACTGACCAGCCGCTGCAAGCGTAGCTTGACCTGATCGGTTAACCCGTGCGGCTGTTATTACTTAGCCACAAAGCCCCTGAATATGTTACGGTTAATCTGTGGCGGTACCTACATCGCCACATTCGAACTACGCATCAAAGACCTGATGTCACACAAAAATCCTGACGTCACAAAAATCTTGCATCGCGCAATTAGAGTTTACCGTGCAGCGAACATATATACAAAAATCCAATATCAATCGTTGGGCAGTTGCCCGCCAGACACAACACCCGTCTGGTCGGAGGATCCTCCCTTTTCTATGGTGGATGAGTGAACTTTATACCCTGTTCCTCATACCCCTAAAAATCCAGCCATAGTTTCGGCTAGGAACATTAAAGTTTAAGTGGGGTACTTACTGTACTGTATGAAATCGTTCGCAAGCTGGTTCAGCTGGTTACCAGTTGCGTCGCCGAGGTTGCTGGCGCCTCGGTAGTCGATAATGTGTTCTGGAGAATCACCGTCACGACCTGCATAATCAGTTATATAAATTTGTTTATGGACATAGGACGGCCATGTTTAGGTAACAGGTAAATATTATTTGTATTAGTTCTATCAGGGGCAGGGAATTCAGCCCGGAGTTTGGAAGTTTGCGGTGTGATACCCCAGTGTCTCGCGCGCACGTAGCGCCGTTGGTCCTGCGCCTGATCTCTCTCCGCGAGTGTCGGATTGCCGTCCCATCGGACTATGAGAGCGGGGGAAGAGAGAGTGCACCTGTGTTTGCGCAGACATGCACTATAATATCTCTTAAAAAATCATTATGAGGAAACATGATTTTCCTTCACCATTTTTGAAGCAAGTGATAATGATAAATTACGCACATGAATCCGAAAATTCAAAGCTTTTTCCGATGGTCACATCACTAGCCTATCACTGCTGATATCACTGTTGACTTGAAGGTATGTCAATAATATTGAAGAATATGTTTAGAAGAGACGTTTAGAAGCTTAAATGACAAGTAAAGATTGAGACATAAACAATTAACCAAGGAAACTTAAACTCTATATTCAAACCAATAAGGATGACTTACCTTTAAGCAATGCTTCAGAACCCAGTCTCCTTAGCAGCTGCATCTGTCTATCACTGGGCTCCAGCCCCAGGTCGTGGTAGTTCTCTCCTGAAGGTAGACCCGTGCCGCGTCGGCGAGGACGCTCCTCATCGGTGTATTGGTGAGGAGTTAGTGTGCATCTGGAGGGGGAAGAAGACAGTTAGATGCTAGATATTATGAGGTCTCTTAGGACAGCTGTTGGGTCACCCAAATGGACAGAACTGAAGTATGTTACACAGGATAAAAGTACCAACAAAAAACATTTTGTTGGCAGTCCTTTGTTGGTAATCATATTAGGTAGTTTATTGATTCAGGCGTGACTTTGCGGCAATCCATTATAAAATATAATAAACGTAGATATATTTAGTAACCTATTCCGCTTAACTATTCTTAAAGAGTTATAAAAAACCCTGTAAAAAAATCGACACGTGTTCCAAATCTCAATGAGGCATCAGGATGACGATTGACCAGTCGCAAACCAGAACACGACGTGTTGCCACACTGAGCGTCTTATTGTATTCAATCCTATTAGGGTTACCCGACTCTTGTAGTATATCGATAGCCTTAATTGAGATACTGCTAGTGCCTTTACCGATCGACTCTAGTTACTTGCAATTGAAATGGCAACACTTTTAAACATAGATTTAAATGCAATATGCCAGATTCGAGATTCTGCTTGTAATCTAACCCTTCAAATTTTCGCCAGATTATTAACTTTCAAGACACTTCTGAGTCAAATGGCTTCGACTGTATTCTAAAAGCCCCTTGAACTTTTGTTATAGCTTTTGGTAGTATTAAAATGTATACTCACTTCCATCTAGCCAACCCCGTGGCACCTCCTGGACAAGGCTGCACGGCATACGTGCCCGCTATGGTCCAGTTCCAGTTCAACCCTCGAGCGCTGACTTGTGGGCAGAACACGCGCCGGCCGATGTTTGGCGTTGCGATTGTTGCTGTAACAGAGAGGGGTTAATTATAGTTGGTTTGAATAAAGAAATAAATGGTAGCATTGAAGAAATTTTTAAGAAGGTCCACAAAGGTCTCAAAAAAAATGTTATGCTAGAAATTGTGTCTTATGAATCGGCTATTTTTAAGTGGAAAACGGTCACACCAGGAATATCTACTCACACGGCGAATAGAAATTAGTAACGCGGACTTATTTTGTGTGGCAATCGCCAACCAAAGTAGGAGAGCTAAAGTCTGTTTTTTAATCTCGTAGACTAATTTGACAGGTGCAAATGTCAAACTCAAAATTGAAAAAAAAAACAAACAACAATCACCTGAAATGTCAAATTAATTTAAAGATTAAAAAACAGACTTTAGAAATAGTGTGTCTAAATAACAGTAGGTACATATACTGCCGGTCAGTACCGGTCTAAGTGTAGTTATAAAACTATAAAAACTTACATAAAGTTCTTTCAAAGTCATCCAAGAGATCTGTTTCGGGTCTATCCTTAGGAGACAAGTGTATTGATGGCGTCGGCTCCGAGTCTTCGTCTTTCGCTGGCCATTCTAGAGTGCCTTCCGTTACTGCTGGGGTGAATAAAAGAAAAATATTAGGTATATGATTTTAACATAAATCACGACTACTCCTCTAAGGATGTATAGTTTACCGTGGCGACCTCTAGGGTGTTATGTTATAATTAAGTTAATTTAGGTGTTGTGTCTGTTTATTTTATTTTATATAATATAAGTGTACTTAACTATCGCATTAGGGTAATCTGTAAAGATAGATCTAAGGTTGTATATTAATAAATAATAAATAAATAAATAAAATAAGTTTTTCTCAAACATGCTTGGAAATTCGAGCATTATTTTGACAACCTTCTTCGAGATAAATCAAAATTGCTGTATTGTTAAAAAACAAGTGACGATGCGGCCAGCAAAGTTACTATGAAAATCCATATCTGGCGTGTTTAGCGGCCAAATAAATTACTATGAAAACTCATATCTGTCGTGTTATTTAAAAATGGAACGAACTTTTTACTTCAACAAACGGCAACCAAGGAGGTAACTTATCAAATATTTTATTTAAATTTCGAATTGGTTTGCAAATAGAACAAAGAAGAAACAAATTAACATATTGGCGCATGAAAAATGATAGTTATTCGTCATTGATTCTGGAATTTCTATTTAATTTAATCAGTTTGAATTTCCGCGTGTTGTTTGAGAAAAGTAGGTACTATACAAGCCTTGGCCGCAATCAGGAATTGATGGACTCACGCATGAGTGCCTCGGCTTCGCCTCGGCCCTCATTTTCACGATCGTCCATCAATTCCCTTATTGCAGGCCGCGACAGTAATGTACTATAACCATATCGTTGAGGAAATACTCCTTTTTAGATTTTCGGTACTATTGGCAAAGGCCGGTATGCGCGCGTATCCAATTAACACCGAAGCTTATTAAAATGTCCTTGAGCGCTTCTGCCATAATAATGTAAGTAAAAAAGGTTCTTTAAAAAGTTTAAAGAATGCCGCCAAAAAATATAGAACCCAAAAAATAAATGAACCATCCTTAAATATAGAGTAGCACCATAAATTATGACGAGTTGCACAATATTATTTTTATATTTGAATAGCGTGCGGAATGACGGTTTTTTGATCCAGTGTTGCCAGGAAGGTGGCCGGAGTTTTAGGCCCGAACACACATTTAGACAGGTTTGTTCAAATTCCTATGGCAAGCTTCTTGCAATAACAAAAGAACCCCATTAACACTTTGTCTTACCCGGGCATCGAACTTAGGCAGAGGCTCTTCAGTTTCGCTTGCGATCACTAGCCAAAGGACGTAGTCAGTAGCCAGAAAAATAACCATTTTAGTTCTAGCATGAAAAATAAGCGAGAAGTTTATATCCTTACTTGGGTCATCATCCTTAGTTGGCTTGTCATTCTTCTGGTTATGTTCCGGCTCCACAGCTTTGGGTTCCTCCTTGACTTCAGGTATAGTGTCCCGGGGGTTCTGTGGAGGTTCCCTCTCGGATGAGGAGTCCGGCTGCCTTGTCGTGGTCTTCTGAAAGAAGTTTGTGTTATGAGGTGTTGCTTTGAGGATATTTTATCATAATAAACTAGTTGATGCCCGCGGCTTCGCCCGCCAAATTCTTTACTAAAACTTTCCTCGAGAACCACTCTATCCATTTGTTAAAACAGCATGAAAATCGGTGAAGTCGTTTTTGAGTTTATCAAGAACAGGACGACACACAGACGCGGCGGAGGACTTTGTTTTATAATATGTAAGGATTAAAACTAATTTTTGATCAAGCGTACCAGATAGCATTATTTTTTTACTGGGCTTTGCCTGTTTGTCTTTCAAAGGGGATTTTTATAAAAACGGCTTTGCCAAACAGATGTGGATGCGATTTCTTCGAAAGCTGTCGAAGAAAATGTTTCTCACCCGCTGGGATCACCAAATCAAATCAAATCAAAAATGTTTATTTGCTAGAAAATACATACAAATTCAAGGAAAGATCTTATGTCCTAAAAGTCTTTGTATTCTGCCCGCAAGCAAGCGTGCAAATTAATTACTTACGTCTATTTATGTAATTATTATCATGCAATTAATATTATTACAATTATTCTAAACTCAATTATTCACCAATCTTTTAGTCAAGCGATTATAACGATTTTTTTATTACAATCATGAGCCCCCAATTTAAGAAGTCGACGAATGTCAAATGCATTCTGATATGATTAATATTTCATAATCAATCAAAACCAAAACTTGTTCAAAGGCTAGACAGGTCCTTATATCTCTTTTTTATGGTAAAATGAGGGAAGCCACCCTCATTTTACCGTAAAAAAACTGACACCTCACCTTAGAAGCAACATCCCCAAGCTTGACTTCAGGTGGCAATGTTATATGAGGCCTGAAGGTCGGTGGCGTGATAACTGTGGGCTTCTTCCTCTCATTCTGCTGGGTCTGCACCGGGTTCTTCGGGATAGGAGGCTGGGTAGACCTCCAGACTGTCGGCTGGGACGTGATGAGCCACGGCGGCGATGGCCGGTTGGTGGTACTTGTTGTTGATGCTAGAATTAGAAAAATACATTGGATTAGGGAGTGTTTTTGGCTTCTGGTTTTTTTGCTTGTCAATTTGACTCAAATGTCCGACCAGAATGTAGCTACCTCAAGGCTTTACCACCAGCTCTGATAGGAGTATTATTTTCCTTCAGTGTAGTTTCAGAGTTGAAGCTCTCAGGACCATCTCTCTCCCCCATTGAAGTAAGATTCAAATAATACGGCAATAAGAGGTGGTAGTGGGCCCCCAGAACTTACCAGCCTTTACCTTGTTACTAGATTAATAATTATGATTTTATGATGATGTAAACTTACCAGGTACACATTGGTAATGCGCCTCAAGATATTTGAGTGTGTTTGGGCATGGGTCACCGAACATATTCGTGCTGGCCAGTATACTGCAGTTTTGATGCATGCTACATCTGGAAATGGAGAGAAAATACATTAAAGTTAATTAAATTACAGCGCTATGATATTGAAACGCGCGTGAATTATATTACGACGATGTTATTTTTTGGAAATTCATAAAGATACCACGAAAGTAGTGAGAATATGGTTGTTTGATGAGTAAGAGCCATGCCACACGATGCGATGCGGCGCCGGAGCGGTGGCGCTGCGGCGTCCTACAAATAAAAATGTATGGTATGGCACACGGCTCCGTCCGGTGCGCTCCGGCGCTGCGCCGATGATGACCTGCACACGACGCCACATCGCATCGATGACGCCACACCGCATCGTGTGGCATGACTCTAAGGAAGGGACCGAAAAAGCAAAGGAGTTGCATAATGAAATTTTGTACAACATTATAACACTCGTTTGGATGTTATTATGATTACTATGGCAATAAACTAACTGTTTCAGAAACTTTTATAGAAGGTTTATAGCATGGGTGTAGATAAATATTTTTAAGTAGGTATTCCATATTATGTTGTACCTCAAAGGCAGAAAATGGAGGTCTTTAAAGACCATGAATAAAAATAATGCTTCGTAATTTTCGTTATTAATAGGTAAAATATTTTTGGAGCGTTGTTTTGGACCTAATTCAGAATTGTGGCGTATATTACGTCCAAATAAAATCCAATCGCGCACAATAAAGAAAAAAAAGGTTTTTTATTTTAACTACCAAAGTACTTATTTAAGTATTTTTTAAAAACTGGATAATATTATACAGGGTGTAAAGGATAGCCCTCCGCAAACTGATCGGATGAATTCAGCATATCATACTAAGACGACCGGTACATGAAACTATTTCAGGAATGTTATGGGTATCCAATAAACCTGATTTGTTTTATTACTTCACGTGCAATGTATCGTTACCGTGGCAAAACCCACGTAGCCGCACTCGACGTGTCGGGGGGAGGACACGCTCGCGCCACGTGATTTATCAATGTCAATTTTGAGCTTCACGTGTCGTTCGCGTAGTAGTATTTTAACATCCATTGCTGGTTTTTTTATTTTAGCTGTTTTATTTACATAAATGGAGTGCTGCTTACAGAGAATGTAATTTTAAATTGAAATAAAGGAATAGTAACTGAAAAAACGATAAAAAAAATTAAAACTTTCCTGAGAAAATTTCCGGTGGAATATGATTCAAAATAAGGAGCTGAATGCCCCCTGTTAATTTGCGGAGGGCTGTCCCTTACACCCTGTATTTTTACATAAACCTTTGAAATATAAATACCTACAAGTGTAACGTGTGACGCCGACAATCAATTTAAGCGTCATTTAGATGAGTGAGAGGGGTATGCGCACTTTATTGGCAATCTCGCGGGCTAACGCGATCAACTTACAGCAATATTTAATTTTCGGCAATTTTCGGCGATCCTCGGCAATCCTCGGCTCTTTCCGGACGGCCTCGGGATAACGATTTGTTATTATCCCCCGTGTTTATGTTTAAATCGAGTTGTTGTAGCTAAATTGCGGGGTTTACAGTGGGTTTAAAAGGACCCGGGTGTGATAATAATTTCTATTAGAAGCTTAACCCATTTCTTCTTATCGTAACTATTCGTATCGAAACCTCAAAATAAACACATTTCTTGGATAAAATATAAAAAACCGGCCAAGTGCGAGTCGGACTCGTGCACGAAGGGTTCCGTACCATTACCTATGAAAACGGCAAAAAAATCACGTTTGCTGTATGGGAGCCCCCTTAAATGTTTATTTTATTCTATTTTTTTAGTATTTGTTGTTATAGCGACAACAGAAATACATCATCTGTGACAACAACTGTCTAACTATCACAGTTCATGAGATACAGCCTGGTGACAGACGGACAGACGGAGAGGCAGACAGACAGACAGCGGAGGCTTAGAAATAGGGTCCCGTATTACCCTTTTGTTACGGAACTCTAAAAAGCAAACGGCATCACGATAATCTTTATTTTTACACCGCGTCTTCACAATCTTTTTTTGCAATTTTCATTGCAATGGAAAATTCTTTTAGAGTTCCAGACGTAGGTATATAACAGTATATGAAGACGCTTTCAAATTTCCGTGCGTACTTATTAAAAAACAGACTTTAAAAAAAAAGAGGTTCTCAATTCGGTTGTTTTTTTTTTTGGTGTCCCAACAACGAAATAAATGAAATGTCGAAAAATCTTAACAGAAACACATAAATAATACCTTTAACAATGCAAAACAATCTTGCCAAGGGGTATCGTATTACCCAGTTACTGGGTTGTGGAGGTCAGATAGGCAGTCGCTCCATGTAAAATACTGGTATTCAGCTGCATCCGGTTAGACTTGAAGCCGACCCCAACATAGTTGGGAAAAGGCTAGGCAGATGATGAACAATGCAAAACAAGTTTGGATACATATCACATTAAACTTAATTTCCCATTATGGTAATCAAATTAGCTACCATTTCATGTTAACTCACTTGTAATGAATATCAATAAGTATAAAGAAACTTTTCAAGTTCAGAAATCAATATCAACTTTTGCAGACTTACGATTATTTAGTTCAAATAAATTAACCTTCTTAGGGTTAATATTGTAATAAAAACCTTAACTCTATAATAAAATGTATAAATTGAAGTTAATATCGTAAAAATGACAAAATAACAACCATTTTAAATTGAATGTGTCGTTACTAAAAATGGAATTTGGATTAAGTTAAAAAGAGTATTTATTAAGTGTTTTTATTGAGTGTAAAATTACTTTCATAATGAGAAGAGATTGATGCATTCAAGATCTGTGATTTTTATAATAATTATAATTTTAAGCTAAAAGATAAATCAAAATAGCTTCTGTAACTACTATTAATAATTTTAGGATAGGAATAATCATTTTTTATTTCTATATATTTATTATATTTCTATATGAATAAAAATGAAATGCTGTTTGTTGGTAAACGCATCACTTGGGAACCGGAACCGATTTGGCTAATTTTGGTTTTTGTGTTGTGTTCGAAATAGTCCGAATTAGGTTTTTAGTGAAATAAAAATTGGAAAAGTTCCCGGAAAATGATCAAATTCGGGAATGTGCTTTTTTCAATGATTAAAAAAAAATGTTTGGACAGGACATCGTTTATCGGGTCAGTTAAACGACATAAAAATAACTAAGTAAGTATAACAAACCAGTATCTTAAATGTAACTATAATTATTCAAAATTCCCTTACTTCGTTCACATATCTGACATATCGAATGAAACAAATATTTTAGCTTGCACAAACCATAATCGTATCAAGAATTTATCCCAATATATTTAGAATCATTTACCACAAACCCTCAAACGTTCAAATCACGTCAGTTATTTTGCTAACCAATTAAATAAAACCGCTACGTTATTTTAAGCGCATAATTTAACTGTTATTTGAGACTATATTATCTGTGCATACATTGTCTATAGCACCGCAAAAATTCTCGCGTCGCCATTTTGCAAAGTTAATAACAGCGTTGAGGATAAAATGTTGGCTATTTTGGATCAGATAGCTATATTTTCGGGTGGGGTTGATGTCGGTATTTTGTTTTGAAATAAGCAATGACATAACATTGTGACATAACACATTCACGAATGTGTTCCCCGAAGGAATAGGCTGAGGTGTAGGGACAGATTCTGCCAATTGTTTAAAGCCCAACCCTACCTCAAATTGCTTAGCGTGATCCTCCGACATGCCGAAAATACTGCAGCATAAATTTTGAAATAAATATATGTTAAAGTTGAGGATTGATGCTAGGTCATATATTTGGCGAAAACTCGACTACATAAAAATATCCTCGCTAGAAAAAAAATACAAAGTTAAGCCTAGCTATAAATCTAAATCGCTGGTATTAAAAAATACTTCAAATTAGATCATGAAACTTTGCACAATAACTGAACTAACTATAAAGAACAGGCCTTATGGTATTTTTTATTTTATTTTTTTTACTTTAAAAAGCAATTACCCAAAAACTGTTCGAGGTTTGAGAGCCGCCAGTACCCCACTCCGTCTCGCTTTCACTCAGACCGCAAGTAGTATGGTGCTAGCGAGATTCAATTTGAGGTAGGGTAGGGCTTTAAGTAATTCCATAGTAGGCTTAAGAACTTACTGCTATTAACCTTCTATCTAATTTTCGTAACTAATTTTCGTAACGAAATACTTATATGTTTCATTTTGACAGTTCAACAACATTCATTGCGTTATTTACGTTATTGAGAATTTTTTTCGAACTTATGAAGCAATGGATTAGTAATGTGTGTCAAACTGATTCAGATTGAAATTGGTCGTGTATTACGCAATTAGGGTGCAGGTACAAATCGTGAATTCGGGCTCCTACTGAGCATTTCCTTATAGAAAAATCAAAAAAACACGTGACATGGCACAGGGATTGCGCGACTGCTAGTCACCGTCCGAGTTATGTGAGCGGTGAGCCGCGGGAGACAGACAAAGGTCAAGCTTACTCAGTCTGCCAAATTCATCAATGACGCCCTCCCCCGTCCCACCGCTAACATACCCCAGGCGGTGACAAGCAGTCGCGCGTGGGCCATAACAGATTTTTTTTTTTTTCTTACCTGCTATGTAGAACTCGTAAGCTCTTAGTAGACATGCAGTTGACGCTCCAGTCAGTGTTGCCATGATCATTGCATATCGTGATGGAGAACCGTCCATAGTTGGCCCTGATGAGGTGGATGACTGAACCTTCCCTGCAGCCGATCTTCAGGGTCTTTCCTTCGCAAGCGTACGCTGTCTCGTACCGTGGTTCTGTTGGAGAAAAAGGACATTGGTTAGATAGATTGCACATCAGAAGAGACTCAATCTGCCTAACCTTTTCTTAACTATATTGGGGAGCTGAATACCAGAATTTCAATGGAGCGACTGCCTATCAGACCTCCACAATCCAGTCACTGGGTAACACGATACCTCTTGGTAAGACTGGTTGTCAGACTTTTGGGCTTCTGACTGCCCGTAACGACTGTCAAAGATCTTTAAATGACAGTCGGGACCAACGGCTTTTTATTTTTTTTTGAGGGTGGGAAATCATCCAATGACTTCTCCCGCTCTGGGTGGAGCGGAAGGGCGTGTCAGACTTTTACTGACTGAAACCCACCCGTGTTCCTTCATTTGCCTGTTGCCAAGGTCCCGGTATCCCTTTCGGACTTTCCCGCAACCCTGGCAGGGACCAACGGCTTAACGTGCTTTCCGAGACACGGAGTGTTCTCGATATGTAATGGATAGTCACCCATCTACGCACCGACCGCGACAAGCGAAGCGTAGCGTACCTTCGACCCGTGCGGCTGTTATTATTTTGCCAGGTATTCCGACGTAGGACCAAAACTCGCAATGTCTCGATTGATAATGAGAAAGGCAGAGAAATAAATACCTACTAAGTAATAGGAGTCTTATAGAATTCTATTTCTTGTTTTTGAACGAAGTTTCAAATCAAAATGCACTGGCTGATAAAGTCAACACATTTTTAATCAAATGTAGAACACAAATGAAGATTAAGTACAAAAATAGGCATGGGTCTACGGGGATTACACATATCGAATTTCTTTTAATTCTTCAAGGACTTTCTAATTAACTACAATAGTTTTTGGTCCAGGCGCGGCCCGTCCGCGGTCATACAGGTTACGAGTAAGTAGGATCTACCTCCCAACTTTCGATTATATTAGAAGTACCAAACTTCTTTATGCTAACGTAAAGTATCGAAATCACCGCTAATACACTACCCAGAACTCGAGTAACATTTAAAAAAAAAACTGAATAAACAACCCTAAAACAGGGTTCTCACTCCATCATACACAGGCGCTCATTTCGCAGTGTGAGTCGGCGAAAACGAGTAAACGATCTGTCAGTGCCGTCATTAATTTAGCCAGATTTATTATACAAGATCCTTACAATATGGGCAGCCCTATTCAACGAGCGGTGAAACTCATGCAACATCCATCGCCTGTCTAGTTCCAGGCAAGCTAAAGATAAACGAAGAAAAGAAGCAATGTTGTACACCAAACTAGGGTGGGGCTTGTTTTTCGCACTCCGAAAATGAATTCTGAAATTGATTATGAAATGTTGAGTCGACAGTTTTTGTTTTGTCTTCTGTAGGTGTTTTTAGATAAATGGGTTCCCGTAACGATCCGGTCACAATATCCGTGATTGTTGTAATTGGATTTATTTACGAATGAATGTTTTCGATCGCGGCCATTGTGAAAATGTTTGATTATTTTAATTAGGGATGCTTTGCTGTGATTGGAATTATGGATGCTGTTTTTGTGGAATTAATTAATTGTGGTAAGTATTGTTTGATATTTCTATTTTGTTAAGGCGTCGTATCGTGTAATTTTGTGAATAAAATTGAGGCTTTTAATGTCATAAATTAGAGCTTTTTACTGTCAGCATATGGCAATGTAACATGAACAGGTACCCAATTAAAGTATACATGGTGATTTTTAATGCACTATTAACGTTTCCGGGCATGAAAGTACTCATGATTATGAGCAACTGTCACTATGAGACCAACTCTGAAATATCAAAAACAATATCAGCAGTTTTATTCAAAAATTCAATTGCTAAAAATTCAAAAATTTACCCGATGATAATGTATGAAACAGATTTTTTTTTTGCTATTTCGTAGTTGGGTCCATATTGAAAGTTGTTTATAATCATGAGTACTTTCACCTACTGAAAGGTTAACAGTGAATTAAAAAATTACCATGTATACCGCTAGACTGAATAATAATAATAATTACTGTCCCATTGGTCTAGCGGTCGGCCCCAAGCGCTTCTGTGAACATGAGGTCCTGTGTCGGACAAAGTGCTAATCGGGTTTTCTATCTGGAATTTCTCAGCAGCAGCCCGGAGTCTGGATTTGTGCCCGGTTGATGGCAATAGGCTCGCTATTACATGGGACTTTTCTTCTATGATTTAGAAAAAGACAAGAAAAAGGCAGAAAAAATAATCTTCACGTAAAGGATCTCTCCATATCTTAGGTGACACATGATCCAGATAAATAATAACAAACGCAATACAATACTTCACTAGCCCCAATAATAGTACGAATACGTTGCTATTAATCAAAAGAGTTGCCAGAACAATTTATTGTTCGAACAGATTAACGATGAGCTTCGTGTCCTCGTAATAAATTCGATCTATAAACATTTTCGATGAAAGTTTTCGACATACGGACAAGTGACGGTTTTATAAAAAATAAAATAAAGAATTTTACATGACAATGGGTTGGCTACTAAGTAGATACTAGTGATGTGCTTTTTGGAAAATATTAACACCAATCTTAATAAACCTGTTGACGATTTTTAAGTTTAGAAATAGGTACATATCCGAAATCTTAGACTATTTTTATTAAAATAAACAACTGAGAAAGAAAAACTATTCGCATTATATGCTGTAGAAGTAGCAGTTTTTATTATAGTTCGCGAATAATATGTTTATTAGATTATAACGCAATTTATTGCACACATTTTAGCACATTTAATTAATAGCTAAATTATGTAAATATCATAATGAAGATTTGTGTGATACACTAATTTTGGGAGCAGATGTTTTGCGAATATAAAACAAGTTTGTGCAAAAAATTATCTAAATTATAAGGTATCTAAGGTCTAAAATATAGTAACAAAAACTTAAATAAAAATGTATCTAGCATTTTCAGGTTTCGATAAACAAAAAAAAGACCAACTGTCTTAGTACCATTTAATAAATCAAAGTGACGTTACCTTAGAACTACGATTTATCGATAAATATATCCGAAATCGTAGTCATTCCTGTCTAATGGCGATTAATTACAACCAATTTAAAGCGGATCTATTTTGAAATTAGAATCGTCCGCGTTCTTATTATGAAAATAAACGTCTTCAATAATGGTCGCCATTTATTATTGACAAAACAAAATGTTTAGATGTATCGAAATATAATTACAGAGGAAGGTAGCTTTAATTATGGGATCTCAGAATACTTGAGTAGGTATATCTTTGATCATTTTAATGGCCGATACAATGACATTAATGGATCCGTTTGTTAAGTCTTTAGTTAGTGATGACAGTTAAAGAAAATGTCGTCAATTAAAAAATAATATTCGGAAACGTTTATGAATTTTATAAGCAATTGAATGGTGGTGCTTGCATTTTTAATGGGGATATTAAAATTTTCTTAAGTAGGTTGGCAGTAAGTAGGTATGTAGTTTTTTACTTGCAAGAATGGTGAAATGCAACGTTGTTTTATGGCAAGCATTGATTTAAGAATAAGTCTGCAATATTTCGAAATTAATTATAATGAAAAAGGGAATTACGAAAAGATAGAGACAGATTAGAATGCGAATGTTCTTAATAAAAAAAGGGAATTGACCGTCTGGTCTTCGTTTAGTTTCATATTCTCCAGTGGCAACCCTGATCAAAAATAGTGTTGCTCTTAAAATTCGCATTACTTAGATCTATCGACAACTCTAAAACCCATCACTGCAAAACACGCGAAACTGCACTTAATGTCAATGAAACTAGATATATCAGAAATTATTTTAAATCACTAGAAAATAACGGGTCGTATCGTGGACAGAATCGCTAGTCACCCCCTTGATAGTGGGCTTGAGGGGTGAGTAATAAAAATGATTTATTTGAGATGTCCAGTTTCACCCACTTGGGGTTGAAAACAATTTGAGTATCCCATGGTGGATGATAAGGTATTTTGTGAGTTAAAAAAGTTTTTTTTGTAAATCGCACACTACGTAGGTACTTATTACTTTTCGGATCGTGAATTCAAAAGTGCCTTTCAATAACTGATCGAAATAAATTTTCAATGATTCAATGAATGTCGTGGTTCCGTGTGGATCAAAGCTGAAACTAGTAACTCTGAAAAGATCTTTTTTCAAAGCGATTAAATCAAAATACTAAGAAATTAGTTATTTCTTCTTCAATTTCAATTTATTTTCAATAAACTTATTCTGAAGCAAGCCTAGCAAAACAAATAAGTAAGTATAAGCATAGATTTTAATAATACGTCAAAATAAATTATTATTAATAAAACTTCTTTCTCAGAATCGTTGCACTGTAATTTAATTTAAGCATATAATTAATTCTGTGTACACCCAGCTTTATAACTATAACACAAATACTCTTTTGTTTTCCACCTTCTCTATTGTACAAACACCTTTATTCTCACGCACACATACACAACTCACTCACACATAGCAATATAATTACATCGCTACATTACAATTCCTTTTTCAAAGCCTGTAATTACCCGGGTAGGTTGTGCAAACTTATTATTTTCTCACCGCAGCTTACTTATTTACTTGTATTAGGGTTTAAAGTTGTATAATTAAGTTGTAGGAGGAAATTGTTTTGTGGAGCCTTGTTGGGAATACGTGAATGTCATTTGATAGTGATGTTCGAGTGAATTGAATTTCTTTTTATTTGAGTCGAGTCGGGACGGAATCGAGTTCAGGCGTGGCAGGTATTCGTGTTTGAGTTGCGTGTGTGAACATTAATTTGTAAATACATACGGGGTTAATTGACAAGCAAAATAACACGAAGTAAAAAGCATGTTTTTTATTTTCATTCATGGTTTTGCTTGTCAATCAATGTATAGCAAATTCAGAAGAACCACAAATCTTCAAGTATTCTTCGTCCAAACTTTTAAAACTAATCCCAAAAGGTTTAATTAATTCGAATCAATATACCACGCGAGTCCCGTCACTACCTATTATTATTTTTTAACCCTACAGGGTGGATGCCCCAAAAATGATCTCATAATTTTTATGCAAAAATATTCACTATTTCCACAGAAGTAAGTCCAAAATTGTTGTTAATTAATATTTTGGCTGCAGATGCAACAGTATTGGTTTTCCGGCGAGTTAAATTCACTACGTCATTAATCGAGATCAGCGTTGGTTATTCTAGGGATTATATGGAATTTTATTAGTAGAGTTTCTGGTCAGCGGTTGGTATTAGGGTGGAAATAATTATGCAGATAGATTTTGTGGGTAAAATTTTAATGGTATTGACTTTATGATAATGGAGTGTGTGCAGTAAAGTTGCAATATCCCTGCAGTAATCTGTCTTTGATAATCATTATGTAGTAATATGGACTTTGTTACACCAATGGTTTAAGGTGAGGTGTTTTTAGATTTCGGGGACAAATCATAATTATTTTGTTACATAACTTGCTTATTTTTCCTTGTGGCTTTCTTTTATTTTTTAAATTTCTTATTCTATTTATTTCATCAGCCCAAATTGTTTCTAAATATCACAAAATTATAATTTTACGAACTGATACGCCTTCGGTACCATGGTGACAAATTGAAAAGGCTTTTTATAGTATATTTTACGAGATCCCCGAGGATGCGACGTTTCATATATTTAGAGAATTTTCCATCGCAATTTTAGTGGCAGGTGACTTTGAAGGCAAAAGCACGTTATATTATTTACATTGCCAATAGAAAGAAAATTTGGTTTCGGGTCTCACTTTGTTTAGGAATGGCTGAAGAGGACTTGGTTTAGGGAAATGTGAAACTTTGGTTTCATATCAACTTTGCGATAAAATCGAAGGCTTCTTACAATGAGAAAATTAAAAGCATTATTTTTTCTAGTAATCACCGAAAACATTGTTTGAATTTTTTTCGATTAATTTTTCATTAGGTTGTCCTTACTTTCCTATTGCCCCCATCAAAACCACAAAAGTAACCATACCAAAAATAAAATTGTTGACAGTTTAGGACGTCAAATACGGTCCGCGGATTTAATTACAGGAATTTGCATATTTTCTACCAAAAATTCACATAGGTACGTCCAGTAACTGGGCATTTTACCCTACCTTTTGATTTCGTTAATGTCATTTTTTTATGAGTTAGGTGCAGAAAAGTTCTTATTTTGCCAAAATACATGTCTTTTTCAAATGAGCTATAGTCTGCATCACATTTATGTGATACAGGTTATACATCATTTTGGCGGGAAAATATGTAAATTATACAATACATAGTAAAGAAGCAGCAGCTGCACTATCTAAATGCAGCATACAAAACAAAATGCCAACAAATAACTTTGCACTCTTGAACAAAAACCATTCCGTAACAAATCCATCGGAGCCAGCCATTCACCTGAAGATATCAAGACGAACTGAAGTTGTAAAAACAAAAATCGAACGGCCACCATTCGAAATTTAAAAGATTTAACCGTTCGGCAGTAAAATGGCGGAGTGGAGCGAAACGCTGAGCCCGTCTGACGTCCCGGGCGATCGATTCTCAAACCGAAGGAGACGTTTTACTACTTGTTTTACGAGTTACAAAATCGCGGCCCGATTTGGCGGTAACATAAGGAAATAGGGACGTAGCTTGCTGTGTACTGATAAAAATAAAGCCCGTGAGATTTGTAGTCGGATCCTCTGAGCAGCTCATAGTGAATGAGAATGCTTGCATGTTTAAGTTTATGTATATTCTTTACCGAGTTAGATATGAGGTGGGAATCAATTTTATTCTTATTTTTATGTTGTGATAAAATGCTGAGACTGTCAGTTGTTTGTGCTTTGAGCTGAAACAACTGAAGAGTCTTCAGGTGCTCATAGAGTATGAGATAGATTTTCTATTGATCTAGAAATGTTATTTTTATGGTCCCTTTGTGACGTTTGGTGTCAGATTAGCCACCAAAAATCTTTTTTCAAGATGATTTCTGGCTTGAATAAGTGATGCAGAAGACAAGACTAATAAAATGGGTTCCTATAAAAAAAAAATTGATAAAAACATGCATCAAAGGTGCTTCCGCCTTTTGATCTCAAAGTGGCCTCTCCAAACAACTTAGTTTCAATAATATTTCATTGTCAAATACGATTATACCAACTGACTGGACATCATAACCTAATTGAGACATCAGACACCCTATTTTCATATCAAAATCTTACTCTCAGAAAAAACACCTTTACGCACTTTGAAATAAAACTTATAATCCTATAAGATAATTTTAAACAAAAGTGCAATGCAAGAATTTTTGTAAAATCTACTTTTTGTGTCCAGATTTAGGTGTAAAATTGGTTGTAAAAAAATGAAATGTGATTTCAGCAAATCGTTGCCAACTATTGCGACAGTGTTCGAGGGGCGAGGCAGAGGTAGCAAACCCTTAGGGCTTTTTTAACGGCTCCTCAGATATTATGCACCCCTGATCACGTCTCGTATGAAGTCGCTTCCTGTATGAACGGTTTCATTTTTCTTTTTATTTTCTTTCTTTCTTTTTTTTCTTTGTTTGGGTGGAGATGGATAGAGTATGGTTGGTCACTCGTCTGGTATAATCGCATTTCCCCAATCCGCCCGTCTTTGCATGACTACGTTTTATGATAGGAGTGTACCAAAATATGGGAAGAACCAACCCGAAATAAGCTCGAAGACAAAAGATGAATACAGAATTACATTTTTCGCGACTCGATTAAAGATAGTCAAACGTTATTTTCATCGAATAAATAACGGTTTAATCGAGTCCATTATAATCGAATCGATGGTAATAAATATCGATTACATGAATGTTGTTTATCTACCTAATTGGTCGTTATGAAAACGTTTTTGAACAACAAAACAAACGATTATGTTAAGTGACAAATTACTTTAGAAACTCTTGTACTTTTCGGGTTTTATGTAATAAAAACTTTTGTACTGAAGTGACTTCAGATTTTTTACTTGGTCCAATTATTTTTAATAAAAGGTTGCTGAAAACTGTAGGATTGTTTTTGGTAGTAGATTTATAGTGAAAGATTTATTTATGGACTGCCTAAAATATCTTGGTATTAAAAAGCTTAATTCATTTTTCTTTCGACTTTAGTATTTCTTTTTTTTTTGTTTTTTACGTTCTTGATACTTTTAGATTAAACCTAATTTTCACGAAACACTTTTTTTACTCTCGGTTATTTTTATTAGTTTTGTAATTAAATATCTAGATACCTACTTTAATTGTTTAACAATATCCCTACAATAATAATAAAAAAAAACGTCTTTTCCACACTATTCCGCCATTGCACATAACTCGGGACTTCACACCTCCTTGCAGTGGAGGTGCGAATTGCAAGGGGGTTGTCATTGCCAAATAAGATTTTTTCCTCAATCTACCCTCAGGCAAGAGGGTCCGTCCGGTTATACAATTTGTGATGTAGAACCGTTTTTCGTAAGTATACAAAGGTAAGGAGTTTGTGTACATGTGCGTACATAACACATTTCAAAAGAATATTGGGTTGTTTTACCATCTCTATAAAAAATGGAACTATGATGTAGGTAGGTTTCAAATTACTTAATTCGAATACGGATCCGTTTTGAATTTTATATAATACTAGCTGATGCCCGCGACTTCGCCCGCGTGGATGTCGGTTATTATATACTTAAACCTTACTCGAGAACCACTCTATCCATTGGTGAAAACAGCATGAAAATCGGTGCAGTATTTTTTGAGTTTATTGCGTACAGGACGACAGACAGACGCAGTGGAGGACTTTGTTTTATAATATGTAAGGAAGGAAAAAGTGCCTATCGAACAGACACAATTACCTAAACACGACCTATTTTATTTTGGCGTATAATTCATAATCTAGAGCAAAACAGTCCATTGTTTTATGACAATAAGGTTTGTCTTTTCAACATAAACTTTATTTATGTAGCACCAAAGTTTACATTTGAGTGAATGAATCTTGTATTAGGTAAAATACTTTTGTATAGGTACTTAGTTGATTTATGGAACTTGATACTTTTATCCCATACTGTTTATTTTTTGTATGGTGTGTTGGTCTCCCAGGGGGTTGAATGCACGCACCGTCAGCTTCGGCAATGAGGTGAGCAGTTTTTTTCTGTGTTGTTCAGGGATTATGTGCAAATTCACTGCGAGGGAGTGATACCAAGCATGGCTAATGATACTAAAGGAATTTCGAGCAACTCTTTCAACAAAACTGGAACTAACGGTAATCTTGGACCATATATTTTGAACAATTGTTAAGAATATTTCAAACTCAAAGCATTTATTTCAATTAAACCATTTACAAGCACTTTCGAATTGTCAAAAAGTCGGTCAGTTAGTCAAAAAGTTGAAGCTAGTTGCCCATTCCAAATCGTAGATCTCTATGGAGAAGAACGGGCAAGAAACTCCAAGGACACTCTTTTAAAAATGTATATAGATATTACAAAATCCTGGGTACAGTATTCTTGGTGCTTCTATATGTGAGAACAATGTCAAAGGAAAAATAATCAAAAACAATTCAAAATATAAGATTTAAAATCAGCCTGGTAGATAAGAGATGACCAGTCTCAACTGACGGCGCCCGTTCACGAACATGACACGTGGATCAGCACAATCCAGCTCAAACATTTTGTTGGAAACCGAATGATCCAACACACGCGCCACCATCGGGCGAGACCAGTATGACATACTCTCATCTGCCATGCTCATTCAAGTCAACATACATGATGATATCATATTATTTGAGAACAAACTCCATCATTTAGAGAATAAAGATCGAAAACCATCCCGCCAAATTTAAGACCTGCACAAAACGTAACATCGCAAAACAATTTTCTTAGACCACCTTTCTCAACAATAAAGCCATAACAGGCACCAACAATTTCTGCGCCATACGATTACTACATAGAACTACTTACTAAAAAGTAAAACATTACCCTCTTTCTGGGGTAGTCGGGTAAACACTACCGGTAAAAATTCACGTCCCCAGCTCCCGGTCATAACTTACATCCCTGTAGAGTATACAATGTTGCCTGCACCTATGTATATTCTATGGCTGAATTATTTTTTAAGTGTTAAAGGTTTTGCGGGATCCCCTACAAGAGCGATAAATAAACCGAATCTTGCGATACAATGTAGTGCACTAAATTCACGCGGGTTCTGTACGCACCCTTAGTTTAGGGTTCCCTTCTTGTTGTGAGTCTATTGTCAGCGAATATTGGGTGTGGAAGCTTTTATAGTGTAGGAATGCTGGCTGTAAAGTTTTGTGCACTACTAATAAAGGCACCTACACCTACTTAAAAGAACTTTTAAAAAAAGAACGTGGTTAGAATACTTTTTTTGAAATTGGAGATTTTTTGACAGTCTTTAGATCAAGACTGTTTCATCGCACTGTTTTTTTTTTATATGAATGCTGTGTTTCAGTTTTAACGAGTTATTTTTTTTAAACGTACCTACACGTTTGTTAGGAAATGGATTTGGAATATGAGATTTGTTCCACAAAAACCGTATACGATGATATAGGAGAAACACCAAAAAAAAATACGGATTAACAAATTGAATAGTTAATAAAAGTATGCAATCACCAACCCGACGTGAAAACAGGCACAGATACTTATCAAACAGAAATATCCACCGGTATGCGAGAAGCCTATCAACTATGCTAACCGCAAGTGTCAGAATTCATTGCATGGTATCATGTTGTGACATTCTCTACCATAGCGTGCGAAAAAACGCAGTTTTTACAATAAAAGTAACCACAGGAATCCTTGAAAATTTCGTAGGACCTACTTAGAGGCCTGTTATCTAATTGTGTAACACATTTTCGGTAAATTATTAAGGTTTGAGGAGCTCCTGGCTATCTAATAACAGCCGCACGGGTCGATCCATCAGGTTAAGCTATGCTTGCCGGGGTTGGTCCGTGGATAGGTGACCATTTTTACATTCCGAGACTCCTCCGTGCTTCGGAAAGCACGTTAAGCCGTTGGTCCCGGCTGTCATTTGTGGATCTTTGACATTCGTTACGGGTCGTCAGAAACCCGAAAGTCTGACAACCAGTCTTACCAAGGAGTATCGTATTACCCAGTTACTGGGTTGTGGAGGTCAGATAGGCAGTTGCTCCATGTAAAATACTGGTATTCAGCTGCATCCGGTTAGACTGGAAGCCGACCCTAACATAGTTGGGAAAAGGCTAAGCAGATGATGGTTTTCGGGAAATTATTAAGACTCATTTGTTTCATTTGACAGTTAAACAACATTCATTGTGTTATTTATGTTGTTGAGCAGATTTTTTTTTCGAACTTATGAAGCAATGGATTAGCAATTTCTTTCAAACTGATTCAGATTGTGTTTGATTATGTATAACGCAATTAGGGTGCTGTAAAAATGTACTAAGTAACCTACCCAAAAAATTAACATAAAAGAAAATGGTTTTTAAGGGTCAATAATAAAATTATTGAAAATAAATCGTTCTATCGAATTGATAACCTCCTTTTTGACATCGGTTATAAATAATGTAGTGACATGCACACCATGCACAGTATTTGAATTCCACATAAAATTAGCAATAAAAAAAAAGTCGTTTTTCCCGAAAAAATATATTTTCAGAATACCTACTTCTCTCCAAAACTTTCATAAATACAATACATTTCCAACATTTTCCACAGCAGGTGATACCGAGGCATAGTTTTTTACCAAAAAAAAAAAAAGACAATGTTGTTGTTATACCACCCTCGGGTTTTTCCCGTTATTGAATTCCTATCCAATCTAGTATCGGTTTCAGATACCGGGAAAGTGCCGAGCTGGTGTTGTATAGAACATTGTTGGACTTGCAACTATGTCGCCTATATTTTCGTCCGAATTTATATTTGAAAGTTATTGATCAGGACCAGTTGGTACTACTAACGATGCTTACTTGATTATATTATTTGTTTTTAACTTACAATTTATCCATCTACATAACTGGTTAAATGACTAGTAAATTGGAAACTTTGACTGCGGAGAATGGGGTTCTGGGTTCGATTCCCGGGTAGGGCAAAGAGGTGTTGGTTTCCATTATGATTTTTTGAGTAACAGCCGGGAGTTTGGGAGTTGGCGGTGTGATAACCCCGTGGCTCGACTTGCAAAGTACGTTAAGCCGTTGGTCCTGCGCCTGATCTCTCTCTGGTCGTGTCGGATTGCCGTCCCATCAGACTATGAGAGTGAGTAAACCTGTCTCAGCGCACACACTTGTGCACTATAATATCTCCCGCACCGAAGGCTGGTCTTCGCTGAGATTGGTCGCCATGGCCGAAATTCGGTCTAGAGGGCACTTTTTAATAATTGGAAAATTTTGTACTTAAATTGGGTGGTAAGACTTGACGCCTTTTTTGTGAAATAAAAGAGTAAAACAGAAAAGGCTTTCCTCCAGAAATGGATTGAAAGGTGATCCTAAAAATAGTAAAGACTCACCAGTTCCCATCATCAAACAAAAAGACGGCTAGAAATTTCACTAAGCCACAGTAAAAAGAAAGAAAGAAAGAAAAATTGTTTATTCTGCACATACTAAACGCGTATTCGGAGGCTACTTAGTCTGTGGCACAGAGTACATTACCAATCTGTGATTGATGTGTATCATACATGCTCTGTGAGGCCAGAGACAATTTAGTTGCGCAATATATTGCGACATAACAAATGAAAACAAACACAACAGTACTACCAGCCTACCCTCATGAGACCTACCGTGATGCAAGTGAGACAAAAGCCTGAAACCCTGGCACACACGACCGCATAATTCCGGCCAGGCTATGTTTCTGACCACCGGAGTCAAGTTACGACCACAGGACACCGAATACAACTACAACGAACATGAAAAAAATGCGGTATGACAACAGTGTTGGTTTATATATATTTTGTATGGCTCTGTGTGGGTGTGCCGTGTAATTTCGTATATTTAAAGAAAAAAAGAAAGAAAAAATTTTTTTTTGGACTCACAGGCAAATCAAGCAATAATATAAAGTAAGTACTAAATTAAAATAAAAGAACAATTAAAACTAGCAAAATACTAAGACGACCTGTGCGAGGCCAAAAAGGCTCCTAAATCCATAATGCTGCTATATTTAAATAAATAAATACCGCAGCGCTGGTATTCAGATAGGGCCCGCTGTGATGCCATGTGGACACGCCTACAGACACAATATATAAATCCCACTAAGGGATTACAGCACAAAAATAATAAATAAAACAATGAAAAATAATACATGAATAAAAACCGTAACTATAAACATTTGTGCATTTGTTTTAGGCTCGATTTTAGATAGAATTCAGTAGGAGGTAATTAGAGTTGTTTTTGGTAAGTCTATTTCGATAGTTCAAGGTTTTTTACGTTTGGATATTATGGGAAATAATTTGTGAGTTAAAAATAGCTTCTACGTGTGGCAATACCTCAATGTACTTTTGGCACATTCTCGCAATGACAAGTTTTTGACAGATTTGCCATACAAAATCTGTCAAAAACTCATCATTGCGAGACCACTGACACGTTTGTAAATTAGTAGACTTGGCCCCCAGGATTGTTACATATGTCAGTGAGTCAACTCTCAAAAGTACTTCCATGCTGACTGGTAAATACAACTCTAATACCCATTGATTTCCCAAAACAGTGTCGGGAAAAATCGTGCGGGAACTGGCATGTAGTAGAAACAAAAAAAAAAGACATGATTAAGATAATTTTATTTGTCTAAACAGGCGTATACATGCAAATTTAGCATGCAGGTTGTCACAATAATATGACACCAACTCGCACTGGGCCCGCGTGGTGGATTACGTGTGGCCCACTCCCTCTCACTGTGAGGAGGAACGTCTAGGTTCATTACCGACACCTTTCACAACCAGCTAATTACAGTATTATGTTTTTCGAACCTCATAACTCGTTATTTTTGGCGAAATTGATATTCCTCCAATAGACTACCCGAAGTGTGAATCGAACTGAATGATTGTCGTGTATCTGTCTACGCCACAAACCGCTCCTATTTTAGCCCTAGAGCCCCTGAGGACCAAAAATTGAATTACCGAATACTACTCGTATGTAGGTACTTCACGTCAGCGCACGACAACCGCCCGAAGGCTTTTATTAGGGGAAAAAATATTATTTCACACATTAGTACGTGAGACGTGAATTTGTGATGCTAGACGCGACATAAGGGACTTATTTCTTTTTTTTCTGGGCTCTTTTTCCTCTGGGATTTCGTGTTGCGTCATATTTTGTAGAAGAGTCGACATTGTTATGCTTAGGCGTTCGAGAACAGTTCCGTACCTACCCTAATTGCGTGATGATCAATCAGAATTGGAATCGTTTCGAAACAAATGTCTAATCCATTGCTTCATAAGTTTGTAAGTCACGTTGCTGAGCAGTTTTTTTTTTCGAAGTTCAGAAGCAATGGATTATACATTTTTTTCAAACTGATTCCAATTCTGACTGGTCGTGCATTACGCAATTAGGGTGCCAATCCCAGAATTTAAAGATTCCGAATTTCTGTTCGATCTGGAATGATGAAACATGAAATTCATTCATTGCAAACAACACACAGACCAAACTACAGTTATGAGACTGTCAATCAACCCCCATATAACTGTAAAAATACTTTATTTAAAGAACAACAGCGGGTTAAAACACAATCCCAAATAATTGTCTTCCCTCCACGAAAACCGTTAAGTTTCTTCAACGCGAATCGATACTCGGCAAACTCGATTACGTATCGGTTCGTTCCGGTTCTACGCTATTTAGTGCTGGAACACCGGTCCCGCTGTTTTCGAATCGTAACTCAGTTAAACGTTGTATAAAAGCGAATCTTCTTTTATTTCGCCAATCATTCCACATTGGGCAATTATTGTGGGACTAATAAAATTGTGGACAGTCAAAGTTTCTGTCGTTTGGTATATATTTTAAGAGGAAGAGGTAATTTCCTCGTTAGTGGTGGTAATATTCAAAAGACTACTGGTTATTTGTAGTACATACATTTTATTGTTTCCTTTCATTTCAGTAAAAGAATTCAAAAACAATAACTCGCGTGATTTCTTGTTGTCCTTATTTCATTGGATCCTTACATGTGTCACGTAAACCAACAAACACATGGTTTTTATTTATCGATGAAATCACAAAAACCATCAAATCTTCAAGGAGAATTTATTCACAGCCAAGATTTGTTTAAGGAAACGGAAATACGTGACTCAATCGACATTTCGTTACACTTGACAAAAGATGATTTCCAAGATGGCGACATGTCACGTCAAAAGGGCGGTTTTCTTTCCCGCCACTTCGCTCGGCTTAGGAAGGTGGAGGTACCCATTCTTTTTAACCGCACACGCAATTTCCTACGCTTTTATTTTTCGCGAGCCCACCGTAGCTGTCCCAACGCCATTATAAATGATATTTGCTCCTGTAATGATCACTTAATCGAGGTGAAAGAAAGTAATTTGTTTGCCGCGTTGTTCTCTAAAATGCTTTTTTTTGAGGCCACGACATTTTGTGTTTATGCCTAATGCTAGACTCTGGTGAAATATGAGCGTGATAAGAGGAATTTCGTTCGCTATAATTATAATGGCTGTGGGTTATTTATAGTGAAAGAACTCGTTACGTTTTAATGGTGACCACTATATTACTCTGTGGGCGTGACTGACCGTTATACTAAAAACAACCCTATTTTTATAGTTATTATACATCGCATTGCATTTTTAACTTGCTTTTTTATTAAAAGCACGCATTTATTTCTCGCTATAAATATTTTATGGTATCTTACAAAATCTTACTATCTATAAAGTAAAAAATTAGAGTCATTAGTTAAGTATCTATAAAACTTAATGCCGGGATTACGACGAGGCAGAATGTTTAATGTACGATAGCGTTGTATTCGTGTGGGATTATGTTTTCCAAATATTTAAAGCTTACACTTAAAGTAATTAAAACCGTTACAGACACCCCAGAACACGAAAGCTTTGTTAACTTAAAATTAAATCTAAACTTAGCAATACTTTTTACAGACTAAGTTTTCACAGATATTTAAATATCAGGCTAACTTTTAAAGTGAAGAAAGTCCTCGACTTGCGCAGAAAATTTAAAAGTCAAGTGTAATGTAGAAAGCAAAATTTACAGTACAATTCTGTACAATGATAGCGAGATTAGCTTGTCCTTTCAAATCGGATCGGAATACGAATTCAAGAAGATATATCCGCGGAGTTTGCACAAAAGAATTGGTGTGATATCGCGCGCTGTCGTCCTGCGGCGGCCATCTTGACACTGCGTTCCCGCCAAAACGTTTGAATTTCGAATATCTCTCTAGGGATATGTCACTTTTGAAACGTACCCGTTCGATTCTGAACATTTCCTTGTAGCGAGATTTTACATTTTAATAATTTCCACATTATAAAATACTGTGTTTCTGTTTACCGTGTATCAATTTCGTTACATCATGATTTATTTGATTTCGGTGCCGATATCGGCTGGGGAAATAAAATAATTGTTTGTATTGGCTTCAACCAATTAACGCTCAAAAGCCGACAAGTTAAATATTGTATTTTACATGTGATAAAATCTATTAATTACAGTAATCCATTGACTGTTAAAAACAAAAATCTCGTGACATAATGTTATGTGTCATAGAACAATTAATCATGAACTTAGTTTTAATACAAAATGGCATTGGTTGCCCTTTCATTAGGAGATGTCAAATGACGTCACAACATGAGCGGCGTAAATCAAACTTATCGTAAAAAGTTGCGTAAGTACCTACAACAAAATAAACCGCTGAAAAAATCTGTTTAATGCAATCGAAGCGATAACAGCATTCCTGGGTCATGTTACATGCTCGCGTGACTTGTCTAAATAAAAAAACATATACCGCCGAGCAAATTTGATACAGTGGCGCACTTAACTCTTAATATCTTTATCTAAATCGGACCATAAACAAGGAGGACAAATTTTTTCACAGGAATCCGGACACGGCAACGCTTATGTTGGCTGTTGAACGTCGGTTCATGTTTCTCGTTTGAGTCATGTAGAGTTTATGTAATCTTTATGAGACGAATACGTATTTTTTATGGGAGAAATGTTTTTATATGTTTTAAATGAATGGACGCGTCTTTTGTGTAAATTTCTCTTCACTTAAAACAAAAGATAACGTCAAAACAACAAAGATTTGAACTCGTCCAACATTTCGATTTGCCAGCCAACCACTAATGCGTCTTATCGCAAATACAAATGAAAACTCTAATGTATTCGATGAAAACGATACGAGATATTGGGGATTACATTTTCCATTTCTTCCGCCATCGTTACCAGTTCAAATCACCCGTAAACTTAGTAATATATACTTCGACAAAATATCTACACATTTCTACGTACGATGACTAGCAGAATCCACGCATCTGTTACAAGCTTTTTATTAGCACAATCTACAAAAAAGGAAAAATGGACCTCATTCAAGCCCTTCAGGCCCGAAGAAAATCTTTTTACAAGAGAAAAACAAAACTATATATTAGAGAAACAAGCTATTATCGAGTCTACCCTAGCGTACCTACCGGGATAACCTAAAAACGTCCGATTCGTCTGGCGACTGCTCCTATTGGACTTTCGCGCCATTTTAACGTAAATTCGCCATTTTATTGAACTCGTTTTGGTAGATTATGTAAGTTACTGCGCGTTTTGGTCCGCCATGCGATTTGAACGGCCCGATAAGCTCGTCTGCGATTTCAGAAATTTAAATGCGTGTGACGAAGTATTTTTGGAGTCGTTTCATGGATATATTTCATGACTGATATCTTCATTAGCCTACAAGGTCAGTAGAATTTTAGAACTAGGCTTTATTTTTATGACGTCTGCTTATTTAGGTAGGTCAGTTAGGGCAAAACTAAGATCGTAACTCGCATTATCGTTAACGGAGCTGGTTTAAGGGTTCATTGGCCAAAATGCTTCAAGTAATAAACCTTAATTGGTGTAAAAATTGGTTCATAAATGAAGACTGAATCAAAACATTATAATTAGAGCACATAAAGTGTAACAACCTCATTTGGAAACCTTATTACACAAAGTATCCAACATTACTAAAGAACTCTTGTTTCGACGCGTTTATTTTCACAAAAATCAATTTAGCACAGTTCATGCGAAAGAATCGCACACTGCCAAGACTGCCATAATTACCAACCGGAGGCGGGAAGATTGAAAAAAGAACAAAAACCAAAATGGCGTCGATTCTCCCGAAGCCGTGACTCTGAACATTTTGTCTCTGGTCACGAATATCATAAGCTTGGGTCGTGCACACGCTAAAGGTCTTTTGGTGTGAAAATACGATATAATTTTGGGGAAATAATCAGAAACGGGTTCGCGTGCCCACGGGGCATTACGGGGCCCCACCCGGCATGTTAATGTTGCCAGTACGTATAACCACGGCATGTATGTAATGAGCCGAGGAAAATTGTGTTGCCATAAAAATAATTGTGTTTCCTACCACCCTCTTGAACGTCACTCGATTAATTTCGCGCGCACTATTTCTAGTGATATTTGCATATTGGGGATGCTATAGTACATTTGACATGCTTTGATTGCTTTTGCAAGAGCTAAGGAAATCGGAACCTCAGCTGTTATTATGCTGATAAATAGGAACTTTTTATTATCACTGTTGTTAAAAGTAAAATTGACTACATAAGCTTAATTGTTGACACTTTTGCTAATCATAGTTTATGTTATGGTCTCAGCTAGAAAGGGGGTGACTACCGAGATGACGACATAATGACGACGTTGGGCAAGAGAACGATGTTGACGATGATGAGAGTCTCCACTGGTCATGCTAACAAGTTTTTTTTTGTAATTTTATTGTCATCCCGTGTAAATAAAAAATCCAAAATACTTATACCTTCAAATCTTTGGAGTAGGTAATGCAGCGATTAGTAATTCGTAGTTATCAGATTCAAATTCGTTTAGTTCTGGATAACTGCTTGTTTATTACATTACATTTTCAACTCTAACTAAAGGGCATTGCTTCCAATTAATCGACTTACTAATTTATAGTTTCCTAAACTGCTTTTAAACGTAGATTTTTAGTGTTTTCAAGAACAAAATGCATGTATTTTGGTATGTTTACGGTTAATTTTATACTCCCTTTAGTTGCTGTTCTGTTTTGTGTTACGATGAAGGTAGATACGTCTGTTTGACGTGGAATGCCCTTTGTAGTTCTAAGTTTGGATTGTAATAGATTTTGTTCTGAGCTATACGATTTTTTTTTCTTTTTGACCTCTCCTGGGAATCTTCTGGCCTGCATCTCACCTGGTGGTTTTTTGGGAAGTATTGCAAGAGCTGCTTTATTATAATATTTTTGAGAAAATGTAAGAGTGTCCTACTTAGTGTTTGCATAACAGACTAAAAATGTCAAAAATGGAACTACCTACTAATTAGGTAATATCAAAAAAACTGAGATCGCCGAATTAATATCTGAGAATCGCCGATCGTCGGATCTCGGCATAATACCGAAATCCCACGATCCGCGATTTAGCGGACGGACACCGACGAACCCGGACGACGGACCGTGAGAAGGTGTACATGCGGGGTATCGCAGACATCGGAAGCGCCTCGTTGCGCGGTGCGTGGCGGTCCGTGGTCGTCTGCCGTGCGTGTCCGTCTGCAATATTGGCGATCGTTGGATTCCACCACCTCAGCCGCGCCGACTCGGAAGCAGTTAGTCCGCAAATAGTACTTTCCACCAATTTGATCGCTAGGCGTGCAACCCTAACGCCATTACACGCGTGATCATAGTCATCATATCAAATAGTCGGCGTAGTAATATTATGTGGGATACGGAAATATGGCCGATCGCTGAAATCTTAGGTTTTTTTTATCTTTGGAAATGTAAGGTGCGATTGGTACCTACCGAGTTTATGTTAGCGATTTTAGACTGATTTATCTGGTATCTGTTAAAGTTCATAAATAATAAACCGACTAGCGACGGCTTTTACGACTTGAGAAAACATCAAGATTTATTTATTAACCGACTTCAAAAAAAGGAGGAGGTATTTTTTTTTTTCGGAACTTTCGTCTGGGTGAATCCATTTTGATGATTCTTTTTTTATTTGAGAGCTGGTGCTTCCAGTGTGATCCAATATAAATTTTATTAACTTTGCTTGCATAGTTTTTGAGTTAACTTCAATAATTACGTTTTTTTTTTCTCACTTACTCTATGTAGACGACATCTTTTTTGACAACGTCACTGTTATTTACTTAGCAGGTAGTGGTATTAGAATAAGTGTGGGGTAGGTACCACAACTAAAAAGTGAAAAATAAAAAGTTTTTACAAAAACAAAACAACCGACTTCCAAAAAAAACATTAAAAAAGTGAAAAATTACTTTAATTTCAGAAGTCGGTGGCAAAAAACGAAAATTGAAAAGCAAAGACACTGACTTCCGAAATTAAAGTAATTTTTCACTTTTTTTGTGTTTTTTTTAATGTAAGTTTACTATCACACATAAACCTTTCGGAATAAATTCTCGAAAATATGATGGTGAAAACAGCATCAAAATTCGTTGAGGAGTTAAAAAGAACAATGCGTTCACACAGACACACTATGAGCGACTTTAATTCAATCAATCTGCCTAGCCTTTTCCCAACTACGTTGGGGTCGGCTTCCAGTCTAACCAGATGCAGCTGAATACCTGTATTTTACATGGAGCGTCTGCCTATATGACCTCCACAACCCAGTAACTGGGTAATACGATACCCCTTGATAAGACTGGTTGTCAGACGACCTTCGGGCTTCTGACGACCCGTACCGACTGTCAAAGATCCACGAATGACAGCCGGGACCAACGGCTTAACGTTATTTCCCAGGCACGAAGGAGTCTCGGTATGTAAAGAGGGTCACTCATCCACGGACCAACCCGGGCAAGCGTAGCTTAACCTGATGGATCGACCCGTGCGGTTGTTATAAAATAGATTATGAATTTAAGGATCCATTAACTGTCAATTTAACTTTGTAATACTCTTAATATTAAGAAACTTCAATGAAACAGTACACATAATCGTCAGCTTATAATAAGCCGATAATTTATCAAGTTAATGATCAGTTATCGGAATAGAACATTATGGAGTTCCAGCCAAATCCGGTACACTTAAATATCATCAATATACAGGGTTACTGGTAACTCGACGTATTCCTTGCAGGACGTCATAGTAGGGTTAAAATGCAACAAATTAAGCCACCAAATGTTCTACCGAAATTCAGTAGTTTTTGAATTAGTTAAGAGTTTTAGTATTTTTATGAAAAATCCCAGATTAAATCATTTGAAACCAATTTAAAAATGATTTACGGCGCGACTGTACTGAAATTTAAGTTATTATCATAGTTGACGCCGTAGCAGACCTTTGTTAATAATTAAAAGTTCAATAATGCCTAAAACTTTGGCAAATATCACTAACCGAACATTTAATTTTTTGTAATTTTTGCTATTACTTCATAGAAAATGTAGTCTAGTGCAAAAAAAAAAAATACTGAATTTCCGTAGAACATTTGGTGGCTTAATTTGTTGCATTTTAACCCTACTATGACGTCCTGCAAGGAATACGTCGAGTTACCAGTAACCCTGTATATAGTTTGCTATGCCGTCAGACTGTCACAGACTTGATATGTCAAATATAGAGACTTTTGCTAGACTCCACCATAAAGTGTTACCAGATTAACAGACTAAGTTAAGATCTGAGACACCTGTCGGTCTCAAAATTGCAGTAATGCATTAAGAGTGTAGCGACTGATTGCTAAAGCTGCCAATAACTGGCTGAAATAACTTAGCATAATTAACTTTGATGCGGATAAAATTAAGTTGAAACTAAGTTTGGTGAGGAAGCCTACTTATACAAAAGCATTTCGATTTTGGAACGATTGTAACTATGCTACTATTATTTTGTATTTAACTAGCTGATGCCCGGAACTTCACCCGGGTGGATGTCAGTTATTTTACACGGTGATTTTTAATTTCCTGTCAACCTTTCAGGACATGAAAGTACTCATGCTTATGAGCAACTTTCAGTATTACACCAACTCTGAAATATCGAAAAAATATAAGCTGTTTCATACAAAAATGCAATATTTACCCTATGCTTTTTTTTTTTTTTAAATTTAAAATTTATTTCTCCCACAAATAATAATCAGTATATATTTTATAAAGTTTTAAGATGGGAGACAGGAGCCCATACTAAGTAAAACCTGTGCTACGGGTCTCCTGGTCTCCTAATCTGGAATACATTATGAGAGCTATGCTAAAAAAATGTATGAAACCAATTTTTTTTTTTTGTGCTATTTCATTTATGGTCCCACTGTGAACGTTGTTCATAACCATGAGTACTTTCACCTCCTGAAAGGTTAACAGTGAATAAAAAATCATCGTGTATACTAAAACCTTACTCGAGAACCACTCTATCCATTGGTGAAAACAGCATGAAAATCGGTGCAGTCGTTTTTGAGTTTATCGCGTACAGGACGACAGACAGACGCGGCGGAGGACTTTTTTTTTATAATAATGGAATGGAATGGATATGTTCCACTTAATTCGATGTTTGTTTGGCTGCGTATTACGAGTTTTACTTTGCGTAAATTATTTCATCAGCACTGCTCTCAAAACGGTGCAGGAAAAAAATAATCTGCCTAATCTTCTCTTAAGCGTGTTGGGGTCGGTTTTCAGTCTAACCGAATGCAGATGCATACCAGTATTTTACATGGAGCAACTGCTTTTCTGACCTCCACAACCCAGTAACTGGGTAACACGATACCCCTTAGTAAGACTGGTTGTCGGACTTTCGGGCTTCTGACTACCCGTAACGACTATCAAAGATTTACAAATGACAGCAAGGACCAACAGTTTAACGTGCTCCGAGGCACGCAGGGATCTCGGTATGTACACCACGTGCATCCACGGACCGACCTCGGCAAGCATTGCTTAACCATGAAGTTGGACTCGTGCGGCTGTTATTACTTAGCCACGAACTCCTCGCGATATTTATCCTATTAAATAATTATAATGATTAAATCCACAGATTAAATTAAATCGCAGCTTTACCATATTATTAGCACAATAATTAACATCGAATTCAATATTATTTCAATTCAACATGGAAACAATAATCCTAATCAAATTAATAAGCAAAATCCACACGAAATGAACAAACAGTAACTGCTATAACATTGATAATTAATTTCCTTCTGATTTGGTCAACCCTGTTTCACCGCGTTGGGTCGTAAGATCCCGAAAACTTGCAATAACTGTAATAAATTACAAGGCAATCCAAGTTGTTCTAATAAGATGTCTTGAGAGGATTTCATTGGCTCCCTACGCGGTAATATTTGGTGTAGTAGCTTGTATAGAATGTTAGATAATCGCTAATTTAATTGAGTTTTCAAACACTTGTGGTAAACTGTTTGCATATTAAGTTTAATGTTCTCAGTATTCGAAACTGACAACGGAAGTGTTAGTTTCTGGATGTTTACTTGTTTTATAATAAATCTGTCATCATTTATGGAGGTAGTCATTTAAAATGGTCCATCTTTCATGGTCTGAATTGTACAGAAGAAACTGCAAAGACAGAAAAATATTTTCAGCCGCCAAATTCCCCTAAAATATGTTAGTCTTCCCATTTTACATTATATTTTACACAAGACGCCATTACATACCTTACATCAAACAATCGACAAACAGAAACACTTCCCACAAGTGCACTAGAAAATAATTTCGCTGGAATTATTCACGAAAAAAACCCCATCAGACGAAAAAATTATACCCCTAAAACCATTAGCTCACATACTGTGGTGCATTGAAGCAAAGTGGAGTGGGGGGATTGAAGTGGGGGGCGAGACAGGAAAGGGGGATCCAGACTGAGGGGGAATAATCCCGTAATTATCGGCTTAACTCTAGACGACATTTGCAGGTGGTAGCAGTGTTCAGGTGTACCTTATGTAAGGCATTTTAGGGTTAGGTTGACAAATGTTGCACACTGATAATTGATTTATAGGAGCTTTTGGTAATAGGGGGCAGGTTTTGGTCGCTTTTGAAGATTTGCGCGGTATCGGTTTCGTTATTTGACAGCGTGTGAGGGGTTGTGTCGGCATAATCCCGTTCGAGCTGATATGAAGAATAATATTGGTGTTACACTTCGATTGTAGGGGTGTTTTTTTTGTTTATTTTTTATTTTTACCGTTTATATTCTTTTCAGGGATCTTGTTTTACAATATTTGGGGATTTTTCGGTTGACGTGAAAGCACTTTATTTTTGCCTGACGAGAATGTAGAGAGATCCAGAGCTTGGTTGTCGTATGTAGTTCCGGAGTTCTATCTTGGAATTACCATCCCTTAAACCAGTGTCTTTCAACCGTTTTATTGCGCGGCCCTCTTAATAATGTAGAAATATTTTACGCCCCCTACCCTCCGCCGTTTCTAACTTTGAATTCAAGTTTGCCACTTTGGGTACCTTTTGGGCTCGTTTTCTTAATAAATATAACATTTTGAACTATAGGCCGACCGCTCAATCCTGGTAGCACACCTCCGCCGCGAAACCATACCAGCGAAACTGCAATAGTTCAATTGTAATGACTTGACTTCATGTTCCGCTATTTGATTACTCGTGCGGTGTCGTGATGCGAGAACTCAGTGATTCGCCAACTTCTGACAACTGTCACCCCTCCCTTACCACGCAGCTACCTTAGGAATGATCTCAGTTAAGCGGTCGGCCTATAGTACCTATCGTTTTATAACTACGAGCTTTAATTTTTAAAGTAACGGCGTCCGCCATATGGAGATTTAGAGGTATAAGGAACAGGGTGCAAATTTCACTCATCCTCTATAGAAAAGAGAGGATCCTTCGACCAGACGGGTGTCATGTCTGGTGGGCAACTGCCCAACTATTGATGTCGGGAGGTCGTATTATGTACTCGTCGCGTGGTAAACTTTGCTTGCGCGATGCAGGATTTGTTTGTCGTCATGCGTAGTTCGCATGTGGATGCCACCACGGAGAAAAATCAATTGATTGTACCGAGGTATATTTGTCTGGAAGCTTTGTGCAGAATAAACAATTTTTCTTTCTTTACTTTCTTCTCTTTTCTTTGCAGTTCTGAAGTGAACACGAATTACATGCTTATTAATTTGAGCCTTGTTAGAGACGCTGCGATTGAAATCTTAAGGTGGATGCGCCAAAGTAGCCCGCGAAATTCAAATTTTCTTAAGTTTGTTGCAATTTTCAGGTCAGTATCAGTGTTGATCTAAATATGATTTGCGGCCGTAAAAAACATGGATTTGCAGAATTATAAACATTAGAATCAGTAATACAACTCTCTAAGTTCATGTAACTGCATTGAATGACTATTTCATGAAATCATGACATTTGGCACTTATATGAACTTAAGGAGTTGTATTGCTGATTCTAATGATTATAATTCTGTAAATCCATATTTGTTACGGCCGCAAATCATTTAGATCAACATACAACCTGATAGTGACCTGCAAATTGGAAAAAACTTAAGAACATTTGAATTTCGCGGGGTACCTTGGTGCGTCCCGCTTAAAAAAATACTGTCTAAAACCAGTCCGATACCATGTAGGTATCTATGTGGGTAGTAATTTCTTTTTATTAAAACTTGAGGCTCCTACGCTGAAAATTACGCAGAACCAGGCTTTGTTTGCTTTTCATAAAGGAATCTGTGATTTTAACTGCCCGAGGGATAGACGTTGGATAGCTTTCGGCCGAATTTTGGGCCAGTTTCGGTATATTTTAGGCGAACGGCCGAATTTAGGCGAGACTTAATAACGTGTTGCCGGACGCTACACCTTGTTTTGGCACCGTTGGCTTAAGCTGATGGATTTGTGAAGGATGGGTTGTGTGTGTAAGTTAATTATTTTCATATTTTGCAATATTCGTTTTTGTTTTCTGTACGAAGTTTTATTTAATAAGCATGTTTGTTTATTTGTGTGGGATTCATCTAATGTGTCACTGAAACACCAGTTTTATATGAAATCTTAATGTAATAATCTTAAATCTCAAACACGCAGTCAGCAAGTGGTTATATATATGCTGATCGCGCGGTAAACTCCGCTTGCACGATGCAGGATTTCGCGTGACGTCAGTGTGACGTTCGCATGGTTAGAACAGACGACTGTTCTGTAAAAATCTCAACGTGAAAACTGAGGTGAAGTGAGCTTCCACCCGATGCTAGGGATTGGCACTATTGACGGCTCACTTCACCTTCAGGGTGAGATATTTACAGAATAAAGCAGCAGATTGCTAGACCGCCGATAACTAGGCAATTATATACAGGCTGATACCATTTATAATATCTGGCACTGCAACTGCAATTAGGAAAACACGTGTCTAATCGACAAACAAAGATCTCAGGAAAATAAAAGCTAGTTCCCACAAATTTTCTCTGAATGTAAACTGTGCAAATGACCATATTATTGCACGTTATGTGAACAAAGTCAGTTGTAAACATTTGTTCGTGACAAGTTCAACAACTACAGCGTGTCTTCTTTACTGAAGCCTTTAAAATACATAGAGATGTGAGCTGAAGTTTAAAGCCCCTACTATGATGTTTAAAATGAATTAACTACTCATACTTATTTTTAATAGATCATATAAAACACGTTACTTGTCAATCTACATAACATAACATCACACCTTGTGTCCCCGAAAGGGTTGGGCAGAGGTATATACCTATAGTAAACCCACATTTCGCCAGTTATGTTTAAGTCACATATTATACCGGCGAGCTCATTGCCACCAACCGAGCACAATTCCAGATTTCGGGATGCTACTGAGAAATTCCCGACCTGGGAATCAACTGCACAGGGTGTTTCCTGTCTTTTGTGCATTTTATATGCAACTCGGTATAATGCCTAGCAAGCAGGATCCTTTAGGGCTGCGGGAAAGTCCGAAAGGGATACCGGGGCTCCTGGCAACAGGCAACTGAAGGAACACGGGTGGGTTTTAGTCAGTGAAAATCTGACACGCTCTCCCGCTCCGCCCAGAGCGGGAGAAGTCATTTGAAGATTACTCGAACTAAAAAAAAATCAAGATCCTTTAATGATGCCAAAATTAGGGCCATTTCACATTCAACCACTTTGAATTGCACATTTTACTGAAGATGGATTGTGTAAGTAAAGCTTGCCAAAAACATAACCAGAAATTAGGATTTACACTCAACTTTCCTCTTAAAATAAAGCCATAAATAACCCCATGACACATGGTAGGGGTTTCGCAAACAATTGGGGCCTGAAATAATTTGTAGGTAGGAAGTTTTCAGACGCGCCTGACAGGCCGGATTCACGCTACGGCCTGAAACCGCTGAAAACTGATGTTGTATAAGCAAACAAAAATGTTGAGTGACGACGTGCGCTCGGTATGATGTTGTCATGTTATAAAGGAGTTTCTTTCAACAGTTTTCCAGTTCGGTGACGTTTTTTTTATAGGTTTTTGTTTATGTCGTATGTTGTTAGCTTAATGTTGACTGCCATTTTAATATCAGCCTATGGATTATAGATAGAGATATGGATTTAAGAAACCAATGGATGTTTTTTTACGGAAACGCAATGCTTAACAATTCGATTTAATTTAGCTGTAATCTGTATTGCTTTGGCTATAATTTTTTTTATTATATAAATGCTGAGCACCTGGGTCTCCAAAATTAGTCACAAATTTTGTAGATTATGCCTCTCCAACGACTTATGGGGATAAGTCGTTTGAGAAATTAATCTATACTAATATTATAAAGCTGAAGAGTTTGTTTGTTTGAACGCGCTAATCTCAGGAACTAATGGTTGGAATTGAAAAATTATTTTTGTGTTGGATAGTCCATTTATCGAGGAAGGTTATAGGCTATATAACATCTCACGCTACGGAGCATAAATTAAAAATGTTGCAAAAACGGGAGAAATTATTCCTTTTTGAGAGCTTCCGTTGCGTGGGCTGCGTAAACGGTTAAAGTTACGCAAATATCATTTACTATGGAATTGTTCCTCTTTAAAAGTTCAAAAAAAGTCCGCGACAGCATATGTCTATCTTTTAAGATTTACTCACTATAACCTTTTTTATGGTAATCAAATTTGTTCGAAATTAATGCATTATTTACGAAGGAGTTTTACCAACATAATATTAATTCTTATTCAAATAAATTATTTTATCATCAAGGGTATTTATGTAGCAGTAAAATACTTTTTGATTCATTCAAATAGGACATTTAATTTCGATGTTATCACGAGTATAAAAATACAATACGTGAACCGTTCGACGCCGGCGCCGCGCCGCCGCGACTTTCTCTGCTCTAGAGAGGAGAGGATGGGCACACGGGTAGACCTTGACCTGGAATAGGACATAGGATACGTTTTATGCCTATATTCCCACGGGATCGAGACCTACGCGGGTGAAACCGTGGGGCACAGCTAGTTTATTATATAAATAAATGTATAATTTATTACTGGTGAGACGAGAGTCTGTGGACCCAGTGATTCGCTATTTAAAATAATGATTTTAAGTTTTTTTTTATTTCTATTAGACACCGTTACCTACCCCACACACCATCCACCACACCCATCACATCTGTAAAATTAACTACAAAAAGCCCTATAGTGACACAAGAGAAAAACTTGGCTTAATGATTGATTCGCACGAATTTACTTGGCCGAAATGGGCGAATCCACAGTGCGGGTTGATGAATGTCACATGCCTTCGAATTTTTGGTTCTAGAACATGCCGCTTTCCTCACGATGTTTTCCTTCTCCGTTTTGAGAGCAGTGGTGATGAAAATAATTTACACAAAGTAAAGCGCCTGTCTGGGTTCGAACCTATACGACTCGTGAGTCGTGGTCGATGCCAATGATCACCACTGCTCTTACAATACCTATATAATCCACAATGGCATCCTCTCGGCACATTAACTATCGAAAATTCAAAATAAATATTCGATAATCTATCGAAACCGAGCCGTGCCATAGTTAAAACGATTCTCATGTAACTGTACTGGATAACGTATGGTCTATCGAATTTAAATACCAGATTTATCTACTCTGCGTTATTATTGGACACCTAACAATTAAATTTGTAGTCTATTTTTTGAGGCATACGGTTTAAAATTGACTGGTGTAACTTCTATGCTGGTTTTGAATATTGAGGCAATTGAATTTGTTCTCTATTGATGGGAAGTTATGGTTTACAGTTGTGTGGTAAAGTGGAGGTGACCTGAGGAATGGCTTAGTTATGTCATAGTAGATTGTTGTGGTTGCTGTTGAGTAATGTAAGGCCCAGAATTGGATGGGTGGGCGTTTAAGTATGATGGAGATGATATAGAAGGATGTAACTGTAAATGCTGACGAGTTATGCTTCCATGATAATTTTGGGGAGAGGAAACAATAATACTTCAATCAGGGACTTTGGAATTACTTTCAAAGTTTACTTTGTGAGGAATTGAAATGGATCGAAAATTCTAAATGGTTATGTAAGTGGTACCTCCATTACGTTTGCTGATCACGTTTTTAGGGTTCCGTACCTAAAGGGTAAAACGGGACCCTATTACTAAGGCTCCGCTGTCTGTCTGTCCGTTTGTCACCAGGATGTATCTCATGAACCGTGATAGTTAAACAGTTGAAATTTTCACAGATGATGTATTTCTGTTGACGCTATAACTAAAAAACAGAATAAAATAAATATTTAAGGGGGCTCCCATACAACAAACGTGATTTTTTTGCTCGTTTTTGTTTTATATTGATAACGGCAACTGGTAGACGCTTGAAATATTCACAGAATATTTAGTTATATATTCACTTTAAAAATAAATAATTAAATTAAAATAAAAAAATATTTAAGGGGGCTCCCATACAACAAACGTGATTTTTTTTGCCGTTTTTATAGACAATGGTACGGAACCCTTCGTGCGCGAATCCGACTCGCACTTGGCCGGTTTTTAATCATACTTATCTATCTTGGTACTTTTTCTGTTAAACACATTGGTATCATGCCTTACCTGAACGAATGAATGAAATGAACCGATCCCAGAGTCGTTTAACCAGACTCGATAAATGGAATGAACCCCAATATTTGCACTAGCCCTTGGAGCCTTATGCTTCATGGGGCTACAGAGGCCATCGCATATCAGGGAGTAGACCGGGGGGCGCGGTAATGGTAGGGAAGTCCATGCCCGATAGGGTATTATATCCAGGATAAGAATGCTTGGAAACATGCTGGTCTTGCTCTATAGGACAATTTAGAGTCTGGACAAAATCAAACTGGTTGCTAATTTAGTTGTATATTTTATTATTTGTATGTCATAGATTTTTACACTCTGTGATTGCTTGGAATCACGCACTGACTTATTAGTATTACTTGTAAAGATGTTAGGAATATTGTAATATCGTATACTTTTACAATGTTTGTAAATATGTGAGCACCATGTACCTATCACATAACTGATTTATTTGTCATTGCTCCATTTATTTATTTTTTTGCCTTTTGTGGGACAGTAATCTTATTGTGGGTGCATGGTCTTCACATATAATTATATAATTCATGTATACAAAATATTGTAAACATTTTTGAAAAGAGTAACGGTGGAGTTTCTTGCCCATTCTTCTCCATACGAAAGCTACCTTTTGGAATGGGCAACTAGAATCAATTCTATTTCTTTGTTTGTTTTTCATTGACGTTCAAAAGTGCCTTTTATGTGCCTATTTGAAATAAATTATTTGATTTTTGACTTTGACTTTGACTTTGATAAGGAAGGATTTGCGAGCCATACCGGATAGGCATCCTTGAGTAGGCAACCCTGGGTATCATGTCTTACCTACAAATAAAAGAAAAACATAATTAACACAATGGTTGTTACTCAATACTTTATTTCATTCCATAATGTGTACATAGTTGGTATGTTAAGACATCGAATACATTTTTAAGCAAGTTAATTTTTAATAGGAGAGAGGATGAAGGCGCTTTTTTAATTTTATTAAACGTCAATCTGTCTAGCCTTTTCCCAACTATGTTGGGGTCGGCTTCCAGTCTAACCGGATGCAGCTGAATACCAGTATTTTACATGGAGCGACTGCCTATCTGACCTCCATAACCCAGTAACTGGGTAATACGATACCCCTTGGTAAGACTGGTTGTCAGACTTTCGGGCGTTTGACGACCCGTAACGTCTGTCACAGATCCACGCATGACAGCCAATATTTTATTAAACGTATTAAAATAAAATATCATCATTTGCTTTTATGGTATTTCTATTTTATATAAGTATTTATTTATATATGTATATGGTTCAGAGGAGGAGGAGCTCGTGGCTACGTAATTACAGCCGCACGGGTCGATTCATCAGGTTAAGCTACGCTTGCCGGGGTTGGTCCGTGGATGGGTGACCATCTTTACATACCGAGACTCCTCCGTGCCTCGGAAAGCACGTTAAGCCGTTGGTCCCGGCTGTCATTTGTGGATCTTTGACAGTCGTTACGGGTCGTCAGAAGCCCGAAAGTCTGACAGCCAGTCTTACCAAGGGGTATCGTATTACCCAGTTACTGGGTTGTGGAGGTCAGATAGGCATTCGCTCCATGTAAAATACTGGTATTCAGCTGCATCCGGTTAGACTGGAAGCCGACCCCAACATAGTTGGGAAAAGGCTAGGCAGATAATGATGATGTATATGGTTCACGATTATCATTATAAACTGTTACACTTATACTAAATATTTACAATTTAATTGAGTGTTGTAGGATGTTTTTAGATTTTATTGTGCACTGTCTATTATATTCATTTCAATTAAATAGTATTTTTGTGTTTTAAAATATAAGTATTTATATTCAAAGTGAAAGGCAATTGCCCATTTTTGGCCATGAAGGCACAAGAAAAAGATTTATGTCAAAAAAAAAAACATAATTAACGTTGAATTATCAACCTAAACATTTTATCATAAGAGGTAGAAATATTTTATGGTAATTAATAGGTTTTAAAATGATAGAACTATAGGGTCAACAAAACACCGGCAGGAAAGAGTTGCCATTTTAAAACTAGAAGCCAATTTATATTTTTTATCGATATTTTTAATTTAATTAGCAACCTACAAACAAACGTTTAAGAGATATTATGAAAAATCTGGTGGTGCGTTTGTACCTTATAAACATATAAAGAATATAGTCATAGTGTCATAAAGTAAAATCAAATGAATTATTATCGATCAAAATCGATAATCGATTTTTATTTCATTGCACTAGCAACTGCAAAAAGTCATAATTGTCAAACAAACGTCAAGTCAACAAACAACTCTCGTCTCTCGTCACGAATCTTCTGGGGGCTTGTGTTTATTGTTTTTATTCTGGATTTTATCAAAAATCAACGAACTGGCATTAAAATGGACTCCGATGATTCTTCTAACCTTAAAACGACCTTAGCGTGAATATGGATTCTGCTTCCGCTTCATCTGAAACTTCTCGCGCGAACATGGACCCGATAATAAGCTATGATGCTCACCGTGGCATTCACACTGGCCAGTCGAGTTCTTCGCAACCATCAACTCCAAACATACATTTACGTTGTGTGAACTGTGGCATAAATATATCGAGAATGCGAAGACATCCATTGGTTATCGCAGAGGTGCGACGTCTTATACAAAGATGGATTGAACCACAGCAGGTAAATACCGATACCAATGACGAGTAAGGTACCTATAAAGTTTTAAAACCTTACTACCAAAGTCATTTATGTAACAACAAATGTAATGTATTAAGAAAAATAAAAATAAAAATTATAATAAAATCCGAAGTTTAATTAAACCAATTCTTTTATTTTTGGCACATTGACAATTTATATTAAAATTAACACAACGTATTTTAAGTGTGCACCCTAGGCCAAAATCACTATGAATTTTGGGCATGTCCCTTTGAGTAATGGGTAGCTCACCGTCCGATAAGGACCAGGCCCGGGTCGATAGCGCGTCGTGTTCCACGCGCACCTCAAAGAGATGTCAGCACAATTGACGGGGTCCGGTAGGACCGATGCCTGCCAGGGTTGCGGGAAAGCCCGAAAGGGATACCGGGACCTTGGCAACAGGCAACTGAAGGAACACGGGTGGGTTTTAGTCAGTAAAAGTCTGACACGCCCTTCCGCTCCGCCCAGAGCGGGAGAAGTCATTGGATGATTTCCCACCCTCAAAAAAAAAAAAAAATTAAGTAACAATGATTTTTATTGTTATTGAAATTTATCGCTAAAGTATTTGCATTATTACAGTATTGTTACACTTTTAAACGAAATAATACCTTTATCAACACACTGCCTCGTTAGTCTAGTGGTCGCAAACGCTACTGCTGAGCATGAGGTCCTGGGTTCGATTCTCGGGTCGGGCAGTGTTATTGGATTTTTCCAACAGGAATTTCTCAATAGCACCCCGACAACAGGCTCGCCTCTTATTACAGGGGACCAAAACATAACTGGCGAAATGTGGCTGTACACACGGCTACACATCAAGCTATACATTTCCAGTTTATGCTGATCTTGCATTGTATAAGATTTCCGTACAATGCGAGGTCAGCTTATACTGGAAATGTATAGCTCGATGTGTAGCCGTATGTACTAGGTATAGGTACACCTCTGCCTAACCCTTCCGAGATTACAGGCGTGATGTTATGTTGTTTTTTTTTTCATTGAATTTTGAGAAAACGCACGTGTTTCCATATCGTGATATGAAATTGGTGTGATTGCTGTATTGCGTTCCTGTGCGAGGATAAATATAATTAAGTATAATATAAATAATAATCTAATGTCTTTATTAAATAGAAATTAGATAACTAATTATAGCATAAATGTAACTATTTTCCCAAGACACTTCTAGATCTAAATTACTTCTAGACATACCACATGAAACCACTTAGAGTGAGCTTTTGTGTATATATGTATATATATAAACATGTATTAACGTGAGATAACTAAATGAATAAATAACTAAAAACTCTTTCACGTAGGTACTTAGGTAGCGTCAGCAGAAAAATCTAATCGAGCATTAGTTCAATTCGAGCATTAGAGCAATAAATTCAGTTTTTTTTTAAGAAACACCTCTGTCACGCTATTAATTATTTCATTCAATCATTATGTTTGTATGTTTATATAATATACTATAATTAATAATCGTTTATTGATTGTACAAGGATCACCCATTTTACTGTTATATCTATGCAAATAACTTTTACTTTACTTATATTCATGCAAGAACGGGTTGTTGAAAGAATTAGAAAAGATTCTTGTTTTGTCTCATTGACATAATAAATTAAGCGTATGCAAGGTGCAAGCGTCCCATGTTATAATATTTAAAAAAAAATGAAGATCGTAGATTACCGGCTTCCTGCCAGGGTTGCGGGAAAGTCCGAAAGGGATACCGGGGCCCTTGGCAACAGACGCCTGAAGGAACACGGGTGGGTTTTAGTCAGTAAAAGTCTGACACGCCCTGAGCTTCGCCCAGAGCGGGAAAAGAGATATGATGATTTCCCAAACTAAAAAAAAAAAGATTGTCTGCTTTCTTTTATTGAAAACTTGAACAAAAAATAAAAAATCCATCCAGCCGTTATGATGCTTCGAGGTTATAAAGAATCCCACATACAAAAATATATAGAAACGCATGAAAAGCATAACCCTGTCTTTCTGTCGTGCAGTCGGATATTAAATGATCACAAACGCAAAAAAAGAAAAAAAACGTCACGAATATTTAAGTATACGTAGACAGTAGGTATACACTCATCATAACCAAATGTCCTTTCTTTGGTACTGTTCGTCAAATCGTTGAGCTCCTTAAAATTGGAGTTGAGCTGCACGATTATTGACAAATGCTTGCACTGACTGGACAGGTCCACTCAATCTGTGTGGTTCTTTCCTCAAAAGTCTATTTCAGACACCAATCTACATGGTCTTCACATGATCTGACCAAGATTATGTCTGGACTTTAAAAGAGACTGTGAACTCTGAGTTTGTTTCGGCCTTTCTTCTCAGAGTAGTCAGATAGGAAACGCCGACCTCATCTAGTTTTAAAAATGTGATTGACGTGTAAAAGTGTTTGTACAAACCTACTTACAGAAATAAAAATCATTTACCATTTATCATTCATTTATCATATTAGAAAGCAAGTAGGAAGGTTCAACTTAAAAACCTAGTGTCCCAAACAAACAATTACTCATTCCAAGTTTATTTTAATTAAAAAGCACTCGCGAATATGTCACAGAACATCCACGTCGCTATAAATTGTCTCTGGCTAATCCATATTAATGATTTTTAAAACCTTCCACATTATCATAAAACGGAGACTAACGTATGAAACATATTTTTCATTAACATTTAGAATTGAAAAAAGGAGAAAAAAAATCTTCAGGCCCACGACTTTCGACAATGTTAACACCACTATCGACCGTTTTATTCCGAAAATAGTCGAGTGATGCCAAAACTAATTTTGTAAAATCGATAACATAAATAAACTCTGTACAGGTTTATTAATCTTTAAATCAAATCCATTTGAAAACGCATCGGACCATTGTCATCATGAATGAAGTCGACTTGTTTTTTACATTCACAAAATTGGCCTATATTTTAAACAACACGTGCAGGTCGTGTCTATGCATATTTATGAATTCAAAACGACACAAATTAATTAGGTACTTACATATTATATTTGAATGTATCGTTACCACACTAATTTATTCACATTGAAAATAATGTCTTGACAATAACCCTTTAGTTCCAAAGGCTCTATACAGAAAATTAATTCGCTATAACAGTATAGCTGTCTCGCTTTGTTAAAAGCAAAATGACAGTGACAGCAATGATTTATTGAGCATTTAAACATGTCAATTTCTTTGAATAAAAGCCACAAGACATGTCTTTGCGCATGTATCAATAAAACAGCTTTTTACACTGCAATTCAATAACAATATGAAGATGTACTTTTTAAAATAAATAATATGACATGTTAAGAAAACCACTTTAAATTCACCTAGCCACGATAAATCAACTAGTATTAATTAAATTCAACTTTTTTTGTCAACGCTACAAAGGGCTAAGAGTTGGCCGTACATCATTATGATGCATAACGTCTACGGCTTTCATACATTATTAATTACAAAAAGGGTGAGAGAGACAACAGATTATAACACCTGCATGTAAGAAAGGGATGGGAGCAGTAGGGATGACCAAGTTGCTGCTGTAGGCCAAGTTTGGCCAAGTTTCGGACACTGGTAGGGTTGTGATAGTGACAAAATGTCTAAAACTAAAACTCCTAACATGTGGGTACTTGAGTTCCGGATTGTTAAGATACAGGGTAGTTTTATGTTTATTTGATGGAGTTTGTCCCTCGCAACATTAATTTGGCTAGGATCTTCCGCATTCGTGTTTGGTTTATGTTTACTAACAAACAGGGCTCTTCTCTATTAGACCGGACTATATATGTTTTTTTTTTTTGTGTTAGTAATAACTAAAGTTCTTAGTAATGGATTACAATCTAGCCTAATAGACTCGTTTAACTTAATATTTTATGAGATAGATTATGTAATAACTAAGAATTGTGTCAGTTTGCACTTTTACACAATTTCTTAGCACTTTCTGTCTGTCTGATAATTTATAATGAATGAAGAGACCAGAAAAAATACCTATACTATGTAGTCAAAAAAGAATGGCCATTGTCATAATTGTCCAGCTAACTTCAGTATTTTTTTTAAATAATTTCCATTGTTTTTATAAGATAACTTGCATTCCCCAAAGGGTTAGGCAGAGGTGTACCTCACTTCACCGATAATGTTTAAGTCCCATGTCATAGGGCCTATTGCCATCAACCGAGCACAAATCCAGTTTCGGGGCTGCCGAAAACCCAATAACATTTTGCCCGAACCGGGAATTGAACCCAGTACCTCATGCTCAGCCATAGCGCTTGCGAGCTTGTGACCACTAAGACCAACGAGGTATTTTTTCAGTCGGCTATTCTTATTTATTATTATTTAGCCTGCTAAAAATCGACTAAACTAAATACCAAAAATGTCACAACACTAGCATGACGTCAAAAGAAAACGTGTACGTTAATGAAGGCTGGTAAGCAATAAATAAAGAATTTTCCGCCATCTTGAATTTTCTGTTATTAATAGAAACTGTTATGAGATAGTTATTCGGGTAATTCTTTCGGTAATATTTATTGGTCGTTTGTTTTAGTTTGGTCCAATATGGCGGCGTTCACGTGAATTTATTTATTTATTAACGACTGAAATAAACGGTTCTTACGTTTAGTGCTGTAGTAATTATTTCGTTGTTTCCGAGTCGGTTTTAGTGCAAACGTGTTTCGTGCTAATTAAATAATGCGGTGTTATTTCGTTTAGCTCAGTTTTACGTCATGGAGATAAATTATTTTGTTAATAAGCATATAAACTTCTGCTGCTAAATTGCGTATTGCTGATGTTTATAATTCTGTAAATACGAATTTGATATGGTCGCGCATCATATTTAATCAACATACATCCTGATACTGACCTGCAAATTAGAAAAAAGTTAAAGAAAATGAATTTCGCGGCCCACCCTGATGCTTTCATTACATCTCATATTTCTATGTTACTGTTAAATTTTTGTATGCACGTGTTTCTGTGACAAATAAACCTATTTTTCTTTCTTTCTTAACGCGGTTTGCGGTAGACATCGTCACGTAACGAAAACGCGTTACGCCTGAAAAAGCCAGTTCCAATTTCAAGTTTCAAGTGACAAAAGTTTTTTATTTAATTATTTATTTACTCTCAAACGTTGTAATTTATTTCATTGTGCGAGTTGTTTATTAGATAACATACAAAGAAAGGAGCTTCTTTGCGACCGAGTGTCCCACGACACTTTTTATTTTACGCGATAGATTATGTTATAATTCATTCTTGGTTATAACTTATAACCAAGAATGAATTTGCGTTTTTATACAATTCTATAGCACTTTCTCTCTTGACCTACCATATTTTCGGCTGCGTACTGTACCTACATAAGTAAGGGATGTATTATAAATTCATGCTAAGATGGCATAACTCGTTATGCCGGCTAGTTCACAAACGCCATACTTCAATTAGTTTGAAACTGTGTTCGACATAGAACTCTGTAGTACTAGATGTCGCATGATTTCAATCAACTCAGCCTATAGCAGTCCACTGCTGAACTTGAGCCTCTCCCAAGCTGTGTGGCAACACCCTGTCCTTCGCCTTCCGCATCCAGTCTGCAAGCATGATTTAATGGAACAGAGGGACGCTGTCTGAAAAGTGAAGACTCAGGAATCAGGAAAGGAGAGTGAGAGTAGGGGAAGATCAAAGAAAGAAACAAAGGTGTGAATACTTAGATGACGGCAGATATTGATAAATGGAAAAAGAGTTGCTGTACTGTTCGTAAATAAATTGGTGATAGGTAAGGGTTAGAGGATGCTGTTGATTGTGTGGTAGTTACCAGTGATCAAATCATAAGATTGGTGGAAAAAGATTTGATTTTGTAAATGAGAAATTGGTGACGATTCTCTTGTACACCGAACTAAACTATCACTAAAATTCCTTACTTTTGGCTATGAGAATCTTGGGAGCTATTTCTGCCAAATAAATTGTCTAAATTTAAAAATTATTTTGACACAATTAAAATCGAATTTGAGAATCGCGCCTCCACTTGGTACTTGTATTCCCGGTTTTTTTTTTAGAGCCAGGGGCGCACAGTTACCGCAACCTCGACGTGTTTTTTTAATGGATTTTTTCAATTTACGTATGGAAAATAAAGCAAAAAAAAAAATACCAACATGTTGAGTAATAAGGGTTTACGGCTTTTATAAAGGGGGTCGAAATTTTCACTATTTTTGCGATAGGATACCATTTTCGAGATATAAGCAAAAGAAAATAAAAAAAAGATACAGTACTGTTTTGCAACTAAAGAAAGAAAGAAAAATTGTTTATTCAACTGAAGTCGAGGCTTTGTTGGTTTGAATTTTAGTTCATGACATCTAATTTTATCCCACACATAATTAATCGCGATTAAAAATAGTCAAATTTAGTTAGAGGATTTTAGTTATAGGACAAAATTTTAGGATAAACCGTCAAATTCAGAATAGCATTTTCACTAAATTAATAACTCAGTGCCATCTTAGTGCTGTCAAACTAAAATATAGTTGTGTCTTTATAGTATTTCAGGATGGGAAATCGTCGCTTGACAGGAATAAACTAAATTTTAGTGATTTTTAGTCTAGTTTAGAGAGTTTCGTGACAAGAAAATCGGCACCAATCTATCACTATAAGCAAGCTACGGGATCCAGCATAACTGCTGTTACTGCTACAAATATGTTGTAACATTTTACCTCTTCCGCTGACCAAATCATATCCAGCCTCCCAATAAAAACCAACCTCATCCAGTACTCTCTATTTCATTAATATATCTATGAATTGTGTATTTTGATGTTTTAGCTTTTGGCCAAATTGAGGCAGCCATCGGCTTAACTCGAATCCTACAGCCGGGAGGAACGAGCAGTATATCTGGCCTGTATTATGATTGAAGTTTATTATGAATGTTTATTTATCTTATATAATACTGCTTTTGTTTTGCAGGGGGCTCGCGGAGAGAATAAATCTTCTCTGTGGGCCTGAAAAAGTGACTATCGCTTTCAAAGCGTTTCGTATTTTTACAACGATTTTCATTCTACACTGACATAAGTTTTTCGGTAGCTTATGACAGTCCCGAGTCGGTGTAGAGCAGTGTTGGCCCAGTGGTAATGGCCGCGAATTACGAGTTGTACGTCGTAGGTTCGAACCCCGTCAGAAGCTTAACTTTGTGTAAATTATTTCATCGCCACTGCTCTCAAAAACGGTGAAGGAAAACATCGTGAGGAAACCGGCATGTCCTAGAAGCAAAAAAAACCGGCCAAGTGTATGTCGAACCATGCACAATGAAGAGTTCCGTAGTTGGGATGAATTTATCCAACAAACTTAACATTGTAGTTGAAAAACTGGTTCTCCGATACAGAATGTATGGGAGAACATGTTTTTGTAACTGCAAATTAAAGTTGGTTGATTATTACTCGGTAACTGGTGGAGACTTCGTAGCGGTGATAGTTTTCCTTTTAATTTCGTTATATATACTACTGCCGTGAATTTTTTCACATTTCCAAACCCAACCATTTAGCTGGCAGGGGGGGGGGAAACTTGACTCTAGCAAAAATGGTTTTCAAAAACTCCCACTATTTTTAAACGACCTTTCCAACGATACCCCACACCATGGGATTGACGAGAAAAAAAAAACAATTCCCAATTTAAATGTAGGGGAGGTACCCTAAAAAAATATATTTTTATTTTACCACTTTGTCGGCGTCGTTTATATGTATATCCATACCAAATTACAGCTTTCTAGTACCAACAGTCTTTGAGCTAAGCCGCGGACAGACGGACGGACAGACGGACAGACAGACGGACATGGCGAAACTATAAGGGTTCCTTGTTGACTACGGAACCGTAAAAAGTATAAGGGTTCCTTGTTGACTACGGAACCCTAAAAAGACATGTGACATCTACCAACCCGCACTGAGCCCGCGTGGTGGATTACGGCACACTCCCTCTCACTGAGAGGAGGCCTGTGTCCCAGCAGTGGGAAGTTTATGGGCTGATTATGTATGTCAGTCCCATTCACTTTTGACTTTTCCATCATCGTTAGCGCTGATAGAATGAAAAAGAAAGGATCTCGTGGCTAAAGTAATAACAGCTACACGGGTCGATCCATCAGGTTAAGCTACGCTTGCCGGGGTTGGTCCATGGATGGGTGACCATCTTTACATGCCGAGACTCCTCCGTGCCTCGGAACGCACTTTAAGCCGTTGCTCCCGGCTGTCATTCGTGACTAATTGACAGTCGTTACGGATCGTCAGAAGCCCGAAAGTCTGATAACCAGTCTTACCAAGGGGTATCCTATTACCCAGTTACTGGGTTATGGAGGTCAAATAGGCAGTCGCTAAATGTAAAATACTGGTATTCAGCTGCATCCGGTTAGACTGGAAGCCGACCCCATCGTAGTTGGGAAAAGGTTAGGCAAATGATGTTAGCGCTGATAGAATGTAACTTTGTCTAGGCCCTCTGGTCGTTTTTGATTTTTTGGATGGGGGCTCATGTTATTGCATCTTGCTTTACACAATAATGACGTTATCGGTTTTCCAACAAATCGTAAAACAGTCGCTTAGTAGCTTAGCGTATTATATTTTTGTAAAACAGTCGTTTACTGTTCATATTTGAGAATCCTACTCGTAACTAATATTATAAATGCGAAAGTAAGTTTGTTTGTTTGTTACGCTGTCACGCTAAAACGGCTGAACGGATTTAGATGAAATTTAGCACATGGGTAAACCATGTCCTAAAACATAGGACACAGGACATAGGATACTTTTTATCTCGATATTACTACGGGATCGAGACTTATGCGGATGAAACTGCGGGGCGCAGCTAGTTTTAAAATATTTCTACTTACCTAAGCAAGAGTAAAATTTTCTAATTAGTTATATTTCTAATTAACTCCCTAGACAACCTAAATATCCACACTTTGAAGACCTCCACCAAACCATTCAGAACCAGTGACTCCAAATTTTTAGGCCAACACGATCAAAGACCTTATTTACTCTAAGCAAGAATTTGCGCAAAAAAACGCCAAAAATAACTCGGAAGGGTATGTCCGGGACATTTTACACGCGACCTGTTCTAACCCTTCTGTAGTGCCGGTTCGATGTCCGGGCGAAATAGAGCGGGAAATTCCTGCCCCACCTCCCCCACCCATAGACAATTGTGTTATACCATGCGTGCCTTAAAGGGTAGCTCACCATTTTTATGCAAATGATTATTAGCTAGAGAATGCTGGGTTTATTATTGAATTACTCGTACATAGGAAAAGGTATGGCTTTATCTTCTATTTTTGCTATTTAATAATTATATAACAACAATTTACTTCATGTGTTTTTTTTAATAGTAAAAAAAAGTGAGCCAAGTTCCAATCAATCTCATAGTATTAAGATTTTAATTTTGTTATTTTGTAGTTACTAGGTTCCTCCACGACACTAGTATATGACCTTACGCTTCCATGTGGTTCATTGCCAATAGTGCAACACATGAGGTAGAACGCTATCGATTTAACCAAAACGTAGTTTGTATTTCAACTTAATTGTATTATATTCTGATTATTTCTGATGCTGTGCGTGCCTAGGAAATAATAAAAACTAGCCGTAAGTACTTAAAAATTATAAACAAAAATGGTCCATCCATATAATAATATCTTCGTCATCTACAAACAATATTTTCGTCACTCTTCGTCACCATATTAAAATACAGTAACCATGTCTTCGAACGTGACAATAATTCATCTTATTTATCTATTGTTTTTCAATGACTACAGATAAAATATATTGTTTTGTCTCCTACACGTTTCCGTACTACGATGATAGATTAGATTGGTTTATAAGATCATTGACCATACGATTATTCAAATCGTAACACTTTTAGATGTATCTATCCATCATAATTAACTGCATACATTATTATTTTGAATTTTAACGGTTTTGATGGCTAAGTGCTTCCGTATTTCGTGTTTAAGATCCTGGGCCATTTTGATCAGGACATATTTTTGTACCTTTAAATGTTAAACCTGTTAATTTTAACATTTTGACAGTGGCTATTATGAACACCCATCATTCTTGTGCCCTTTTTAATCAGCCGTCATATGTGTCAATTCCTTCCTTGATAGATCGACGGACCAAACAATTAATTTAAAAAAAGAACTGTCTCTTCTCTTAGAGGGGATGATTATAACATTCAAACATAACATATCATTTTATCGATTCTAAAAAAAAAAAAAGCAAAACTTGAAAATACAGAGCCTATAAAAAAAACAGAGCCTATCAAAAACGTATAACCAGCAATGGACTTAAAGACTGACACTCTCCTTTGATTATGACAATGACCACTTGTTTCCTTCTATTTTATGCCATCTTTTAAAAGTCAAATGACTTACTATAAGTACCTTTCACAGAGACGTAAGTATACCCAGCAGTGGACAAGAAAAAATCATTAATTATGTAACACAAATCACACATCGTATTGCCAATATTTTCAAAACAACATAACATTGGCATGACATACTATGTCCCAACCTCAAAGCCTAGTAAACTAAACAACGACCAGTTCTCTCATCTCAGCATGGTTTTAACCGTCACACCATAGATCATATGCCGTAAACCTTGGGAGTTTAACCAAGAGTGATAGCAAGAGCACCGCGGTAACCGCACTGATTTACTACTGTTAAACCGGCTTGTGTAGTTCCAGTATACTGGCGGTAGGTGGCGCTAGCTTGCTGGTGGATTAGTTCGATGGACTTAGTGCGGGTTGTTGATACCACAAACATAAAACCTTTACAATTAATTATACAAAAATACTACCAATTTACTCAGTTTTTATTTTGTTTTGTTTATTTTGGAATGTGTTTTTTGTTCGAACTTCGCGGTGCGCACTACCGTGTTTCCAAGGTTTACCTTGAAAGCTTTGTTCAAAAATAATTTACTAAATCTTTGTTATTTTTGAGGAATTTTTGGTTCATTGCTGAAATAATATTTTATCCTATTTGTCAAGGAAATTAAATAATTATTAACTATGATAAATCATATGAAAACACGTAAAGCAAGGTGACCTTTAAGAGGGATCGAGAGGAGAATAAATTTAGGTAAAAATGCAGTATTTAAATCGACTAACAACTTTTCAAAACGTCAAAGCATTACTTTTTATTCCTATTTTAGCATTACGTATGGTGATTATTTAAATTCCGCCAGCACCAATTTAAAAAAAAAAGCGTTGCATTTTTTTTACAATTTGTAATTTGTAACTATGTGTGTTTGTAAAAGCTTTGACATGTAACATCCTTACGCAGAAGACTTAAAACTTAACACCACATAAATATCATACACATGATACATTTTATTACCAATCCGGACACTAGGTACCCGATATCGCTCGACAAACATATCGACCGTGTGTCAGATATTTAAGCTGAGTTTAACGACCCTTTAAGCTTTGTCATGGATACTTGTAAAGTCAACACCAGATATAAGATATATTAGTGTAGCGAGTAAGTCGAGTATACTTAAAGAGTTCATAGAAGGGAATTTGATGAGTATTGTTCTATTGAAATGGGTTTTGCTGGTGTAAGAATTTAATTGCAGTTATAATGAATGATTTTAATTAAAATCCTTTTAAGTTCTGTTGTATAGACTAAATTAAATGTTTTTAAATTACTAGCATTTGCCTGCGGCTTCCCTCGCATGTAAAAGTTAGTTTTGTATTCCTCAGAAACAATACTTGTTTTCTAGATGAAAGGTACCCACCTTTCATCTAGAAAAAAAATGCCTTTTTCTGTACCCCTTGGCAACATGTATGCAAAATTTCATGATGATCGGTTGGGTAGTTAAGATAACAAACTCACTTTCGCATTCATAATAAAATATTAGTTAAGTTATGATTTGCAATGCTAAAAAGACGTATTAAAGGCCATTGTTGCATCGCGTGCATTCGTGCACGTGCTAAATAATTAATGGAATTGCAAAAAAAAAAACTAGATGGATTTTACCAACCACAAGTAAACAAAAAAAACCTCTACTGCATATCTCGAATAAAATTAATAATAAACAAATATTAACATATGTTTTTATAATTTTTATTTTTTTGTTTTTTGTCTTTAAAAATTTCTAAACAAATAAATGCCCAAATATTTAAAATGACACACTATTCCATTGAAAAATATCAACAGAAAAATCAAAATAATATATTTTCTTCCAAATATGACATTTGTTTGTCCGACTGTACAATATTGGAAATAGCTACATTGTTGTTCCTCCATTGTATGTTAACGCCGCCGTTCGGCGACGGATAAGCAGAGATATCGATCCCCAGCATTGTTAGGTGGTGTTTAGTTGATAATGTTACCACGGTAAGTGGAATTACTTATAATAAATTAGTTTAGTTTGACTCAGCGAAACTCTCCGTTTCGCTGAGTTTAGATTAATTGCACTTTACTCAGGGTAAACCGGAATTGTTCATCACCAGCATAATGAAGGGAAGTTCACTGCTAGGCAATTGCACACTTTTGAACCTATTATTCATTGAGACACTAAAGCCGGCGCCAGATAAAGCAACAATATTTGAACACAAACATGTGAGGCACGGGTGTTTGAGTATTTGATTAAAGTTTGATCACTTATTTCAACTTTGTCATTTGGTGTCGGTCTTTCGAGCGCACATCAAAGCCGGCGCCAGATATAATAGCAACAATATTTGAACACTTGTTTGAACATTGAAGCACGGATGTCATAATATCATGGATTTTAGTGTTTATTGTGGAATAGACATTAGATGAACACTTTCTATCAATATAAAAATGAAATAAGTTGGTTTTCTGCGTGATTTAGGTCTAAAACATAACATTACGCCTTGTTTCCCTGAAGGGTTTGGGCAGAGGTGTATCTACCCATAGATTACACCCACATTTTACTTGTTATGTTTAAGTCCCATGTATCTACTTAGGTATCCTTACAAACTATAAAACAAAGTCCTCCGCCGCGTCTGTCTGTCGTCCTGTACGCGATAAATTCAAAAACTACTGCACGGATTTTCATGCGGTTTTCACCAATGGATAGAGTGGTTCTCGAGTAAGGTTTTAGTATATAATAACCGACATCAACGCCAGCATAGTCGCAGGCATCAGCAAGTATATATATAAATAATAGTGATACTGAGAATATATTTTATAAGGTTGGCGAACTGTTGGCGAATCATGAAAATCTGTAATTTCAGTCACTCCAAAACCGTGCAACTTTTATACTTGAGCAGGTACCAGGTATATCAGAAACATTCTACACCATTCTCCTCACAATCATACCTTCACGAAAATAGTTTTTCTCACAATCCCTCCTCCCCATTTAATTCCCGACCTTCGGTCCCTTTGTGCGGTCCTCCCATAAATCCGTCCTGCCATCGCCATTCCGAGTCATTGTTAGAAACTTTCCTTTCTGAAATCAGGATCTGATAAACGCAAGGTAATGAATAGTACCTATTGTTAGATAATTAATTTCTTCATTTACGTCCTTTACACCTTCACGCGAACTTGGCTAAGTTGGAATGGCACCATTATGTGTAATTACTGAAATTAATTGTCTTATCTATTCAGTTTTTGGAGGTGACGCCTTCAGTCTTAGTTTTGGGTATTGTTTGAGAATGTGATGATATTCTAAGTTTTAGTTGAATGGGTAAGACTCCAATCATAATTTTCAGGGACTATTTCAAATGGCGCACCACATTATTGTCAACCACTGCGACTCCTGTGAGCCAAAATCTATAAAGGCGACAAGAAAAGGGCCAAGACAGTAAAACATCCCAAGGAAATGATTTAACTTATAGGTACTGCTACGTTGGGCTAGTGACTGCTGAGCATGAGGTCCTGGGTTCGATTCCCGGGTCGGCCAAAGAGTTATTGGGTTTTTCCATCTGGAATTTCTCAGTAGCAGCCTAAAGTCTGGATTCCTGTCCGGTTGATGGCAATAAGCTCGCCCGCCATTGCATGGGACTCAAACAAAATTGGCGAAATGTGGGTGTACTATAGTTACACCTCTGCCTAACCCTTCGGGAAATACAGGCGTGATGTTATGTGTATCTATTTTAGACACTACAATGAAATAAATTAGAAGAGAATATTGAAGAAGCAGAAATGGTAGCACAAAAGGGCCACAAGTGCTTTAGGTGCCTAATAACCAGGTTTGATTCTGAAGAAAGTATCCGTGATTTCCCAATACAAAAGCTACCCATGAAAATCTTATAACTGGTTGTTCCCAAACCTAGTAAACAATAACTCTTGTACCGCAAAAGCGCTTTTTCCGCTTTCCAAATTCAGTTCCTGTTGACTTGTTATGTGCCCAATGGAAACACAATAACTTGGTGTCAGAACTTGCTTTCTGGGCGTTTGCCAATATGGTTTTACTAATACAGATGCACACAGTTTATAAGGCTGGAAACAGAAACTATGAAGGAACACTGTGTTAGAAAACTTATTCTTTTGTCGTGTGTATAGGTTAGGTCTGCCGAATGATTCTGTATAAATCACACCGTGAAAACTTAGGTGAAGTGAGCTATCAATAGTGTGTATCCCAAGCATCAGAGAGCATGACAGCTCAGTTCACCTAAGTTTTCACGGTGAATTTTTTACAGAATCGACCGGCTGTTGTCAGAGATTTTATGCCACTCATGGCAGGACTTTAGACTTCACATGCCGTCGAGAAATATCTCTCAGGCATGTCCGTTTCCTCACGATGTTTTCCTTCATCGTTTTTTAAGCATGTGATTATTATACAATACGCAAAGGCATCCAAAAAGTCAGAGATGGGTGTTTTGGGTTCGAACTCGGGACTATGACTTGGCAGTCTGACGGTCACACCACTAGGCTATCACTGCTATAAGAACGTACAATACGACAGTAGAAGAAAGACGGTGGTTTTTCATCATGATATCCACACTAACTCAAGACAGAAAGGAAATAGGGAGGTCATTGTCCTGCAGTGAGAAAAGACAGATTAAAAAAAATAATAACAATGGCGCAGCCGAAACTGGACCTCGCAAAGAATTCATGGCTTATTATTACTACACTTGGAAGAAGCAGGCAGGTGCCACTTCATATCCGTGTTTTTAAGTTTATATCATATCTTAAAAGAGGCGACAAAGTAGTCTTTGCTAGAAGGCTACATTAAAGCCATTCATCGTTTCGTGGGTTCTTTTTTTTTCACCTTTATTAGCTGAGATATCAAAGACATTTTCCTACTTAGTGTTGGTGCGATTCAACCATAAACAATCAACCCTTTGATGATTTCAAGAAACAAAAGGAACTCAGTTGTTTTGGGCGCCCGTAATTTATTTCACGAGAATCTCTGAAAGAGGGCTGAGAATAATCGGGAGAATCTAATCATTAGAATACATACTACTATAATTATATTAGGTCTTGCTGTGAACCTTTGTTTTTTGAGCTAGATAATCGTGTGGATGACCTGTCATCATCATCTGCCTAGCCTTTACCCAACTATGATGAGGTCGGCTTTCGACTGTCTATTTGACTTCCACAACCCAATAACTGGGTAATACGATACCCCTCGGCAAGACTGGTTGTCCGACTTTCGGGCTTCCGGGTCGTCACACGTAACGACTGTCAAAGATCCACGAATGACAGCCGGAACCAACGGCTTAACGTGCTTTTGAGAGCCACGGATCAGTCTCGGTATGTAAAGATTGTCACCTATTCACGGATTGACCCGGGCAAGCGTAGCTTAACCTGATAATCGATCCGTGCGGCTGTTATTACTTAGCCACGAGCTCCTGTACTTAGTCTTGTATGTGTTTGCTTTTAAATCTTGTAAGAAGCAACACTATCTTTCTTTTGTATAGCTTGTTGTGATCGTCCACAAAAGATCACTTACTTGAAATCGTCAACATGTTTGGGTATTATCTTTTAGAATCGTTATAGGATACTTCGTCGAATATACTTTGAACATTCATTAGCCTTGACATCTGATTGTCCTTCTCTTTCTTTATTACCCGACTATGACGAAGCAAAAAGGAGGGTTATGATTTTTACCGGTATATTTATATTCTATGCCACTTAAACAGTCTTAACCCCAACAAAAATAAACGATTCAAACCAAAGCTTTTGAGCCGTAAAATATTTTGACAAATATTGAGTAGAAACTTCTTACAATCAATCAACGGTCCCCTTCGTAAGGAACCCTAAATGAGGTCGTTCACCCTTAGACTTGTTGGTTCCGCAGATTTAGGATTAATTACCGGTGGATGCAATTCGTTACGTCATTTGGTCACCCCCACTGGTAATGTCTAGGGATATGGTAGGGAATTAAAAGTATCGATACTGGTTTTAGTTAGGTGGAATAGGTTACTAAATATATCTTCGTCTATTATATCGATACTACACTAATTTATTAGTGGTAAGTATAGTAACAAAAGTATCGATACCTACCTTTTTAATATGTACTTAGTAATTTATGTATTTTGGCCGAGGATCGTGCTCTAACCTTTATAGCTTTCCCTCTAAAACTTAGCAATTTTTCGGGATAAAAAGTATTTTATGTCCTACTCCAGGTCGAGTAGAAACTCAGAGCTCTATTTCGTCGAAATCGGTTTAGCAGTTAAGTCAATAAGCAGCAAACAACCTGATCTACTTTTCTATTTTCTCTTACTCAAGAAAGAACAGCTATTCTGGACGCCGTTACTTAACAGAATCATGATTAGTATCGAGAGATAAAACCGATATTCGAATTTCGATTGAAAAGTATTGACTACAGAGTTAGACGATTTTATCGTAACCGAAGTATCGACTATTCAAATCCCTAGTAATTACTGGTTGTCGTAAAACAATTGATTGATCGCGTGCGCTGATTTTGGGACAAGTCTGTAATTATGTATGGGGGTGTAGATGTGTTTTGATGATCTAAGGGGATAATGATGTTGTTCAGTATTGTGTTTTGTGGAGAATCGGTTTTCATACGATTTATTTATAAGACATTTACTAAATAACTGACAGTTCTGACTTCACCAATGGTAGATAGATTTCATTGATATCATAGTTGCTGAAATGCTGATACGAAAACTTCTACTGAAGATAAACCTTATTTGTTTTGTCTTGCGTTTTGTATGCGACTCTGTGCGTATCAAATCTAGAATTGTCAGTTTTGTGTCATTCGTGAATTTACGGTTTATTGGCGTAACACAACTTCAATGCCTTTATAATGACAATTCGACAACATTCATTGCGTTATTTACGTTGTCAAGCAGACGAATCGTTGCAATATTACATTTTTATATTCTTATAGATTTATTTCCCTATTTTATGGTCTTACATTTCCCGTGTAAAACAAGAAAGATTTTTAATCTTCTCGTACCATCCCTTCAGTGATTTATCTCGGGGGAAGTTGCCGACTACTCCCGACGATTCCCGACTATTTCCGAAAACACGCGAGTGTCCAGGTGTGAAAGATTTACGGTCTATACCTATTACAAGTATGTATTATGTACCGGTCAATTAGAGGCTCTAAGGACCGGTAATTTTTACGGAAAGGTTTACGGTTGCGGTTAACGGTTAGTGGCGTAATTATCGGTTTTTTGTTAGAGTAGGTTGAATATTTTGCGCGATTTTGTTGGATACTGTTGAAGATGTAAAGAAGTTATTTATTTATATTACCAAGTAAAATTGTATGTTGAGTTTTAAGCGGTTGCTTCTGGGCTAAAATTAGACTTTCTTTATCCTAGCTAGTTACTACTAAAACGAAGTAATACATTCACCAAATATTAAAATCCATACATAAATTATATACACAACAATCGAATTCAAACCCAAATAGGCCACTCAGAACCTTAAAAACTCAGCATAAAATTAATCAACTTTAAACCCCATCTAAAACAACATGTCACGGCCAGATGTCGCCACCTACCCTGCGCAAAATATAACGCAAATATCACTTTTAACCGGACGGTTTTTAACCGAAGTCCGGTTTTTAAGTGGCACACCACTAGTTACGGTCCGGAATGCAATTACCACAAGTGACTCTTGAAAGTGACGGCCGGACGACAATTGTTTATTACGATATAGTGCGATAATAATATTTTTATAAGAATGAGTTTTTTATTGATACATAGGGGTACGTTTTGTCCGTTTTAAATGTGTTTAGCGATTTATGGCAAAGGCACAGCATAAATGAGTAAGTAACAGTATCATAATTATCTTCAAAGAAAACGGCTGAAACGACGGGCTTTGAAATCTCAGTACCGCTGAGCATGAAGTCCTGGGTTCGATTTCCAGGTCGAGTAAAGTGATATTAGGTTTTACTAGCGGGAATTTCCCAGTAGCAGCCCGAAGTCTGGATTTGTGCCCAGTTGATGGCAATAGCTCCCATTACATGGGACTTAAACATAACTGGCGAAATATGGGTGTACTATGTAGGTTTACCTCTGCCTAACCCTTCGAGAAAACAAGCATGTTGTTATGTTAAGTTAAAATCAATTAACCAACAACTCTATTTACCAGTTTACAATAGTTACCAGAAAATATCAATTAAAACCGATTTGATTTAGTTTCGCATTAATGAACACTAATTTAATCGTACTGATTCAGTTGTGAGCGATGCACAAAATGTTTGACCTAAATCCCGACAAATGCATTAAATATGGTAAAATTAATCGTGTTTGAGTGGCTTTATGGCATAATTACCATTATGGCATTAACCACGCTCAAATAGATTCTTGTCGAGGTCATACTGAGGATGGGCGACTGGTTTTTTTGTATATAGATACTGCATGAGCATATTGAGGACCAGTCGGACACATTTGTCATAAGAATGCTTATCGTAGTCATTAAGGGGGAAATACGATAGAACCAGTAAAATTCTTCCTAGCGTAGCGTTGGGTCAACCATGTTTGTCGGGCGTTAGAGTGCTTACTGCCTTGCTGGCTTAGGTGGCAACTGTTGCAAGCATCTATCTGCTCTCATCTGGTTTGATCCCGTTGCCCAACCACTAATGTGATATATTTCCATAATACTTACCAGTATCAGCCTGAAATCTGAATTTGCATCTGATTCAATATGACGGTGACATCCACCAACCCGCACTGGGCCCGTGTGGTGGATTACGGCCCACTCCCTCTCACAGAAAGAGGCCTTTGTTCCAGCAGTGGGAACATGGCTGATTATACAATATGACAGCCATAATCAGAATTAGTGACTAAAAACTAAATACTGATTAAGTACATCGGGTGCCTGTATATCTAATTATTTCTTTCATTGTTGCCTTATCCATGTTACCAACCAATATATTTAAAGGAATGTTTCCAGTAAACATGGTGATAGTTTTCCATGGAAAGTGCTAAACAGTTTTATGTCGGGGCGTGAAATAATTACAGAAATGGGACACATACATAGTTTTTTTATGGGAAAAATATGGACGTTTTAAGTATTTGGGATGGTCGCTTTATTATGGGAATATTTTAATATAGTAATACAGTATATTAATAATGTAAGGTTGAATTAGTAAGTGCTGTTTCTCACTGTACTATCATTTTTCAGTTTTATTACTTTATCTTTTTTTTTTATTATAATTTTATACAAAAAAAAAACATCGATAGTTTTATTATTTATTACATAATTATGATAGAGCATCGTTTTTTTTTTCATACGTAACGTAATTTATTAGCAACTTACGTTGATAAAATTAATAACAATAACGTATGAAAAATTACAGATATTTTTGTTGGAAGATCATTTTAAGAGCTTAGTTTAGAGAAAACTTTTCAAAAACCTGTTTTGAAAACAACAGGGTTCTCAGAAATATATTCAACTTCTGGAGGGAGGTGGGCTGGTTGGAAAAACAACCAACGGCCGCCATGGCTCACGCACAAACCACTAACATAGAACATAAAATATGTGAATATGATTTATTTACTAGTAGCATTAAGGAAGTGAAGAAAAGTTTGAACAATTGTTTTTATTGTATGTATAGCCATTTTCGTTTTATATATGTATATCTTTTTCTTCTCTTTATTATTGTCATTTTCGAGCGTGAGGTAATTAATTTGCGTGTCTCTTACGTCGCTGTTTTCGCGTATTTGTTAAAGTTAGTCACTTTAATTGTTAGTGGAAACTTGTAATTGGCCATAGATTACACATTGTACTGGACATTAAATAGTATTAGTTGTAAGTTTTCCTAAAATTAATAAAATAAAATAAATGTTCAAGATTAACATATATTTTTTCCGCCGTCACAGACTGTATAGATTTGCAAAAAAATTGTTTGTGTCATGCCTATTTCTCTATTCTCAGCGCGTTAACTGTACTTTTGTAACTAGGTGTAACGTTATTACTTCTCCCAATTCTTGGGCGAGTAATAAGCGCAAGTAACTAATTCACAGTCAAAGGTGCCGCGCATCAAACACAGCACCATCACACTATCACAGTCAAAAGAAAAGCCTAACATACCTTACACCTGTAACTCACGTAAGTCGGTGTAAGGTAGTTACTTCACCCAGTTCTCGGGCGAGTAATTAGCGCAAGTAGCTCGCCCACAATCAAGGCTGCTCGTCGCCGCCTCGTTGCGCTGTGACGCTGACTACTCGACTCAGGCGCAAGGAAAAGGATACAGCGATTTTTGCGTTTTACAAACGCTTATTTTAAAATACGTGTGATATTTCTGCTATAATGGGGCGGTATCTATCAAAGCGGAGGAGAGGAGATGTATCATGAAAATTCATAGGTTTATTTGTTATTGGAGTTAAGTGAAGATTTGTGATAATAACGCCTACGTATTGGTTTTTCAAGAATATTTATCTTCTCTTACCCTACAGCGATTCGGGCTACTGCCGTGAGGATAGGCAGTTGATTGACAGCCTTATAGAATAAAAACCTTGGCCAATAAAAGCGGTTTTCGCGAATTATAAAGCCGATAAAACATAAATGTTTAACCACAAAAACTCGACACTTGTTCAATGCGTGTTTAATGTCAGTTTTATGTCAAACTCCTTATAGAAATGTCATGTTTAGAAGGTGTTTAGGCTAAACAGCTGATAAACAGAGTTTTTTAGTAATAAGGCTAATTATTAACCTCTGTTTAACTATTTAACTTAAGCAACGTTTATAAATAAGGGAGTTAATGCCTGACAACATTTTTTTTTGTCTTTCAGGTATTAAATATTGGACACATAGTTTTTCGTTTTTACGTAATCAAAAGATTAGGGCAGTGATTGAGTTAAAATCCCAATGTGGCATGGCGCCTTACAAATTTTATACTGAATTGTTACGTAGTAAAGCTCACCTCCTCAACTATAATACGTTTTATCTGATTCATTGTTTATTAATACGATAAAGCATGAAATACTTGTGTAACATTTTTTTTATCTGACAGACGGACTGTATCGTTTTTTTTTTTACCTGGGCATTATCCCTATTGTAAAAGTGAAGATCCATACAATTACCAAACGCCTGCGCTTGCCACTTAGCCAACACCTTACTACCCCCCGAGCAGACGATACGGAAATATAACAGACCAAATATACTGGATCTGTGACTACACATTCATCTGCCCTCTTCATTATCTTCATCTGTATTGAGGGGTATTAATCTTACGAAGTATTATCGAGCTTTTAAGGCAGAGGCCGATTTGGATCAAAAATAAATATGTTGAGGTCAGGAGTAGGACAAAACCCCGAGAAATTTGACAGTTGAAGTGTCAATATGCACGAATTTAACCCAATAAGTTATTTTTCAGAAATCAGTTTTGTATTAACACTGTTGCTGTCTAATTCAACAGTAGGTAACAAAATCACTGATGGATGTAGAAACCAATCGCGAAGGCATTATTGGGTGACATTGAATTAATGGGCATCCTTTTAAGGGGTTATTGTACCCATCATTATGAACAACTTTCTATAAGAGACAAACAAAGAAATCGCAAAAAAAAATCTGTTGTTCCCTTCATTTATTCGCATAACTCGTCAAAATGTAGGGAAAAGCCGTTTTTTTTTAGAAATTTGATCTACTCTTTTCTTGTAATGCAGAACTCTGGATGAAGAACCGCACAAAGCTTAATCATTATACGTTTTTTAAACCATGTAGGTTACAGGAGCTTTAGTTCATCATCTGCCTAGCCTTTTCCCAACCGTGTTGGGGTCGGCTTCCAGTCTAACAGGATGCAGCTGAATACCAGTATTTTACATGGAGCGACTGCCTATCTGACCTCCACAACCCAGTAACTGGGTAATACGATACCCCTTGGTAAGACTGGTTGTCAGACTTTCGGGCTTCTGACGACCCGTAACGACTGTCAAAGATCCACAAATGACAGCCGGAACCAACGGTTTAACGTGCTTTCCGAGGCACGGAGGAGTCTCGATATGTAAAGAGGGTCACCCATCCACGGACCAACCCCGGCAAGCGTAGCTTAACCTGATGAATCGACCCGTGCGGCTGTTATTACTTAGCCACGAGCTCCTCACAGGAGGTTACAGGAGCTTTAGTTAAAAATATCAAATCAAACTGTTCCTATTCATCGCAACGTGCGTACTCTCACAGCGCTCTACACCACATTCATACTCCAACCCCAACTCCACTGCAGGAGGTGGGAGACCCAAGTTAACTGGTGACTAAAACATCTTTGATTATCGACTCGAATAGGCTTTAGAAAACCGTCTCGTTACTTTGAGCCTATTAATTAACCGTATAGTTGTATGCTTTAGTGATTGCTTGTTATTACTCAAATAACTGCGGTTTTATACGTGAGAAGCATATGTTACTATTAAGTACCTGGGCGACCGGGCTCTGCTCTGGCGAAAATAGAGAATGCTCATTTTAATAGTATAGGATAGTTCATACTAATTCCATGTATAGTACATACTAATTCCATACTGCCTTGATAGTACATACTAATTCCATGTATAGTACATACTATTTCCATGTACTATACATGGAATTCCATGCTGCCATGATAGTACATACTAATTCCATGCTGCCATTTCATTATTTCTAAGGTAGCCATCTCGTTCTACACTTTGGGCGATCGAGCTCTGCTCGGGTGAAAATAGAGAAAACTTTTCCCAGATATGAGACCTAGCTAGATAGATTTTTCGCCCCCGTAAACCCTTCGATTGCAACTTTATTTTTGTGGGGTACAAAGTATATATAAATAATTGTGGCTTGTTGCAAGTGACCACGACACCACATGACGGTTTTACACTGTTTGTCCACCGCACCAGAAACGTCAACGAGAAACAGATGACGCCGAAGTAGCGACAGTACATTTATCGGCTTTACACCTTGTGTTGTGTTTTAGTCACTTTTAGTGTAGTAGAAGCTCCTTAATCCCAATTTATAGGAGGTAAGCCTTATTGCCACCAACCGGACACTAGATTCTAGGTTGGTATTAAGAATTTCCAAAACAAAGACCGGTTTTCGAACATAGGACCTCAAACTGACGCGTGAAATAAACACAAACTTTTCCGTAAAACCGTCTTATAATAGACCTTTTATATCCTCTGAATCTATTGTGCAGCGACCTTTATCAAAATGCCGGCTCCACATATGCCAATCCAAAAATGTCGTGGTATTTGCGAAGAGCCTGTTTTGCCTATTTCTACTAGTATATTCAGGTCAAAGTGATCAAGTATGTGTGTGTTTTACTGCCTGGGTGTAAATCTTTCTTTTATATTTTGTGACGTCGGCAAAATGGTAATCTTTTATGAAAGATTTATATTTTTGTGTCTACGTGTCATTTGATTTGATTGGGTTGACATTTGTGTCGATGCATCAAAAATACCTAATTTAAAAAAAAAACTGTAAAAAGTTTTGTTCGATTTAATTATTTATTTAAACCACAATTATAATACCTTTACAGAATAATCCAAGGTGATGTTATAAGTCACAATATATGTATATACCTATATATTATATATTATTATAGTCCTGTTAAAATATAACGGGTGAAAGGATTTTTCCTATGTTCCTTTATCAGAATATAAAAATATAAAGGAAAAAATAGACCTAGAAGGATTAGGAGCAATATCCAAAACATAGCCCACCTTAGCCCTCATTAAATCAGCAAAAAACCTTTCCAGAAATACACAGTTTTTCCTATAAAATAATAACAAGTTATAAATAAATAGCGCCAGGACACACGACCCAAAAAAATTGTCAGCCGAAAATAATAATGAGCAAACTTTCCCAATTACTATAGTTTGATGATACATCGAGAGAAAAAAAAATGGCAGCAAACTTTCACACGTGAGAACTCATGTTAACACTCGAATTGGAACAGTTGGCAATGTTACACATTTACCCGAATTTATTACTATTACCCGGGTAATATAGTTTGATAAATGGTACATAAGTAGGTGTGAACACGGCTTAATGTTGAAACTTCTTGTTTTGTGATTTATTGGTGCTTAGATAATTAGAGTGGTGTTAAGATAAAAGTACCTACCTTTAATTATTGACGATCTAAGATATGAATAAATAACCTTTATTGCCAGCTTTAAATATTTTCCTAAAGCTACGCAAAATCTAATTAGGCTGTTAGTTATTTAAAATAAAGTTCTAAGGTCATACAAACTTTCAACAAACATTGATAGTACTAAAAAATTCAAGCACATTACACGCGTTACCCTTATAAAATATTCTCACAGTAATTACACCTAATTTAGAGCAGCAATACTCGTCTCAGACTCATATGGCCGAAATTCCCAAATGCACTATAAAACCACTTTTCACAAGGTGTCACCCCTATAAAGAGCTTTCCCGCGTTAGTTAAAAACGAAATTAATTCAAATATGGCCGACGCGTGGGATTTAACCGCCACAATTTGTATTTCGAACACAAATTGAATTTAGAAATAGTGAGAGACACGACAGACTATCTAACTTAATTTTCTGCCCGAATAGATTCGATTGCGTTACTATTATCTGCGCGATAAAGTCGAGGATCGCACAATTTTTCACATTGTTAACAGCAAAAGGATTGCGCAACCGTTTGATTGTTAAGAAAAACACATGGGGTAACGCCGTAAGGGCTTCTAACACAATTAATATCAATTTGTACATTTGAGGGGGCTTGTACAGAATATTTAATTAATACAAAGCAAAGAATGCAATGTTATGAACAAAAGTAAAATCAAAATAAATGGAAAACTTCGGAGACGGCTGCAAAAAGCTTACGTATTAAAAATTAAAAAGAAACGGCGCCTGTCTACACCTCGCTTTTTAGCGATATTTAGCGGAACAAAAGGTTCACAGTGCGAAAACAAAAAAAAATGGAGGACACTAAGACTCGTCGGCGTGACATTCACGAAGAAATAATTAACAAAACATACAGAAATGAACCGAGAAGAAGTGCGCCGACGAAATCTAATTATTTTTCCCGCCATGACAGCAAGATTCCCGCGCTTTTGGCGCGTCCAAAATGGCGACGAAAATGGCGGGCGAATGGATCCCGCGATGTCAACAACGTAGCGACATTATGAAGCAAGGACACGGTTGCCGACAGCCACTAAGCCTTCGAGCCTCTTATTTATATTTAGACGCGGGAAATATAGAGGTTTGCAGGAAATTAATTCCCATTTTTTGCCAAGAATATTGTTTAGTGTCAAGACTTGCCAGAGATATTCATTCGTTTATTACGGATTATGTTAAGCTCTTCATGTATGTGCTTGGAATTATGATTTGGACGTATAAAGCTGGACGGCTTGGTAGCAACTGTAGTGTAACTGTACCTCTTTAGACACTCTGCAGACATAACGAGCAGTAATTTGGAGAGAATATAGTTTTTCTAAGTATGTTTTTTTATTATAAGCAATTAGTGTCTTTGATCATAAATACTAGTGCTTTGGTTGGAGTAATAGGCACCCCGACGGCTCTTGTAAAACATTTCTAAAGCGATGTAATCAACTAAAATCGTTGTACTAATCAACTGTAACGTCCTAACAACCTCAGACGTCCAGTGTGACTCCAGGGAGGTCCTAAAAGAAATTGCTCGCAATTATTAAAACAATAATTCTCTCGTGCTGCATTGAGTCGGCTAAATAAACACGAGACTCCTCCGAAAGTCCTCTGAGAGTCATTCAGCGTCGCAGAATGTATTAATATGTATGAGATCCCGACCGATGGTGTTTATCGCTCCAACTTTGAATCAAGTGTGTTCGGTAATAGAAAAAGTTATTCTTTCAGAGCTTTTGTTTCTGAATTATCTCAGGTGCGAACATGGGAGTTTTTGGGTGTTTCATATTGTGTAATCAGTTTGTGTGAATGTTGGGTGGCTGGTTATTATGATTGTTATACGAATCTTGTATAGGACAAAAAATATATCCGAGCGTTCCCGGATTCATACCTTAACGCAAAAATTTAAATTGGACATACCTTTGCATAACCCTAGATTCTGTACATTGTTTGTGATGCCTTAACAGTGTAAGCATTTAATTTTGTATAGGCCACACAAGTACACAATCTACAACAGATAAAACTGTTGATAAAGCCTTCAAATACATGGAAAGTAATAAATATTCACCATAAACGCTCATCTAAGTAAAATATCCCAGACAATCTATCAAACAAAATGGCTGCCACGATTAGTGCATCGCCATTACTACCAAATGCTCTCAGCGCGGTTGGGTAATGCGCCCTTTTGTTCTTTAATTCGGTGATTTGATACAGCGATGGCGGGAAGTGGTGATTTGCGAACGGTTTAAATAACAGCATTCCTAATGTGATGATGGAAATATCAATGTTTTGTTTGGGTAGCTTTTGATACTGAATCCATACTTACTAATATACTTCCTAATATTATAAATTCTAAAGTAACTGTCTGTCTGTAAGTTACCTTTTCACGCCTAAACCACTGGACGGATTGCAACAAAATTTGGCAAGGAGATAGATGGCATCCTGGGGAAGGACATAGGCTACTTTTTATCGAGATATCACGCGGGCGAAGCTGCGGGCGGAAGCTAGGCTTAGATATTTTCATTTACAACATCTACAAAAGGTGGGTACTTAACCTAACAAAAGAAGTGGTCCAGTCAATAAGTCTTTAGTTAGTTTGATTATGTAGTAGCATAAAAGCATGCTTATTTCGAACAGTGCTACCTAGTAGCACACAATTAGTACGTGTGCGAAAGCGAAAGGAGTATGACCATTTTACACAAGTAAACAAGCATGCTATAAGCATGCTACTCACTAGCAAACAAGCATGCTATAAGCATGCTACTCACTAGCAAACAAGCATGCTATAAGCATGCTACTTACTAGCAAACAAGCATGCTTTGATGGCATGTGTATTTCAGCCTGAACTGTGCATTTACCAATGTTTCTGCTTCCAAAGTTCTACAGGGTGTAAGGAACAGCCCTCTGCAGACTGATGGGATGAATTCAGCATATCATACTAAGACGACCGGTACATGAAATTATTTTAGGAACGTTATGGGAATTCAATAAACCTGATTTGTATTATTACCTCACGCGCAATGTATCGTTACCGCGGCAAAACCCAAAGTATTTAAACATCCATTGCTCTTTTTTTATTTTAGCTGTTTTATTTACATAAATGGAGTGCTGCGTACAGAGAATGTAATATTACATTGAAATAAAGGAAAAGTAACTGAAAAAACGATTTAAAAAATATTAAAACTTTCCTGAGAAAATTTCCGGTGGAATATGATTCAAAATAAGGAGCTGAATGCCACCTGTTAATTTGCGGAGGGCTGTCCCTTACACCCTGTATAGTTTTACCAGTAAAGATACTTGTCTAAATGCCCACAGAATTACTTAAACAGATTGCCTCAGCGGTCTCAACCAAGGGTTGACTATCCTCTTTACTTTATCAACCATTATCAAATCTAAATTAAGCGTATCAGCATTGTCCAACATCAAACCAGGTAGGTACTTCACTACCCGCCGTGTACTTACACAAAGAACAGTAGGTGGTGTTTTAACAAAAGGAGCCATCACAGTTTCCCCTAAATCTATGGTGTGCACTCACCCCCTATAATTAGTAGTGAATATAAATGCATTTGAGTGCTAATGGACGTTTTATGCCACCCCTCTCCACGATCCAATGGCCGGGCTTTCATTAGTACAGTAATAAGTGTTTTAGTCGTTCCAATTGGTAGTTTGTGACTAAATCTTGTTTATAAAGGCTGGGCATCTATTATATAGGGCTTGTTTGTAAAGTGATTGTGTCCGACTTCTGTGGGAAGGGTTGCCAGTTTGATCTCCTGTTCATTTCCCTCTCCTATCATCTCAATGTTAGAAATATTAACACATTTTTGTTCAGTGTCTAGATCACTTAATTTTGAATTTGGAAACTAGTTTGAATATCAGCGTCAGACAGCATCTGTCTGATATTATTGCTAATGAATCAATTTGACGCGGCCGTTTGGCACACAGAATCCAAATTTTTTTTATGTTAGTTTTTAATTTCCTTTTAATGTGTGAACATCTGCTGTAACAAATAAACATTTTTCTTTCTTCTTCTATTTTTCTTCTAGTTTTTTAAATTGGTTTTTATAAGTTTAAATAAGTCTCGTTTTAAGTCTTCAAACTTCTCTTTCGCTTTAATATGGTTTATGTAGTCTCCAGTGAAAGTCATAGGGGCGAATGTAATTCTCTTTACACATGCATAAAAGTATTCGTCAATTTCAACCGCAAAAAAATCAAGCATTCAAACAACAAACTCTCAATATCTTTTCCCACAACGAGAAAAGAAATAAAAACACACACGAATAAATTCAAACATTTGCATGAGTCCAACGAAATACTCGTATTTTTCATACATTTGACTCCGAATTAACTTTTTGACTTTGCCAAAGGCGTTTCTAGCATAATTCATACCAAGTCTTGGGTTCGCTTACATACTAACTTTGCTAATTACAGTTTTGAAATAGAGTCTGAATTATGGTCCTATAAAATTTTATTGGTCCCTTATCTGAGACATAGGTGAGACTTGGTTAATATTGTTATTCTGACTTCCGAAACCAGTGTAGATTGAGATATTGATAGAATTTTGCGTATAAGTGTAAATCTGGGAAGTCTAATGTGTCTAAATGAAGAGGTAGCCTAGCCACCTCTATGGTCTAGTGGTGCCACCTGTCTCAGACCCAGAGGCCCCGGGTTCGATTCCCAGTGGGGGCGAAATTTTCTGCTCAATTTCGTTGGTGGTAGGGCTTGTTCTAAGTCCGCCTGGCTAGCTACCACCATCTTATCTAAGTCTGTCGCCAAGCCAAGAGTTTACCAGTGAAGGTAAAAACAAAAAAAAAAGTTAGTTTATCAGGATGTGGCAGAGTTGGCTTTTTTTTTTTTTAACTTTGCCATTTATTCATATGCATTAAATTGGCTCTATACCTTTTTTAAGGCAGTATGTATAGTAGTAAGTATATTTTAGACTAACTTCTTCCCGCAACTCTTTACGCGTATCCTATGCCAATGTCCAATAGTGTAGCTTTCTATCAGTGAAAGAACTTTTGTAATCGGATCAGTAATTTCATAGATTTCGTCTTACAACCAATAAAAAAATACCTCTTTTAGTTTAGTAGTTTAGATAAATGGTTCCCGCACTGGGCCCGCGTGATTGATTACAGCAGTCCCAGCAGTGGGAACGTTGTGGGCTGCTTATGCTTACGTAGTTAAAATATCTTCTCAGAAAATATAGAATATAGTAGGTACCTAACCCTTTACATCTGTATCCAAGCTCTCACTTCAATTAATATTGTCTGAAAGATTACAGGTGTGGGTGGTGACAAAATGCAAACTTTACGCCTACGAAGCCTATTCAAACGTCCCCTTTTCTTAATCTTACGGCCTACACAGACTTATGAAATGTTGTTACATTTTATACGGTTTTCACTTTCACACTTGGAAAGTTACCTACACTTATGAATTGGTTGTGTGTTCCAATTACAGCTTTAATTGTTTACGTTACTTCAGCAAGCTCCGTAAGTTTATCGATTTTTTTTAAGCCCTAAGTTATTTTTTTTTATGCTCATATTATTTGTATTGCCATCCTTTCATCTAGGTACCTAGGTGTTTCCCAACTATGTTGGGGTCGGCTTCCAGTCTAACCGGATGCTGCTGAATAACAGTATTTTACATGGAGCGACTGCCTATCTGACCTCCACAACCCATTTAATGGGTAACACGATACGCCATCCTAAGATAATGTCCTATATTACTTAAATGTCATACAATCTTTATTTCTATTAAATTTCAGGCATTAGCTTCAGAAGGAATTCTATATTTATAGTACCAATATATTTATTCACTATTTCTAACATTAACCTACCTTTGACATTTGCCTCTTCCATTAAAAACATATACCTCTTACATAATATCGCTTCTTTATATAATAAAATATACATTGCTGTTTAACTACTTACTTATACACAGGGTGTTAGGTTAAACGAAGTAAATACTTTAAGGGAGTGAGCAATCATGAAAATAAAAATAAACTTTGAAATATAAAATATAAAAATAAAAAAAAACCCCAGGTTTTGTCGAGTTATACGAACTTGTATGGATGGAGCAGTAATTTTTTCGGGATTTCAGAATTGGCCCCTTGAAAGTTAATAATTTTCATGAGTACTTACTACAATTCCTTAAAGTACCTAATGTTCCTCGTAGTTAACCTAACATCCATACTAATCCATACTAATATCATAAATTCGAAAGTAACTATGTCTGTCTGTCTGTATGTTATCTTTTCACGCCTAAACCACTGAACGGATTTTGGCAAGAAGATAGATGGCACCCTGGGGAAGGACATAGGTACTTTTTATCGACATACCGCGCGGGCGAAGCCGCGGGCGGAAGCTAGTACTGTATAAAGTCTTAGAAACTTCCAGTTTGTCGAAGACCGGCCACAAAAAGGTCCGACGTTCACACGGAATAATTATAACACCCAGACTACGTTACGTTCGATTTAATTAGTGGGCCCTGTTTATCTAGGACTATCGGTTTATTGGTCACCCTGACGACCTTGGACGATAGATTTGAACTTATTTTCCGAATTCTCGCTGAAGGATAGTGAGATCTTCGAGATAATATAAAAATATATAAGTGAATGTGTAAATATAATATTATTATGGTAGATAGGATCCGGAATTCTGACAACCAGTCTTACCAAGGGGTATCGTATTACCCAGTTATTGGGTTGTGGAGATCAGATAGGCAGTCGCTCTATGTAAAATACTGGTATTCAGCAGCATCTGGTTAGACTGGAGGCCGACCCCAACATAGTTGGAAAAAGCTAAGCAGATGATGATGGTAGATAGGTTCCTTTTGAAAGCATTTAGTGTTTAAACATGAGTCTTCTAATCTCATCTGCCTAGCCTTTTCCCAATTTAGTTGGGGTCGGCTTCCAGTCTAACCGGATGCAGCTGAATACCAGTATTTTATATGGAGCGACTGCCTATCTGACCTTCACAATCCAGTTACTGGGTAATACGATATCCGTTGGTAAGACTGGCTGTTCGACTTTCCTGCTTTTGACGACCCGTAACGACTGTCAAAGATCTTCGAATGACAGCCTGACCACCGGCTTAACTTGTTTCCCGGGGCACGGAGGGGTTTTGGTATGTAAAGATGGTTACCCATCCACGGAGCAACCGCGGCAAGCGTAGCTTAATCTGATCGATCGACCAGTGCGGCTTTTATTATTCAGTCACAAGCCTCATCTATGGTTTAAGGGGAATGCGCTAAGGTAGGCTGCAAAATTTAAATTTTCTTACGTTTTTTGCAATTTGAAGGTCAGTGTCAGGTTGTATGTTGATTAAAATATGATTCACGATAGTAACAAATATGGTTTTACAGAAATAACTGCCAAATGTCATGATTTCATGAAACAGTCATTCAATACACTTTATGAACTTAAGAGATTTAAATCTCAAGATTTACAACGATTCTTCTGAAGACAAATCCTTTGCTATCTTCGGCATTTCTCCATCGCCTCCTCATCGCACACAATCAAACGATACGCTGACCAAACAACTGGAAACGAGACATAATCTACTCGGAACACATGGCAACAGATCTGTCACTTGCTTGATTAATGAATAGTCCCCTTTCTCCCCTCTTTCACCCCGCCGTATCAGATCGTAACCCCGACTCAACCCCGTTTTGATGTCGGTTTTCAAATTTCCTTAATTATGAAGGCGAAATCGCTTTAACCCTCGATCAAGGTAGGTACTGGTTATTAATGTTAGGAGCAGATGGTTGGCTGTATTTATATCTTGAGATTAGCGATCTGAAATTGTAGGTCATGTGATACCGTGTGCTTTTGAGTACATTTTGTTATGCATGCGCCTGGTACTATAATTTTCTTGACAGAAAGAGACTTGCATTAATAGTTAAAGTTAGATTATCCGCCCCGCCTAGAACGATAAAACTACCCACATATAAAATTAACTAGATCTTATTATCCACAATTACTACAAATGTTCCGAATTTAAACACGTGTTGATACGATTTACCCCTTTCAAAGGGTAATTACAGCCATTACCCTTTTGAACAAAAATAACGAGAGAATTCACATTACATCCCCTAGTTAACTAGACCAATCAGTGTCGCTATCGTTCAAATTATTCCTTATTTATGTGTCTGCGCATTTACCGAATTTAGCCGAAGCCGAAATGGATTTTGTGCGAATAAAAGTACCTAGAGTAAATATGGCACATCCAGTTTAAGTAAAATTTGGGTTTTGTAGTGTCGTCTCTCTCGCTTATAACCAGTGTGAGTGTGACAGTCTATTTTTTACCGATGTGTTATACTTAGGTACGTCACTACTATGGTATTTTATTGTTTAGTAAGTTTCTACTTACCTAGACATCCTTGAAGTAATTTATTTAAACTTGTTTGGTCTAATTATTTATTTCGGTGTTCTAGTTAATTAATTGTAGATAATTGGAGAAACAGGCGGTGAAACTTCTAGGTACATACCTGAAACAAAAAATAAAGGAACATTAAAAATGATTGTATGAAACTACATACTATGTAGGTAATTAGAAGTGAAAATAATGCCAACAATATTGTTTTAGACAGAATTGGTATAGATTTTTTATAATAATAAAACTGTGGTCGAATTTAAGGGTGTGGGTATATTTGGGTCTAGCAGGCAGGTATTGAAATTTTGTATAAGTTGATAATTTTTTCGCAATTACTATGTTGGTTCCACGGAGAAACTTGTTCAGCTTGGTGGTCTGTACCACATCTTTCTAATACATGCTCTATATGTAGTTTTACCCGTCAAAATCCGTTTCTTATTTCACGGTCAGTATATTAAGTTAATTCTAAAGTTTTCAGCATTAAAACCCTTGAAATATGGACTTAACATTCAAGACTTTTTAAGTTAACTACAAGAAATATTAGCTGGGTGATAGGTAATAGTGACCCCTTCTTTATTACCCCACATTTTACCCTTACAGTTTCAATGTAAAAATGGAACTAACACAACGCAACACAACAAAATGGCGTCGCGTCCGGCCGCACCGGATATTGACGAGTAGCATCGAATATTCTATTTTATATCTATTTTAATTATCGCTAGCTAGTCCCGCGCCATTGAGCGCCTACCTGTGCATTCAGATTTCTGTATGTCGAGTTTATTTTTATGGTTGATGTAAAAATATCGGGTTATTTTTATACTACTACTAGATATTTTTAAAGTTGATTTTAGAGTTCAATAATAAAATAAATTATGGGCAATAAATAACGTTATAGTTGTAAGTACAGTCAAAATCAAAAATAACTGTCAAAAACCGGTAGCTTATGGCATTACATGATACTTTATTTATTACGAGGCAGTCCAAAAAAGAGTTTTTCGTACGTGGTTTGTCCTATTAAAATTTATTTATTTATTTTTTGTAAATTCAGATAGTTGCCGTAGGGAACTATTGCTAGTCTAAACATATAGTAAGTAAGTATTATATTTCTCAATTTTATGCAGTTCTAAAAATATTGTTTTTCAATTATAGGAAATAAACGAACTCGTCCGTAACAATACGATATGAACCGAAATCCTACGAGTACGCAACTTGATATGAACGGTTTGTGGTGAAGATGTAAAAATGCAGACAAGTTAGTGGTCCTGTCTGTGATTTGTTTTAATTTTATTGTTGGTTGCGCCTTTTTCGTTGTTTTCTTTTTAATGCTAATTGGAATGAGAGAAATAGTATTTGGATAAAAATAATAAATACGTTTTCTGGCTGTAATCGCATTTCTACTTGCGATGTTGGACATATTTTTCCGAAGACCTCGTTTTCATAAGTTTTTTCACGAGTTCAGACTTAATTATCCCGAATGATTCTTTTTTGTTCGTAAGCGAAAATTATTATCTATTGTTTAAGTTAACACAGAGAATGTTCTCATTCTCTAAAAATATTTTTCTAGGCCACTAATTGGACATTCATAAATGAAACAATTATGTAAAGAGTTCCACCAAAGCCTTAGGAATAATATAAACATCTTATTACTATTTTATTGCCCCATCAGAATTACAACCACACGCAAAATCTAGTTTCCCTAACACGATAATAACACCATGAGTCACCATTACATGGTGTCTTAGCACATATGCGACGAAAATTGACAAAATCTAAACACATGTGGCTCTAATCCAGCCGTAATACCCCGTATCGAATCGTTGGCATTCGTACTAAATATCCTCCGAAGCACACTCAAAAATGGACCTTAGCTGAACGAAATAAGAACCAGGAAGGCTTAAAGTGTGAAAGTAATTAGATGCAGTATAAATTTTATTAATGGCGTTAAACAGTTGGTGTAATAAAAGGAAAATATCTGTGCACATTAACATAATATTGCGTATTTATAACCCTGTTTAGAAATTGTAATGCCTTCTCATATACAGCTTGGCGTTGCCAGGTTGTGTCTACGGGATAAGGTTCTACTATATGTACCTACTATTCAAATGTCTTGTAAATGTTTTTGCTGAAGTCTGAATTACTTAGAACTTGGAAGCTAATAGCTATACTATAGTTACTTAATATGGATTAACCGAATATTTTCTAATGTTAATAACCACCGAATTTTCACAAAGATTTTATAGTTGTTGTGACAACAACCTGTGACAAACAGTCAGAAACCAAAGTGATAGTAAAAACCACAAACTCGGATATACTTTGTAATACTTTTTAATAAGCTTTTTTACTTCACATAAAACCTAGTTCAAGAAGATAAAACTCACATATAAAACAAAAACCGATCAAAACGTTGTAGAGTCGATAATAAAACATGCCTTAGTACAGTAAGCCACGTTAATTGCTTTGTAGGACGAGCTCGAAATTACATAATATTTCAAAGAGGGCTCCGTAATCTCCGAATTAAGCATTTTATCACGAAGTCGATCGAAAATAACGATAAGTATTAGCAGATTGAGCGATTTTCGTAACCGAATATAGAACTCATTAATGTATGGATGAAAATTTAATACTCGTGTGTTGAATTTAATTTTGAGACTTCGGTGAAGTACAGAAAAGGGTTATTTCGTTTAAAATTTTAGAAAAACATGTTAAGATAGATTATTTTTCTTTACTCAAACTATAAGAACATTTTTTTACTCAAAGAAACCGCATTAAATAGTTTTATTTATTTTGTTTCGTATAAATTTTATATTAGTTAGTCGTCAGCTGCACGCATCTCCAAGACATTAAACTAAGAAAACTTTAACAAACTTAATTTACAATATTATTTAACTCCAAAATAATTCTATAATTATTTTCTAAATAAAAACAAAATACAATTTTCTACCATCAATTTTCTAATAGCACCCACAAGAAATTATTACTTGTTGTTGAAAAAGTATCACGAATACAAAATTCATTCGATAATAACACTGTCGAGGCTTCGACTTCGAAAATACTTAATAGAAAATTTTACACGTCAATTTCATAGTTGACATTTACGTTTCTACCTGACTGTACCAGTGTGCCTCTAACCGCGTCACGCCCTATATTAGCTGTCTCGACTGCATTTTCTGTGAATTTTTAATGCCATACCGACATTTATGACAGCACGTACAATTTCACATATTTTATGTATACGCTAGGTGTCGCTCCATGGAAACAAATTAGTTTCACGTTCGTTTACGACTTTACAGAATAGAAGAGTTTTATTATGTTTGTTTATTAAAATGTCATTCAATAATATTATTTTTTGGATATAACCTAATTAAGATGTATAAGAATTAGGCAAGTGGATACTGAAATATGAAAAAATCTTAGTTATTTTCTGAAACATTGGAATTCCAATTATGAAATAAAAATTTTGTCACTTTATTATACTCTTACAAAAAGTGCGTTCTAAAATGTCCATAATTTTTGTTGCCGACCATATTCGGAAAACAGAGAGACATTTTAGATATTTTTACGTAACTTCGTATCCAAAATTTTGTGCAGAACAAAAATTCATTGTTCGCCACTCTTAAAATATGCATATAAAATGCTCAACGTTAATTTATCCATCAAATTATGAAGCTTTTAGGATATTGTTGCTGAAAAATGTTTCAGTGACGTGTAAAAATTATGGAAGAATATTTTTGTGGAACTATTTTCGTAGTGTTAGAAAGATTTTGGACAGTTTTAAAATTATTGCGCTGCAGAATTTAATATGAGTGTCAAAGTTGTTGTCCCTTAATTTTTTAAAGACAAAACAGTATGAGTTTTTTTTTACCGTTGGTGGATCACTTAGCTGACAAAACTGATTTAAAAGCAACACCATTTTTAGGCGACGCTTATAATTATAAATGCTACTGCATTGTAGATTAGTTTATAATCTATTAAAAGTTATAAGTACCAACTTCTCTTTACAGACCGTGTTTTTCCCAGGAAATTGAATGTCAAACATTCTTCTATAGACAAACCACCTTGTCGGAGACATCTTTGCTGGTTTAATTAGTTTTATGTTCATTATATAACCAAGAATAGGTAATTTTATTTTATGCTAACTTATTTTTAGACCCCGAGAAATTGTTCTTGAAAAGTACCTTTCAAGTTTTATTAAGTAAAGAATAAAGTACTCAAACAAAGAAAGCAATTCTAACTCAAAAAATACTTATCCTACCCTCCTTAATTACGAAAAAAAATCCAACATTCAAAGACGTCACCCCAGCTAAATTAGGCACGAGACACACTATAATTTCAAATGCAAATTGCACGAGAAACACTAACTGATGAGAAGAATGTGGGAGGGAGAGAAAAATAAAAGAAGCTTAAATATTGGGATGCGTTGATAATTGTCTTTGAAGTTGAGGGTAGTAGGGGAAAAGATATTTGATCTGTGACAACAAAAGAATCAATATCTGTCATAGCTAAGATCTAGTCCCGAAGGACCAAGATTTCATATTGAAAATAATAGTCCTGGTCTTTTCGAGTCTTAGCGAAAAGTAAGGGATTATTTCTGGACCGTAGATTAATCTGTATATTGAACTCGTTTCAAAATGAAAGAAAGTATTAATTATTTTTCGAAAGATGGCACAAACTTTGAAAATAATTGCTTAGCCTCAAATTAATAGATCTAATGGAATAACAGTTTCTAACCAACTGTGGTTCAAATATCTATGAAAAACTAATATTCGTTAGCCTCAACAAATTGCTTTACCATTGCCATATTTAGTTTAGTTTAGTCCTTTTTGTTCAAAAAACAATTTTTCGTAATTGCATTTTGGTGAGATAGTTGTATCTAATTGCTGTATTTATTAATGGGGGAGTTTAAAACACCATTAGGAGTATTGATTTTGAATTAATTAAATTATTCCGAATAGGTCGGTATAGGCATATAATAAAAATAATACCTAAACTGCATTTATCAAAAATAATAATAATACCAGCCTATTATTAAAGCAAAGTAAAGTAAATCTTTATTGGAACAAAAACACATTTTACAAATTGATTGCGTACGTAAATAGCTAAATTAGTTACAAAACTGTGTCGCAGCTATTAACGGCCATCTCCAAGAGGGAGACGACAGCATTATTGTCCCACTCCAGAGCAAATGCCTCATATCACAAATAGCCCTGTAAAAACAACGTTTACAATGTCACAAAACAAGAACCCAACAACAAACAGACAACAATTATGGCAATACAACAACAATCTAGACAATTAAGAAGCAGAATCTTACATTAGCCAATGATGGCAGAAAATTGATATCCAATTTTAATTTCAACCCATGACCATATCTAATAATGTAACAACTCTAATCTCAAAAAAACTGTTTAGACAATTAAAGGCGAAGATTAAAATGTAAATAGCCTCGGTTGATTGATGGCCGAATAAAGCCTTTTAAAACTGCAACCGCGTTGTCACAAACCAAAGTTCAATTTAGTACTTCATTGTTCGTTTTTGTGTCTACCCTTAACGGATATGGCGGGTACGGGGGACGCATAAATGAATCCAATTTATTTCCTTTTTTTCTGTTTTTTATTTCGCTAAATAAATTGAGCGGGATGGGGAAATTGTGAATTTCACAATGTTGTGTTATTTATGACGCTCACTGTACTTAATGGGTTTCTGCAGTGTGTTAATTTGAATTTAATATTTTTTTGAGGTTCCTCAGTTGAGTTTAGATTTTTATTTTCTCTATCTCTAAATTAATTCCTCTCTATTTTATTTAGTAATTAATAAATAAAGGAACTAAAAGTAATAATAATTTAAAAAAAAAATTACGTCGTATCAAACTCAGACCCCGTATGTTATAAAAGCAATATTTATTTTAGCACAATGAATCTGCTACGCGGCGGTCCATGACACGGAATGTTTTAGGGATCTGCAAACGTCTACCACCGAAATGAGTGTAGGTATTCTAGGCAAAGAATAATTCTTCCAAGAGTTTTATAAGTGCCGAAGTCCTATTAACATAAGTGGTGTTGAAAAGCCTGCGCTTCATCTACTTCTTTATTATAATGAACACATACCAAACTGCATAAAATTATTCCACTTTCCAAGAGTAAAAATAATTTAGTTAAATTACTTTCTATACTTTAATTAGATTTTTAATAAGTTCACCGTCTTGTAGGTAAAGTCTGAAACCTTCAAAAAGGTTGTACACTGATCATATTGCCATTGGTAATGTTTTTCAGAATGGTCAGAAGCCATCTAGTAAATAATTAGATAATATTATTTAGATTTTTTGAGCCCACTTGCGCATTCATAGCTTAGTCAAGGTTAATCTTATAATTCTCTTTAGATTAACCTTGATTTAGCTGTTAACTCCGAGTTATTTAGCTAACCCATGAACGCGCAAGTGGGCCTTAGAGTTGATCATGACAATGAATTTATTTATTTCACTATACACACAATGACATCAACAGATAAATTTTAAGTTGTGGCACGTCCCCACAAATTCGAATACATCATTTACATAGCAAGTGATACTGCTATGTAAATAACAGTGACGAAGTAACTTATAACATCGTCCATAAAGCGGTGGTAGAACAAATACGTATTATTGAAGCTAACTCCAAAACTACACAAACAAAGTTAATAAAAATTTATATGAGACTACCACTGAAACATCACCTACCAAACAACAAAAAAATAATCATCAAAATAAATTCATAATTGGCGGAGTAATCCCAAAAAAAAGAAAAATCATAGTCTAATTGAGAACCACCTCCTTTTAGAAGTCGGTTAAAAATACGTACAAAGTTGATGCTTATTCCTAAAGAACATCTCTTCGAGCATATCTGCGATAGGAAATAGGAATGTATGACAGTGGATGAAGTAAAAGAAGGAGGTATGTAAGGATCGCAGCTTTTGGCGTTTAGATTTGCGGCGTTCCCAAGAGTTATAAATAGTAAAAAGTCTTCTACGGAACCATACCCACAGAATCCGTATCGCTACATGAATAATTCCGTTTTGCGTTCCCCATGTATTCAGTTTTTCCTTTTAATATTCGTTTCGAAGATAAATGTTGGGAGACAGTGCTTGATTGATCGCCTGTTCGATTACCAGCTCGGACAGAGGTCGATCTGGTCGAAATAGGCTTTTTTTTTGTGTCTAGCTCCCTGTTTTGGATTTTACATCGATTAGGGAATGCTTTTGCTGTTTTCCGGTTTTTTTAACGGACATTGTGCTGCACTGCATGATTTGTTTTGAAGTATTTTTTAATTTCTGATTTTATTTCCGACAGTGACGGTGGTCAAGCAAACCCTTCTGGCGTATTGTATTGAAATGCCGATATGAGGTAAGAAGATGAATAATACAAATATTTATAAGGACTACTTATGGTTTTAGAAGGATCAAACACTTTAAACTCATCATCAGTCTCGGTAGTTACTCCCTTTCTAGCCATACCATCTTTCACAAAGTCCATCCATCGTTTCTTTGGTCTTCCCCTACTCTTATAAGCATCGACATTCATACTAAAAACTCGCTCTCACACTTGAAACTCCTCAGCAATATAATAAAATAATCATTTAACTTGAATTCATTGTTCAAACACTTGACACTTCTTATATATAAATGCAATATTTTAACATATTTTGTAATTTTATAGTTCTTATCTAAGTAGTTACAATACTTGGTATTCTGCTCTGCCCTAATACCGGCTCGCTTGGCATGAGGATACGAATCCTAGTATTAATAATTGACAATATCTATTCCCAATATGAACTAACGTACTCAAGAACAGTATCGTATTAGAATTGAATAAAAAATAGTAAGAAGGTCCACAAAAAATTCTTATGCTATAAAAAAAAAAAAAAGGATTATACTATTTAAAGATAGAATTCAAAAATGAAGTCTTTAATTGTTAGACTATGATCTGTTCAAAAATTATCTGATGAAAATGTAAACAAATGAAGAAAACGTATCTGTGGATGCTAACTTGTAGTGCCACTTACAAATTGACTGCTTTGATTTGATTATTTGAACATTTAAATCCGTAATTATAACTTCAAAGCATCATAAATATGTTTTTAACTGACTTCTCATATAATATCATCATCGCCATTTCAGCCGAAAGACGTCCACTGCTGGACATAGGCCTTCCCTAAGCACCGCCACTTCGACCGATTCTGTGCTTCCCGCATCCCGCGGATTCATGTGGCCTTCACAAGGTCATGGGATACACGGTTTCATATAACAATTTTGGTTAATTTTATAACCTCAATTTTTGGCGAAGATTTTTCAATTACAATTTAATGTTATTCAACAATAATTTTTGTAAAAATTGGCAGACGCTCCATGTGGGAAAAGACTAGGCAGACGACGAATTGTTGGAAAAAGTGGTGAGATTATAAAGTTGGAACCTTCTAAATATTGATGAATGTGTTGCAAATTTAGTGACATATTGCGCAAGAATGTAGCCTGAACAGGGTTTGTTTACACTTCCATCTGATACTTTTCGAACAGATAGATACTATATGATTGTATGTGTGTGGACCTTTTGTGCTCCTTTGTCTATGGCAGTACCTAGAAAGCGTTCAAGCATCATATTGGTACCTACATTCAGCGCTGTAGCAAGCTGGATGCAAGCTGCATACATAATGTTCAGTTTGCATGCGATTATTGCCTGTATTACTCGGTCAATAATAAGGGAAGACATGCAACCAGCGAATTTATATGAATTGCTATTGTGTTAGACATTGTGGATGACGGTGGATGTTGAATATAAAATATGGGAATATGTTAACGGGTTGCTTTCCTTATTGTGAAGAAAATGTTTCGTTTTGTTATTTTTGTAAAACACCATACATTGGATTGTTCAGATTCTTTCGTTACCATCTGGGGGCTTAAAACAGTCACGTTTGCAGAATCATATTAGGAACATATTATGAATCATTGTAAAATGTCACAAACTGACAATTCATAATATTATGATTTGCGTGCGATTCATATTACGAAATGACTCATTTGTTTGACAGTTTTCTATGGAAATTCGTAATATGGTCCACACATTATGAATTGCTTTTGTGTCAAATTAGAGGAATTGCTAATGACAGCTGGGAATTCAGGAAATGAATTGCTTTTAGAGGAATTGCTAATGTGGCCGTTTTAGGCCCTCTGATGGAAAGTTATAAAGGTTGCCGTAGAACATCTTTTACTATGAGGTATGTAGCAACAAGGTTGTTCATTGTCACTGGTGAAGTTAAGGTACTAACTTCAAGCGCAAGCGCATTAGTTTAGCTGTAGGGTTGAAATGATTGATGACGTAGACACACATTATGAATTGCTTTTGTGTCAAATTAGAGGAATTGCTAATGACAGCTGGAAATTCAGGAAATGAATTGCTTTTAGAGGAATTGCTAATGTGGCCGTTTTAGGCCCGCTGTTCTGAATTCGATAGTATTTAATTTTGGTAAGATATTTTGCAAGGAAGATAAGAAAACAATCCCTTTACGAATCTATTGCAGCACGCTTAGCATGACGACCGTAGAAACGGGTTTTGTCGACGGAAGAATATACAAAATGGCAGATTGTGATTGTTTATCTGTCATTTTGTCTATTCTTTCGTCGACAAAACCCGTTTCTATAATGGTCATGCTACGGGTGCAGGTTAGACTATGATACAGCTCTGGTCTTGTGTTATGTGCAGGATCGTATACATTCATAGTTGCCATTATATTGGCGGCATTGCTGCATACACTTGCAGATCGCCATAGCCTTCATTTAAGATAACTGAATCATTAGCTATGTTTTAAAAAGTCGATTATTATACCTACCATTTATACTGTTCAAAGTGTTTCTTTATTAGGCTATATACATTCGTTATCCATCTACTTAATATTAAATTCATTCATTAGTCGCTTTTAAAGCCAACCGCAGGAAGAAACATTCTGACCTAATTCTATGACCACAGGGAGTGTTGCAGGCTACATGTAGCTCATATTTAATATAAGGTAAGTCTTATTTTTCAGTAGCATAACTCTTGTAACGTGTAACATACATAACAATATGAGTTAGCATGCGTAGTGACGATAACTTAAGACTGGGCAGCCCACATGTAACTTTGATAATAAATTCTACCCACATCTCCAATGTTGGATACCTACACTCGACAAAGCTGGCTGTGGACCACCTTTCACCCTTATGCTCCTAGTTATAAGGTTGAAAAATGGTCAATCAGACAACATTGCCAACTGTACGTCCGATTTCCTGGAGTATTTCTAGTTTCTTGATAAAACAAAGTTTTACATTTGTATGAGAATTTGGGTATAAGTGGTTGAAAAACTGCACTCATTGGGTTCAACGAAGCTTATTTCCTAATGGTTATATTTAGTCTTGAACAAGATTTGTTATTTATCATAATACCTCAATAGCAGAAGAGTTTGCCAACATTTTCTAAATCCAAAAACAATCAATGGATGAAACTCATTCGCTCATTTGTCTTTGCTTAGTTAAAGTCAAGTAGTAGTCTGTCAAACAAAATGAACTAATTCAAATCTTTAGTCATTACAAAGTTTTAAATTAACTATTCTCACAAAGGAAAATTCCAGAATTCTTGAATTGAAAAGTGCTCTATTAACATCTACAGACGATGTTGGACACGGTATTGTATGCATAAAAACATCTTTGAGGGCTTAAAAATATGTAGCACCAATTCTGTACTTACATATACTCACAAAAGTGAATTTGAAATTTCTTCATCATTACCTAAAGTGGTAACAGGTGTTCTGAGTAAAGTTATGTATATTTATAAGTGCCTCTAGCAAATCCTTTCGTATCGGAATTTCTAAAGGTTAAGGTCACATAGTTGAACTTAGTCCAATGACAGGCCCAGTTTGACTGGCTTCATTATTATTGTTTATTTAGTCTTCAGTTTTTACATCGAACGATCTTTTGCCCTTTATTCTATTGTTTCAGTCGTTTCATATTTCAATGTCGTTTGTAGAGGGCCAAGTTTGGACTATAATTAATATTAAAACAGATTCTGTCATGGCATTTTATGATGAAAATAGTAATAGGAGATAGATGTTTTGAAAGATTATGGGTTGTAGATGAGGCTGTTAATAGAGTATGATAAATAAAATTATAATGTGATACCATGGGTTCTCTGAAGGTCGCAGATGTTAAATGAATTGTGTTACATATACGTACCATAAATGGAACTGATGAATTTGTGGTATTTCCTAACGCAAATAAGGAAGAAAATGCAAAAAACTAATATCTGCACATTGAATAACAGTGTAAGAGAGTTAAAAAAGAACTACCACAAATTGTTCGCTTTTCTTTTAAAATCTACTGTGCAGTATAAAAGGCTAACTCATAAATCACGCTTCAAAACCAAAAGAAAAAAGGTAATAACAGAATTTCCCTAACTTTCCCATATTTTGCACAACTCCACAACTAAAACCATATATTTGGAGTGCAGACAATTCATTTTTCAAATAGCGGACCAGTGTGGTTGGGCAAGTTTCAGTCTCGGAACTTCTTAGAAAGTTGTTCATGAACTTTTGATATTCGTAGTCGAAGCCGTTCGTCCAAACCTAGTCTTGGTTAAATTCCATAATTCGACCGCATAAGCCACTATAGCTCTATAATTTCTAAGTTCGGTGGTTTAAATACAGATGGATAACTCTAAAGGTTAAGTATTATTAGTGGATAAGTAACCAGAAACTTCAAAATAATATTGGTTTTAGAAATGAACTTTTGATTCTGTTAAATTTTTTTCTCACCAAAAATGCCAGTGTGATATTTGCTCCAAACTAGATTACAAATACTTGGCATATTACAGCAACAGCTCTTGTTAAAGTTATTAGAAATAAATCAAAACGTCTACGCGTAACTAGTAGTTGTTAAGTTGTAATCGTAATAAATCAAACAATATCGAATTATTACAAATATTGGAACAACATTAATCATTTTGCAATTATACCTCTTGACAGTTAAGAGGCAGGTACTCATTGTTTTAAAATGTTGTGTGAAGCTAAACATACACATCCTCATCATAAATAAAATGCTTTATTATGACACAAAAGAGTAGTACATGCAATGCAATTTCAACCTTTAAAGTCTTGAGAACACTTAAAAGACATTAAAGACGCTCTCCAATACAACAAATAGCCTTGTTACAATTCTAACAAATGCAAATGACACTGTCATTAATGTTATACGTTGGTTTCTCGCTTCCAAACACCCTGTATATTCCTCTGGCGACTGTAATCCAATTCCAAGGGAATGTTTCTTACAACCGCAGTGGAAACGGAAGTCAAGGAGGGGCGCCGGGGCTCGCGGTTTGCGGGTGTCTCGCAGGGAGGCATCCTGAGTCCTGGGTCACGTAATATATATTTTGGTTTAATTTAAGGCGTAACATGTGTTTAAAATATGTTTTTAAAATAGGTAAATTTTGTGTGAGTAACAGGTGTACGTATGTGTATTTTTATGTAGGTAAATAAAATTATTATTAAAATAAAACATATTTTGTATGTATTATAAATGGCGGAATACGGGCGCACTAACCTCTAATATAATAATATTTTTGTAACGCATCTTTAGTCTTAATTAAATATATATATTTATTTATATATTGTTTTTTTTTTTATAAATACCGAAATCACTTTTATTAAATTATAAAAATATAGGTTTTTAAAAGAGTAACCCAGGACTTATAAAAAAAAATTATTACACTCAAAATTACAAAAGAAAATGTTTGGCTTCAATATCATTCAAATCGAGCCAAGCAATGATAGTATGATTCAATATTTACTTTTCAATTCGCTTTCATAAATATTGCAGTCGGAAATATTTAATTAAACATCAAGTTGTTGGTGGAAAGGGATTGGCCCATCTGATTCCGATTGAATACTGCGACTCGATGCTCAACGGTTTCTAGAGTATTTGTTTACAACGTAGTTATACATTGTGAGTTGTTGTATGGAAATTATTGTTTACGAACTTTGATATAAGAATCATCCCTTATCACAATTTATTTGGGGTCGGCGCTACGAGTTGTTTTTTCCCATTCTTCTATATTAGTCTTCATCCCGGTAATCACCCCCTTTCTAACCATATAATCTTTTAAACAGTTCATCCACCGTTTTTGGGGTTCTTCTAGAATTTCCATTTTCAACTGAATAAGTTTTCTAGGCGTAGAGAGTATATCATCAATTGCCTACCCTTTTCCCAACAATGATGGGGTCGACTCCAGTCTAACCGGATGCAGCTGAATACCAATATTTTACATGGAGCGACTGCATATCTGACCTCCACAACCTAGCTAGTGGGTACACAATGATACCCTTTGATAAGACTGGTTGTGAGACTTTCGGGCGTCTGACTACCCGTAACGACGGCGACGAGACGTCCGCTCGTAAGTCGTAGAGTACATTTTAGGTACAATAACTTAACCTTTCAAGCAAAATCAGCTAACGAAAACCTCAAAGGTCTCAGCCGAAACCACTACACACCCAAATCAATTCTTCAACCAAAATTACTCATATAAATCTCACTTGCAATTTACACACAATCTGTCATCTAAACGTACCTTTACACACAATTTGTGTACACAGACTTGTGTACTAAAGTACACAACGGCCCCTTTGAAGATTACACAGCTAATTAGTAGCACACACTGATGTATTAATTTACGGGTGGACGATTTCTCTAGCTTGCTAGTGAGTTCGTGTGTATAAACTCTGTTGCTTTTGAATCCTGATTTATATTTGGTCTTGAAATTTTGGTGAAGTTTTAACAACACATGACTGTGACGTAAATTATTATCTAAAACTTAATAGTTTATAAATTAATAATAGGAATTAAGTCTGCAATGGTTGTCTTGGAAACTAACGTAGGTAAATTCAAACGTAAATAATAGTCCGCCAGACCGAATTTCGGCCATGACGACCAATCTCAGCGGAGACCAGCCTTCGGGGAGATATTATACTGAACAATTGTGTGCGCGACACAGGTGCACTCTCTCTTCCCTCACTCTCATAGTCCGATGGGACAGCAATTCTACACGACCGGAGGGAGATCAGGCGCTGGGCCAACGGCTTAACGTGCTTTCCGAGGCACGGAGGGGACCGAGAATTCAAAATACAATAACACCATATAGTATTTAATTGAATTTTAAACAGTCTTCTAGGAGAGATGTTTATGTAATTTAAATTTTGTCAAAACACAAACCTCTCCAGCTAATATCAATGAGTAAATTGTAAAATCATTCAGTAGAGCAATGGTACGTCTTTAAAGACGGATGAAAGAAAGACTCTTTCATTCTTTCAGCAGCCTCCATCAGAATCAGATACAGCAGCGATCAGATAAGATAAGATAAGATTATAGATTTATTTGTTCAAAACATAAGTATACACACATTGCATGCAAGATGTTACATTAAATTATAGCACAGTCATGTTTTGCCTTGACGGCGTACAAATATAAACAGATAGGTTATTTTTATTAATAGGATATAAACCTCAAATACTTATTTATTTTGTCCATTATTCAAAGCAATTAACATAACAAATTAAAACTTCTTCAATCAAATTATAATAATAATACCACAGAATAGTGTCATCATGATCAGACCTGGCTATCCTTTTTCTAACAGTTGGGGTCGGCTTTCAGTCTAACTAGATGCAGCTGAGTACCAGTATTTTACACGGAGCGACTTCCTACCTAACCTTCAAAACCCAGTTATTAGGAAACACGATATCCATTGGTATGACTGGTTTGTCAGAGTTTCGAAGCCTCTGATTTGTAACGAGTGTCAATGATCTACGAATAACAGCCGGGACCATCTGCCTAACGTGCTATTGGGTACAGCGTTACATAATAAATAACTAACTAATGGCATCATATAAGTATTATGTATTAGTCATGTATGTATACCTAGTACCTATCAGAGCCTAAAAATGATAATGCAAAACAAAGACACAAAATATTCCAAATACAAAAATGAGCAAAAGTAACATCAAACTCAAAACTCTTTCAGGTTGAGAAGACATTAAAACCGTTGTTACAAAATACTAGGACCATGAACAAGACAAACTGAAACGAAGTATATCACTACTGGTTAAATTTGAGCATGGAGAATTTTGTACAATACTGTACAGTCAGGCGCACATGATTCTGTCCGCATCACACCGCCTCTTTGCTTCAATAACGTGATAAGTCCAACAATTCATTTTTTTTTTAAAGATAATTATCAAATAAAAATATATATGAGAAAAGTGAAAATGAGACCAATTTTGCGGTAAGCTTCGGCTGGTTTTAATTTAATTAATGTATAAAAAAGAATTGTCGTTTTAGAAATGTCAGTTAGGGAATTACATACATACATAAACTTACGCTTTCTTCCCGTGGGTAGGCAGAAATTACTTAGAACGCCACCGAATACTATCATTACATACTCCTTGTGCTTCGTTTACGTCATACATCTGGTTATACACGCACGCCGGTGGCGTACCTACTACAGTACTACGTACCTGACTTTTCTGGAGTTAAAGAGTAAGAGAGAAGTTTGGGGTTTGTCAGACATAAATTCAGAATATATTTTCCAGCATAAGTTTCACATAAACCAAGGCAAAGATTTATGTAATCTTACCCAATTCATCGTTAAATAACAAAATAATCAATATCTTTACGTATCCTGCGATTAAATCTCGTTTATGATTACCAATCTAAACAGTTGAAACTAATGGCTTCCTTTCATTCTAATTGCTATGACACAAATACAAAACATCAAATCGAACATAACTAATTTGAATCGACAAGAATTAAATCATACAAAAAGTATACATAAAAACAAAATAACTTTAGTACCACTAAAGACCCCCGATCACGCAACACAGCTTCCTTTTAAACACATAAATATATAATTTAAAACCGGCGATACAAAGTTTAAAGCTAACTAAGACTCATAAACAATTTGCGGACACAAGTTGCGCGGTGGGTAGGTAGGTAGGTATACTATTTATATTGTTTATGGTGCCGACTGTACCCGCAACGTCTTTTGAAGTACTCACGGATGTTTACTGTCCATTCAGTATGAGATCCTGTTTTCATACAACTGTGTTGTATATTTCAGTTTATTTCGAAATATTTCAGTAGTTACGTATTATTTCTGGTAGTTGGATGTTTGTGAATGTTGGTAATTAAGAGTTTTAGATTACACTAGCTATTGTTGATTTAGTTGTTAAAGAGATGATACGTAAGCTAAGATAAATGTGGACATTTTCCAATACTGATTGTGAGAAAAAAAAAACATGAAAAAAAAAAAATACTTCGGAAAACAGCGTCAAATTTTTTATTTTTTGAATTCCTAAAAATAACTGGAAATCTACTCAAGCAAAGTTATCCATCCCGCAAGCTTCCTATATCAGATGAAAAAGAATTTTCAAAATCGGTTCCCAATTGACAAAAATATCGATGGACATACATTAAAAAAAACAGACGAACACAGAACCTCCTCCTTTTTGGAAGTCGGTTAAAAACTGCGAGACAATTAATGTAGAACAAAAATAATTCCAAAGTATCTAGCTTAACAAATAAACACAAAACAATTATCCTCGAAGATTTGAGACATCATTATCCCAATTCTTCTAAGACTCTTGTTTTACAACAAGGTTTCATATTTCTTGGCAAAACAATAATATCAAATCTAACAGTATCTTAACAAACAAACTTAGTTACTTATATTAGAATTATAAGGCCTTGAACCCAGCCAGTCATAATAATCAAATTGAAAAGGTAAAATAATTCCAAGAAAGTTACCCAAATATTTACCTACAGACATCTGATAAAGCTAGATACAAAAGGACGATGATATCTGGAATTAGTTTCTATTAAACTTGAAGAGAAACTCTATAGTTCCCTCTGCGGCCGTCTCAAGGAACAAACAAGTTTCTAAATCAGCGAAACCATGCGAGGAACTTTACCGGATTAATCTGGTTTCGACCAGTCCGTCCCGGTTGTGATCTAGTTTCGTCCGGCCCGAATTGGTTAGCGCCGGTTTTATCTGATTTGAAATAGCCAAACATTTAGGGGATCGCTTGTATCGGTAAACAGTAAATTCTGATAAACGGTTTCATTTAACAGATGCTAATAGTTGTTTATATCGGTTCCCTCATTAAGAGGTATTAAGATGCCTCAGACTCCAATTTGCAAATTTAGTTTATGTTGTACTAGCTTCCGCCCGTGGGTTCGCCCATGTGGTATGTCGATAAAAAGTACACTATGTCCTTCCCCAGGTTGCCGTCTATTTGCCTTGCCAAATTTTGTCGAAATCCGTTCAGTAGCTTAGGCGTGAAAAGGTAACATACAGACAGACAGAGTTACTTTCTAATTTATAATATTAGTATGGATATACAGGGTTACTGGTAACTCGACGTATTCCTTGCAGGACGTCATAGTAGGGTTAAAATGCAACAAATTAAGCCACCAAATGTTCTACCGAAATTCAGTAGTTTTTGAATTAGTTAAGAGTTTTAGTTTTTTAATGAAAAATCCCAGATTAAACCATTTGAAACCAATTTAAAAATGATTTACGGCGCGACTGTACTGAAATTTAAGTTATTATCATAGTTGACGCCGTAGCAGACCTTTGTTAATAATTAAAAGTTCAATAATGCCTAAAACTTTGGCAAATATCACTAACAAAACATTTCATTTTTTGTAATTTTTGCTATTACTTCATAAAAAATGTAGTCTAGTGCAAAAAAAAGTACTGAATTTCGGTAGAATATTTGGTGGCTTAATTTGTTACATTTTAACCCTACTATGACGTCCTGCAAGGAATACGTCGAGTTACCAGTAACCCTTTATAGTGTAATACCGATTTAGTCTAACTCTAGAAGCTCAGTCGACATAGTAAAACAGACGATGTACTTGTACCCTTATTTAAATGTGAAATCGTTGAAATTTCCATACGAACGTAAAACTAAAGAAGAATAACAAAGCCATATTAACTCCAGTGTAACATACTAACAGGGTAACGTACTTTTCTCGAACAATTTTTGCTAAACCGTCTTATTATGGTGTAGTAAACTGATCTAAGCAAGTTAAGGAGCTGTTAATATTAGTGTAATTCCCGTCGAGTTCGCTCAATGGCTGTGATCCCTTATACTTAAAGCTATTAAGTTGAGCCACAATCTCAGCAAGTTTATGTTCTAATGGTACCAACGAACTAATTGGTTGTACCTTGTAATTTTGAACGAGTTGGTGGCACGCAGTGTGGAGGTAACATTCTTTGCTTGCGTACGTACGATGTGAGTTTTCTTTCGTTATGCTTTGTTGGATTCGTCTAATGCACTGTTGTTATTCTCTACTGGAATGGTTATATCTTCAAAACTGAGTCCTTTATTATATTTGTTATCTTCTTCATCTTCGTGTGGTTAGTGAGTAACTTGGTGTTAGAGTTGAATTTATATACCTAACCTAACCCTTCGGGAAATGCAAGTGTGGTGTTGTTTTGAGAGTGCAAGAAGTTTTTTTTAAGAATACCTGACCCTATTAGTGACCTTAAATAATTTAGAAAGGAAATTGTTTCAACAACCAATAGATCAGGAAATAAAGATGAAGAAAATCATAATAATAAGTGTATATATTTCAAGAGGAATAAGTGTACAATAGCAAAAGATACAACTGTGCTATTATCAAGACAAAATACAGCAGGAATAAAAAGATTCAATAGCCAATAAGAATTTTAAAGCGTCATAATATTAGATATATCCTTATTCAAGCAATTTCTGTCTCATAAGATGTACTTAGATACTCGTTTTGCTGGCGGAAGCCTAATAACCCTTACCTTTACGAGCCATTGGAGAAATACAAGCTATGGAGATATAATTTATGTAGAAATCGGTATCTGTATCATCTGACGTTATTCCTGTATCAGATTTAAAAGGAAACTAAGTTTAAATTACGTTATAATTTCTTTTGCGAATACCGGGATTTCTAAAGGATATGATTTAGTATAGATAAAGAATGTATCATACAAAATATATATTTCTAACTGTTGGCAGCCTTTTGTTATTTTCAGAGCACATCACATCTTGATCAACATTAACGTTTTAATAAATGATAAGCCAACAAGAACTTTCAAATTGGAAATATAAAATCCATTACCGTTGATATTATGAATGTCATTATAGTTATCATTTAGTACAAGAAATTGCAGATTTAAATAGGATTTAGTAACGACGCCATACGCCGTTGAAGTTGTGACAGAATCCGATGACAGTAACAGATGATTGATTATCGGGAAGATTTATTAACCTACTTAGAAATAATTTGCCTCACACTCGTTGAATCATTAGCAGAATTAATTTAAAGTTGCAAAATCCATTACACGAAAAAAAACATAGCTTGCAAAATGCAATTGAAAACCACATTCCAGTTTCAATTCGAGAATTAAATCCTTTTTAGATGGATTGACAGACTATCAAACAAGACAGTCAATTTAATCTCAGTTTTCAACCATAACTAAACCCATAACCCAAACAGCGGTTGCAAATCCCCCTAGTCTGTACATGCGGGTCTTAACAAAACAGCCATGGAAACCCCGTGGTCTATTGTTAACTGACCCCAGGAGTATCCTCGCAGTGATCACAGCGATAGGATTACTGGATGTGATTAACGTTTGAAAGTTGTTACGTTGTTACTTATAGTGAGCTTACTATGGTTATTATTTATTTTGAGGCAATGTGTTTCAGAAAGCAATTTAGAAAGAAAGAAAGAAAGAAAGAAAATACGTTTATTTGCGGTAAACATGACGCAAAAAAAAAGAAAATAAACAAAAAAAAAAATACAAAAGGTTGGGGAAAACATGCGTCACATTTACGCAAAACGGCTATCGCTCAGCATTATGCTGCGACAATATGCAGGACAGAGCCCCAGCGCTGGTTTTCAGCGACAGCCGGCGCTGACGTAATGACGTCGACCGGTGCGGCACGGGTAAACCATTATTATTACCCAATAGAATACACAAGTGACGAATATACTATACATAAACTATACATAAAAAAGATAAAAATAAATTTCATTTCTTTCTCATGTTTTCAAGGTGAATAAAATATAATTTTTGGTTTTGGCAACGGCGTTTAGGTCAACTCATACAGAAATCAGGGATGAAGCGTTACGTGTTGGCGAAAACTCAGTTCAAAACTTTCTTCAAAATCTTAACATTATAAAATTTGCTAACCAATGACATACTAAAGCAATGTAATGGCAACTTTAACACAGCGCACATAAGTCTTTAATACAATCAAATACTTGAAACAGAAAGCGAGTTAATTCGTCGGGTGATAGAATGCGGGTGTGCCTCAAGGGAGCATGCCGAGTGCGTTGATCTGTCTGAGAGCCTGACGGTTGATATTCTTGGAAACAAGTTTATGGTCTGGGAATCAGGTTATTAGTATTGTTTTGAAGACTTCTAGCTAGCTATTTTCTGCTTCGTTTGCTTTAATTGTGAATTTTTGTGGTGTGATTCTGTTGGCACTGATTTTGTAACTTCTGATGTGCTCATAAGGAGAAACAAGCTATGCTAAAAACTTGCTAGTAACGATATTAGTTATAAAAAGCTTACAACTAAATCAGTTGATTTCGTGAAAGGACTTTGAATGTGAAAATATACAAGCTATCTATATGTTTACTCTCTGAACTTTTGATAGATGTTACCCCAAAACAATTCCATCCAATATCCAGTGTGAAACAATGTAACACCAATTGTTCTACTCACCGAAAAAAAGCAACTAGTGATGGTCGAAACAGACAACGTTCTCAGAACTGGGTCACCAGTTCAAAACAAGAGCCGTGGCGAACTTTACATACAACAAAATTTTCACATGCTATCGAGCTTGCAACATTTTTATGAAACCACTCACTGGCTTTTATCTGCGACTCCTCTCCAAAACTCAATTTTTTATCGTTCTGTTACGAAAATCTAATAAACTATACTCTAGTGCATTCGTGGTGGTACCTATGAAATTGGATTGCAGGTTAATCGTATGCGTATCATATCGAGTCGTAAAATTTCAATGCCTTAGCGAATATTTTTCGTGAACAATAACGCTCTTAGGAAGTTATTGCTAAAATCAACGCGCTTGTTAAGTATACACATTGGTAATTTCATTAATGTTATTGTCAATGTCGATGCTTCTGCTAATCCTATTAATATATTATGTATTACTTAAGTAGGTTCTAGATAAACCACGCAGAGCGATAGAAATATATATTTCTGAGCACATAAAATACAAAAATCTTCAAGATAAGGAAGAACATGTTTATGAGAATGTTAAGAAAAGCCTGCCTACAATATTACTACATACATTTAAATAATACATAGGAAAACCTTTGTAAAATGCAACAGGAACTCATATATAGGGAAATTGAGCAGTAGAAACTAAAATATAGCTCTTAGTGAAGCTTCAGCCGATACACAAGGCAATAAAAATAAAATAGAGGCTCTGTTCCTACATACAGTCGTATCGAGTTTTGAATTGGTAAATTCTACCGGCATTGAGAGGATTTCCAGAGAAAATTTTTAAGAGAAGAGATCATTTCAAGTTTGTTATATGGTGCCCAACAAATTCCTGTAGCTAAAATCTTTGTGTTCTTTGCTTAAAATGGTTTAGATTTACATTACGGCATATATTTTGTCGATCTTGTCCTAAAACATATACCATTCTAATGCTACTAAACTCAACCTTATTATAACATTCTATCCACCAAAAAATACGTATTCCAGAACGAAAACAACAGAAATCCTAAAAACATTAGACACTAACATAGATCTTGACACATTAAAAAGACAAGCCAGCCAAGTCGCGCCCAGGCATCTCTTTCCCAACGAACGGTATTCCCTCGGCAATGCCCGTGAATCGTCGAGACGTGCCGCTATTTCCACAAAATCAATAGGTAAGACATTTGAACCCCTTACACCACTTTAAATAAATCTTGGATGATGGATAAGGCGGTCGAAATTTTGGAATGGAAAGCAAATTCGATTTGGAAATGAAACGTTTTGTAATCTACTGGCGACGACGTTTTCAGTTTGGAGGCTTTAAATGTTTTGGTAACGTAGTGGCTAATAAAACAGAAGAGGGCTATGGATATTTTAATGACGATAATTGTCAATCTTTTTGCTGATAAAATGAAGGGCTAAAGTTTCTTGTGGAGATATTTATTTCAACATCAAGTTAAGAAGTAGGTACAGTATAAGGTGCTTTTTTCTTACGACTATTGGAAGCTAAAGCAATAATAGAACAACCTAAAGACACTAACTATACTGATATTGTCGTATACCTCAAAAATTCTACAACCATAATACCAGCTCCAAAGATATTTTCCTAAATCAGAGTCCGCTTCAGAACGCTACTATACGGATTGGAAGTAAATTCAATACTGGCAAATATAGACTTGAATTTCTCGAGTTAGGAGTTACCATTGGTAATATAATGACATTATACGATTTGGATATGTGGAAATTCAATTTAGCTATTTTCGCCTTTTGGTGTCGGCGAGGTGTGTTATTTCTAGATATTTCTTTTGATTTGGCGTACAATGTGGAACGTGAATATTTTCCGTGTGAGGAATATCTAAATCCGAAATGTTCTTTTATGCTTTAGAAGTTCTGAATGTTAGGCAATACTTACTTTGTTTTTGTATGTCTGTAGTCAATAAAAATCAGGATTAGACTTAGGATTGAACTTCCACTTTGAATCATTCAAGCATGAATGGGATAGATGGACTGGAACCTGGTGTTCCAGTTTCGACTTAATCGATATCATGATCTGACTGAGAGCCTTCTGGTTCTAATACATCAACTTAAATATCATGCTTTTTAATCTCATATGGATATGCAGAAATTGTCGACAGCCATCCTTACTTCTATATATATGACTCCTATAAACGCGATTATTGCTAGTGCATTACAACACAAGATTAAAATGACATCTACATAGTTACTCCTTTGTAAAATTATTCTAATGTAAGCATTACCTTTCGTTCTGCCTTCCGGGTCTACAAAGCATTACTCAGTCCCAGCATGTTAATCACTGTGAACTTAACTACTGGTTGCACGTAGCTCCAGTAGTTCATTTTCGATATGTCAGGTGGCGCCAGTTTTGCTCGGTCACAATTTATTACATTCGCGTGGGTTTTCTCAAGTCGCCTTGTGTGTTAAGCAAGATTTAATTTGTGGACATACGTTTTGAATGACTGTTAATTTGTATTCATGGTTTTGTTAACTGCTTTTCTTAGACATGTACACACGGCTACACATCAGGCTATACATTTCCAGTATAAGCTGACCTCGCATTGTACGGAAATCCTATACAATGCGCGATCAACATAAACTGGAAATGTATAGCTTGATGTGTAGCCGTGTGTACAAGCTGATATTGCTTCTGTTACCACTAAGTAGTTCGAGTGTTTGCTAGAATGAGGAAATAGAAGCAATATAGCCATCATTGGAAAACAATGGTGACTACACTGTTCCTGGTAAAGGCTGACCTGTTTTAAGCAATAATGCAGCATGTCATGTATATTCTTTACCACTTTCCTCAAAACACGTCTGACAAAATGACATGTAATCTCGGATTGAAGACTAAAACAAATAGACAAAGTACTTCTTTCTGCCACAAAAATAGATTGTTAAGCTCAAAGCTCAAAACACAAAAGCAATATAAACAAAATGACTCACCAAAAGCCATATCAGTTTTATTAACAGCAATACATTGACTACGAACTGTGTTAACCAAAAATTTTAATATTAATAGCTGCTATCAATACACACGTTTGTCACGTCTGCATCGAAAACTATTTGATGCATTAATTATGTTTCGAATTCAACCATTTTATTGTCAAATGGTTCATCAAAATGGCCGCTTATAATTCCGATACGAGTTGGTAATGTCAAATTAAAAGTTGGTGATGATGGATGGTTTGGTATGGCTATAGATGATGGAAGGGGAGATTAATCTAAGGGATCTCAAAATATCATAAATAATAATCAAGGGTGTGACCCTGAATGTTTAAGTTAATGTGATGGTAAGCGATAAAATCATGCGCTAACCACGAAGCGGTCCAAATTTAAAATAAAACAATTGAAGAACTTTAGTGTTGAATATCGGAACAAAAATAAAAAAGAAAATTGTATAAACTAGACTTAAATTAGAGAGCCTATGTCCAGCAGTGGACTGTGATAAGCTGATTTGAAATAGAACCACTTATTGACGCGACATGGTTTACAAAAAGCCCGACTAATAAATCCGAATTTAAAAGTTTCAGACTAGTTCTAGACTAATGACTAACCCAAAACTATCTATTTCCTCAGTTTAATATAGTGGTACCAAAACAAAGAGGTTTCTTGTTAGTAAAACAAAAGCAGATAGTTAGAAGCAACTAAGAATAAATAGCCGAATCAACATATTTAGTGTTCCCTCCGAGAGTAATGGTCCACTAGAACTGCCATTGCGAATAAGATACGTGTCCCATATTATGCAGGGAACGTTATCTTTGCGTGATTTTTCCTTATGGAAAAAGGTTGGGGGTTGAAAATGTTACAGTAAAAGTGACAGGACAATAAGGTCAATTGTCTTGTCTTGTTAACTTACACGCATGAGTGTTCAGATTGTAAAAGCGAAGTAAATCATTGACAAACAATTGCTATTATGCATTATATCCTACTAATATTATAAATGTGAAAGTTTGTGTGTTTGTGTGTTTATGTGTTTGTGTGTTTGGATGTTTGTTACTCAATCACGCAAAAACGGCTGAATGGATTTGGATGAAATTTGGCAAACAGATAGTTTATAGCCTGTATTAACACATAGGATACTTTTTATCCCGATAATCCCACGGGACCGAGACTTACGCGGGTGAAACCGCGGGGCGCAGCTAGTAATATATATATATTTGTTTTTATGTTGATGTGAATTTGGCACCTATACTTATTTTCTTTGAGCCTTAAGAGAACTAGGATTTCAGTTTTAAATGACGGTACTGCAAAAGCAGTCTTATCTTTGAAGTTAGTGGCATACGACAGCCACTTCAATATAAAACGTTGACCATGAAGATGTGTTACGAAATGTGAAAGTACTTTTTATTGAAAAAGTACTTCGAAGATCGAAATCAAAATCGAAATCAAAACCAAAAATCAAAATTGTCAACAAGACAATTTTTTGCTTTCGGAACTGCGCTCACAATATCTTTTTACACACGTCAGAACCTCATCTAGTGACTTAACCTTCTACACAGGTCCTGTTTGCGTGTTTTCATGCCAAATTAACCAGACAGCTCGCCAGTGCAAGGGTTAAGTCGGCTCCTAAATAGCTAATGTATTTAGTTAGAATCCCGGGGTAAAAGGTTTGAATTCATAATTTCCGGGCACATACAAACGCTTAGACTTACGTAATGTTAATTTAAATGGGTCGTGAGTTTAAGGTTATTTTGAGAACTTTGTTCCTAATCCGGAATATAATGAAAAATGTAGTGTTTCTGATGGAATAGACCTAGAATTAAGTATTACAAACGATTTCATACCTTAATACTATCTTCATTAGATAAGTAATTGATCAATTGAGTAATTCTCAGGGAAATGCAGATGTGATTAAATTTTATTTTCAAGGGGTTTATAAGGAAGGTTTTGGTTCTGAAAATAGACAAGAATAAAATAGAAATGAGTTCTTTTCATCTGAGATTTCATCCTAGGCAATCCGTTGGGAATTATCCAGGAAATTGCCTTGGGCAATTGGGAATGATCTAGGTGAAGTTATTATTCCTAAGAAGTTTCTTCTAGCAATGGTAGCTTTTCTACATCCTAACTATAATATTACTAGCTGCGCCCTGTGGTTTCACCCGCGCAGGTCTCGATCCCGTGGGAATATCGGGATAAAAAGTATCCTATGTCCTATTCCAGGTCATGGTCTACCCATCATGTGTTTGTTACGCTTTCACGCTTAAACGACTGGACGGATTTGGATAAAATTTGGCACATGGGTAGACCTGGAATAGGACATAGGATACTTTTTATCCCGGTAGCACGATCCTGTGGGATAAATTCAGACCTCCACGCGGGCAAAGCTAGTTTTCTATACAATTAAATAGAATTTATATATTTATATATTATAACTTATAAAAAAAAAGAATTTCGTCTAACTCATATTTAGTTACCAAAACCTGTCAAAAAATAAGGAAGAAGTTTATTCTAAAAGTTTCAGTTTAAATAGTTATTATGAATAGTTTTTTTTTTACGACTAACGTAATTTACAAGCTTTTTAGCCATAAAATTTTTAAGTAGCCATAAACTCAAATAAATTCTTGGAGGAAAACTAAAAGAAATGAAAATTACGCTTTACATAAATTAGATTTCACTATCGTCTATACGTCGATTTAGTTTTTCAGAGATTTCTTATGTAATTGAGATTAGGCTTAGCCCTAAGGTATGAAAGAACAGCGGTTTTTTTAAAATGGGATATTGTTTTTTATTGACTGCCTCAAGAAAACTTAGTGTGTAGGTATATTAATGAAGATTTAAAGATGGATACAGCTACAACAAAATAATTAAACTTATAATTATTATTAACCTTACAAGCTAACAAGCTACTACACAGTGGGTATCAGTAAATAATAATTATTAAAGTTTATTAAAACAATAGTTTTTTAGACAATTTGCAGTACATTCTGTAGCTGTCAACCAAATGCCTGAAGGCATTCTCGTATTTAACAACGTTTAAAATCTACTCGCAATCTCATCTCTCTCTCGTATCAAAACCGAGTCAGTACAAGGCAAAAATCGCTGTCTGGTGTTATTGGGTTTTTCATCAAGAATTTCTCAGTAGCAGCCCAGAGGCGGAATTAGTGCGAAGTTGATGGCAATAGGCTCACCCCCTATTACATGAGACTTAAAAAACATAGCTGGCAAAATGTGGGTGTACTATAGGTACACCTCGGCTTAAACCTTAAGTAATCCCCGAAAAAACAGAGGCAGTGGTAGGCAGAGGCGCGCCTGTAAAGGCGTTGTTATGTTAAATCGCTGTCGCTTATCAACAACACCAATCCCAATTATACTTTAGTATGTTCTAATATTAATGTTCCTTTGGCGTGTTCCTCTACTCGCTTAAACAGAGATTAAGCGCAACTAACACAGTTATACATAAATAGTGAGTATATAAAACTTAAAGAAACATATGATTTATGAGCTTTAAGATTGCTTACAACAGGCGATTGTGACTTACGAGGCAGATTAGAATTATTGTAGGTTTTTGGGTAATGTCCGGATTGACCGTGTAATGTGGATATTAGTGGTTGAAGTGAGTAATTTGTGGCTTTTATTGCGCTACGTTCTGTTTTATTGGCAGTAGACCTATAAGCACATTACCTACAACACTTTTTTATGACCGATTTCTATGCTAAAAAAACGGAACGTTTTGCGCAGTAATCGTTACATTGATTTGTTAATTCTGAAAAGGAATGTAACTACCTACTACTTTGGAAATACTTTCTAGGATTTTTATCCATAAATTCTTTTAGGTTACGAAGATTTCTTCGATGTTTTTTCAGTGTGATACTAATGGAGTCTAGTTACTATATCCTTCATAATAATCCAGCAATAATAAAGTGCACCTATAAATAATTCGACTAAAAGGTCCCCGAAACGATCAATTGCAATTGTCATTTTTTACATGATTGGTAAATTGATTGATGCGCAAATTGATCGTCTACTAAATGCAATTGAAGCGATTGACAATATTAATATTGTCAATATTGCAATTGATAGCAATTGACCGTTTCGGGGACCCTTCATCACAGCCAATATTAATAATAATATATGCTGCCTAGCCTTTTCCCAGCTATGTTGGGGTCGGCTTCCAGTCTAACCGGATGCAGCTGAATACCAGTATTTTACGTGGAGCGACTGCCTATGTGACCTCCACAACCCAGTAACTGGGTTATACGATACCATTTGGTAAGACTGGTGGTCAGACTTTCGGGCTTCTGACGACCCGTACCGACTGTCAAAGATCCACGAATGACAGCCGGGACTAATCCGAGGCAAGGAGGAGTCTCGGTATGTAAAGATGATCACCCATCCACGGACCAACCCCGGGAAGCGTAGTTTAACCTCATGGATCCCGTGCGGCTTTTATTACTTAGCCACGAGCTCTTCATTACAGCCAATACTTACCCCTAAAACAAAATCGCATCTAACCACAATTCGAGATTCAAATCCCGATTGATACAAAACATTGTCTCTCAGAATACAAGAAGAGGGAGAGTGGGGAGGCAGTAATTAAATTTAATTCCATTCGACAACCACAGGGTTGGGGCGAAACCGAAAGGTGTGATTTGAGTGTAATACAAAGAGGTTTCTATTTATTGAAAGTGGAATTTCGAAAGGTTTTCGGTTGCTTCGATAACACCTTAGGAGTAGATGAGGCGAATTTTTGTGGAAAAAGGTCGGAAACAAAAAGGTTTTTTTTTTGTTTTTTTTCCTGATTCTGTTTATTTTTTTAAATGTAGCCGTTAAGGTAAATTCTTTTCCTGTCTTTCAGTGACTTGAGATGGTTTTCGTGTAAATGAATTATTTGTGTTTTGTTTACAAAGAAAATGGTATATTATCTGCTATTGAAATCAAACCGAAAACCTGGTGAAGGCCGCAGGAATCCGCTGGAAGCATTTTTTTTTTTGTACTTTTTTGTTTCGATTCCCGGGCCGGGCAAAGTGTTATTGGGTTTTCCATCGGGAATTTTTCAATAGCAGATCGGCGTCTTGATTCGTGCCCGATTGATGGCAATAGGCTCGCCCCCTTTCACGTGGGACTTGAACATAACTGGCGAAATGTGGGTGTACTATAGGTACACCTCTGCCTAACCCTTCGGGAAAATACAGGCGTGATGTTTATGGTGTTTTGTAAAATCTGCAAATGCAAATTAACATTTAATGTAACCTCCTTCATTTCCGAGAAAATTAATAGAAACCAGTTATCCCGTCAATATTATTCTCCTGCTCGAATAATCACGCTTCGAATAAAAATAACAATTCTCTAACAAGCTCAACTTTAATTGGAATATCAAATGCAGGGAAAGAAAAATTATAATATACAATACAAGAAAAAATCTGAATACAGAAATTGGCTGAAATACAGTAAAAAGTTACATAAAATACACGGGAATTTAAATATAACCATTAATCTGGCTGGTGTACGAAACAGTCGCAGCGAGAGGTACGGTCAGCAAAATACTCAACGGAAATCTTAATTAAAATTGTAAAAAAAAATGTGAATAAAAAAAGTTCTTTTTTTTTTGTTTTCTCTATAAATTCGAGGAAGTAACACGAATTTTTTATGATGACTCGAAGGGTATTTTTAGCGAATAGAACATTGTTTTCCAAGAAATAAAAATACTTTATTAAGTTAATATGTTGTGTGTGAGAAGCAAAGTAAAAATATACAGAAACATTTAACAATCAGTAGGTTACTTCAAGCAAGTATGTTTTCATTACACAAATACAAGAAAAATCTTTCATATTTCAAGATGTCGTCGAGACATTTAAGAGGACTACAAGAAGGCACTCATCCGTAACAAAATGTTTGCGAAAGACGAAAATCTGCGAAAAAATACAATACATTACATCAAAATAAATTTTCCAAATAACTCTCATTAGGTTTGATACTCGAAAAATAAGTGAAATGTGTTACTTTATGATGGCTCGTTGGTTTGAGAGCTTTTAGGCATAATTCTTGGAGCGATGTGTGAATTATGTATGCCCCCTTATCACTGAAGGTGCTGTTATTCCCGATTTTTGTCTTGCTTGGGTTTATTTCGCTGATTGGCAATCTTTTGGTAAATATTGCGTGAATGTGGCTTCTTGGTGAAATGTGCGAGTTGCAATAAAGCCCAACTAGACTATTTTTGTGTTAATACTATCATTCACAGAGAAAGATAAATCAGCCCAGAACGATAACTCTACTTGAAAACACACAAAAATATAACATTTATACACAACATTAAACAAATAGGCAATTCTACATGAATATTAACCAAAAATACGACTATTATAACAAAAATAACGCAAGAACCCTGCTCCCAAGCGATATGAAGATTGAACACAAAATTCTCGCACACAAAAACCCGATCTCAATTTTCATTAAAACAATGATTTCGTTCGCCTTTTACGTTGTCGCTACACCTACCGCTTTCCAAATTAAACAGCCTTATTAATAGATCGGAGATACGTCGCTTTTGTCTCCCCTACTCGTCTCACGGATTTAATAGAAAATTTAAACAAGCCCCGTGGTACTTCGTCTCCTGATTAAAACGACTAGGCTTCAGTCGAGGCCAAATTAAAATCTTAGAACGCGTGGTTTTGCAGGCGGTACATAGAGGTGGCTGAGTGGGCGAGCTATTGAAAGAACTGTTTTGTTGGTGTTCCTGTAGCTTGGCACTGTTTTCTAAAGGCTTTGTACTTACACTGATTTATAGGAAACGCTGTTGTCGTGTTAGGGAGTAGACTTTACTAATCTATTTTTAATTATAAGTACAGGATTAAATTTTAGTAGTTTTAATCCTCTTAAGGGGTCACTGTACTCATCATTACGAATAACTTTCATTATGGGACCAACAACGAAATCGCGAAAAATAAATCAGCTTTTCCCAACATTTATCTTTAAAAAGCATATTTATTGATAGCTCTTAAAATCTACACTAATATTATACCTCAAGAGGTAAGAGTTTGTTTGTTTGTTTATATGTAGGGGGTAACCTCTGAAACAATCAGTCGGATTAAAAAAAAAATGTTTTGCTTTGATTCCCCAATTCTTGAAGAAGGCTATGTATGTATTGTAACATCACGCTACGACCGAGCAAATAGAAAAAAAGTTCGAAAGAACGATTAAGCGAAAACGATGTAATAGCGCGGGCGGATGATGCGATGCGACGCGGCGGGTCTGGGGCCGAGTTTTAAGCGGACGAAGTCGCGGGCATTTGCTAGTAAATAAATAAAGAGAAAATTTGATAGACTATCGTTGTAATCAGATTATTTTGATATCGATTTATATGTAATTAATAACCGCATAGTTTCGCCAAAGAGCTTCAAATTCCATTTAGGCTTAAATGTATAAAATAAGAGCAAACTTAAGACACACTTGAAAAGAATATCAATGTTGAATTAGTTATCGTAATATTGATATTAAATTGAAATATCAGACTGAATATAATAAAAATATCATTAGGCGCTGAATATAAATTTAATAAAATGAACAACTAAATTGTGTCAACGTAATTTAATGCTAATTGATATTTTCATGTTCATTGAAAAGTATACTCGTATTACTAAATATTAATAAAATTTCTATTATCTACAATGACTTATTTATAAATCAAAATTGTAACTTTGAAGTTTGCAACATTATCGTGTGATAATGTTGACACCAAATAAATAGAATGTGCTTTTACTTTTCGAATCAAAATTAATCTACCTAGCCTTTTCCCAACTATGTTGGGGTCGGCTTCCATTCTAACAGGCATCCTGTTAGAATGGAAGCAACATAGTAGCTGAATACCAGTAGTTTATATGGAGCGACTGCCTATCTGTCCTCCACAGCCCAGTACTGGGTAACACGTTACCCTTTGGTAAGACTGGTTCGAGTTTCTGACTACCCGTAACGACTGTCAAAGATATCTACGAATGGCTTCGGGCTTGACGTGCTTTTAGAAGCACGGAGTGGTCTCGATAAGTAACGGATACCCATCCACGAACCAACCATGGCAAGCGTAGCTTAACCTTACATCGACTCGTGGGGCTAAGCCACGAGCCCACTTTCGAATAATCGCTTCGAATAATCACTTTGTTTGTATTTATTCGAAATTTCGAAGCTTTGTGATTTTACCAACATGCATACTGAATTTAACTGCAGTATGTCCCACATGTTAACGTTATTTGACTAGGAGATACTCTGTTTCGTCGTTTAAGTGAGAATCCTGCGGAATCATCGTCTTTCAAGTAAGACTCGGGACTCCCTGCAGATTTACGACGTACAACATTAATTTAAATTATGTGCTAGACTTAAATGAACGTAATTATATTTATGATCGACTCACCCTTCGCCTTAAAGATTGCAAGATTATGAGTTTCCTTACCTGTAAAAGAAATAAAATATAATTAATATTTGTTTATTTTTTATTTTAATACTGCAAATTCATGTGGTGAAGTACCTAATTTATATGTTTATGCCTAAAGCTGGATTTATGTAATAACTATAAAATAAAATAAATTAATATTTAAATACAGAATGTTAACAGGAATACTGAAAACAATAATCATAAATTAAATTATGTTGAGCTCTAGTAGGTTTATACTATACTAAATTATAATTATATTTCCACACCGTTTCGTTTGGCTCTGTTTCTTCGTATTTCCTCATTTTTTCAGCGAATCTAGAATCCCGGACGTGCCATCAGAAGTAATATATAAAATATATCGTACAATATATTATGCTGGGTTTGATATATGAACGTAGAGCTGAGGGTGAGAACTGTATTTTAAAAGTGTCGTTTTCCACTTATTTGAAAATGTTTTGAAGATCTTTGTGTTTTAAAGGCACCTAATGCCTGGTTTATACGAGTACCATGGCAGTGACTGGACCCAGTGACTCGGAATTTCGGAGCCAGTCAGTCATGATGACGAGATCGGCAGTAAGTCAGGTGGGAAGCTACTGGGCCCAAAAATAGACGGGATTATTCAACTGGACTGACTTGAGGGCGCGAAGTCAGCACTGGACTGACTTGAGGGCGCGAAGTCAGCACTGGACTGACTTGAGTGCGAGAAGTCTGAAACTAGTGTCTACACGAGCCCAGTTGCAAGTCAGCGCTGAAGTGACTTACTGTACTGTCACATTACTGAGCTCGTATAAACCTGCTTTTAGTTTATACTAGCTGATGCCCGCGACTTCTCCCGCGTGGATGTCGGTTATTACATACTAAAACATTACTCGAGAACCACTCTATCCATTGGTAAAAACAGCATGAAAATCGGTGCAGTACTTTTTGAGTTTATCGCGTACAGGACGACAGACAGACAGACACGGACTTTGTTTTATCATATTTAAGGATGTTTACGATTTTGTGAAAGTCGTAGGAAAGCCGTATTATAAGAGTGCAACAGTCAATCTGCCTAGCCTTTTTCTAACTATGTTGGGGTCGGCTTTCAGTCCAACCGGATGCAGCTACCAGTATTTTACATGGAGCGACCGCCTATCTGACCTCCACAACCTCGTAACTGCGTAATACGATACCCCTTGGTAAGACTGGTTGTCAGATTTTCGGGCTTCTGACGACCCGTAAAGACTGTTAAAGGTCCACGAATGACAGCCGGGACCAACGGCATAACGTGCTTCCCGAGGAACGGAGGAGTCTCGGTATGTAAAGATGGTCTCCCATCCACGGTCAGCGGCAAGCGTAGCTTCAACCGAATGTTAAATCGACCCGTGCTACTGTTATTACTTAGCCACGAGCTTGTTCTCCTATTGTAAAAGTGTAACATTATTTTATTTACTTCAATATTCGTTAGCCTTTGACAACTTAATCGAGTTTCGAATAAAAGTAAACGACACTTTTGTTATAGTTTTTATAGAACAATTCGAAAAATAAACTAGAATCTATAAACCCAATAATTCTCCAAAGATGTATCTTAAATACAAAACTAGTCACACTTCACAAGCGACCTCAAAATGGCGGAATCATTATTCCAATTAAGATGGCAGCCAGACTCCTTGAGTCGAACGTGCTGTCTGCCTGCAAATTGTTTATTATCTGCCTTTACATAACAAGCATGGTGGTAATGAGACATTCCTATGGTTTTTTATTAAATGTCTTATAGGGTGGAATAATTAAATTCTTAGTAGAGCTTTGGGAATGAGTGACGTGAATCTTACTTAGATAATGAAGTTGGGGACTGTCTGTCTGCACTCAAAAACTTGTATACACGTCGTGTAAGGGAAATCAACGCGCAACCTGTTACCATGAATTCAGAATAATTATCTTACACACCATGTATATTCTATGATCCCCATTGATGGGGATTATCAATGGGGATTAGTGGAATAATCTAAGATAATTATGTTATACACCCTGTATAGTATAATTATTTTTATCTAAATGTTTGGCTGGATTGAATGCTAAACTGGTCTAAAACTCAACCTAGGCATAAGTAAAGCTTTCGACAAATGCTAGGAAGTGTCCTGATGATAAAATTGTAAGATGGACGTAAATCTACAGCTAAGTACTATCGCTGTCTAGAAATGTTTATCAGTTTTCCAAATTAGATTCTTTACCACACTGTGTGCAGAAAAGTCTAAAATGCTATATCTTAATTTTAAAGTTGACACATTACCATAATGACATTTAACAAAGAAAATAGGTTTGAATTTTGAATCATCTACGTTGTGACATAGATGTGTGCATGCAATTATAAGCCTTATGGTGGTAAACATTCTCAGACCGCGGCCGTACCTACCCATATGATTTCTCTGTCACTTATTGGATTTCAATCCTATTGCTAATAAGCTACTAAGCGCCATGCGGTATAAAAACATCGATATACTTCAAAGACAACCCTAAAAATCCTACAGTGCTCATTGCTTTGTGCACCATAGGTTAGGACGTGCAGGATGCACATACCGATGAGCATTGCTTCATATGTTTGAAAAATTCGTCAACGTAAATAACGCAACGAATGAGGTTTAATTGTCAAAATCAAAGGCAATCCAATCGTTCGTGTGTGACGCAACTACCTCGCAGCTAACAGAAACTTATCTGTAGCTTGTGAAACTGGCTATACGACTTTAAGATATTCTACGCCAGACTTACAAAGAAAATTCTTTAAATATTAACGCATCCCATAGTAAAAGCCAATAATAGTCTTCAATACTAAAACCACCAACATTTCTATACGTAAACGTTCGTAAGTAGCTACTTAGCTTTGCCAGTCGATCGTCTACGAATACATTTCCCCAGTCAATACAATCTTCGATACCGTGAGAAGCGAAACAGCTGACGTATTTTATGTTTATTATATAAAATCTATTACTAGGCTTGTAGAAAAAATATCGATATATCGATATTTTTAGGCGATATTTATTATTTCGATATAAAATATCAACTATCGAAAATGTATCAAATATGATATTATATTTCGAGTAGTAACACCGTTGTCGCCACTGACTAAAGCCGCTGGAATTCAGAGCCGTAAAAGTAGACCGTTTTTCCTTGTTTGGTATTTATGTGAATAAAAAACTTGAACTTCCTTTTTTTTTTAATTCACCGATAAGTAAATATATCGATATTTTTTTCGATATATGGAAATCGATATTGATATTTTTTTTAATATCGATACTTTTTGGCACTTTTGCGTCCCTATTACGTATTTGGTGTACCTATTGGAACCCGACACCAATTTTATTTCGCTCGAATCATGAATGACGGTGTATTCTACAATGCTTGTTTCTTTGTCTGTATGAAAACTTGTCTTTGCCCAGATGTGGGAAAGTTCTGAGTCTTTATTGAGAGTATCAGACTGGTATTGTATTTTCGAAGAGAATATTTCCATAATCACTAAGCTTGGCAATCGGGATTGAAGACACGATAATATTATTATCAAAGCGATTGAGAATACTGCTGCCTATCCTCGTGATAAAACCAAAAATGAAAGATTTTATCTTTCATTAGGTTTTATTACCTAAAGCTTATATTATATGGGAGCTCGTGGCTAAGTAATAACAGCCGCATGAGTCGATTCAACAGGTTAAGCTACGCTTACCGGGGTTGGTCCGTGGATGGCTGACCATCTTTACATATCGAGACTCCTCCGTGCCTCGGAAAGCACGTTAAACCGTTGGTCCCGGCTGTCATTTGTGGATCTTTGACAGGCGTTACGGGTCGTCAGAAGCCCGAAAGTCTGACAACCAGTCTTGCCAAGGGGTATCGTATTACCCAGTTACTGGGTTGTGGAGGTCAGATAGGCAGTCGCTCCATGTAAAATACTGGTATTCAGCTGCATCCGGTTGGACTAGAAACCGACCCCAACATAGTTGGGAAAAGGCTAGGCAGATGATGACCTAAAGCTTATATATTATGTTAAATCAATGGCTGACGTAAGTTGGTACACAAACTCAGAAACAGTAAAACCGAATTCATTTTATACAGTATATAATTCTAGCTGTTGTCCGGGACTTCCTCTGCGATCCAAGATTAAAAGTAGCCTTTGTCCTAACCCAGCTCATGGTCTACCTGTGCGCCAAATTTCATCCAAATCCGTTCAGCCGTTTTAGCGCGAAAGCGTAACAAATAAACTCACTTTCGCATTTATAGTATTAGTAAGGATGGGTAATGAAATTTCAAACATATCGGTTCAGTGGCAATAAAAACACATATTTACATGAACACAAAGACGTTTTAATAGTAAGGTTCGGCGACATAGCCTGTGTTAGTGGTAGTCCTATGAATACTTTATAAGCAAAGGACTTAAGGCACAAGGGGTCGTGGCATTTTCTTGTAAAAAAAAAAAAAAAATTGTCAAGAGTATGTTCTCTATTCTTTTTACAACTCATTAAAGGACTTCCTTGCCTTCTACAGCCTCCTTAAAAAGTATCAGGGCATTTTAAGATAGCGAAATGACTGTGAACAAAAAGTCAGGTGGCATCAAAAATGTTTATCCTATCATAGACATTATTTCTGTAAAAAAACATTTACAGCACCCGGGCTCATACTCGTACCTTTTGCTTGAGCTGTATTTTAAAGGAATTTACAGAAGTTTTACCAACAAAAACATTAACTTACGTAGTTATCTATTTGGCGAGGACCGATGCCCGCCAGGGTTGCGGGAAAGTCCGAAAGGGATACCGGGACCCGTGGCAACGGGCAACTGAAGGAACACGGGTGGGTTTTAGTCAGTAAAAGACTAACACGCCCTCCCGCTCCGCCCAGAGCGGAAGAAGTAATTTGAAGATACCAGACCCTCAAAAAAAAAAACGGACAGAGCCACGCTAATAACCCCACATCCAGGTTTATCTTGTCATCTTTTGATTGCTTGAGCATTTCATATACAGCTTACACCGACACAAAAGAGAAAGAAGCTACTCCATAATCGCTCACTGCTTAAAGCTTAGACTTAAACAAGGAAAATGGCCGTAGACTTTCAGTTAAATATTAAGCAATGGTTCTGGAATAACGGCTGGTCTTGACAGTGATTGCTTTTCAAGTTTTCATATAAAAAAAACAATGGCTTAGGTGCAGGACGATTTTGTTTTTAGTCTAACTAGATGGATAAAGGGTAATCTGGAAATACCCTTTCTTTGATAGGCCAATTATTTATTGTTGAAAGGCTGGAGGAAATGGTTATTTTATACATTTTAGTTTATGAGAAACAGATAGTAGTAAAAAAAAAGTTTTAGCACAGAAAATGAATAAAAAAATTAACTTGTATTCATTTTCTGTGCTAAAACTTTTCGAAGAGATCGTTTACTCGCAAAATGCACGCCCCTCCACTAAAATTTTACAAACATTTGCAATGTATAAGCAACAACCAGTGGAGGGGCGTGCAATTTTATATTAAGCGATTTCTCTCTACTTATTCTATAAACCTTCAACTCTCACTAATGAGACACAATAGAATTTTAATTGTTATCCGCCTTCTGAAGGCCAATCAACAGTTGAGTGATAATAGTATTACATGAAATAATTACACTTCAAAGTTCTGAACTATTCTTGAACATAATTGCGAATATAACCCTAAAACCATAATAACCCGTAGTGTTGAAAATTATACATTTTAACCAAAATATGAAATGATATATCTCACCCAATTATGTGAAGTAAAACTAAGTCACCCCACAATTAAAGAGGGTAAAAACCAAAATCGAAAAATTAATAAAATAATAATTACAGCGCGGTAAACCAATTCACGCTCTCAAGATTTCATTTAAGATTAATAAAAATTTTATTGTCCGTACCGTCAGACCGGCGGCCATTTTGTTGACGTATTATTAATTCAAGATGGCGGCCATAAAATCCGTTGGTTACGCGGCGATGCCCTTAATGAGGGACGATTAAAATGGCTTCAGGAATGGATATTGGAATGCTATTTTTAGTAGATTAATTGCATATTTCGCATGATATATTTTTATATGGGTGATTGGGTTTGTAATTTGTCCGTGATGGCTTTTTCGCCATTCATATTTACATAAGTAGCTACATATATACCAACACTGCTATCTTCCTGCGCCATTTTGTTTTCATGTTCGTTTGAGACAAATTAAATACCTACTAGATCATTAAGTTTATAGCTCGATTTCTTTTGTTTACCTTGTCTTACAAATCTTATTAAATGCATATTGACGGCAATTGGCTATTTCATCTTTCTTTCATTAATTAAAATAGAAACTTGATGCCACGAAGCAACAAAAGAAACTTTGGTATCTCTAAACAGAACACAATAATTATTATCTTCGATTAAATTTGAAGTACAAAATTAATTACCTTCCTTTGATATTCTATTATTGCCATTCGCTAATTGAACTTAATTAACAGGGCTAATGTAACTTAATTGATACTGTATTCAATAAATAACAATTAATTGAATAAAAAAATATGCAATTAAGAAGATCGTAAAACTGTATCACCGTTCGAAAGTCAGATAAAGAAGTAATTAATTTAATTTCAAATGTAATTCAATTTAATTGTACGCTAATTTTCTTACGTGTAATATAAATTAATTTGAACTCGTTTTGAATATCGGTTCCCATTATTTTAATTTATAGCTTTTTAGAATTTTATTGTGTTTTTTGATGCATTCACTTTCATTTTACCTAGGTACTTTTAAAATAGTATTTCTACAGGACAAAACCTTCAAGAGTTGTGATTGTGAGCAACATAGAAAACCACAAAAAAGCATTTGTTAACAAAAATAAAACGACGGTACACAGTTAAAACAGCACCTACCATAACTTACGAGCATATAATGATGTAACCCATTAAGTAAACAATTAAATGACATTTACGAAACCTAGCTTTTAATAAATATCGACATTAATAACGTAAGCGGCAATTAAAGCCTCAATATATCACAAAAATAAAGTCATCAGTAGAATTAGAAATTTGAATAAAAAATTAAAATGGCGCAGAATAAAAGATATAAAAAACTAACACACGTTCGAGCGTGCGCGGGAGGAGATCGATTGCGTTTGTATGAAATATGTTTCGTTAACTTGAAGCTTAGAATTTGTGGATATGGTGGTATTTTTTAATGGATTTTAAACTGTCAAAAGCGGTGAAATACTTCTTCAAAGACACTGAAAACAGTAGCTGCGATTCTGGTATTGTTGTGTAGAAATGTATCATAACGGTCTCAGAACTTTTAGATGTGAATCGTAAGCTTGAGAGTGAATATTATCGTAACAAGTTTCACTTGATAATCTGACTTCAGAATATATTACTATGAGAGTTTGTATTCAGAAAAGGAACAAAAACTTTCAAGTCATGTTTGATGCACACCAAATATGGCTTCAAGTTTTTGCCGACGCATTACAGCTACGCAGAACATTGAGACAGTTGCTACATTAAATTAAAACAAATTATTTCATACATACATAAACCTTCTTCCCGCCATGGTACGCAGAAACTACACAACGCCACCTGCTACGATCCATACTCCTTTTGTCTCGTTTACGTTGATAAACCTGGTCAAACACGCAGGCCGGCGCGAACCGCGCGGTTTCACCCGTGTAAGTCGCGATCCGATCAAAAGTAGCCGTTTCAGCGTGAAAGTATAACAAACCAACAAACAAACTCACTTTCGCATAATTAATTAGAAAGGATTAAGACATTAAAGTTACAAAATAACCTTACTCTGCTCGTATACCGCATCCACCCACACACACCCTCCCACAAACTCTGTCACCAATAAATTAAATACGCCACTAATGAGTTAGATTATGATGTTCCATAACCACAGTAAAATGAGCTGCAATCTTCATTATTGTGTGTGGTCTTCCATTGATTAATACGTTTTTAAACCCGACCCCCACGAACTTCGTTTAAAATCATTTTGTATTGTTCAGGCATTTTTTATTTGTCGCTTTTGGGATGAGACCGTCATCCATGTTTTCGTAAGTGACTGTGTATATAAAATGTTCCATCATTATTATGTTACGTTTTGTTTATTTTTTAAGTTTCGTGAGTATCTCAGTACGTCTAAATAAGTTTTTCGTAACTATACTTCTAGACTGGGAAAAATGTTAACTTTGTTTTTGTATTAGATTATATTCATTACTTTATACTATATTAATTTATTCTTACATAAAATAAAACAAAGTCCTCCGCCGCGTCTGTCTGTCGTCCTGTTTGCGATAAACTCAAAAAATACTAAACCGATTTTCATGCTGTTTTCACCAATGGATAGAGTGGTTCTCGAGGAAGGCATCGGCTAATATAATATAATTGTAAGTCTTATCTTACCTAAAAAGGTAAGCCTGTGATGATAGTTGTATGTGTTTTTAAATAATTTAATTAATTAATTAATCCTGGTATCGAGATAAGTGTGTACTAATTATAAGCGTCTCTGAGCTAAGCCGCGGACAGGCAGACAGGACGAAACTATACAGGGTTTCTTGCTCACTACGGAACCCTAGAAATATGTTAAGTTTCAAAAAAAAAAGGACGTGATACTGATATTTATATCCGCAAACTGTCAAACTGGAAAGTTGGCAGAGAAATATAGCCTATTATTGAGCAGGCTATTTGAGAGGCTAAATAGCTGACTTGGCAATCGATTTTAGAGGTATCTAGGCAATATTGGGCTGTAATTGCCCCAGTGCAGCAAAAGCTTTGAATGTGCTTGCTCATTGCGTGTTTGTGATTTCAGAACAATAGGTACGTACGTTTAAACCCATTTTTCCTGCGCCGTGTTACGAGTTACATCCCGCCTGTAATGCCCGAAGGGTTAGGCAGTGGTACACCGATAGTTAACCAACATTTTGCCAGTAATGTTTAAGTCCCATGTAATAGGGGCGAGCCTATTGCCATCAACCCGGTACAAATCCAGAAAAAAACCAATAACACTTTGCTCGACCCGGGAATCGAAGCCAGAACCTCATGCTGAGCTGTATCGCTTGCGACCACTACACCAACGAAGAAGTTTTATTTGAATATATCAGTGTAAGTTTAAAATCTATTCATGAAGAAAACCTAAAACACGAAAGGGATTTAGAGTTAACTTCAAAACTAACCATAAAACATCCTTTCTACTAAAATAACAAGAATTCTGCCAAGCCTTTTCCCAACTATATTGTGGTCGGTTTCCAGTCTTACCAGATGCAGCTGAATACCAGTATTTTACATGGAGTGACTGCCTATCTGACCTCCACAACCCAGTAGCTGGGTAATACGAGACCTCTTGGTAAGACCGGTTGTCAAAATTTCGGGCTTCTGACGACCCGTAACAACTGTCAAAGATCCGCGAATGACAGCCGGGACCAACGGCTTTACGTGCTTACCGAGGCACAGAGGAGTCTCGATATCTAAAGATGGTCACTCATCCACGTACCAATCCCAGCAAGCGTAGCTTAACCTGATGGATCGACCCGTGCGGCTGTTATTACTTAGCCACGAGCTCTTCTAATAAAATAACAATCCAAATCAATAATCAGAACAGAAACACTAATCCAACGTGCCCAGAGACAAAACTTCCCAAAAATTTCGCAGACGGCTAAATCCATCGGAAACTAGAAAGTTAAAACTAACTAATTTACAATAACTTACACGATGGCAGTCGAACAATAACGAGGCAGGTGGCTACAAATGCCTAAACATTGTAAAAGTTTGGGAAGTCTCGACGAGTCCATTACTGTCGTACCAACGCGTTCTAGTCCGTGGTACAGAGTAGTTTGAACACAGAAGTTTATTTATTCTTCAGAAAGCTTACACACTAATATCTTTAACGGTAGGTTATGTACACTAGCGCTTACAATTGCCATTTACAAGCTTCCACAAATTAAAAACTATGTACCTAAAATTTTTACAGGGAAAAGAAACATACGTACTAAGATATTTTAAGATAAAAATTAAAAACAAAATCATACAGATAACTTAAGAAATTCTTCTTTAAAATAAAAACAAAATAAATTCTTCTTTGAAATAAAACATAAAAAGATCATGGAATTTATGGATAGTAATTAGTATCTAATAATCGTGTCAGTTTATTAATTGTGCTAAAAACAGTCAAAAAGAAAATAATTATACACGTGTTACATGTTTTATATGAATAATGCTACTTATTTGCGGTCTATAACAAAGTATTTGTTATTTATGGTACGTCTTAATGTTTTAGGGCAGTAGGTATGTGACTGTGTGATCTTTTGAAGAATATTGTAATGTTTAGGAGTTTATCAGTTTATTTTTGAGAGAGTAGGTAATATCTTTGTGTTGGCATATTCACCATGAAGTGGCAGGCCATGTGTGTCGAAGGACCGATGGCCGGTGGAGCAGAGTCTTGGAGTGGAGATCGCGTATCGGCAAGCGTAGCGATCGCGTATCGTTTGGGCAGACCGGATGCGGAAGTGTTGTAGCGCAGCCTGGGAGATGCCTATGTCCAGCAGTGGACTACGGTAGGCTGAGTTGAGGTAATGTATTTAAGGTGAATGAGAAAGGACTGTGTTTGTTAAACAGTTTAGCACCTGAATGGCCGAATATTCAACTTAGCTTGTTATTAGTTGTGGCTAAAACGATTCAGCGTGATTCGTTTGAAAAATATGTGTATGTTCAATAAAAGTCGTAAGTTGTGTTTCGGTTCATTTAGGATCATCTATAAACCAGCTTTTATCTTTTGCTGCCTCTGCATTAAACCTACTCTGTGCACCCTCAAATAAAATGTGGAAACCAATAATGTTGAATACTGTGCTGTGTGAACTCACACATGGCGTGAACTTGCACAAAACGAATTAAACCTTTATGATACCTAATAATGTATTCCATTTATGTTTAATTATAATCTGTCCATGATTAATCGGAAGGGATTTTAATTAGAACCGTTTTTCCCTGTATGAAAACACGGGTATAAAGTTTTTAATTTTCCGGGATAGCATTTACTCTGGAGTTCGCCTTTTACACGGCAAATATCACTAAAATAACTACCTAATTCCCTAAGCTGCCATTTAATAGCCGTTCAAACTGCCTGGAAATTAGTACAAATAGCATACATTTTTGTTCATCTTTTTTGCTAAATTCTTATACAGGGTGGCATGACATCGACGCGCAAACTTTAAACATGAATTCAGCACATGATTCTAGACGTAGCGTTGAAATTTTTCGCCGGTTATCAAAAACAAAATCAGCTGTTTTATACAAAAGTGCGCGCAGTCAAAATGTATGGAACAGCAATTTTTATTTTTTTAATCGGCCTTTAATTTCAGAATTCTGTACTGAACCCATGGTGACAGGTTTCGCGTCGATGTTCCTGCCAGCCTGTAGACAATATATAACACAACTAACTATTTATACTTGGTACTAAATTAAATGACTAACTTACTAACTATAAAAATAAATACAAAAACAAAAGGACATAAGGGCGGATTGCATCAATTGAACTGAACGCGATCAGCACATCTAAAACGCATTCAAGAGCTGTTAGTGTAAATATTACACAGACAATAATGACACTGACAGCCCTTAAACGTAGTTTATGTGCTGATCGCGTTCAATTTCATTAGTGAAATCCGCTCTTAAACGTCAAGGTACTCGTCCGCATCGCTACCACATGCCGATCTTGAAAGTGCCCACAACAATAATCGTAACCACCAACTCACCCACTATTTTAAACTCGTAAAACTTTTCAGAGGCTTTCCCCATAACCCTGCTGATGCCGCGGCTTAAAAATTTAGTTCGAGTACCGCCCTCCCCTGAGGGTGCTTCCCGTATCGCCCGAGATCGGTTTTGGGACAATAAATGTACCAGCGAGTGGAGGGTTACCATTGATTGTATAGGGTTGCCCTGCTTTACGATTATGGTACAAGTTTTGTGTTACGTTTATCGCGGCGGGTCATTATTTTAATTGGCAACGTGGTTTGGGGTGAGATTTTTTTTTTTTTGGTGAAAAATGTTTGTTGGTGCGATTATGGAATTAGGTTAACTTCTTGATGTTGAGTTTTGTATAGATTGATAAGCGCAGAAATAAAATGAGTAAGCCTTACAGTAGTCGCATGATTTTGTAATATGTGACATCTCACCTTCGCAATAAGGAACATTAATAAGGTAGACATTAAGGTGGGCAGGGCACATTGCTCGCAGAACAGATAACGATTGGGGCCGAAAGGCTCTGGAGTGGCAACCGCGTACCGGAAGACCTAGCGTTGGAAGACCTCCGAGATGGATCGATGACCTGGTGAAGGCCGAGGGAATGCGCTGGATGCGAGAAGCACAGAACCGGTCGAAGTGACGGTGCTTGGGGGAGGCCTATATCCAGCAGTGGACATCTTTCGGCTGAAATGATGATGATGATGAAAGTAATAAGCAACAATAAAAGGGCGGGGCCTCGTCAAGGTCGTTTCAGACCGCCAACTCCAGAACCGCGCGCGCTCATTGGTCAAATCAAATAGCGCGCGCTTCCCTGGCTTCCTGTTACACAGTTCCGTCGCTTTTCAGGAAATCACTCCCACAGATTGCAAGAAAGTGGGAAGAAAGATGTAACACATCAGTAATAATAACTTGATTTTTGTTGCAGGAGGTACAGTAAGTACTAACCTGGTAGTTACCTACATGTTTTATAATTTAGCAAATTACCATAGGTACCTACCGTAACTTTCAAAATACTAAATAATTCTTCCTATAAACAACTACACTCCTATTAAAAGCTTAATTGAACGTTCACGTAAATACGTACATAATTTACAACTTAATTTCTGCACTCAAAATAAACCAGAATTAGCCCAAACTAACATCCAACACTCTCTCGCAACAAATCTACCAATTACTTAGAAAAACAAACTATACAAACAAAATAATAAAAAAACGAAAGCGGCCATCTTCGTTCACACGGACGGTGTGAAGTGGTCTACAAACAAAACTCGGTGAAAAAGGCAGAGAATACTCCCGATGGAGCCATCGCAATAAACTCGACGTATCAGGGGGGAAATGAGAATGTGCGAACGGGGAACATACCTAAAGTTACAGCTGACCAGACACATACTCTGTTGTGGTTAGGATAAATGAATATTATGATTGGATATACAGGGTTACTGGTAACTCGACGTATTCCTTGCAGGACGTCATAGTAGGGTTAAAATGCAACAAATTAAGCCACCAAATGTTCTACCGAAATTCAGTAGTTTTTGAATTAGTTAAGAGTTTTAATTTTTTTATGAAAAATCCCAGATTAAATCATTTGAAACCAATTTAAAAATGATTTACGCCGCGACTGTACTGAAATTTAAGTTATTATCATAGTTGACGCCGTAGCAGACCTTTGTTAATAATTAAAAGTTCAATAATGCCTAAAACTTTGGCAAATATCACTAACCAAACATTTAATTTTTTGTAATTTTTGCTATTACTTCATAAAACTAAAACTCTTAACTAATTCAAAAACTACTGAATTTCGGTAGAACATTTGGTGGCTTAATTTGTTGCATTTTAACCCTACTATGACGTCCTGCAAGGAATACGTCGAGTTACCAGTAACCCTGTATAGACGAGATGGGTCAAAAATTTATTGAGGGGCTCGTGTCTAGATGAACAGCCACACGAGTCGATAGAAGGTTAAGCTACACCTGCCACGGTCGGTTCGTGGATGGGTGACCATCCATAACATAATCAAGATCCCTCCGTGCCTCGGAAAGCATGCTAAGCCGTTGGCTCTTTGACAGTCGTTACGTATTGTCAGAAGCCCAAGTCTGACAACCTGTCTTACCAAGGGGTATCATGTTACCATGGTTACCCAGGTGGTAATTGGGTTGTGGAGGTCAGATAGACAATCGTTCCATGTAACCAACTGGTATTCAGCTGCATCTGGATAGATTGGAAGCCGACCTCAACAATCAATCAATCAATCTGCCTAGCCTTTTCCCAACTATGTTGGGGTCAGCTCAGACTCTACAATCCAGTTGTGTTTAAAACGAAGCTATCACGTATAAAGGGGGATGCGCTAAGGTAGCCCGCGAAATTCAAATTTTCTTACGTTTTTTACAATTTGCAGGTCAGTATGAGATTGTATGTTGATCTAAATATGATTTTCGGCCGTAACAAACATGGATTTACAGAATTATAATCATTAGAATCAGCAATACAACTCCTTAAGTTCATATAAGTACCAAATGTCATGACTTCATGAAACAGTCATTCAATGCACTTACATGAACTTAGAGAGTAGTATTGCTGATTCTAATGTCTTTAATACTGTAAATCCATATTTGTTACGGCCGCCAATCATATTTAGGTCAACATACAACCTGATACTGACCTGCAAATTGCAAAAAACCTAACAAAATTTGAACATCCTGGGCTACCTTAGCGCATCCCCCTAAAGTAAAATCTCGGTAAGGTAGGTAATAGCAATACAGCTACTGTATTATCTATCTACCACAAAAAGTATGACCTAATCCCAATCAAAAGCAAAAAATACCCAAACCCATGACCATGAAACCGCAAAAAAACACTAAATACGACCATTAAAATTGGAAAATTCATTAAAAAGACTTTCCAATGCCAATGGCCGTTAATATGTAGGTACTTAAAGAATCACTGAGCCGTAAATTCGTTCATAACCAATGTACCGAAAAGATTTCACAATGAAGACCCACTTTAGGAAAGAAAGAAAGTAAAACAACGGGAAAAAAATCCCATTACTATTTACTGGGTCCTAATTTGCGTTTTTAGGGTTCCGTACCTAAAGGGTAGAACGGGACCCTATTACTAAGACTCCGCTGTCCGTTCGTCTGTCTGTCTATTCGTCTGTCACCCGGCTGTATCTCAAGAACCGTGATAGTTAGACAGTTGAAATTTTCCCAGATGGTGTATTTCTGTTGCCGCTATAACAACAAATACTAAAAAAACAGAATAAAATAAATATTTAAGGGGGCTCCCATACAACAAACGTGATTATTTGCCGTTTTTATTGATAACTAGCTGTGCCCCGCTGTTTCACCCGCGTAAGTCTCGATCTCGGGTGAAAAATAGATTACGTCCGATTCTCAGACCTACCGAATATACATATAAGATTTCATAAAAATCGGTCCGGCCGTTTCGGAGAAGTATGGCAACTAAGACTGTGACACGAGAATTTTATATATTAGATAGCTGATGGTACGGAACCCTTCGTGCGGGAGTCCGACTCGCACTTGGCCGGTTTTTTTCATAATTGAATGTTATCAAAATGGGACTTCACGACGAGTTTTCTTCACAAAAATTATGTCCTAGTTTGACAACGCTTTTTCTCACACAATTACTTGTTTGATTTGAACGATAATGACTTCTAAAGCTGAGTAATTAAGTCTCAGAGTTGAATGTGACAGTAATGCGATTGTATCAAGAATGTATTTTTTTATTGTCTTTATTTATTCTTTGCTTTAATGTTTGTCCGGATTCCTTGGAAACATTATATTTTTATTAATGAGTACTTGTTTAATCTTTCCTGTCTTTCCAAAAGCTTTCCTTAGGAAGATAACTAGCCAATTAGAAATTATAATTGATATTGACTAAACTAGAAGAAGGCATGAGTTTATGTATGTATGTACTAGCTGTGCCCCGCGGTTTCACCCGTATAAGTCTCGATTCCGTGGAAATATCGGGATAAAAAGTATCTTATGTCCTTCTCCAGGTCATGGTCTACCCATGTGCTAAATTTCATCCAAATCCGTTTAGCCGTTTTGGAGTGAAAGCGTAACAAACAAATAAACAAACAAACTCACTTTCGCATTTAAAATATTAGTTAGGATTGACTACACTGGCGAGTATGAGAAGGTAGGTAGGTACCCACAGCAGGTTCATCGCAATAATTTTCTCAATAACCACTCAACGATTCAAACCCATTAATAACTTTGCATCGAACTCAGACCAAATAAAAAACCAAGACGGAGCGCTGCGAACAATACAGTGAAGCATGCTAAAACTACACCACCGCTCTGTGCATATTTATACGCTCACACACACACACATTTACAACTATTTACAATGACACTACAATCAAACTAAGTGCACACGAAACCGGCCTTACGTCACTGTTGACAGCGCTCTGTCTTGGTTTTATATTTGGTCTGAGACATCGAGTATAATATTCGTATCGCAAAAATCGACAAACCTTTCAATTATTTACCTTCAGGACATAAGTATTCCCATTATTAGATAAATACTTTTCTCAGGAAAACAATGTAACTGAGAACCTCACAAAGCACTAAGCTCTCTCTAAAACAATCAGTTTGAAAACTTCAGTCCAAACTTGCAAATAAAACCAGAAATAAAAGCCGTCTATGACGTCATGAAAGGTTGCCTTCCCAAAGAAAAATTCGTACAAGCCATAATGGCACACAATAGAACATTTCCCAACAAAAAACATATACAAAAATTTCAAAACAGGTGTACGCATTTCACAATGTTATAACTATAAGCATTGTTACAATTGTCATGCAAATAGTTGACACAAAAAGCAGATAAAAACTATGGAATAGAATGGGGTCACTATGCAATACAATTCCAACTTCATTCACCATCTGCTATGGACTAACAAAACGAATGTATAAAAATGAATTTTGAAAACGGACGTTGCGAAACTTGGTGTTCGCGTTATTTGAAGCATCCATCACGAGTAAAGACTGGGAAAATGAAAATATAATTAACAAAAAACATACAGATGAATTCAGAACCTCCTTATTTTTGAAGAAGTCGATTAAAAAATAACTTTCTAGGAGAAACTATTAAAAGTTTTATAATAATGGGGCAATTTGCCATTTTTTTTCATCATCATCTCAGCCAGTGCTTGATATAAGACCTCAATTATTTTCTGCCAGTGTTCACGGTTCTGTGGGCTCCTAGTAGGTAGGTACAGGGTTATTTTACATTGGCTAGCTAAATTAAAACACGATAAAATAAAAAATAAAAAGATTTGAGTTATTACGTTTTTTTTTTTGGGTGGTCAACGATCTGTCTTATTGTTGTTGCCTCACAAAAAAAAAAACATAAACTTAATTTATTTTTTTACCCGACTACGGTGAAGCAAAAAGGAGCGTTATGTTCATCTGTTCCCTAATATCTTCTAAACGACTCATCACAATTTGACAAATGGGTATCGCTGGAAGGGTTTTGATCGTCTGCTGGTTATAGGCTATGTGACGTTACATTACATTTAAAATGGCGCCCTCGAGATGACATAAAGTCATGAACAAACAAAAAAAACTTTAAAAACCCTTTTTTTTTCTTTTTCAGATGTCCATAGTCGGCAGTGACTGCTTAGTATCAGGAGAGCATTTTAAAGTGTTTGAACAAACCCATAAAGAAGTTTATGAAATTCGAGGCAGGATCACACTCCGTAGTTTATTTTTCATGTCGCGTGATAAGCCTACATACAACTACCAGCTTTGAGAAAACTACATTGTTTTTACGAGATTAGTAATGAACTATGTACCATAAACTTGGTTTTCTTTTGCCAGCACATAAAGCAAGTTTTTCCTCTCAGTTGACTTTTACGACTGTCGTGGAAAGATGAACATTACGATACAATTTTTTCCACAATTTTTTATCCTCAATATGTGAAAATCTGTTAGTAAATGTTCCCGAAATGATCGAAACCATATTTATATCCTGGCGTGTTTAGATCATTCGGTTTTGCGATTGATTCTTCGTAATATTTTTTATCAGCTTCACATTTTCTGGGAATAAATCTTCCATAATATTTTCCTAATTTTTTGTCGATTAAACAGTTTAGTTATGAAAACTTATCAACAGATACAGAGTAATTTCCGCAATCAATAATTTATGAAAAAAATTACTAAGAATAAATCAAAACCCGAAGTCAAAAGAAACATAACAGTTCAAATCAAGTAGAAACAGAAATCTAACACGATTAAAATCAGCACCAACTGTATTTTTAATTCCCTGCTAGACATGAAAATCACATTAAACAGTCTGGATTTACACCTCTCGGAAAACGGTTCAGTAATTCCGGAGGTAGAAACGTATAGACGTGAGAAGATAATTCAGTGATAAACGGACGGGAGGGGGCCCTTTCATTAGCACTGATTGTAAGGACGGACAAGGCATTTCTTTCTTTCTATTTTTAGCCGACTTTAAAAAGGAGAAAAGATTTTGTGTGTATGGATCATAAAGCGGATGTTAATTGAAATAGCCACCTTCAAAATCATTTAGATGTTGTGGCCTTTCTCTTTGTCTTAGGTTTAAAAAAACATTAGATCGGTACACGAACTTTAAGTGGTTAAAAATAACGAGTTTTGTTTCTTAGTTTCGAAGAGAGACCAAAATCAATCTGCCTTGCCTTTTCCCAACTATGTTGGGGTCGGCTTCCAGTCTAACCGTATGCAGCTGAATACTAGTATTTGTTGTCGAAGAAAAACCATACCAATATAATAACATTCACGGCACTTGTTTTGGGTAATTACATGGGTCAGATAAAAATATCTTTTTCCACGAATTTCAGAATTTAATGAAACTTTCTTTCGTGGGATTTCATTTCATTACATGTTATTTGAGTTCTGTCGAAAATATTTTAATAATAAAAAACTCCTTATTATATTTTGAAACAGATTTCGGTTTCAATTCTGGTCTAACCAAAACATGTTTACATCCAGTCCTCCGAGATTGGTTTCCAAAACTCATCTTTGCGACCAATATTTGCTATGTCAGCGTCGTGCTGGAGTCTTGCTCGTAAATATTATGCCAGCACATGAATAAGATTCAGTCTTTACTTTATTAACATTTTCTATTTGCTTCTAAGAGCCGAAATAGAATTACTTTTGGGCCCATTTCGGGGTAATTTCCAACCGTATCAGAGCGGCCTTAATGAGCTCTTCGTCAGCGCCAAAGACACGTGAAAGTTAAAAGGTAGAAAATGACTAACATCATATCTTATTTCCATAATCGAATGAAACTCGACAATCAATGCGGAAAGAGGGAAAAGAAACATCCTATTAGGAATAGGGAAGCACTCATTGTATCTTGAGATAATCTTGTTAAAGGCACATTTGGAAAATGAGAACTTTAGCTCATAAAGCTTACATACCTTTTTACTAAACGGATGGAGGGTAAACAAGAAAAATGGTTTTCTAAATGAAGACAAAGGGATTCAACTCAAATTGTATAAAAGCAAGCCTGGGAGAAAAGTGACAAAAATGATATTTGACAACGACGCAAGCAGAATTTGCTTAGTAACTTTTTTTTTTATTAAAAAGGTCTTGTGTTCGTTTAGAAGGAAATGTGGACTAGGAGTAAAAAGGTTTTTACTAGCATAATAACATAAGTATTATCTATTATGAAGCGTTTTGTACTAGGACTACTTTTTAAAAGCACCTCTGTAAGAGCTCTGTAAAAAGGGTTAAGAATTTTAGGTGTACAAAAGATGGTTTGGTTAACACCACCTAAAGTATGTTGGAGTAAAGTGTGTTCTATTTTAGACTAGCAGGTATCTAGCTAACGTCGATAGAATCCGGCAGTTGGGACTCGAGGTGGCCTTGCACAAGTCCGAGGTCATGTGTTTTCATGGCCCTCGGAACGCGCCACCGTCGGGTTCCCAAATTACGGTAGGAGGGGTTCACATCGGCGTCGAGTCGACGATGAAGTACCTGGGACTCGTCCTCGACAGCCGGTGGAACTTCGTGGAGCATTTCCGACGTTTGGCTCCAAGGCTGGACCGGGCTGGGGCCGCCTTGAGGCGGCTCCTGCCCAATCTAGGGGGTCCAAACGCCTCCTGCCGGAGGCTCTATGCGGGGGTCGTGCGGTCCATGGCCCTTTACGGGGCACCGGTGTGGGCGCGTTCCCTTAGGCTGCGGCCAGCACGCCGGTTGAACGCGTCCCAAAGGGTCATGGCCATTCGGCTGGCCCGGGGATACCGCACGGTCTCCCGTGAGGCGGCGAGCCTCCTTGCCGGATTACCGCCATGGGATCTGGAGGCGAAGGTCCTCGCGCACATCTGGGAGTGGCGCGAGGAGGTGAAGCGCCGGGGTGTAACTCCGCTGCCGCGAGAAATCGCGGCACAGCGGACAGAGCTCCGGCAAGATCTCATGGCGGCATGGAGAGTGCGATTGTCGCAACCCAGTGCTGGGCACGCCACAATAGCGGCGATAAGTCCCCTCTTTGAGGAGTGGATAGAGAGGCGCCACGGCGTCCTCACCTTCCGCCTGACACAGGTCCTCACCGGACATGGCAGCTTCGGGAGGTACCTGTGTAGGATTAGGCGGGAGGAAACGCCCGGGTGTCACCACTGTGTGGATCGCCCGGAGGACACGGTGGAGCATACGGTTGAGGTGTGCCCTGCTTGGGCGGAGCACCGCCGTGTCCTCGCGGAGGCGATTGGCGGCGGTGACCTCTCGCGTCCGGCCCTGGTTCAGGCCATGGTACGGAGCGAGAGGGCATGGGAAGCCGTCACCTCCTTCTGCGAAGCAGTAATGCTCGCGAAGGAGGAGGCGGAACGCGTGAGGGAAAGGCAAAGTTTGCGCCCTCACGCCCCTAACCGCCGCCGTTGGAGACGCCCTGGGCGTCGGGAATCCCAGGCGGATTTCCGGCCACCATAGGCGCGGGCTTGCGGACGGCGAGCAACGGGCAGCTCGCCGTCCGATAAGGACCAGGCCCGGGTCGATGGCGCGTCGTGTTCCACGCGCGCCTCAAAGAGATGTCAGCAAAAATGACGGGGTCCAATAGGACCGATGCCTGCCAGGGTTGCGGGAAAGTCCGAAAGGGATACCGGGACCTTGGCAACAGGCAAATGAAGGAACACGGGTGGGTTTTAGTCAGTAAAAGTCTGACACGCCCTTCCGCTCCGCCCAGAGCGGGAGAAGTCATTGGATGATTTCCCACCATCAAAAAAAAAAAAAAAAAGGTATCTAGCTAAGAATAACTATTTTCTACTTGATAAAACTTGGCAAACAATATCGCTACGTAACCACAGAGGAATTTATTTTCAAAACATAATATAAACATTTAATTATCCCAAGACACGTTGGAAGTTTCGTTGGTGCCAAGCTAAAACTACTTCATTACACAGTATAACAAAGTTGCTAAATTGTATGTGCCCCAGATATGAACTGGCAAAGTTGACCCACTGAAGTTATTTAACTACTTAAACGCAGTGAAAACATCGTGGGAACCGCATTTCCATATCAATCCTGCGACGTTTGCCGACACGACCGCCCCGCGACTGGTCCAAAAGCTAAATGACTGTAAGAATCCATCCCAGTTTCAATTTATCACCGAGAGATGGCGTTGAATGTATGAATGAATTGAAAGTTAGATTACACAATTTAAATTCCCCCTTCATGCAAAATAGGGATGGAAAGATGAGGTCTGGGGGGTGTGGAATACATTATACTAGAGAAAGCTGGAGGGGAGGGTGAAATATTTACCTCGCGGGAGTTTGGAAGTGTGTGCGTCGAAGCGAAGCGAAATCTTAATGGATTATGGTATGATTGGACTACTCGGCTTACCTGCAGCTATTTTGCAAGTCTTTTTATCCACAATCCGCCTGTAGATTGGTTTCTATAGAGTATTAAACGTTTCCCGACGCATTGGGACCTTTTTTATTCGCCCCTTTGAATCGTGGCAAGCAATTAGGGAAAATAACAATTTCATTTTTTCAGGCGATGTCTGCAGCTAATCCAATTTGCTTCGTTTTTTTTCGTAACCGATTGGCTTTGCGAGCGGATCGATTAGCGAGATGAATGTACCGAAATTTGAAAGGGTTTTATTTATTTATTTATTTAATACTTCAAGCACATAAATGTACAGAGGCGGACTTAATGCCATAGGCATTTTCTACCAGTCAACCTTTGGGTGATGCAGAGACAAACAGTGGTACGTGCAATAACGAAAATTTGGGTTGGTCATATTATTCTTTTTTTTGATACGTTTTTAAAATAATTTGTACGCCTTATACAGTCTGTTGCGCCGAAGTCTGTGTTTATAACAAATTAACGAAAAAAAGACAGATGGATAGCTTCTAGAGTCTAGTCTAGAACCAGACATCACTTCATTTCTCCTGAAATAAATTGTACCAAGCTTACATAAGTTTATAGGACGAAATCTCTGACATTTGCTGCCGAGAACAGACATTTATGATCTAGTTTTTTGAGCTCTAAATAGTCACCATTTCTATCTGGCTCTGTCGTTAAGTTTTAGCGTAAGATAGAAGTAGTTGCCTACTACATGTAGTTTTGGTCTTATATGTATACTTACATCTTTTTCTTTTTTGAGGTTTGGAAATAATCAAATGACTTCTCCCGCTCTGGGCGGACCGGGAGGGCGTGTCAGACTTTTACTGACTAAAACCCACCCGTGTTCCTTCAGTTACCTGTTGCCAAGGTCCCGGTATCCCTTTCGGTTTTCCGGAACCCAGGCATATATGTATACATCCTAACTAATATTATAAATGCAAAAGTGAGTTTGTTTGTTACGCTTTCACACTAAAACGGCTGAAAGATTTGGGTGAAATTTGCCACATAGCTATGGCCATGGTTGGGTAGACTATGACCTGGATAAGGACATAGGCTACTTTTCATCACGGATCACAGACGAAATCGCGGGCATCAGCAAGTTACTAATAAAGTATCTAACTATCGTCTTATTACCTTCGAAAACCATTGTCATTGGAAGTCCGATACATAGCTACCTATAACTGTGACAAAAAACTTACCAGAGTAAGCAATTGTTTTCTAAATACATGGGGGAATCTTGTTCAGAACTATCGACGAGTTGTTTTAATATCAGATAGTTCAAGCTTCGTTGTTATTGTTTCCCACAGCTTCCGGGGTAAGCAGAGAGATAACTGCAGATAGATCAGGTTTAAGTGATTTACGGATTTTTTCGGTAACCTAAGTCAATCAATCTACCTAGCCTTTTCCCAACCGTGTTGGGGTCGGCCTCCAGTCTAACCGGATGCAGCTGAATGCCAGTATTTTACATGGAGCGACTGCCTATCTGACCTCCACAACCCAGTAACTGGGTAATACGATACCCCTTAGTAAGACGTTGTCAGACTTTCAGGCTTCTGACGACCCGTAACGACTGTCAAAGATCCACGAATGACAGCCGGGACCAACGACTTAACGTGCTATCCGAGGCACGGAGGAGTCTCGGTATGTAAAGATGGTCACCCATCCATGGACCAACCCCGGTAAGCGTAGCTTAACCTAATGGATCGGCTAGTGCGGCTGTTATTACTTAGCCACGAGCTCCTTTTGGTAGCCTAAGTCGTGTTGTTATTTTGCTTAGCATGACGCGCTGAGTTCGATTTCAATATTAATCTGCATCAAACTTTTTACAATTCTCTCTTTGGAATGTAGTTTTTTCGAAAGTCATTGGTAAGTTTAGTGGTCTACTATACTACAAAAAAAAATTCAATGCGTTTAGCACTAAACATAATCAAGTCGTTGTTTCTGCCAATCGTTTGGAGGTAATGGAGAGACAATCTAATAATCAAAATGAAATGATGTGCGTCGGTAAGCGCATAACTCCAGAACGGCTGGACCGCTTTGGCAAATTTTTGTTTTCCATAATCAGCCTAAATTGTTCCCACTGTTGGAACACAGGCCTCCTCTCTTTGAGAGGGAGTGGGCTGTAATCTAACACGCGGGATGCAGGCTGGTAGATGTCACATGGCTTCGAATTTTTGGTTCTAGGAAGGATTAGGAGAGGATTTTTGGGTTCCAGTTTCCTCACGATGTTTTCCTTCACCGTTTTAAGAGTAGTGCTGATGAAATTATTTACACAAAGTAAAGCGCCTGTCTGAGTTCGAACCCACGACCTACAATTCGTAAGTCGGGGCTGTTACCACTGGGCCACCGCTGCTCCGAAGTACATTTTTTATGGGATGAATGATGTATGAAATTGAAACTTAGACAGGACAACGTGTGCCAGGGCAGCTAGTGATTTTATAAATATGTTTAGCACTAAACTCATTAGTGATTGTGGTACAAATGGTTATTAGTTTTAGTGGGCGCTAAACTACCTTTAGTTTAATAGTAATCCATCAATAATTTAAAACAGAAGTTTATACAATACCTACTCGTATAATTCCCCTTTTATTTAAATCGTTGGTAACTTCAGAAGCCTCTGTAAGAGGTCCTTGAAAGTCTCAGTTTCTCAATTTAAAGTCATTCCTTGTACTGTTTCTGTATGGTACTTTATACATTCACGACTCGCGTCTAAAGAGCTTGGTAGAATTAATTACCATCGTTTTGTACGATGTATTTTGCTTCTAAGAGGTTTTAGGAACGGTTTGCTATATAAGCTGAATCTTGTGTGGAAATGTTGCAATTTATTTTGTGTTTATACAAATTAATAGGAAATGCTTGTGGAAATATCTCGTCGAACGGTAACAGAATAACGTATTTTTGTTTAAAACACAACATAACGTCTGTACTCCCCGAAGGATAAGGCAGAGGTGTACCTATAGTACACCCATATTTCGCCAGTTATGTTTAAGTCCCATGCAATAGGGGGCGAGCCTATTGCCATCAACCGGTCACGAATCCCAGATTCCGGGCTCCTACTGAGAAAATCCAGATGGAAAAATCCAAAACGACTTTGCTCGACCCGGGAATCGAACCGAGGACCTCATGAACAACGAAAAATATCAATTTGGAAAAATCTCGCCAATCAACAAGTGGAGTAAAAAAATTACATCGTAGGTAATTATTGCTAAAAGTAATACTTTTGACAGTAATTTCCTGTAAATTGAAACTTTACTAAGGTTGAAACTATGGAGGAGCTCGTGGCTAAGTAATAGCCGCACGGGTCGATCGCGCAAGTTAAGCTACGCTTGCCGAGGTTATTCCGTGGATGGGTGACCATCTTAACATACTGACATCCTGCCGTTTCTCGGAAAGCACGTTAAGCCGTTAGTCCGGGCTGTCATTCTTGAATCTTTGACAGTCGTTACGGGGAATCAGAAGTCCGAAAGTCTAACAACTGGTCTTACCAAGGGGTATCCTGTTACCCAGCAACTGGGTTGTGGAGTTCAGATAGGCTGTCGCTCCATTTAAAATATTGGTATTCAGTTGCATCCGGTTAGACTGGAAGCCGACCCCATCCAACACAGTTGGCTAGGCAGATTTTAAAAAGGTTGAAACTATAATATTATTATAGACCTTGTCATTTTACGACTTGCAAGTGGCCAATGACCTTAGGGTGGCTAAACTTTAGGAGTATGAGGAACAGGATGTAAAGTTCACTCATCCACCATAGAAAAGGGAGGATCCTCCGACCAGACGGGTGTCGTATGTCCATTGCACGGTAAACTTTAATTGTGCGATGCAGGATTTATGTGATGTCAGGATTTTTGCGTGACGTTAGGTCTTTGATGCGTAGTTCGCAAGTGGCGATGTAGATACCGCCACAAAACAATTACGTGTATTTTTTTCATACAAGGAAAAACGCAGTTGCTAAGCCGAAAGATCAGTCAAGTTTTTGCGTACCTATTATTACCGTAAGCCGAAAAATAAAGAAATTCTTCGAAATACCAAGAAATCTGTTAATTCAGTTTGAACTAATGCTTGCTAATTACTATGCTGATTCATACAAGGTAAATCTTTTGTTCCATAAGTAGGTAAAACTTGGGTTTTTTACATCTATGTTAGTATGTGGTCGTAAATACAGAATATGATTACTCACTTTTTTTCTTTGTTAGTTTTGATTTCATTTGCACTTGTGAATGAGTAAGGATCTTAGTCAATGTTTGTAGTTATTGTTAATCGTAAATACGGTAATATTGTATGAGTTACGGTGTTTTTTAAGGCTTTAAACTTTCTCTTTAACGTTTATGTTACTCATTTAGTAGCATGAAAGTTTCCAGATGTCCTCCTTAAGAATTTAGTAGCACAAATATGATAAATTACAAGATACAATAATACATTTAGTTAAGAAATCATTTGGAACCGATTTGTAGGAATTGATACTAGGACAGAACTGATTGGCTTAGTCAATTCCTTTTCAGATATATTTGGCCCAGTAAAAACACTATCTTAGCACCTAATAGATCCGCACCAACTAAACATTTATTCATCAGCACAATGAAAAGCGAAGCATATCAAAAGAAGTCGCTAAAAGTACCAAAAAACTTCCTGATTTTTTATCCCTTTTAACCAAAAAACTGTCACCCACGCAAAAGGACTACACAAATCGATCTCTTTATACAAGACTTGATAGATTTTGATAAAGCAATTGTATTCGCAACAGGAGGTGCACTGCACGCTTCAAGTGTTGCTTATTTCTTGACTAGCAATGATTATTGGCTTTAATTTTGGAATTAAAAAAATTTGGCGGAAACCGTCATGTCCCAGAACAAAAGATTGGAAGAGCTGTGACATCTACCAACCCTCACTGGGGCCGCGTGGTATACACTCCACTCGAAGAGAGGAGGCTTGTGATTGTGACCCAGCAGTGGTAACATTATAGGCTGATAATGCATTAAAAGATAAGTAATTAAAAAAGACACTCACCTGAACTCCTGGCGTGCACATTCTCAACAATCACTTGAAACACTAATAACAAAAACATGATAGTTTTAATCCTACTCGAGCACCACCATCCTTTACTAAACTTCACTACACTAGATTCTTTACATTTATTGTCATAACTTTTACTGCTAATTCTTTCTTTACATCCTTTTCTTTTATACCCTCTATCTTCTAGAAGATATTTGAGGTCTTGTAGACTCTTCTTTTTTGTCGTTATTGGGTTTCCAGAAGGTTCTAGAACCGGGTCTAGGTTTGGGTGGCCAGACATGGTTGGTTGTGGTAGGGTCTTGCTAGAGATTTAGTGGTTGATTGAGGTCAAATTCCTGGTTCATCTTGGGTTTGCATCTGTAACAAAGAGATAAGATATAGTTAGTAAAGATAATAATGAAAAGTGCTGTATCAGTGGCCGCTAAAGGAGATCTTAGACCATCATTCAATGGACAGGCATCCACTGCTGAACATAGGTCTTCCAAATAATTACAATTTGTAGTAACTACATACAATGTCTGATAAATACCATAATGTAATACATTCCACACGTTGCGGTGTGGTGAGTGCAAGAGTTGAATATAAATACAATATACATGTTTTCAAAGTTTTACTAAAGTGTTAATTTAATGTTTAATGTACGTTCATCAATAAACGCATAAAAAATATTAAAGGCGCATCGACGCTCACACAAGACGATAGTTGTATTATAATTTATTTATTGTGTAAAATGCACATTTTTATGCTCAATATAAAACACTATTATGGGAGAAGCCCATAAAATATTGCCTGTAAGATTATTAGACCTAGGCGCGATGATTGGCAATCCATTATTTTTTTATTGCTCGCTTTCCAAGCCGACACCGCACCCACACATAAACACCAGACACCAACACCAAACAAAAACACTAACAACTTAAATAATAGGGTAAACGCACCAGCAATCGGCCGCCAATAAATTTCTTACACGAAATAAAAACAGGACGGGATTATTGGGACGAAAATAAGCACAAAACGGGAATGCTGCCGACAATCTAATAAGCAATTCATCAAGGGATGTGACAGTATGTGTTATCGTGGGACGTAAGCCGTGGTGCGGGGGGAGGTGGGGATGCAATGCAGCCACCTGCGGCCATATGACGAAGATAAAGTCTGAGTAAGATGAACTTGTTTCTTAAAGCCGGATTAAAGACTGGACAAGTCTAGTCTTCTGCTAATGAGTCGGTTTTGTTCGTTCTGCGTCAAGTTTTCGATAACGAAGGGATTATTTTTTTATTATATTCTTCGTTGAACTCTTGAACACGTTTGAGCAGAAAGGTGTTAAATTGGATAAGAATTTGTTATTGCTTAGTTTTTACGGCGTGCTAACTTTACTAAAGTCTGAAGATTTATGTCTGGGATGTTCGTAAATGTGGATTGTCCCTTTATTCTTTTTTACTAGCTTTTATTCGTTAAATATGTTAGATAGTTAGCAGAGATGGAGCAACTGTTAACATTAAGTTTAATGGTATTTAAAGAATTGATGAACCACAACAAATTAATGGAACTAGACAAAGCTGTAATTCTGGTAAAAGCTTTTATACCGCCGACAATATTGTCAACCATAGAACATTTAAATGACTAAAGCGTCTGTTATTTCACTAGCATTTAAACAAAACCCAGCAATGGTGATTGGCGATAGAAATGGCGTATTAGTTTCTACTTCTTATATCACCTTATCTTGCTATCAGCAGGATAAAGCTATTTCTAAACTAGCAACAAAACAAATAGTTCCTCTCCACCAATAGTTAAACAACTATTCCCCATATATCTTTAGCACCGTAAAACGTGAATTCCGAACTGTTTACACACAAAACAATGCACAGCAGGACTGGCCGGTTCAGGTGTGCCAATCCGGGCTCAAAGCTAGCTCATTAATCTTCCCAGCTCCTGCTAGTCCACTGTGGTAACGGATAATGGAATATTTCGGTTCCGACGGTATTTCCGAATTTTGGAATCTATAATATCATTGGAATTAGTGATGGAAAATTTTGACGAAGATATTGACAATTTATTTCAAATAGTTTATAAAAAATTTAGTGAAGAAAATTTATCTAATCGTAATGATGTAGTAGATATAGCGGATTTGTCAGAGATCAGTTGCTGGAATACTTCGGTTTCGATGCAATTTGAGAATTTTGGAATCATACTTATATTTGGATCCATATAATTAGAATTGGTTATGAAAATTATGAAATCAGTAACGAAGATATTGATTGATGACGGATTAAACAAAGAAGGGAGCAGAAAGAGATATGTGATAGTCTATAGGGTAGACCTTTGCCCAGCAGTGGAACTGTATTGGTAAAAACACGGATAAAAAGACGATATTACAAATGTATCCGAAGCCACTGTTCATAATAAATCTGGTGAAAAACATGAATCTAATTCAAATGTAGTTCATATTACGTACATGTATAGTCGATTTGTCGGCCATATATTCAGAATCGGACTCTTAATATCCTGCATAAGTTATGATAAGTGAAACTATAGTGCCCCTAAGCGAAGTTATTATCATTGCTTTCAAAGTTGCAGAATTGAAACCCAACAAATTATCGCTGTGCTATTTAAGATATTGCCAACCATAACGCCGCAGGCAATGTTGTTCATTCAGTAAATAAAACGAGCGTGATAATAATGACAGCAGATCATAATCTATTACTTATAAAATTTCTTAGAAATGATCAAATTAAAGTAAATTCAGTAACGATTTAACACAAACAAGGTTCAAATTCTACAATAGAAAAACGTTTATTAAAAAAGATAAACATAAAAAGGATTGTAACAGGGTAAATGTCACCATTACACACCATTACAGAAAAATAAAAGGGAATAGCCGATTACGGGATCAATGAGCCAGCGATGAGAATAATTCTCACGTCTCGACGATATTTTTATGCTTAACGACGGCAGGAAATTCGTTCGGACTTGTCCGACACCCGGGTCCGTAGATCGTAACTGAAAATTGTTTTAGCCCCCCGGGACATGCTGAAGTTCAGGTGGACTACCCACCCTGAGATCTTTCACAGGTGCTATCATGAGTTATTGTACACGTTTTATTAGAAAGGAGAATTTTATTGGTTTTCGTACGAGTTTTCTTCAATGCTCTTGGGGAAGTTACAGGAAGTGTATCACTTTCTATATTTTTTTTGTTAATATTGATACTTTATACTTTGCTGCGCTTTCATTCCAGATTAGTGCTCGTATATTATACTCGTAATACTCGTAAATTACTGCCATATTAATTTCTAATTTATCGGTGTGCATTATGCAGTTTTAAAAATCGTGCTGTAACCACAATTTTTAATTAAAACCATATCCCCCATCCCCACCCAACCAAACCCAACTTTCTCACTCCATACAATAAAGTTGCTGAAAAATATTTTTTCACAATTCTGTACTCCATCTGGGTTTGTTAGCTCGTTTGAATTTAAATTCATCACATTTTTCCCCAACTTTAATTAAATTAAAATACAATGCAAAAATTTTAAATCCGGTAAAACGAGCTTGTTGCGGATCGTATTAAATTTGAATAAGTGGCTTCAGACAGGTCTGAAACGTTGAGAAGAAATATAAACAGTCATTTATCGTAACAATCCTGAGGTCCATTCCTCTTTAGCCCTCTGGAGGGAGGTCGAGCTCAGGTGCGGGCTGCGGGGGGTGAGCTTCCCCCTCTTGACTGATTGTTTGTTTTGCCATTCCCGGTTTCACAGTTTGTTTTGCAAAGGAATTTGCAGTTGCAGCGGAGTCGGACTAAAAACTCAACGGGTCATCAATTTTGGTGTAAGCATTGCTAAGATGTCTCTGTTGAATTGTGGAAATTGCTAAGTAGCGTTTAGAACAACTGTCTTTGTTTCTAGTGGTGTTTTGCTCGTTACCGGTGCTAAGTGGCTGGATTTGAGTAACAACATTATTCGACGTTTGTTAGACTAGTTACCGTTTCGAATACAAACCAATACAAAAACGAAAGAATAAACACTTTTGATGCAGAACACACTAATTTGCAAAACAAATCAGCTTAAGACATAAAACAGGACAAGCGACACAAAACTAAAAAGGCAGCATTAGAAAAAGCTTCACACATAAAAATTAATATTGAATACGACAAAAACAAAATGGCTGCTCATTTTTCACGTACGCAATTAAACGTACGTAATAACAACCAAGATGGTCAGTTATTCTTTAAAAGGAACGTTGGTTATGTCCAATCTAAATTTAGAAATGGCCTGAGTGGAATGGTCAGTGCATTCTAGTGGATATGGGCAAAGTTTGTAGAGGAGAGCGGGATAATTAAATAATAATAATTAGTGTTTTGAAAAGCTTTGGGAATAAAGCGAAGTGAAATCTGAAGTTGGGAAACTTAAAGCTAATAACAGAGTTGAGTCACTGAGTGGTGTTCAAACTTATGATAGTTACTTTGAGGATGTTTTTAAACAGACATGGTTATGAACAAGATTTAATATTTTCTATAGAAATCATTTTTTGTTTCTACTAACTACATTACACAGCATAGATATTTTTACTTGTTCTCTGAGTGAGTTCATAAAAACTACGATGTACATAATATATTATGGTAAATAATAAAACTGTAATTAGGGCCAGACTATTGAATTAGGAAATGTATGTAATGATAGTGATGATGAGCTAATAAATAAAAAAAATACTCTTTACTGTCATAGATTCTTCAGATATTCTTTATCTTTAGCACTTTCATCAAATTCTAAATCCACATTAACCTGTCCATCCTTCACGACATCATTTCCTACTCAACACTCCCAGGCCTTTAAAAAACCTACTTCTTGAATGCAATCAATTACCAAGATCGCATCATCTAAGACTTTACACCATACCCCATCTAACCAGTGTTGCATCGCAGGCAGGGTTAAAATTTCATGGCCTTAAACAGGTCGGACCTGGTCCCACCCTGTTTACAGGTAGAAGGACCAAGTACTGTACTTAAAAGAATTTTCCCACTTAATGCTTAGGAAGTCGTTTTTGCATCAACACTGGTTGGAGAAATAGCTTGTACGATACTTTTAGAGAATATTTATGTTATGTTTAAGGATTGGAGCTATTTGTTGAAGGTTGTTTTTGTTATTGTTGTCTAATTTAGTATTTATTTCTGTAATTGCAAGGTTTAGAATGATAACATTATCGTTATTAGCATAAGTATCTCTACAATCTGTGCCAACCAATGAAACGAACAAATTCATGTATAACTAAAACTATAATTGAACAGTAATAGTTGATCATTTCTCGCGATTATTTTGAATTGTCAGATCAGAGTTATACTTTACCAAACTTAACATTTGACTTCCTGAATTCCATTCCAAAACCATTATATTATAGAACAAGGTATATACAAAATAGAATGGTAATGATACAATTTCGTTAGAAATATTGATATATTCAAGCCAGCAATATTAAATCGTTCTGTGGCGTAGCCCGATTTCCCTAAGTGCGATAAGGATCCAGAATCTGGACCATTTCCCGTCCATTCTAGACTAAAGTAGGAGCTACGAAGGAAATAGAGTACTGTGGTTTGCTTACAATATTCGGCTTATGATATAGTGTTAATGTGGTTGGTATTCGGACCTAGGATATTAATGATAGACCTAGAAACTAGGTCTTAGATAATGTATACTATTGTGTTTAGTATAAGATTTATAAATGTACAGTCAGAGAAATAAATTGTCAAACAAATTGACTCCCTAAGTCAATTCGTTATGATATAGCCATTATATAAACTGCCAAAAAAATACAATTTTGATTTAAACATCGCAACTCTGGGTTCCTCTCGGTTTATTGCGGTCAATGTTAGAGGTGAATTATACAAAATGAAATCGGTAGAAATCAGTGGTTTTTTCACTACAATTTTAAAAGTAAGTCACAAAGTTTTATCATAAAAAATCAAGACCTAAATAAAACGTAGTGAATAAAACTGCATTCAACTATTCAGCGAGGTGAGACCCCCAGTTATCGGCATCGTAACTCCGCGTCGGGTACAATTTGGCGAATGCATTCCCCCACTAAATCGCCGTTCAAGTATTGAAGGCGCTGTGAAAATTTCATACGCTAAGTGCCTATTCGCGTGGTGTCTCGTTAAGGAAATACTCCACCTCATGCTAGCCTCAAATCCCTCTTAGTATAAAAGGTCAAAAGTTTCGATGGAGTGGTCTATAAAGTTTTCACATTATTGATTGTTAGCGGTCTTAAGTGTAAACTGTTAAGCTTTATGATCTTATTGATGGGTTTACCTACTCGTGACATTTGGAGACTACTAAAAAGATATACGAATGCAATTAGTAGCACGGTCTTCGCTGTTAAAAATGGAGAAATCGAAAATGAATTAGATATTGTTTAGTAAGATACTCGCAGATTAATTCATGGAAGCCACAGAGATAATAAATTCACAATTCTCATATATCTTAACACTGCTAGACTTGCCTTTGCTACAATTCGACTTGTCTCATTAGCAAGTACAGAAACAGTTGATTCATTCTAGTCATCCCAGCTTGTGTTTCTGGTATTACGTGAATAGACAATACGTCTGCTGCCTTCAGAGAATATTCAGATTATCTTATTCTGGAGTTCTCGCTTATGACGGTCTCGGGAGGTTTATTTTTGGAATCTTGATATATTTTTCCATCTATGCGAATTTAGATTTGGGCCTCTGTAGAAATGTGTCAGTTATGTTCCTTTTCATGATTATCATCTAGGTTTTTCTCAACTGTGTTGGGCTTGGTTTTTTTGTCCCTAGATGTGACTGAATATCAATAAAATCCCTTTATGAAAAAGATTCATTTATAATTCGAAGGAGTGCCATTAAATCCGAATATCAAATTAAATCGGCGCAATAAATTATTTTTTCTCACAGAAATGAATTTTAACTGGACGTTATCGAGATTAAAACGAAATGAATCGGACCGGGTAGATTAATGACAGCCCAAGTGTAAGGTTCTCAGTTTACAGTTACGTCGGATGATAAGCATTATAGGTCAGCCACTTTAAATTTCAATTTACCATGCTCTAGGATTACAACCCTTAATTCTATTACACATAGTTCAGATTTCATCGCATTCAAAATTGTTGTATGACCTTTCTTTTAAACTATGTTACTGCAAAATGAACTTTCTATATAAGTGTTAAAGTTGACATTAGCGTTAGATAAAGTTCACTTTCTCATTTTTATATTGCCGCCAGTATGTGTATTATGCTTGATTTATATCCTCCTTTGAAATATTATCGGTAGTGTATTCATCAATCTTATTTTAGAGTGACTTTAAGTATTTAGTTCTTATCTTTATTGTATTTGACCCATGTTTTATTTGTATCATTAAAATTAGGTTTAAGATCCAGGTTAATTTATAATAGGTACTGATAGACAGTTGCATCTGGTGCGAAGAATAGCCAGAATTAATTTTAGAAAAGTTTACGATCACGATTATAAACACGGTAAGTTGCAGGCATAGCCTTGCAAGGAACCTGAATGCTTCATTAAAATATATTGACATGATACGAACAAAAGAACATCGCCCTTAGAACACCACCATCCATAAAAACCTACCTGACGCACATTAACAAATTCAACATTAATTATCACAAACGAAGGCAAAATAAAAGAAAAGCTAGACTCATTAACCACTGGTAAACTAATGGGATTTGATGGGAAGGCGAGCAAAAACGCGAACAATCCCCGGAGGCACGGTTAAGCATGATTTATAGTGGCTCCCTCTGTATGAGAGCGAGTGAATTGTAAAATGAAACACACCTGACTCTGTTGATGACAATTGATGATTAATTTTTTGTTTTTCATATTGAAAAGGCAGTGAAAATGGAGTTTTTGATATAGGGGCTTTCTTTTCTTTGTGATAATTATTTTTATTATGTAAGTGGCTTGAGATAACTAACAAAATCGGGAATTTTAAATGGAGTCGCTGTACATTTATTTCCACCAGCATTTGGTGAAAAGCAGAAGGCCAGTTCCTTCATGTGCGAGCCAGACTCGCACATGAAGGGTTCCGTCCCACTGTACAATATGTAAAACTCCATATTTTTACTATTTTTTGTTATAGCGGCTATAGCAGTACGCACCCTGTGAAAATTTCAACTGTCTATTATGGTTCAAAAGATATGACAAACTGACGGACGGACAGCGGAGCCTAAGTAATAGGGTTCCGTTGGCATCCTTTGCATACGGAACGGTTCAAGTCGCCATTTGATCTTAGCAACAATCAATGTCAACAAAAAATATACTGAGACATTAATACCTTACTGAGATTAGAAACTGAACGTTTTTAAGAACGCGGGAGTCTGGTACAAACATCGGAAATAAGCAAAAAGCACTAGTGATTACAAGACCAGTTTCTTTAGAAGCGACCTTGCAATTATCTGAGGAAATACAATTACCACGAGTAAGCAGTTGAATGACGAAGACGATGTGCAATAAGAGATTAATAATTTTACTTTCAGTAGCAGAAGCTTTTATTACGCGGACGCTTTCAACACTAGAAGAATAAAAGAATAAAATGTGTCGGTCTAAACTCGAAATAAACAATGATTATTCACACGTTTACGTACCCAAATTAAGTAACAACGCGTTACATAAAACAAAAAAAAGAAACTAAAAAATGCATACCTAAATTCCGCCGCAAAGCATAAACCACGAAAAATTTCATAACGTTGTGATAAAAACTAAAATTCATATTTCTGCATCACACTAAACCGCAGTTGTACTAAAACTTTATGCTCCACGAACATACGAACAAACATAAACACATAAATTGTACGTTGTATAGTAAAAACTGGATTGATATGACGTGGAGAAATGCGGTGTACGGGTGAAACACCTGGGGGCCCGCCGGACAACAATTGTGCCGTTTACCTTAGCGCTCTTGGTCATTTGCGGGACGTTGACGGAAATGGGATTTGTGAAAATATAATCGACGTATTTAGTCTGACGACAATTGGGACTTTACCCCGGTTTTTGTTACAGAAGGGAAAATTGTCACTCGGTTTCAATTATTTTGTTTGTTAGACGAATTTCGTAATCATTTTTTACAAATCCTGGATTCGTACATGGTAAAAGTAACTGGTACCTACTCTATCCCTTTAGAAAATGATGTCATAGCCATCTTGTCTACCTTCGCGGGACCAGAGGCTAAAAAGGCAGAAAGCTATTTTAAAGGTAATCAATGAATTATTTAGTAAAACAGAACTTGCTACGAGTATTTACCCAAACAATTCTATCTTCAGAAAATAATATTTTCGTTTTATGAAACTCAGCCTATCTAAAATCTACCGCTCCTAATTTTGTAAGCTCATTAATCAGTGTAATTTCTTAATGAAACATTGTCTACGACAGCTAGGCTCCAAGGTTTATCAAGACCGTATTGATATTAGACCTGAGGTGTAAAACGTTTGTCATTTAATTATCTCAGACTTGATGTATCATGAACCTGTCATGAAGTCTGACAACCAGTCTTACCAAGGGGTATCATACTGTTACCCAGTAATGGGGGTGTGGAGTTCAGATAGGCAGTCGCTCTATGTAAAATACTGGTATTCAGCTGCATACTTTAGACTAGAAGCCGACCCCAACATAGTTGAGAAAAGGCTAGGCAGATTGATTGGTGTATCATAAACGGTTGATAGAAAGAGAAAGAAGCGGATTACTGTGACGTCATAATCTTAACGGTGGGTGTCTAAGTTCAGTATATGCCTGACAGGCTGGTTCTAAATTGAACTCTATATTGAAGAAAAAGCAGTTCAATTTGAGTCATCATCATTTCATTCTAAAAACATTCACAGCTGGACATAGGCTGGGACCTAGGGTCGCCACATCGACCGGCCACCACATATATTATGACACCTTTATTCGTGATTTTGTCTAACAAAAAGTTACAACTTGTAGTAAATCATAGCAAATCCTGAGAGTGTCCGGCGACTCTCTTTTCCGTCTTACAAGTGTCGTGCTTAGTACCGCAATAAATGTTTAAATTCGATTTTCTTTTTCTAAATGTGGTCAAAAGAGAGAGATTACCTGATGTCCGTGTCCCAGCAGTGGGAATATTAAGGCTGATTAAAAGTATGGAGATAAGCTGTGAATTTAACGAAAATTAACATTATAGGTAACTTGTGAACGTGTAGACTAATTTTTGATAAACAGGGCCCAGGTCTTCGGTCCAAAAAGCTAAACATAGAATTTAGTTAATTGGAGAAACGAAAGAATGGGAAAGATAGCAAGATACTTTAAAAAGAAAGATACTAAACTTACTGATTGTCATAGTTGGTAGATGGATCAATAAACAACCCCACTTTGTTATGAGAAAAAGAATGATAGCCATGAAGAGATGAAAGCACTTTTTTAACAGCACAGAACTCAAAATGCACAACCAAATGCTAAACGATCCCTAAATCTCATACTTACATCAAATTGTCAACTATCCAAAAATTTAATAAGAATGCGGTAAAAAAAGGACCACAAATCTCCTTACTTCATAAAACATCTACGTGTGCAAAAGAAAAAATATATTCAAACCAAAAAACATGGGAAGCCAGTAGTAGAGAAATATTTGAGTCATTTAAATATGTATAAAGCTGCCACATCAAACGGATATCATTTTCTCCAGGATCGAAGGTATTACGTGGCTAAAGTCGATATTTTCTGGGACCATGGGACTGTGGGATGTTCTTGTAAATCATTTTCATTTTAGAAAAGGATTTTATACTGTGTTGTCTGCTGTGGTATGTTTTTTGTATCGAAGGACCATTTTTGTTGTAAATTATGCATAGTGTAGTTGTAGGTTATGAAGTGTGTTTTGCGTTATTCTTTGACAAAACTTGAATCAACAAGACCTTAGTAGGGGTACCTTCTTAATTCTCAGGTTAAAATTAAATTAACTAGAAAAACTTTGCGGACATGATGGGTATCAATGTATAAAAAGCCAAAATTAAACATTTAAAGATTTGATGACTTTTTTTGGGGTCAACGACCGCTTGTATGATTTTTTGTTAAAATATGAGTTTGATTGTGTTTAGATATCGATAACCATCTCATGTGTGAAGTTTCGCTCAGTAATTTTATTTGACCCTGTATAACTTACACTGATTTAGCTCCCGGGATCTTGGCTAGCCAGAAATCTTGCCTGGGTAAAATCGTGACAGTTGTGTACCAGAGGGCCTAGACAAATGACAATCGCTTCGAAAGCGTTTCGTATTTCTAAAACGACTTTCAACAGGACTGACATAAGCTTTGTGATAGCTTATGTCAGTCTCATATTTTTTTTTATTTTCCATTATCGATATCGCTGATAGAATTTCACTTTGTCTAGGGCCTCAGTAACACTTAAATTAGACTTTTGCTTTGAGAATGGCCTTAGCACAACTACAATGATAACTCAAGAAATAGTTCAAACCCAAAAGACTACAACCAAAAATATGATCACCCATCAAATGCAAACTTTTAAGTCAATCACGAAGTTTTGCAATCCACCATCAATATTCATAAATGGAGCAAAGACCAACTTCTATCGTAAGCCCTATAGGCAAATAAGCTTATGTAGTCATCAAAGAGATTTTGCCGAACGAAACGAAGAATTCGAGAACAATTCCCTTCTATTGGCGGACGATAAAAGAAATAATTTGGGTACATAATTTTTTTCTTACGAACAAAATGTCAAGTAATACTTTCTTCCGTTTATTGGTTTTATAGGGAAATGCTTAAGCAGTGCCTTGTTGTAAGGATCTTATGAATTGGCGATGTAAGGGTTGTTTAATAAGTTTTTTATTCAATATTGATTTCACTATTAACAGTTCTATCTTTCTCGACAGTGAAGAAACCAGCTTTCTTTTTGAGATTTTAATTACATGTTTTCATGCTCATCCGTCATCGCTGCTTCTTACAGATTAGCTGTAATATTCGTATCAAAAGACCACACAGAAAAACCAGTACAGTACACTCCAACATTACACAAACAGCGTAAAAACGATTCAGCAAAGGTAAAATCAAACAATTCCTCGAAACGCCAAGTAAACTGGAGGTATGTTTGTTTTATATTGAAAAAACACGGCTGTTTGCGCTTTTGGCGACAAACATGAAGAATTGAATGCGTCCCGGCTGCCTACATATGTTTATTAAGTTTATATTTGTTCGGTTAGACAGTGTTTGTCGCTTGGTCGTGTTCGCCTCGCAGTGTTAATCAAATCATTGCGTACGCGAGCGATATGGTTAAATGAGTTATGTGTATAAGAGTACTTTTTTGAATTTTTTATAAAATTAGGATTTATTTAATAACCGTAGGTGTGATTGAATTATCTTTGATCTTCCAATTACGTAATTAAAATTATTTTCGAAAGAATTTTTAAGTTACAAGACAAACGACTTATTAGGCACGAAATTATGTCAACAAATATTTCTACTCCTACGCTATTTTACTAAGAGATATCAATGACCAAATTAGAGACGCCCTTTAAAAAGGACAAATTCAATGTACTAAAAACTAAAGATAACAAAGCTTCTTTAATCTAATTTGAACGCTGAAGCACGTTTTTATATTTGTCAAAAATTATTCAGTAATGAAAAATATGGTTTTTAGTACTAAAGCTTAATCTTAAAACGGTCTAAGTCTAAAAGCATCTATAAGAATAAACATGGCACGCATATTAATTCAGAATTTGAAACGTAAATCTTTATTTCAGGATTAGCTCCGGGGTTTTTAAAATTGCTCCAATGCGGGCTGCATTATGCAAAAGGCTTAACTTAAACATTTCAGATAATCAGACTTGGATGTTCTAGAGCCTATGATTTCAGTAGATATACGCCAAATAACATGCAGAAAAAACAAAAGAAAAAGAAATGCTAATTGCAATTTGTATTTTGGGTCGACATCACTGACTATACAAAAGATGTTATTAATATTAAAATATGATCTATCAATAGTCATTTACTATTCAATAAAGCCGAAACTAATATTAAACGTTACACGTGGCATTTTTCTATGCCTTCTTTCTGCAGAAAATAATTCTTCAAATTATTCCGAAACAGTATCTTTGTTGGTAGAGTTACTTGGTGGAGGACAGCTATATCAGAGACCTCAAAATAATACCTCAAAAAGACCTATATCCAACAGGAATAAAAGATTTTTAAATAAATGTTGCCGTTTGTGGATAATTTGTAACTAATTTGTGAAATAGGTGAATGTTTATGTTATTTTTATAATATTTTTTATAATTTATATTCTATATACCTATTATTGCGTGATGTGTTAGATTCTTTTATGTGTAGGTTAATTTATCCACTGTTCTTACTTAATATCAAATTGAAAAGAGTTTCTATTGTTTGAAATTTCAATGCGTAAAGTAAAATGTATCAGGACCATTTATAAAAATTTACATCATGTATACCTACAATATAAGCAAAAAAATGAATTCTATTTCAATAGAAGAAGAATCTTCGAGTGCCCTAGGTAAGAATCCTTTGTTACGACTATTCTTTTCAAAATTTTAGTCCCTGACTCCAAACTCAAACTGAAAAGTCTTTCAGCCACCACTTTTGTAAACCATTTCAATAAGAGCCACAAATCACTATTTCAAAATTCCACCAGCACTCTTATTTAAAAGGCACAATTGAAATTCCCTCGCAAAACTTTTCCAGTATTCCTTGAAAACTGAACATCTACGTTATCTCAGTGTTATATATGCGCATCCCAGTTGCAAAAGGAATTTATTTCGTTTACTTTTATTTATTGAGAACCGTTTGCAGGTAACACCGTTTCTAATGTTGGAATTTGCGAGCTAAGTAATTTACGTACAGTATTCATTACGATACTTGTACGATTTTCTTGTTACGCTGTGTAAATTATGCTGCTTTGTTTCAGTAGCTTGACTTTTGAGTGTATTTCAATTTGTACTGGAAGACCAGTTTCTAGCATCGTACGATTTTTGGTCTTATTTCTACCATGCGCACTTGGATTGCTTATTCTTAGTACAAAATAGGAGCGCCTTAATGCCCGGTTCACATTATTCCAGCATTCCAGTCCAGCGCTGGAATGCCACTGGAATAGTGGCATTCCAGCGCTGGACTGAAATGCTGGAATGCTGGAATAATGTGAACCGGGCATTATGCGCTGTATTTTTGTTCCAGCACCTGACGCCCTAGACAAAGTGCTATCTATCAGCGTTAACGATGATGGAAAAGGCAAAAATGTATAGGACTGACATAAGCTATCGAAAACCATCCTGTTGAAAGTCGTTGTAGAAATACGAAACGCTTTCGAAGCGATTGTCACTTGTCTAGGCTCTCTGTTACTGTTAGCCTGTATCATCCATCCATGGGCAAGGGTCTGTCCCCCATAACTTCTAGCATTTTCCATCCAGGGCTAATGTGGACCACTGGTCCATTCAGTAGGTACCTAGTATTCGTAAATTGATTGTTCATTCTTGGTAGGACACAGAACTTATCTTCTACAATGTCTGCATCTTTTGGTCCTATTTCTAGCTTCCAGATTATTTATTCTGGGTACCAGGCAGCTAAGGCAGCTAAGTTCGAGTTACGAAACAGAACTTTAAACATTGGTTACCACACTGTTAGTACATATTCCTGCACAAGTGCTTTAAAACCTGATACGAGTACCGTCTTAGTTGTGGTAATACAACACAAACATACATTGTATCAGCTGTTTGTTGCTCGTGTGAAGTATAATAATAATCTCACTACTGAATTAACACAATTTAAGGAATAAAGAGTTACTTTAACAGTAAGAAACTCTTTAAGTAATAGGCAATCTCCACACGTCACGATCCAACACTTCTGTTCACGACTGTCCCAAGTCAAATAAGGAACAAAGTACCTCGCAACCCCGTGTAAATTAGAAAGGTAAGTACCAACAAAACCGATTTAGTTTTCAAGCAAAACTCACCTTTAAGAGCCAACGTAGGGCAATAAATTCTGCGTTAACGTCTCACGTTCTACGTAAGAAACGGTTGCTTTATAGAAGAAAAAAAAACGGTAAAATAAACGATTTGCTACACCCTCGAGCGTCTTCGAAAATTTTTACGCGAAAATAAAGTTCACTCGTTATTTCGCATAAAAAACATTTTGTGTTGTGAATAGGACGTTTAAATTTTTCGCGATTCACCTTGGAATTAGTGTTGTGCTTGTTAGTCGATAACGGTGTCTGACTATTGTTGGTTAGTCGAATAGTAAAGTGGTTTACGAATGAAGTGGTTTTATGTGAAAATTTCATTGTAGTTTTTAGCAGTAAATATTAGCTTGGACACGAAATCACGAACTCAAATAATAATAACTTAGCAATCAATTCATTCATACACATATACAAACTCCCTCCTTCCCATGGGGGTAGGTAGAAACCACAGAACAGTAGATTCAATAGAAATAAATGAAGAATAATAACCTTTTCTTCACCTACTTCTAAGGCATGCATGGAGAAGTCTTGATTATAGGAACAGTCACCAGTCCACAGACTGACTGCGATCAAGACTGCTTACCCTTGTTCAAACAAAGCACATGTTTGCTATTTAACCAGGATCCCAATTTCTGTTATACTCCGTGAGTGTAAGACCCACCTACTTAAAATTTGCAAAATTCATTAATTCTTTGAAATGTTTCATAAAGCGTTCCCGGAGGATGGCAAACTTTTACGTACACTGGTCGTTTAATATCGTAACGTGCAGTTTTATCGCTACCAACTTTACTTACAAAATAAACTTTCTAATTATTATTATGAAAACCTGCTTCGAAATCTGTTGAACGTTTCTTGAGTTTGACGGGTTAATTTGGAAGAATCGGAGTTTGAAATATTGTTTAGTCGAATCATTATTAATTTATTAGGTTAAGTTTTTTTATTATGCAGGTCAGCCTAGCTTTTTATTTTATTAAAAACTTCTTCAAACTACGAATGCAACTAAAGAATTAAAATAGTGTTACATTGTTGTTTTAGTCGTAAACGCTTCCGTTTTATAATCGGCTAAAAACAATTTGAATTTGTCTGTCACATCACTAAAGTTATTTCTGGGTTCAAAATTTCAAATGGATGAAACGTAATGGACGTTTAACGTGCAGGTGGATTTTTGTCCGACACTAAACCTATTCACTTTTTGAATAGATTATAACAGATTTATTATTATAGCATTCGAAAAATAACGGTTATAATCCTTTTGTTATTTCGATATGAACGTATACTAAGTTCCGTTATTTAAAGATAAATAAAAAGCAATGTAACCTATTCACAGTTTACATTTATAAAATAACTCTAAATTTTTTATTAAAAAAACTAGTCATTTCAACAATATTACACAATAACTGTTGTTATTTCGCCGTTATTTTTCTAATGCTGTAATAAATGGAGTATATATCACTATAACATTATCAAAGGCTACAAAATACTGGATCCAAATTGGATTATTCACTTAAAACCATGTCGCTCCCCAACAAAACAAAGACATAACGAAAAATGACGTTACAAAGCTGACAAGATATATTCAAATGCAAAAATAGCATTCTCATCTCATCCTTGTAACCTCACAGTGTAACGTAATGACAGCCCTTACACGACAATTCCATTCGCGCAGGGCTGTCACTCATTAGCATATGTACATAAAGAGTCGCTCATTGGATGGGCCGCGGGCTGCCATGTTTGAATTGGAGAAATTTCAGCCGCCATTTTGTTAATTAAAAACTCCCGCGTTTTTTCTCTTGCCACAATTATTGTTTGTGAAGTTATCTTAATGTTTACAGGGTAGGTTTTATGGTGGTTTAATGATATTTAAGGTGATTTTTCAGATGTTATGTCAGTAGGAATATTAGAGCAAGAATAACGACACAGACAGCTGAAAATTCGCTGTGTTTTATAACAAAACATTGTTCATATCTCGAATATAGGTATCCTTTGTAGTGAAAAATTACGTGTTGGTCGCATGTCATGAAAGCTTATGTGTACATGTATGTAGTTGAAACTTCGGCCAGTACATATCTCTTTCAGAAAAATCGAATGACGTTTTTCACATCTTCACGTGTCGTATCAAACCAAATAAGAGGTTTCTCTAATAATACCATCAATACTGCATGTGACTAAGTTATCTAGTATTATAATATCTTTTAAATCTTCTTTACTGTTAACGATTTTTTTATTGCAAGTTCATGTTTTAATCTTGTGGGAACATTAATAGTCGTGGGTGGTCTACATCGCATTTTGTTGGTAAGTATAAAAAAACTTCGAAAGCGAACGCTTAAAACTTGGAGATGAGTTTCTTTGTCTAATTAATGTTGGCGATAAAATGTTATATATTTAACATAAGTTTTATTAAGTGCATCATTTCTCAGCATAATAACAACCATAGCATTTGAACACTCCAAACAAGAAAACCGTACCATTATATAACATTTTAAATATCGAACGTTTCCTCTTAGTAACGTTCCGTTTTTAAAATATGCGCAATTTTTTTCATGTCTGGTGCGTTCATAAAATTTAAAATGTTCTAAAAAAGAACGTTAAAGAATAGAGATGTGACGAAAAATAACGTATTCCACGGTCGTTTTACGTCCGCGAGACGGTAGAACGTAGTGAACGCGCGAAAGCTTTTCCTTTCAAGTAAATAAAAATAGTCGAATATATTGAAGTCCCGCGGGATGGCCAATAACTTCAGTTGGATTTGGCTCTGTGTACGTATGGAAATTCGGCGCACCGGGTGCGTTTAGACGGATCCCGGGATGGACATCGATAGTTTTGTGTGCCAACCCTAGCCATCAATCGAGAATGGATCGTATCGTTGCGTTGTAAGTACTGCTTTTTTAATTAGAGCTACAATGTTTCTATAGCATCCATTGAAGTAGATTTTTAAATTACAAAATAGTTTTGATAGGAGTTCAAAGTTCACAGATCTATGAAATTGCTTAACTAACGAAACCTTTTAAGGAAAAAGTTTCTTACTCTAAACGCGAGCATTTTTAACATGTTGCATTATTTTACCACTTATAAAATTTTATAAACACAAAGGCATATAAATAACAAAATGCTTTCTGCAACGAAATGCGTAACAAAACTCAAGAACTGCCAGCCAAATATAATCGCAATATCAACAATGATCAGTCAATAATGTCTTACAATTTTCTCTATCGATAAAAATGCTAATGTCTCATCCCTTCGTGGGGGGATCTCGGGAGGTCCTAGAGGAGGTCCAAAGTGATTGCATTGGATGCCTCCAAGTCTCCGGTAAGTAGATTCAGATACTGGTGCTTGAACAATGGAGCTTTCTTGACTTTATTCTGAATTCTGAAGCATGAACTCCTTTAAGAATTGCGAAGAATTCGAAGATATTTTGAGAAAAAGTGTTGAAATATTTTTTCGGGATTCCGGCGTGAAAATATTTCTGAAGGCGTCAAGTATTTTAAAATATTTATTGGAAAGATTGAAAGGATCACCGCTTCCATGAAAGTTTAATAAACAATGGATACAAACGTTTACAGGAAAAGTAATAAAAATAAAACATTATGTCCTTTCAACAGATACTAATAAACAAAACGAACGAATCACAAACAAATACAACAAACAAACAGCACGCAAAGAAACACTTAAAATACGAAACTTTTAACAAATGCGAAATAAAGAATTACGCAAATGTGCTGCCCGTAACTTGTTAATTTGAAGATCGATCGCATTATTGAAATAACGCCCTAGTGGCCCATCATGGCCCATTCTAAACTGAGGGGATGGCGTTGATCAAGGATTATACCTGGGATTAAGGGCTCAGCTCAACTCAAAGTTATGATAATGTGAACCCTTGGAAGCTCCACGCAGCTTTAGGCGGATCCAGGATTTGGTGAATCCAGGTAAAGTTGTAAGTTTAAGTTTGAAGTATTTTCCGTGAACTTGATTAAGTTGTAAATGTGAGAGAAATGTTTGGGGTAGTTGTGAGTTTATGGTGTTTTGAAAATAAATCGTACCCAACCGTAGCGTACCTACCCATACTGCAAGTTTACCATACAGTTTACACGAACAACATTAATTTACAATATTCTGACAATGTTAGTATTAAGTTAAAATTATTTAAATAATTAGTAGGAAAAACCATTTAGATCAGCAAATAAGAAGGTACATTTTAAAAGACGACGCATGTGAAGCTGAAAACTTTACATCATATAACCATGTAGAGAATACTGTAAAATCCAATTGTTGACAGGTAGTCAAGTAAGAACCTGCTCGCCCCATAGCAACAGTTCCCCTCGGAAAAGTTTTACAACTTAGCAAGCAGGTACCATGTTTTTCACTCCCCAGTCCCTACATCCTTTATATACAACATGTCCCAAAATTCAACGATAAGCTGGCACCAGAGGATGGACCTACTAATGACTACTCGAGAAAAAAAAAGAAAAAAAAAAATACCTCTACTTTTTTTTAAATAACAAAAATCTATTTTGGGCACATAGTAGAAGTGATTACTATTAACAACAACTTATGAAATTGGTTCTTGATTAGAAAAAGTGTAATTTTTTTTTTTTTGTGGCTAGTTTTCCTAAAGTATTATACCATTTTAAAATCTGGGTTAGTTGCGCTAATTTTTAAAAAAACTTGCCATAGTAGTGTCCATATTTTTTTTTACACTACGATGAGTTAAAGTGTACTGAACGTTAAAATCTTTCAAAATTTTAGGGAAATAATTTTTTTTGGTTGTTTTTTTGTATAAAACTACGAAAATTCTGTAATTTTCAAAGATTATGGTGAATAGTAGTACTACTTAGGTTGCCGATACAAACAAAAAAAACTGAAATATTTGAAAAATTGTGGTCATGGTAGTTAAAAGTGTCATAAGGGGTATACATTTTCGAAGAATTTCCATTTTTTTAAGTAATTTAAAAAAAAGTAGAGGTATTTTTTTTTTCTTTTTTTTTCTCGAGTAGTCATTAGTAGGTCCATCCTCTGGTGCCGGCTTATCGTTGAATTTTGGGACATGTTGTATAAGCCTAACCTTAAGTACATAGTCCAGAATTTTGCCTTAGTCATTATAGGACAATAGCTATATAAACCTCAAATTTTAGTTCACAAAAGAGTGTTCGGATATTTTCCTAGGCGCTTCCATTACACCCAAAATTATCTAGCATAACAAAATTATATCTTCCATCGACGAAAGGCCTAGCATTGTACATTAGCGAGCGAAGCGAAAACATAAAATTGGTAAAGTCACCGTCAACAGAATATGCATAGCAAGGTAATATATGCAAAATAGTAAAAGTACGATAAGTAGTGAATATCACGCGAACCCGACATTTTGTTAGCATTTATATAAGGCTGGCAACACTGCTACACAGAACGAAACATCACATCTACACAACAAGGATCTGTCAAACAGGACTCACTTCCCTTACCCTAGGGTTGAATTTGGTTTGGATATACAAGTGATAAAAGATGTTTTTTCGATGGTAGAGGTTCTTTAGCTAATAGTAACGAATGATGGGTCAAGGGTGAAAGTAGACGAAAGAATCAAAGAAAATTAGGACTGAATACCGAATGGTTCAGAATAACTGCTTACAGTTGTATTGCTGGTATATTATTACTGACTTGGATTTATTTACTTTGAGGGTTTTTTTTTTATTGTTCCCTAAAACCAAGCTCAGAGTATGAATGTGGAAAACTGAAAGAGTTGAGGTTTCTTTAGAAACAACGGATGGATTTTGTGACAGATGATATGGCTAGAAAGGTGGTGAATACTGAGATGGCGCTCAATATAGATCGAGATAGAATTCAGAGGATAAAATAATCTACGCAGAGTACCTACTTTCAATAAGGTAGGTATATGAATAACAAATTGGAGAAAACTTACATAAGCATTAGATAAGAATGCAGTAGACGTGAAGAAGGTCCTGAATAGGACGCCATTGAAATCGCAGGTAACTGCTAGTATAAATATTGTAGTCATATCATGTTATATGTATGGGTAAGACATAACGTAGGTATCTACTGTCGGCCATCAACCCAAAACCTTTTAATTTCAGAGTAAAATGTAAACGAATATCTCGGCATTCTGATTTAATTTCGGGTTTTGGCAGAATCACTGCATCGAACCACAGCTTCTGACGATTTAAGTGTACTTAAAACGACCTATTTGAATAAAAACATTTCGGTATTGAATTCGTTTTCATTCTGCTGTTTTTAATAATGAAATGTTTCATTATTATAAATGGTTCGCGTTTCATTTTTTGTGGCTTTCAGTAATTATTTATCTATCTAAGACCTAGAGTAAATATTATTAGTATTACTTGTAAAAATGTTAGGAATATTGTGATGTCGTATACTTTTACAATGTTTGTAAATATGTGAGCACCATGTACGAGTACCTATCACATAACTGATTTATTTGTCATTGGTCCATTTATAATTTTTGCCTTTTGTGGGACAGCAATCTTATTGTGAGTGCATCGTCTTCACATATAATTATATAATTCATGTATACAAAATATTGTAAAACATTTTTAAAAGAGTAACGGTGTAGTTTCTTGTCCATTCTTCACCATGCGAAAACTACCTTTTGGAAGGGGCAACTAGAATCAGTTCAATATCTTTGTTTTTGACGTTCAAAAGTGAATTTTATGTGCCTAATTGAAATAAATTATTTGACTTTGACTTTGAAAATATTTATTGATATTCGGATAGCTCATGAACTCATAACCTAAAGAGGTACAAATCCGCGAAACGCGAAAACTCTGGTACATACATGGAATATTTTTGGAAAAGTAACTGCTACTAGGTGTGGGAACGAGTCTGATGCCGAAAATAATGTCTGTTTGTCTAGATGTACCTATGTTCCGGATTAGCGCAAAAACGGCTGAACATAATATTTGGATGAATGGTTTATAACCTGGATTAACACAAAGGGTACTTTTAATCCCGGTAGTACGGACCCGTGGGATATTATATATCCTGATAAATCGCCTTTTCTCAACATAGTTGGAAGAAAGCTAGGCAGATGATGTTCATCAGTGGCTATTTACGAGTTCGAAAGAATAGTTTGTTGATTGCTTTTTATGGACGATAAGAAAAGTATTAATATCTTAAATATCCAACTCCTCCTCGTTACACGATATAGGTAATACTTAATTAACTGGGGCCAAAACTTTAGTTAAAGTGGAAAGTTAAATTTTAAACTGCCATTAAATTATCTAGGGGGGTTGTTATTTGAAAAAGTTTAAGCAGCCAAGGTGAAACTTGATCAAGTTAATGCCTAATTGGTTTAAAATTTTGATTGATTTGACTTCTAACTTTTGATCTGCTTATTATTTGGGTCAAAGTTTTGATTTGGGCAATTATGATTGATTGAAGGCGCTTATTCATAGATGAAGTACTTACTTGTGGAATATTTGACACTTTCTAGTGAACTTAGGAGTGTAAAATTTAGAGTGAATTGGATATTCGTTTTTCCCATGGATTTTTCTGTGACTATTTTGAATTGCCCGCAACCAAAAGTGCAAGGCAGAGACAAGATGGTCAGACGCGATCACGAAAGCTGTTAGAGGGATTCATCGAGCGTTCCATACTACAGACAACCGCATAAAGGCTCTTACTCAAAACAATTTCTTAGAAACTGAACAATACCGGCAGCGTCGCATCGCGCGAAAAGTCGCGCCAGTATGTAAGAGCCTTTACTTGAAGACGCGTCGTATGTGGTCGCGATCATGAGCATTGAGGGAACAATGAAGAAGAACCAAAAGTGCCTTATGTCTATTGTTTGCATGTTAGTTTTTTTTTTTGAAGCCGCGCCTTCAGGGAAAAGAATTCTATAAAATTTTTTCGGGGCTATTTTCTGTGAGCTCAAAATATTTCTGGTTAATTGGACCTGCACAATAAATAATTGTAGTAATGACCTTAATAAACCCACGAATAGTAATCAAAATCATACATACAGACAAGTCACACATATTTTATTTAAGTAGGTACACTTATAAAACTGATTTGCATCCGTCGCCTCACACTTTCGGGTCCGGTTGAAAACCAGCGTCAGGCACTTATAGTTGTTTGGCGTTTTTGCTGAACTGGACCTTTTTGGTGCAGCCGTGAGGCACACTACATCGCACTTGTACACTTTTTCTATTTTTTTAATAAATATTTTTTTTAATCTGTAGTATATTGTGTGCCTTTCAGTCTGTGCTGAATAAATTTATTTTCTTTCTTTCTTTCTTTCACTTACTATCTATGGTTTGCTTTTCCATCCAAATTCCCACGAAAATGCTAATAAAGTTTTTCCTAACTTCATACACATGCCTAGTTTTATTCAAACATTTATTTAACGGTCAGAAGCATATTTACTTTTCCCTAAAACGCTTGAGTCGCCATCTGGTGGCAGGCCGCACTTGACAACTAAATATTATGCAATGTCATCAGTCCACGGATGAGATAGTGGTCAAAGAAAGAGCAGAAGCGATTTTCAAATTACTTATGTTTAAGGAAAAATTGTCGATACAGTTCGATTCAAACTTAATGGCGGCTCGGAACATGAGGCGAGTCGCCGCGTAGTAGCAATTTCATGTGTGGGGGTGAGGGGTGGGGTACTGTGCAGCGAGTAGCTAACTTCCGAGCCGCCATTCAGAATTGAATTAAAATTAACTTATATTAACCCTATCAAAAGTTATCATCAATCCTCCAATTTCCATTCAAATCTACCCAGATCTAAATGTCACTAAACTTAAATACTTCTAACTTGCTAATCTCCATTGCGTTATACCTCAGTATAAGTTACTAAATTTGCATATAAGATTTACTTAGCCCTTCGCGTTGATGGTAAATTTAAGTTCATATCAGCGATATTACAGACTATTTGGCTGAGATAACTTAATAACTTAGTTTCAATCGTGGGTTAGAATTAAAGTTGGCGTTACGGTTATGGGTAGGTGTGGGATGGGATCTAAAGTCTAATAAATTCCTTTTTTTAAACTGCTGTTATTTCCATTTAAACGACTATCATCTTTATGTTAGTGTAAATTACGTTGATTTCTGAATGACGCGGACCATTGAAAAATCCATATTTTTTTTTGAAGTTTTAGGGGAAGCTGAACTTTACGCTTTGATGTTAAAGTTGTTTTTCCGAAAACACATATTTGTTTACATGTTTGTAAACTAAATCGCGAACGTTGTATAGCTTTATACTTGCAGAGGGTTTAAAAAAAGAGATCGAATGTGTTTTGTTTTTTGCACGCTAGATGGCTGTAGGTGTGCCCTAATATCTAGATCATAGTTACAAAAAGTATGACACACTTATTTGGTTTTCGAGTATAATTTTTTAATTTATCTGTTTGTGTTCCTTATGAGAATAAATTCTGTTAACCGAATTTCAATGTAAATGAAGTGAACTGAATAAGTAGGGTTTTGTATTCTGCCCCAAAACCATTATGAAAGAAAGAGATAAAATATATTTATTTTGAAAAGATACGTAAAAGGTTTTTTAGGCACCAACCATCTTTTCTTCCTAAAGTGCCTGCTAAATGGTTGCCAACCGCTTCCCCGACAGAGGTGACCTTAGTTGGCGACCGGCAGAGCTGTTTCTTTGTAGTAAACCATCATAAATCATTAACACTATTCTACACGATTGTAAGTCACCAAGGTCACTTCTGTCGGGACGCGGTAGGCGACCGTTTAGCAGGCAATTTATTCAACGAGATTTTAAGTTATTCTACTTTAATGTAAAATACTATAAATATGTTCCCAGTTTCGTAACAGTCCCATTAGTATTGACCAGTAACCAAAGAGCTTGCCAACTCTGAAATGACGCGCCTCACTACTCTATTTTACGTACACGGCGACGCGGAGCGAACGTAAAATAAGCCCTACCAATTACAGTTCGATTCAACTTAATGGCGGCTCGGAAGTTAGCTACACGCTGCAGTACCTTCGAAAAAAAACAGATCCTCGATATTACAAAACTAGATAACCTACAAAATGGAAACATTGAAAAGGAAACCCCAAAATACTTTTATCTAAACAAAACCCTGACTTTAGTAGACTTAGAGTCCAAACAAAACATTCATCTACATAAAACTACGAACATTTGAACATAACGCACTACTGGGAGCCATATAGTTAGACTGGAGCGTACAACGAAAGCCTTTCTCGGTCTAAAATCTAGGTAACCAAGCTTACGACCTAGAACTAGAACCTAGGTTATAAATATGCCTAGATAAGATTATCGTGGCACAATGGGCACTTATCTAGAATTTTAGCTCGCAAAGGTGTTCTTAAATAGAATGTTATCTAATTCACGATTTTGCCTAAGAGGGTAGGTAGATGTAGAATTATGGTATGGGATTCAGTTGCGTTTGGAGTAACTAATGTATACTAAGCTATTGCTGGAATTGTGTCAGAGAGATCAATAGTTTGACTCTCCAATTTTCATATCAGGATCAATCTACAGGGTCAAATTAGCAAGACTCGGATACCGGTTAAATTTTCAAACCGTTATGATGTAGTTGACCTTTACATTCGATTCGGTATTTTCGGATTTACCGGTTTAAGGCAATACAAACCGGTTAATACGAACGCAAGATAAACAACCGTCACGCGCTGTTCGGTTTTTATTCGGTAGTTAGATTTTTTTTTTATTAACCGGTTAATTTTGGTAAAAATAAAGTTCTCTAAACGTACGTGTTCTTTAGAAAAGTTCGGAGGAAAACCGAAATAAACCGGTATTCTTTAAACCGGTTCCGAGCCTTGCAAATTAGATTAGTTAGCTAAACTTCGCAGACGTTATGGGTATCGATATCTAACCACGAAAACGACACGGTACGCACTTCTGACTTTTCGGATTCATGTGCGTATTGTATAATTATCACTTGTTTTAAAAATGGTGAAGTAAAACATCGTGAGGAAACATGCCTGAGAGATATTTCTCGACGGAATGTGAAACCAAGTCAAATGCCCTTAGGCGCCTTTAAAACTCTGACACCAGGTTAGTCACTAGCCGCACGAAAAGAAGACCAAGAAAAAAAAATTGGGCTGAAAGACCGCTGATAAAGAAAAGAAAGAAAAATAAAGAAAAATTGTTTATTCTGCACAAACAAAACGCACATTACAACAATTAAAAAAAAAGTCAAAAGACATTCAAATTAGCCAAAAGTCTGGTGGTATTGTTACTTGCGGTAGATAAGCTTGTAGGTATTATTATAGGTGAGAACTAAAAGTCTAAAAACTATAATTTACTTGGATAAATCTCAGCTATGCCAAGGGAAATCATACAGCAGCACAGCATGCAGCATGAAACTTATCAATTTAAAGCTGGATGCATTAATAATAATCTAAGTATCAGGGTAACAACGATAAAGCACCTTAGTAATTTTCTTTAGAAAAGACCGGCGTCTGTCCGCGACTTCCGCTCACGTGGAAGTCAACAAAACCATAAAACATAACTTATGGCACTCGGCTTTCTATCTGTGAAAGATTTTTTTGTAATCGGATCAGTACTTCCAGAAATCACCATTTAGGCCCAATTTACATTGCCAGGGAACGGAATGGAAGCGAGTTTTTGTAACGACATTGTACGTAGCAAAACTTTATCCTAATTGTATAACGCACAAACTAGATACGACCTTGTAACTGGGAGAATTACCGAGAATGCGCGAAAATTCTCCAGAAAACGAGCGACCTGATATTTGGCTCGTATCTAGTTTGTACGTTTACACTATTGATAAAAAGTTCATAAAGCTTTGTACAAAAAAAAATCGCTTCCATTCCGTTCCGCGCCAATGTAAATTGAGCCTTGCAAACAATCAAACAATTTTACTTTTTTATAATAATTAGTTTACATTCACAAAGTAATATTATTGAGTTTTACGAAGGCTGGCTATCGAAAAACACGTTCCTGACATGTTACGTGGTTCTATTTATTTGTGGCATTTATACAGAATATTGCTGTTCTTAATCTCAAGAGGCAGAAACGGAATTTACCGAACCATAGTACATAGTATAGTCGACCCCATCAGTCACTAACAATAAAGCTCAAAGTTTCGTGTCTAGTTTACCATAGAAGATTTAATACCGTACAGAAGTACAATTATCCTATAGAATTTTGGTCATTATCATGATGTGGTCACTCTGCGAAGATCGGCGCTCCACCTAGTCTGAGGACGGCCTTACGTTTGCCGATTCGCGGTCACCACTCAAGATCACGTCTAGCCTAACGGTCATTGGTTCTACGGCTAATACGGCCGACCCATTGCCACTTCAGCTTGCTTATTCTGTGAGCTATGTCGACAACTTTCGTTCTCTGCCGGATTACCTTATTCCGGATTCTGCGAGACATTTTACATAGGGCGACTGATACATTCGTCATTAGCCAATGAGTGCCTGATGATAAGCGCCGTTTACGTATACAATCCTGGCTGCCTTTGGGCGTTTGTGCACCACAAGGAATTTTACTGTTCGGCAGTAAAAATGTGAACGCAGCAGTATTACTTGAAGTACGAAAACACACCTTACTACTTCGAAATAAAGGTGCTATCAACATCGGACCGTAAAAAATCGGACTGCAGGACAGTAAAATTCCTTGTAGTGCACAAACGCCCTTTGGCGTCTCTTCCGTCCAGAAACTATAAGCATTTGAATGCGTTTGGAGGTGTTTCTCTTCTACATTTTTAGTCTTTGTCTATACACAGAAAACAGGCCAGCCACAGTGGTTCACAAAACACTCAAGGTGTGAATGTGATTAACATAAATTTTACATTTAAATTATCCTGGAAATTCTCTCGCTGAAGCAAAATAGTTGAACCAAAGTACGTGTTGCTTGGAAATTGTGGGCGCTAAGATTTTGCTGATCCGTCACCTGGTTGTATAAGTTGGATGGTTTATTCGAAAGGTTAGGTAACAAACCGGGATTTCGTGTTTTGAAAGAAATGGCAATTGACTTAAAAACCTTTGCAAAAACATAATATGCTATAATCGCAGATCCTTTAAAAAAACTAACACTATTTTCTTTGAATACGTTCCCCTGGATCAAATGATTAATTAACTTTATTGACATTTATTTATTTTCTTTTCCACCTATTTACCTTTTTAAATATTTCTTAAGAAAAAACAAAACAAAAACATAAAAAATATTGTCATTAATATTATGACACTATTAATAATCCAGGAGAAGATGACGCTGGCGGGGTCCGCTAGGACCGATGCCTGCCAGGGTTGCAGGAAAGTCCGAAAGGGATACCGGGGCCCTTGGCAAGACAGAGAGGAGAGGAAAGGAGAGAGGCCTAAAAATAAATAATAATAATAGTGCCGATAACTTTTATCATTTAACCAATTTTAGTAGGTATATTGAAAGTAAATAAATAAATAAATCTCACCATAAAAAAATCCAAACACAGTTTAACTTCCGCCTTTAAATTGATTTCAGTCAATACCTGAAATAAAAAATAAACAAGTATAAATAAACAAACGCTAGAGCAAACACACCAATCGACCATAAACGCAAATATTGGCCCCAAACTATCAAACTTTTGAACACACACTGGTTGTAATTATAAATGTTTTTTGCCAAGTAAACACCATTAACTATCACTTCAAAGGGTTATATTTGTGAAGCGCCCTTAGTACTGTCAACATAATAATATAAATATGGTTTTATTTGCGTAAAATACGATAAGAATTGCACAAAGAATAGTTTTGAAAGAATAATGCAACATAGCATAATAATAGTTATAATTTTGTCTATCAATTCAAAATCTCACATTTACCTATTTTTTATTTACATTTCTCAGCTTCTAAAACTGCTTGACATTGTAGGTACTTATAAAACGTCAAACTCCTCATCCCTTTCTAGTTAAATTCAGTACTAATTACTTTATTTCTACAGAAATGTAACTTAATAAAATAATTAAAAACCTCGTCATTATAACTTCTTGTTTGATCTGATGGTACATGATTCTTTTAATAAAAAAAGAAAGCCTATACAAGCGCTGACGCGTGACAAAATCGAGCCGTAATAACCCTCGAATGCATTATCATTATATTCATGGGGTCTTTAATCCAAAAAGAAATCCACCAGAATCCCAAATCGTGGGTCTTTTGAACGACTTCAAAGTTAAATAACCCCTACGTAAGGTTGACGGGAATCGGGAACAAACACATTCAATTTCAGTCTCTAAAATTCAAAACACAGAGTTGCTTTCAGCTTGCGTTAAACACAATTGAAGAAACAAATGTTCACCCGTGCAATTCAGACTGTATTTCCGGTAACATGGGTTACATTTTAAGTTAACAAATATTTAAATTTATTCATTGTTGCGTGCATATAAAAATCGACTTTAATGCTCTATTTTAAAGTTTGAAACATTTTGTTTGTTGACGGTACACGCTAGGGGTGGTACAGAACGGCGCGATTTTTCACTGAGTTGGTGAATGACATTTGTATATTTTACTAGTTAAGTGACAGATGCGTTAGGGTTGCCAACTATTTATTGAGCGATTACGGCTTGCTTGCCAGATACAGGGCTAGTCCCTGACAGATCAGGATTACTCTGCTTTCTGTTACAGATTATCATACAATAGTATCTATCTATCTACCCGTCTGTTGCCACGGGGTGGCGTTATTGCTGTTTTATTCGCTGCGTATTGACGGATCGAAAAGCAATTTATTTTTATTGTTCCGACCCCGGTATAAAATTCAATCTATTTATGATGAACGTAAACATGAAAAGTTGTGACATTTCTATTGGAAGATTGAGTTTTAAGGGTTATATTTTCTTGGTGTTTTGAAATGTGATTTAAAAGATAGCGAAAAATCTGATAGTAGAGGAAATTAGAAGGATGTATCAGATCAAGGTCGAAACATTATTTATTGTATCTAGTTTACATCAAGTTTTTATAGCCAACGATATAATATTGTACCACCAAGCTTGGCACTTTGCAGATGCATTTCATGTGTTTACTCCTTGTATGTAGTTTCTTTTTTTTTCTTTGCAGTTGGCCCTTTTTTTTTTCTTTTTGAGGGTGGGAAGTCATCAAATGACTTCTCCCGCTCTGGGCGGATGAGTCGACTATTGTATACTACCGAAGCGTCACGTTGAAACGGCAACACAGTGTGGCAAGCCGTCGAACTTTGAACTTTGTGGTAGATAATATATGCAAGGAGATGACGCTATGTACGCCTATCCATCTTGTCAACATCGTTTATGCCACCTTTTTTGCAAGGTACCCAAGGACCTATTTCGGTACTTATTATCTGGTTATTATCATCATCAATTGTCATCCTGTCACCATCCCAATTTGAGATCTGTGCAGTGTGCTGGTGCCACACGTCTTAAATTTTCGTACTTCACACTGGTATTCACCCACCATAAAGCATGTCTGACTACTGTTAGATTGTTTTTCCGTAGATGATTACTGCTTGTCTGCCTCGTTGGTCGCTACTGCTGAGCAAGAGATCCTGTATTTGATTCCCGGGTCGAGCAAAGTATTATCGCGTTTTTTCATCTGTAATTTCTCAGTAGCAGCAGCCTAGTCTGGATTTGAGCCTGGTTGATGACAATAGGCTCTCTATTACATGGGACTCAAATATAATTGGCGAAATGTGGAAGTACTATAGGTACACATATGCCCAACCCAACGGGGAATACAGGCGTGATGTTATGTTATAATTACTGCAACTAAAAGTGTTACTAAACAAGAACAAAAGTTTAAACTACAGGTGTACTGTTATGTAGTTATAATCGAACGATACGGTTTATTGTTCAGCTCCTCATAACAATCCTATTACATATACATATGTAGATAATGTAAAGCCTGACTGCTTTCGTGAATAATGTGACAGGTAATTTATCTGTTTGCATATTATTATATTAATAATAAAAGCATTTATCATTATATTAACTAATTAAACTTTTCTGAAGTGTATAGCTGTAGCAATTAGCAATACAGACATATAAGTAATACAAATTGATCTAGCAACAGGTTGAAGTCAAGCAATAGATCTGAATGTCGAGATTGGAAATTATATTTTAGTCCAGACTTGAGGATCTCGTAGCTAAGTAATAACAGGCGCACGGGTGGATCCATCAGGTAAAGCTAGGCTTGCCGGGGTTGGTCCATAGATGGGTGACCATCTGTACATATTCATCTTGCCACGGTAAGCCGTTGGTCCCGGCTGTCATTCGAGGTGAGGTTGGTTACAATACGGCGATACACAAGACGCTCGCGTCGAGCACATGACATTTTCGTTTATCATATTTTCGTTTCAAAGAAATTCACAAATCAGCCGACAGTCAAGTGGAGGATCCGGCGCTCGCATCGACCGGCTCACCTCGCTGCACTGACTACTGTAACGCGTTACAAAAACTACGATACATTACAAACAAACATTGCAAATCAGTTTCCCTTAAAACAAACTATGAAATGACTAAAAATGCTACCAGAAACAATGGAACATCACAAAAATGCAGACCAATTTCTGATTACCATGGCTCCAATGAATTTCCACCACCCACCAAAAACAATCAAAGCAGTCATTAAAACCAAAAGGAAAAAAAAAGAAAGCAATATGTTTCTATCTCACTGACTATCTTATTCAAATTCTAACAAACGTAAGCAAATTCCCCCTTTTGTATACACTCTAGTAAATGCAAATACTTGGCTGGGAAAGAATTGTACTCGAAGAATCAGGAGAGATTGCTTCTGGCCAAATCAATTGAAAGCCACTGTGAGCCCTTGGTGATGGTGTAGAGAAATATAGACTTTGTTGTGAAGAGATAGAGGTGGTATTTGTTTTTGTAGGAAGTGGAGCTTTGAAGTCAGCGGATGGTGTGGACGATGATGATTTTGGTGTCATTGCCTCGAATCATATTATTGTAGATGATAAAAAATATATAGATAAACTAGGTGCCCTTATCGTTCTAATTATTTCTATTACAGTGGTTAAAGAAGAAGTATTGGATTCAGATTCGGTTGGTTCTACTTCGAAAAAAAAAACATTTTCTTCACGACATCGACAGCTAGAAATAAGAATTATTCTAAGTTTCAAGCCACTTTTAAGTTTCATGAAAACACAAAACCGTCATTTGTGAAACAAAACCTACAGATTTAACGAAACCACCACTTTATACAATATATATTCATGAATTACAAAACATATTTACCAATTAGTATACAACACTTGGAGGGCAATGTGAAGTTTACAACTCGTAGATGATTTAATTTCGACTTGGTAAAGATATTTTATAAGAGTTGCAGATGAACGATCTAATTTTAAGCTACATTTAAATACTATTGATTGATAACGTATGGGGTTCTTATGAACAGAAACACGATGGCATACTTGTCTCAGTCTTGGCTGCTTCTTATTCTCTGGCCTCGCCTTTTCCATTTACGCAAGGTCGGCGTTCCCAATCATGCAACGCCATTTATTTTGATCTTGTACGTCATCTTCCGTAAGTCCCACCTCTCTCATATCCTTCTGGACATTCGTCATCCATGTGGTTTGAGGTCTACCTGTTCCCCTCTTCTTTTTAGCTATGGAAGGGCTCTTTTTCACGACATGGTCATCTGTTCGTCGGAGTACATGACCGTACCATCTCATTCTGGACTCTTATACTCTTTCTGCAACCTTGAAACTCCCTCTTAATGCTGCTTAGCAGAAAAAAATATCTGCCGCATCATTTTCCCTTGCATATTGATTCACAGACTTCATTTCGTGTATTTGTCCTTTCTTAGCGTCATGTTTGCCGCAAATAAACATATTTATTTCTTTCTTTCTTTTCTAATTTCCTCTTCAAATCGCTCCCGGCTACCTCTCCCGCTGTTTTCATACCCGCCTCCCTATTCTGTTGGCTACTATCAGTTCCGAATGAGTGACCCACAATGTCATTACCTCAGAACCCTGGCATTCATTAATTTGACGGCCAGTTTGACAGTTGCAGATACGTTTGTCCCGAAGCTATTAATGTTCTCCTTAATGTAATTATTTCTACATCATTTAATATGTACTAAAATGGGTAGAAAAGACCAAATCAAACCTGGGTTGGTATTTATTGAAGAGTAATAATGGTTTTCTGTTTACAGTCAGATTTAAAACAAACGTTTTAAGCAAAAACATGGGCCCTGCATTAGTTAGTTTTTTTTAACCGACTTCTTAGAAGGATTTCTTAGATTTTTGAGAATTTAAGACCAATGTATTATAGTACCTACCTAGTTCTAAAAGCTAACGGCATAACATTATCAGCCTATAGGCTGTGGCTGGAGGTCTGAGTCCCAGCCGTGGCAACATTATAATGTTCCCACGGCTGGGACACAGACCTCCTTTCTCTCTCATAGAGAATGGGACGTAATCCACCACACAGGCCCAGTGCGGGTTGGTAGATGTCACATGTCTTCGAATTTTTGTTTCTAAGACATGCCGGATTCCTGACGATGTTTCCCTTCACCGTTTTGAGAGAAGTCGTGATTAAATTATTTACACAAAGTAAAGCGCCTGCCTGGGTTTTAACCTACGATCTACAATTCATAAGTAGCGGACATTACCACTGGGCCACCTCTACTCTCTAAAGGCTAACAACGTAACAGGAATGACATATCAAGAAATGAATAAATATGTAAAATCATTCCTGTTTACCTAGAAAACGATTAAGAATCTTTGCAATGAGACATTCTTGAAATTTAAATTGGTTTTCGCGCCACAGGGAGCAGGCGCAGACGTCGCAAGCGCATCGATGCTTTATTCTAATTAGTCGGAATCCTGTTAAACGAGTAGATGTACGCACAAACAAAGCTATGTTGCAACGACCAAGTAGGTAGTGTAGGATATAGTTACTTTGTGCCAATAAGCAAGTCGATTTTAAATCAACACACACACATATAAACTCATGCCTTCTTCCAATGGGGGTAGACAGAAAGTACAGAACGCCACCTGCTACGATCCGACTCCTTTTGGCTCCTTTACGCTCGTTTTAAATCAGTTTCAATATTTATGAATCCACTCATAACAAAAATTACTTACTGTGATAATAAAAATATGAATACGCAGGTAAATTATTTAATTTCATATTCAACGAACTTTTATAAAAGTTTATTGATAAAAAGGTCTGCTTTTTACAGAAATATGGGTAAAATTATCCTTTTACTCTTTTATTATATTTCAGTTCGAAACCAAAAACATTAAGCCCCGTTGTTCAGAATTATTCAAAGAAAAATAAGAAAAAAATAAGCTCTTCCTGGCGTACCAATTCGATGAATATTACATAGAATTCTTCCGCAATAAACTATAAAAAACCTTTCATAATTAAAAGAAAATTTATTTCTCTTCATCAGATTTAATAAAAAAATATTTCGCACGAGCGACCATACCTGTGAATTTCTGGTTCGTTAAATAAACAATTTCGATGGAGCCTGAAGATATTATAATTAAAGTACTGCGTAGGAGAGTAAACAATAACTGTGAACAACTAGCTGGCTTCGCAAGGGTAACAAGTACGTATCCACAGTTTACCTAACTACCTAATTAACTAGGTAATTATGCTTTTTTTGTTGTTAATTGTTCCGATTTTTTAATGCTTACTGCTATTCGGGGCGGAGACAAACTCAAAGATAAACTAACCCGACTAGAGAACTATAAGCGTCCGGCGCTCGGCATGGCAACACATCGTGTTCGGATTCGCGACTAGTCAATCGTCATTCTGAGGATGCCTCGTTGAAGTAGTGAAACACGTGTCGATTTCTTACAGGGTTTTTTATGACTCTTTAGGAATAGTTAAGTGGAATAGGTTACTGAATATATCTACGTCTATTGTATTTTAGTTATAAGTATAAGGCATTGACACATTAATTTATTTCTTATACCTTCACAAAATTAAAGTAATTTAATCAAAGTAATCAATGCTAGTCTATTCATAGGGCTCGATAGTTGTCACATTCAAATTAAGGGATTGTGATTAATTAATCAAAATAACGGTAAAGGGGTATCCATGAATAGTACTTTGACTTTGAATTGTGTGAAAACCAACCACGATTATTTGAGGGCTTTTCAAAACTAGTTGTTGAAATATGATTTATTGACTCCAACGATGCTTTCTGTTTCTGGGTCAATTTATTCGAGTTGTTATAACCTGAATTTGGTTTAGTAATCATTGTTTCAATCTGGAAAAGTTAATTAATTTGTTGAGTATCAAGCTCTAGGTGTGGTGCTAGTGGTCTTGACGAAGATAATCAAAAAATTTAACAAAAAATAAAACAACAGACTCCAAAAAAACTAAAAAGTGAATTTAGAAGACGGTTACTTTTTTTTGTATGTTTTTTTATTTTCCACTTTTTAGTTGTGGTCCTACCCCAAACAAATTCGAATATCACTACCTGCTATGTAAATAACAGTGACGGGAACTTAAAACATCATCCAAACAGTCTAAATTGGAAAAATACTTATTATTGAAGCTAACTCAAAAACTACGCAAGCAAAGTTAGTAAAATTTATATGTGACTACCTCCGAAGCATGACCTACCAAAGAAAAAAAAAATCATCAAAATCAATACATAATCGGCAGAGTAATAGCGTATGAAATATACAAAAAAAAAACAATCCAATTGTCCAGTCCTCTTGCTTTTAGAAGTCGGGTAAAAACTACTTGATTTCGATGATATGGCTGTATTTCTTGGGTGCTGATGACAATTTTAATGAGACAACCTGCGTGTGACACACTCTGAAGGTGTCGGCGAGCGAGTGAAGGCGGGTGCCAGCCTGCAGTCGCAGTGTGTGGTCTATGGCCCGACGTGACGTCAGGAACAAAATAAATACTCGTAAGACATAAATATTTAAGTTATTATTAATTTATTTATACTGAATCCAGAATCTTTTTGTTCGAACGATTTATATCAGCGTTATCATCAAAAGATTCATCAATTCTTTGGATGTTTTTGACATGATCTAGATTGAAAATATAAAAGTTACTTTCATTTTATCAGTCTATAGGTACTGTAAGGAGTTTGGATGCGAGGCGCAACCTCGCATGGTACAGGCTGGCTAGAGGGCAGCCCTGTGTTTCGAACGTTCCAACAATTCAGATTAAAATATGTTGGGAATGCATTTTGTTTTAGTTGATGAGTCTAGCTTAGCTACCGAACAGTGTACGCGTCTCTTATAAATTAAATATTATAATAAACCCCCTTGGAACCCTCGCCGTCTTTGGATTTGCCACCTCACACACACCCTCACACTTAGATAACGCTCCCAAGCGTTACAGTGGTGGAGGCGCCGGGTAGCCTGCGAGATTTCAATATAAAAAAGTAAAAGTGCATAAAATTAAAAAAATTGTGAGGGTGATCCAACGTTTGAAAGGTGCGCAAGAACAGTAAAGAAGACGCCACGCGACGCCGGAATAAAGCTAAGTAGTGTTTGACTAATTTTTTTTAAAAAGTGCGAGATGGAATACTTCTCTGGCATAGATGGCAAATGCCTAGAACATTTTATAAATGAATTTAAAACCTTGGCCATCTACTACGAATGGCGAGAGAGCGATTGGGCGCTGATTATTAGTGCATATTTTGTGGGTCCTACGAAATCTTTCCATAACTATACATACCACGAGGGTATGAGCTTCGAGTCGATGTGTGACGCGCTATGGGCAGAGTTCCCGTGCAAATGTCACAAACATTTACATAAGGTGCAAGTAGAGGATATTCCTCAAGTATTGTCTGATGAAGGCGGACAAGAAAATGTGGCGAGTGTAGGTGTTCATGCTGATTTATTTTCTAGCGGAAGACAGGATGACCCACTAGATGTTGATGTTGTTGAGCAAAGCTGCCGGGAGAGCAGAGATGATGATGATGACGAGCGCAGCTTGGCGCACGATGAGGACGAGCCGATTGATGTGTTAGCGGATGAACACGAGGAAAAATTGGATGAATCGGGTCAGTCCAGTCCATTTATTACTTTTTTCAGCATTGTTTCAGACGTTCAGAATATGTCCTGGACAGAGGAAAATGATGATCACGACGATGAAACTAATAATACTAACATCAGCGTAGATCAAATTAGTGTAAATGATTTTTGTAAACATTTCTCGGAAACAAAGGAGAATGATCAGTTCTCGTTACCAACCGAGATAAAGGAGGTTGAGCAGTTATCTTTATCTCCAGTCGAACTTTTTGAGACGAGTGTCGATTCAGATATTAATGGTGATGAAGTTTTAGTTAAAAATGATGTAGAGTCATGTCTGATCGAAGACCAAGAGATTGATATTAAGTTAGTAGTCGTGCTGGACGAATATATCAGCAAACTACAAGCTATCGAAGCTATAGATTATAATTTTAATGTTAATGTGACATATAATAATATTTACTTTTTTAGGTCCCCCTTAGAAGTAAATTTTCTATTTTTGTTTTTATCTTTTGTATTCTATTGTGTTAATTTCACAGTATATCAAAAGCGTGCTATAAACAATTTTATAAAAGCACCATTCAAGGAAAAGGCTTCACATAATAAAAAGTCTAAATTTAAAAACTTTGAACCGAAAATGTTTAAATTTAAAAGAAGGTTCAAATACAATCGGAATTTTATAAAAAAGTTTTCATTTTTAAAATACAAATTTTTCGAAATAAAATAATAGGCAAGTTCAGGGATTTTGTATATGTTTTTTTATTAAAACCTTTTCTTAGTAGGATGTAATTAGTTGTCTTTTTTTTAATGTCATTTAATTTAATTGTCATGTCAGTGTCACATTGATGTAAACATCGTAAAGATTTGTGATGAATATGGTGTAATATTAATGGATATTTATTTGTGTTTATTTCATATTGCGGGGAATGAACATCGGACGCGGCCGCCGGCCGGGTGCGAATGGGGCGTCGCCTGCACGCCGCTTCGGAGCGGTTGTGGTGACACTTCCCACTTCGCCGCGAGGCTTGACGGAATGAACAAATGCCTTCGTCTTCAAAAATCTTCGTTAGGCTATTGTAGCATGAATGTGCTCCAGAGAATTTCAGGGGTAAACCAACCAGGGTCTCTCATAGAAAGGGGGGGATGGCACTCTGTCCGAGTTGCTGTCGTGTTGTTACCAACTCCGTTTATAGGCGTAGCTCCTTCGCGGGGGGTATTTGATAAATACTCATGGTACAACTTTTGGTTAAGGACCCACAATTTGGTTTTTAATATGTTAATGGGGTATAGTGTGGTTTTTATATTTTTGTCTCTCTGGAGTGCGAGCATGAATTTAATTTAATTTGTTGAAGGCATACATCTGAACCTTTCATTCCTTTGGGCTCATTTGCGTCTGATGGTTTAAAAGTTTTTGGTGTTGTTTTCATGTTTTTATAAACCCCTTCCGGGTAGATGTGAATTATCACATCGTGTTTCCTTCTTGAGGCTTCGTCATATCTTTTTCGCCAGTTTTGGTATGACGAGGTTTAAACATGACGACGTTTGCTATTATGGGTGCATTATGGCACATGTTAACTTTCAATTTAATTCGCACACGTCGGGGTGTTTATCGTTCGTCCTGAGTTAAGCCTTCTTCTGCAAAAGAAAGACCTCACCCGTGTGTGTTTTCCTGGCGTTAGGTAATTTTTCTGATAGGCATAGGTAGGAAGGGCCTGATTGTTTGAACGTTATGAATAAAAGTCTTGTTTTTCAGACTACGCCAATCCTTTTATTCAAGGGTGGGCGTAGCTCATGTAAGGAGTTTGGATGCGAGGCGCAACCTCGCATGGTACAGGCTGGCTAGAGGGCAGCCCTGTGTTTCGAACGTTCCAACAATTCAGATTAAAATATGTTAGGAATGCATTTTGTTTTAGTTGATGAGTCTAGCTTAGCTACCGAACAGTGTACGCGTCTCTTATAAATTAAATATTATAATAAACCCCCTTGGAACCCTCGCCGTCTTTGGATTTGCCACCTCACACACACCCTCACACTTAGATAACGCTCCCAAGCGTTACAGTACCTACTGCTAAACAAAATACATAAGAAGAAGTTAATTTAACAGTTCTTCAACAGAAAAGGATCGTGGTTAATTATCACCACCTTTGTCATACTGATCGGCTGTTCTGATTGCTTTCAGTTATTTATTTATTCACTAACTGTTGCCTGCGACTTCTGCGATCCAGGATCAAAATTAGCCTATGTCCTTCTCCAAGTGTAGGTTTATCCATGTACCAAATTTCATCCAAATCCGTTCAGCCGTTTTAACGTGAAAGTGTAACAAAAAAACTCACTTCAACATTTATAATATTTTAGCTAAGATTCAGTAGTACAATTACATTTTTATTATACAAAGTTGGTGCAAACATAAACTCATTAGAGTTTTACCCTGCACCAAAATCATCGATCAGATAATTTACAGAGTTAAAACAAACATATAGTTCTAAATTAAAATGAAACATTAACAACAAAAAAACTATTGGATGATAGCAAACAAGTATTCTGTATTGGATTCCACCACGCAAGCCCAGTGCGGGTCGGTAGATGTCACATGTCTTCGAATTTTTGGTTCTAGGACATGCCGGTTTCCTCACGATATTTTCCTTTACGGTTTTGAGAGCAGTGGTGATGAAATTATTTACACAAAGTAAAGCGCCTGACTAGCCTCCACTACTCTCTCAATTATTACTATTGGCTCTCATATTTTCTTTAATAAAAATAACATCTCCATTTTCCAATACTGAAGCCTCCTTGTAAGCTCTTAAAGCTTCGCTAGTCACATTAATATATGCACTACTACTATATCTATATATTTCTCTATCGCCTCGTCTCTGAGGAGTGTTAAACTAATTAAAACTAATAGAACCTTCTACCAAGGGAATACTAGAACATATATCTATTAACGTTCTCTCAAAAGGATTATGTGTGATTGTATTATGAAGGGTACTACACTACCATGATGAAAATTTAATTGTTTTGATTTGAATCAAGCTTAGACTTCGCTATAATTTGTTTTCTTGTTGATAGATTGGGTTAGTTCTAAATCGAGAACGGTTCTTGGTTTCTCTTGAAAAACTGTGCTGTGCTGTGAGTCCCCACAGCCTAGCATCATGCTGAGTCGATGCCTTCTTGTCACAGTCATGAAGTGCCAGCAGCTGCAGACAGATTTCTATTTTGGTGAGTTCTATATCTGGAACGGTTCATGGTTTCTCTTGAAAATCCGTGCTGTACTGTAGTTTCCCAAAGCACAGCATCATGCTAAGTGGATGCCTTCTTGTCACAGTCATGACGTGCAGTTGCCAACTATTTCTGTTTTGTGCTCCTTATTATATGTAGATCTATTGTGTTTATTTTCTGTTACTGTATTCATCATCATCATCAGCCTATAGCAGTCCACTGCTGGACATAGGCCTCTCCAATTGCACGCCATTCAGCTCGATCCTCGGCAACTCTCACTCAGCTGATACCCTGCGAAGGTCGTCGCTCCACCTAGCCTGATGGGGTCCTACCTTACGTTTGCCGTTACTGTATTATTCGAGTTAATTATCTTCTATCACGTGTTTCTGAGACAAATAAACTTATTTTTTGTTGTTTTCTTTCTTTCTTTCTTGTATAGCGGCTATGGTAAACGTGCTGACTTTTTTTTTACTGCCCATGTTGCTCTGCGCATGTATCTTAATATTCTTCTGGTAGCGGCACCTGATGGCCTAGATAAAATAACATCCTAACAGTATAACGATGATGGAAAAGTCAAAAATGTTTTGGATTGACATAAGCTACTTAACAGCTTTTACCAATCGCTTTGAAAGCGATTGCGACTTGTTTAAGACATCTTGTGCCCACCATTTTCTTTAAATAGATTATGTTTATGGTTCGTTTAATTTCAGTTGTTAATATTATTAAAACTCTGTGACCATGCCAATCTTAATAATGATTGTCAAAATATTAATTTTCTTATGAACGCACTAAGTCCATTTTCAGAATTCAACGTTTTCGGGATAAATTTAAATTTAAATCAAATATTTATGACAGAGTAGACAGTCGATTAACTTTAATTGGCATTCGTTAGACCCTTTATATTTTAATGATCTAAAATTATCTATCAAGCCATTACACGATTTTCATAGCGAGTTCAATCAATAGGCTGAAACAATTTATTTATATTTAAAATCTTAGGAAATCAAGTTTGAAGTCAGTCATTTGAGTGAAACGATAAAGGGGAAATCTTAATCCCCCCTCCCCCCCTTTTACGACAGCCAATCAGCGAGAGCGCACGGCTACGGCATACTAATTATTGCAAAATACATTTGCAGTCCGCAAACACCTTATTTTAAAAGTAACAAGGTGCATTTTTCTTTGACACAGTAAGAGAAAGGATATAGATTAGATAATGTTAGTGGAAAAGTCATTCCGTGTGACATTCGGGGTTCCAAAATGTTTACAGCTCGGTCCCTTTAAGATTTGGCGAGAATATTTATGTTGTATACGCTTGCAGTGGCAAGAGAGATAGTAGTAATTAATTTAATATATTAAAATCTTATTAGGTGGAGGAGCTCGTGGCTAAGTAATAACAGCCGAAGGGGTCGATCCATCAGGTTAAGCTACGCTTGCCAGGGTTGGTCCGTGGATGGGGGACCATTTTTACATACCGAGACTCCTCCGTAGCTCGGAAAGTACGTTAAGCCGTTGGTCCCGGATCGTAGATCTTTGTCAGTCGTTACGGGTCGTCAGAAGCCCGAAAGTCTGAAGGCTAAGGGGTATCGTATTACCCAGTCCCTGGGTTGTGGAGTTCAGATAGGCAGTCGCTCCATGTCAAATACTGGTATTCAGCTGCATCTGGTTAAACTGGAAACCGACCCCAACATAGTTAGGAAAAGGCAGGCAGATTGAAAAGTTTTTACCCGACTACGTCGAAGATAAAAGAAGGGTTATGATTTTGACCGGTATGTATGTAAGTATGTTCATCTGTTCCAGGCTATGCGGCGTCACATTAAATAAAAAATGTCGCCCTCTAGATGATACAAAGTCAGGAACTTAAAAAAAAAAATGTCTAATCGTACCATATTGGGTATCAAATGAAAGGGCTTAATGAGTACATTTCAAAAATATATATATTATAACCCCAAAAGAATTTAAAAAACATTTAAGTAATATAAAAACTATAACCCAACTACGACTAAAAAGGTATAAACAAGACACCACAGACAGACAAATTAGAAATCCGGAGTCACACGTATCTGTTCGATTTATGCCCTAACACGTGTGACTCCGGATTTTTTATTTGTCTGTCTGTGGTGTCTTGTTTATACCTTTCTAGTCGTAGTTCGGTTATAGTTTTTATTACTTAATTTTTTTTACAGAAATTCCGCTTCGAGAATTTGAGAAACGCCTTTTCAGAAAGTTTCTATTGGTGGGTGTTTTTATTGTTATTCATTTAGTCAGATTACATTTTGGCCTCGCGATACATATCATTGTTCTTCATAACCAATCAGACACATTCAGTAAATATAAAACCAGTTTGAAATCCCTCAAAATATCCATTTAATCCAACAATTAAAATCCCTCTATAACCCATACATTCATACCATCCATTTCCTACAAGCGACGTTTTTGAAATTCGCACATAATAAGGCCCACCTTACACTGTACAAAGGGTTTAAGGGTAGGTTCACATTTACGGATCCGTAACCGTCCTTTCCGGATGCCATGTTTCAGCCGTTAAACTACGCACGTGAATTCACTTGGATCCGTTTCCGGTACGGTGTAACCGTTATAAATTGTTCAGTCGAATAGCAGAATTTGACAAGTAAGATGGCGGCGTAAAAATTATTTGTATTGTGATTGGATTTTGTTCTTGGTTCATTTGAGATGGTGGGTGTGTGCAAAACAATCTGTATTATAGGGTATTTGCGACATCGGATAACATAACTGCAGTTTTATTTCTGTATTTGTGGAAAAAAAATCGTACAGCCATTTTTATTCGGTTTAATTGAAGACGGAACATTCACATAATCACAAGTTGTGTAATTTTTACTTGTTACTTTTCTTTGATATCGCTTTGGTTTGTTCCTGTTTTATAAACGTTTCCTAGTAAATTGATTGTTAACTAAAACTTATGTTAATTCTGAAATAAACGAAAAAACTCATCTATAGTCTCAAAACTTGCAATTCCCACAGAACACAATACACTGACCCAAAAAATAAATGTTGTTGTCGAATACAAAAACAAAAAAAAAAGCGCTTCCCTGTAATAGTTTTATGTATGAGAGAGCTTACATTTTTATAGCCAAGATGGCGGACATGCCAGTTACCTCCAGATCCGTGGATTATATTTGATATCTACCCTCCAGGGTACATCCAGGGGCAGGATACCTGTCAAGCGTTTCGTTTTTATGTTCAGTGAGCAAATATGTCCGCTGATTTGTAAATTGTAGGGAAAAGAATTCTTTTGGGAAAATAATGTCGATGTTATTGTGATGTCGTTTGTTGTATTTTTTTGGATTGGTTTTTTTGACAATTGAATAACTGGTAGTAAGTATTCAAAATTGATTGATTGAGTAGTAAAGTAGGTACTCAAAAATGACTTATTCCAATGATCAGGATTTGTCTTCATAATGACGAAACCATGGGGGCGTTCCTAAAATGTCAACTGGTCGGTTCAAAGCTTTAGTTGTAATTGTGGTCCAATTGAAATTTTTCTTCAAAAATAATTCTCAGAGTTAGGTTTGGCGAGAGAAGCGATTAATTTCCAGGAGTTAGAAAATCATATCAGTAAAAAATTTCATCTCCAATCTCGAAAGCCACAAATCTATTAAGCGATAAAACAGACAAAATATCTAGAAATTCAAGCTGAAACTAAAACAGTGCTATCTCCTAATGTTATGCAAATGCCTGGATCAATCTTCTAGATTCCTGCTAGACAGACACGTAGCTAAGAACGACTGCAACAAATAGTTGGAGGAACGAACGAGAATTTTATTCAGCCAAAGTGAAGTATTATTCCTAAGATTTACTGGCTTATGATAAGATTTTTTGGGGTGATAAGACTGGGAAATGGATGTGGGACAGTGTAGCAGGATTTTAGAGAAAATTATCTCGAGCGGAAGAGCGAATTTTGAAAACTAGTTTGTGAAAATGCATCTCGAATGTAGTAGTTACCAAATAGACATTTCGCAGTATGTTCCGAGCCTAATGTAACACTTCATGAATTGTTAAAAAAAAAATGTAATTTTTATGAAGTGTTTAAATAAATAATTTTATAGTTTGACTGACATTTTGAGCGATACAAACGTATTCTAACATTTTAAATATTTTAATGCTCGTTACGTATTTAAACCCTTTGTTCTACATGACAGCTACTGAGAAAAGCAACAATGTTAAAAAATCATACGTTCTATCAGATCAAGTGCCTTATAATTCATCCAAATCCGTTTAAAACACTTAATAAAACGAGCCACGTGCACGTACGAGCCACCCCATTTCTCAGGGGGGCTACAAGTGACTAAGGATTAAAATCACGTGCATAGGCGAATGCAACCACATGTACACTCGAAACTATGAAAACTTTAGTCCCTAAGGGCTTGAACTCACCCTCGACTTACCATTTTGCATACCAATGATAGTTGCGCAGTTTTGAGAATTATTGTCTGTGCCAACTCTTAAGCCTTGTCTACACAGGCGCAGCTTGGAAATACCGTGATTCCTTCTTCAGACGCAGCGAGCGCCACAAATCGCACCTGACTTGTAAGTAACGCGTGACTTCTAGAAACTTCAGTATCGTAAAGTCGTGTCGCGAAGTCGTGCCGCGCCTGCTTGGCTTCCCCCTTTAAAGTACTAGAACTCATTTCAACCAAAATAAATACATCCACTATTGTCCACCACACAATGTGAACCATAAATCATACCTTCACTAAAGGTCTAAGGTTCATTCCCGACCCTCAGAAATGAATACTAAAGAATCAGCACAATAAATTACAAATTTTAGTTACACCTCAGCCTATGAGTACCTACTGTTAAAATGATAATCAAAATGTTTAACTTTAAAAGTTTAATTAAACTTTACCACGTTGACTTAGGGTAGAGTTTTGCTTGTTTAATTTAACAATGGAAGGTCAGTGAACCCCCTCCCTTGTACAGGGGTGTGAATCTATTGTTTCGGGGCTTCAGTATCAGTGTTACAATTATGTTATGAAGAGATAGTTGTATTGATTAGTCTGGATATTAATTAAAACATTACTTTTGTGGGTACTTGTCGGATTGCAATAACTGCCGGTTTATATTTTGATAAGGGTACAGGATAAGAGTTCCCTTCAATTGGAGAGACTTTCATTTGTTTTAATTGAGGGTCAACAAAGCAAGGCTTGATATGCCATTGCAGATTCGCAGTTTGTTGTTCTTGGAGGACAGATTAGATGTTGATAACAGTCCAAAGTGGCCAATCTCAAGGGAGAACTTCGGCGCAGGAGATATTTTAGTGGACAAGTATGTGCGCAGACTCAAGTGCACTCACTTTTTCCTAAAGCCTCGTGCAGACTGGCGCGATGCGACAGCGTGACGCTACTCTGAACAACTTTCAGTACGGGACCAAGCCAGAAATCGCAAAAAAAAATCAATTGCTTATTACATTTTGAAACAAAAAAAAATCTAAGAAAACTTCACGGTATATCAATTACCGGTGTCGCGTCGCGCCAGTCTTCGCGAGGCTTACCGCTCATAGTCCGATGGGATGGCAACCCGAGACGACCGGAGAGAGATGAGGTGCAGGACCAACGGGTTAACGTGCTTTCCGAGGCATCACCTGGGCATCACAATACTAACTTCTAAACTCCAGGCTGTTACCTCAGACCAAATAAAAAACCAAGACGGAGCGCTGCGAACAATACAGTAAAGCATGCTAAAATTACAGCAACGCTCTGTGCATACACGCTCATACACACACATTTACAACTATTTTCAATGACACTACCATCAAATTACACCTCACTTAGTGCACACATGTTAACGAAACCGGCCTCACGTCACTGTTGACAGCGCTCTGCCTTGGTTTTTTATTTGGTCTGAGGCTGTTACTGAGAAATTGCAAATGCAAAAACACAACGATGAACCCAAGATGTTTCATACTTAGGTTTTCACACAAACTGCCGATGAAATCCAAACCCAGGGGAATCCAGGGGTAAGTCGAGGCGTCCAGGGGAAGTAACCTGGTAGAATTAAACTGTCGAAAAAAAAACAACATAACGAATCCATTCTCTTAGTATATTCGCTTAGAAAGGATTTAAAACACATAAGAAAGATTTCATCTTCGAAAAGGCGTTTCTTTAATTTATTTTTTAGATTCATAGCCAATCGGTAACCAAAACACAACGTTTACTTGTATATGAGTGTGTAAACAAGCTTTTATAAGTAGCTAAACATGTCTATTCATCAAATTACTATTCAATGTCATACTTGGAATCACAAAAACTTTTTCTTTACGTCTTTCAAAGACTAATAAATACATTATAACTTGTAAATCAGCTATACAGGGGAGAATGTTGAATATCTCGTGATTAAGTAATAGATGTAAATTGTTACGTATTTCAAATGAACATTATTTTATTTATAAGTAAATATATCGCCTTTTAGTTTGATAAATTCGTAGAAGTTATGAAAGATTCTTCGAGATGCATTTCAATAGTTATCGAAATAGAACCGAGTTTATTATATTCAGTGAATTTTATATCAATTCAAAAGTGTAGAGTAAATAGAGCGGTTTTTAATTGGTCAATTAATTAATTATTGCTGAAAAACTAATGATATTTATCTTACCTTGTGTACCATGAAAAATACTTAATAACATGATTCATTTGAATTTGAATAACTTATTTGTAGATACAAACATCGAATGTTCAATCCACACAAATAAAAGCATATACTTCCAAATTAAACTAATTATGTCTAATGACAACAAAAACATGAATCTATAAACCAAAAAGAAGACGCAACAAAAATATTAATAAAAAGTACTTGAAAAATAATGTAGCTTACTTACAGAGGAATTTGTTGTTTGTGTTGTTGAAAAATATGTTCGTTAATATTTTTCAACAACACAAACAACAAATTCTTCTGTAAGTTACAGTATTTTTGTCTCACGAAGCGACGCGCGCTTTACTTGTGGTAACCAAGAGTATAAACATGCTGCGAAGTCGGAAGTGTGTGTGCGTGCGTATGTTATTTGCTGAGTGTGCTGACGCTACTCGTCTTCACGCACACATTCACCGCGTATTTGTACACTTCGTTACCACAAGAAAAGCGCGCGTCGCTTTTGTCCCGAACTTTTGATAGATTTCCGCGATTTTCGCCTTAACTTATGATATAAATTTTAAGGTGTTCCGAACATAGTATTTTCAAAATCATACTATGATGCAATAGGATAAGTACTCTTTATTATGTACACACGGCTACACATCAAGCTATACAATTCCAGTATAAGCTGACCTCGCATTGTACGGAAATCCTATATAATGTAAGCGCAACATAAACTGGAAATGTATAGCTTGATGTGTGTTGTGTGTACCATACGAATTACAGATATAAATGTAGAAATTTTACATAGGGTGTCACAATGGGCGGTCTTAGGTATCGTTAAAAGCGATATTTTAAAGACAAAATAGAAAGAAGGGGAGACAATACAGCAGGTGGTATTTAATATTCATGTTCGCGATTGTAAACCGAGTTACACACACAGGGTATTACATAGGTATTCAGAACTCAGGTATTCGATACATCTGGCCTGAACAAGCCTGTCACAAAATATTTAACTGAATTCCTACGCTCGGTACGCGCTGCCCAATTGAATGTTTACATGCATTCAAAACGTTTAGGATACGGTAATTCTCGTCGAATACCTTTGAACATTTCTGAATGTCGTGTGATCACACTGATTTCTGGGTTGTTTTGGGATGAAATACCATGCGAACTGGGTATTAGTGCAGATACAAATGTATTACCTATCACTGATAAAAATATTAGTTTGTTATTATGATCCAGGACAGAATAAAACATCACTTAGTGCTATATAACATAACATCACGCCTGGAATCCCCGAAGGGTTGGGCAGAGGTGTACGTATAATTGACCCAAATTTCGCCAGTTATGTTTAAGCGAGTCTATCGCTTTTATCATTTAGCAGAATATTCATATTCCAGGGTAAATACTTCTTTAGACACAAATAATGAATCATCACGCTTGCACAGTGAGTGTTGTACTTAATTGAATCAAAAGGTATCTTTGGCTTCAACTTAGCTAAATTGCTTAATAGAAGGGCCTCAAATAAACCGTTAAAATCACTGAACTTCATGTGGCAGCATCTACAACGGCACATACGAACTACGCATCACACTGACGTCACGCAAAATCCTGCATCTCGCAAGTAGAGTTATCGCGCGACGAGTAATACAACCTCCCGACATCAATCGACGGGCAGTTGCCCACCAGACACGACCCCCGTCTGGTTGAAGCAACCTCTCTTTTCTATGGAAGATGAGTGAACTTTACACCCTTTTCCACATACCTCTATATACACACTAAACACGAAAGCATTCACGACAAAGTAATCTAAAACTTTTTACACACTCACAACACTAAACTAACGGTACAACAAAGGTTCAAAACCCGTCGGCATCCCAAAGCCCTTCAAACAGTTTGAATAAAATACAAAATAACATAAAAGGTAATGTAACAATCCTAGAAAAGCACTAAAATTACTTATTTCAATTGACTCCAACAACTTGTGAAAGAAGACAAACATTTAGAATCGTCTTTATGAGCACTAACGGGTTAACAGAAAGGTCAAAGTAGTACTTGGAAGTGTTTAGTGTAGCTTTGAAGGGTTAGAACTTGGCTAAAATGCAGTTTGTAGAAAACTTAGAACCGATGTGGTCACTTCCTCTACTATATTATTAAAAATCACAGCTCAATGAGAATTTCCTAGTTGAAAGCTTTATTGCAAACGGTTTTAGCACAAACGGGGATGTTACTTACCTACATCGCATTACTACATTTAGAGATGAGCATTGGACTTTTACAGTATCATTAGATATGATACAGGGTAATAAGATCACACAATATGAATGCAATGACATAAGCAAGGCATATTATCCTTAGCAGCTAAGACTAATCTATCTTAAATTCATTAATTCACTGACAGACAACGCAGAACCTACATAAAACTACTAGATCTATAACCTCGAAATTTTACTCAAGAGCTCCATAAATAACGCAAGTGAGCATAACGAAAGGATTTTTGGAAATTTATGGGGTAAGGGGATATAGATAGATGATAGGTAAGATAATACAGATAGGTGATGAAAGTTTGTGTTTGTATAAAAAAGAAACAAAGAAAGAAAATGCATTTATTTAGCACAGACTATAGAGCACACAACACAACGTAACTACAAGTAAAAAGAAACAAATATGAAAAAGGAAACAAATAAAGACTCTTACATACAGGCGCGACGTGTCGCGCGACGCGACGCGACGTCGCCGCATTGTTCGCCGTGAAGTTTTCGCACAAATTGTTTTTTTTAAACGCGCGTCGCGCGATATGTCGCGCCAGTATGTAAGAGCCTTAAAAGGTGTAGGTACTTAAAGTGAGAAATTAACAGGGAAGTTTGCCATTTTTGACAATGGGAAATCTCATTGAACACGGCTTGAAACCTTCTGAGTTTCTTCCCCAAACAAGAACGAACTTAATCCTAATCAAATAATCCATAATTAACCTTGAAAACCCATCCGATCAATAATAAGAACCACTCAAGGAGATACAGCACGGTAGCCCAAGAAATAAGGTCCAATATAAAATTATATCCAACCAGTAAGGAATAGACAGTATTAATATAATATACATCGTGAAACAATGCCGTATCCATAAGGGTTATTATCATTAACCTATGGTCAGGCAGTGTGAGAGGAAATTTGCCTCTGATACTCGTAATTGCACCCCCGGGGCATCGAACTGGCTACCGTACGGTATATCATTGCTTAGTGAAGCCATTGGCTATATCAATATTCTGGATTATGGAGGATATGGGATGTTATACTGTGCTGTTGTACGATCGGCTAGGTTTGGTTTCAGTTACTGAAAATTGATTTAAAGTTTTAAAAGTAAAACACTGCATTTTTTTTTTCGCGGGGCGTATTGTTTTTATTTAATTTTGTGGATTAACTTACAAAAGTTTAGAAAAAAACACGAAACGTTTTTACTAAGAGCTTGTACGCCATGAAAAATTGTTTATCGAAAACAGTTACGAGTATGTTTATCTCAATAAATTCTAAACAAAATGTCAACCGAACTCTAAAATGTTTTTATAAGCCCTTAGTATAAAAATACATTATATGTACTAACAAAAAAAGCTCACACACCATCTTCAACATTTATAAAGGTATTTTTTACACAAGTATCGTGCACAAATCAATAGCGCGCAACCCTAGCGACATGTCGGCGCGCTTTGATGTTTCACCGAGCGCTGAATTTGACGCCAATTGCTCGATCTAGGGCTGCCCCACATGCGTTATTTATTCAAATACGTTTATTTGCTCGTATTCAATTGATTGGAGGGACATCAACTAGCAAGTTGCATGAGGCGGCGAATTTTTACTTAGAGTTTGTCAGTAACAACTATAAAGTTGGGGTAAGCAATGTGATGGTGGTGACAGGGGAATATATTTCCAGCAGGAGAGAAATTAATGCTACAATGAACCAGTAATTATAGCTTATTTATAAAATTTTAATCAGCATTCATTAATTTAGTCATTATATGAACATCATAACATTCATAACAGATGAAGTATTACATTCCCATGAAAATTAAACACAACAAAAACTCCCAATGAAATATGACACTTAACTTCAGCCTGATAAAAATTAAAATTGAACACCAAAACATTTTACTAACAGCATAATCACAGTTGACGATCATGGTCTCTTTTTACATGTGTTTTGTTTAAAAATAACTGTCTTTAAAGGGACGCATGTCCTAGCTATTAAACGTCCCTTTTTTTAGCCTTTGTTTGCCTCTTAAATTGGCCACAACGTCTTCTGACATACAGACAAACTTGCTTTTTACCATCGATTTTTAAACCAAGGGAATTACAACCCTGTGTTTAGCAGGATAGAGATTATTTTTGACTCACCGCCGTGCACAAAAAGATTGACATATGGGGCTGTGTTTGGTTTTTTTGTGAACATTTTCCTGGCAATCTATATTCTGCCAGGGTAATGAGGTGGAATAAAATGTTTGAAGACGGATTGCAGGAGTTTGAATACCATAAACTTCTTGGTTGGATTAAGTACGACAGGGGTTATTTATTATAAGTATAATGAAAACTTACTTTGTGGGATTTAGAAGGAGTTATGACCAGAATTAACGAATCTTGTTGCAACTGACTTTTTTGCTGGCGTGACAGATCAAAATAGTGGTTTTATCATCATAATCCGCCTATAATGTTCCCACTGCTGGGACACGGACCTCTCGGTGAGAGGAACTGGGCTGTAATGCCGCCACGCGGACCCAGTTCTAGTTGGTAGATATCACATGTCTACGAATTTTCGGTTCTAGAACATGCCGGTTTCATCACGATGTTTTTTCCTTCAACGTTTTCAGAGCAGTGGTGATGAAATAATGTACACAAAGTAACTATGTATAAATAATGGTTTACCGCTACCAAACCTTTTTGAATGGCTGATATTTTTCATCACAGTATTAGCTATTCGCTTGTTTGTGTAAATACATAACAATATAAGAGTAGACGAAGAATGAAATATCATCATCACCATAGTCAAAAATCCGATGATTACGCCCACACCACCACCACATTTTGATCCACATTAAAGTTGTTTTTATAAATCCTTTGTTGTAACATGCCTTATACAGGGTAAAATTGAACTCATATGCATCCTCGTAATTTGGGTCATTATACTCATCAATATGAACAACTTTCATTATGGGACCAACACTTTTTTCTTTTTGAGTGTGAGAAATCTTCAAATTACTTCTCCCGCTCTGGGTGGAGCGGGAGGGCGTGTCAGACTTTTACTGACTAAAACCCACCCGTGTTCCTTCAGTTGCCTGTTGCCAGGGGCCCCGGTATCCCTTTCGGACTTTCCTGCAACCCTGGCAGGCATGGGACCAACCCTGAAAACGCGAAAAATTTATTGTTCCCTACATTTTGCGAACATACTAACATGTAGGGAACAGCAGATTTTTTTTTCGCCCCTGAATTCAATTTCACTCTGTATACAATGTCGCCCATGCGCATGTGACCGCCCGTAATTTTCTGAATATTCATGAAAAAATGTCGAAAATAAACTTCAAAAGGGGGGGTCCAACTATAACATTTTTCATGTTATTCAATTTTTAACTTTTTAGGTTGAGTTTTAGATTTGCTTTAAATTTTTTGACACATCTCCGAATTTTATGGGTCGATTTGGATTTTGTTTCTTATTTCCAAAAGCTTATGAGTTATTTTAACAGGTTAATTAACAATTACGGGCGGTCACATGCGCATGGGCGACATTGAATACCCTTTTTTTTTTTTTTTTGAGGATGGGAAATCATCCAATGACTTCTCCCGCTCTGGGCGGAGCGAAAGGACGTGTCAGACTTTTACTGACTAAAACCCACCCGTGTTCCTTCATTTGCCTGTTGCCAAGGTCCCGGTATCCCTTTCGGACTTTCCCGCAACCCTGGCAGGACTGTATATGACCCTAAGGGGATAATTCAGTACCCATTATTGTGTTATCAAGATCATCCACGATTGTTTTTGTAAATTGGAGCTCTTTTCTTTGTGTCAAAATACACCAAAAACTTAAAAAGAAGTATGACGTTATTAACTACTGACAAAGAAAGCATGCGGGTGTTAATAACCCAAAAAAACCGTGTCATCCAGATGAAGATTAATTTTGTTATGAGGGCGTGAAACAGAAATTTTTACGACCATATATAAATTGGGTACAGGCAGAACTAACTTGAGAGCTCTTCATTATGTGATGAGGATGTAAATGACAGCTTTCATCTTGTCTGTTACATAAAATGAAGTTGGGTGAATTTGATTCGCTTTTCAATATTTAAGTAATTATAATGGTATCTTAATTTTGGTGGGTCTTAAATTTGAAACGGTTTTAAGGGTTAAAAGTTGAAGTAATATTTAAATGGTTGGATTAAGGCTCCAAACAGGCGCGATTACTTGTGGTAACCAAGAGTACAATCATGCTGTGAATGTGTGTGTAAAAGCAGGAGCTCTCGGTAAGGGCTAATACAAACTGGCGCGATATCGCGGGTGCGACCGGCAGCAGTACCCTTGTCGCGCCTGTTTGCACGAGCCTTTACTTCGAAAGACTTTTTAATCAGATTCTCATTCAGAGATTGGTTTTTTTATAGACCTCCAGCCGTCACTATCGAGACACAATAGAATTTTAATGGCTATCGCATTCTAAAGCCAATCCACAGTTGAGCGAATAAATGAGATAATTTGTCATGGTATTGTGGTTGTAGAAAATTACTTAGAAATTATGACAAGAACGACAAACTCCTATCACCTAAACATCATAATTATCATATCATACTTATCTGCTATCATCTGCAAAGGTTCCCACAGACAGGCGGTACGCGACGATGCGACGAGATTCTGGTCATTTCCGTGAAGTTTTCGTAGAAATTGTTTTACTAGAATCGTGTCGCGCTGTTGCGTCGCGTCTGTCTGCGGGAGCCTTGAATTTTTTTTTGGGTTTATTTAGTTTTTTTCGATTTTAAAACTGTAAATATCAGCTGCTCTTATAAAGCTTCAACAAATACCTTATATCGGTATTTCAGGCACTTTATAAAAATCTTTAAAATATTAAAATTCTGCTTACCTATCAATCTATACATCAATACAAATAAATAAAAGCCTGTTTGTAATTTCAAAATTACAGCTTTTTACTAAATGCTTAAGATGAAAAGATTTTTTTATTTTTTTTAGAAAGTATCTTATAACAAAAAATTTTTTTTCTTTTGTCTGTCTGTTTGTTCGGGCTAATATCCAAAATGGCTGGGCCGATTTTGACGGGACTTTCACAAAGGTGATGTCATAAGGAGTAACCAATGTTACTTTTATTTTAGAAAAATAAGAAGAATCCACGTGTCCACGCGAGCGACGTCGCTAGTCAAGAATAAACAAGCAACATACGTAACTTATCAAACTAACTTACATTAACGGCCTATTGTACAAAGTAACAGAATCGACCTTCACGAGCTCAATGGGGTCGTGATTGAGAAATATCACCATGGACGAGACGAATCAATGGTAAATTGTTACAAATGGCACCATGGCTTTTTAGGCTAAGAGCCCCCATAGAAATTGTGAAAGGAATATATGTTGGCCATCAGATGTAGGTGTGGGTATAGTTATGTATTATATGTAACTTATTTATAACTATATAAAAGAAAGAAAGGAAGAAAGAAAAATGCGTTTATTGGCATTGTAGCAGAAAAATACACCTTAAAACTATAAAAACAGAAAACAACCATTAGAATGCCAAAAGGGCCTCAGCTCAGCATAATGTCAGATGGAAACACAAAGTGTACCACCTGACGCTGATTTTCAGCTGCAACCCACGAGTGTCATACGCTAGAATATTATAATAAAGTAAAAACTGATCTATAAGATAGAAGAAATAAAATAAATACATATCGAAATTGAAAAGTTTTTAGAGGTATGAGAAAGAGGGTGTAACGTTCACTCATCCTCTACTGAAAAGGGAGGATCCTCCGACCAGACGGGTGTCGTGTCTGGCGGGCAACTGCCCAACAATTGATGTCGGGATCTTGTATATATGTCGATCGCGCGGTAAACTCTAACTGCGTGATGCAGGATTTTGTGTGACGTCAGGTCTTTGATGCGTAGTTCGCCACAAGTTAAAAGAAATTCTTAGAACTCGTAGAAAGAGTGATTAAGTAATTTTTAATTCGAATAAAATCCTATTATTTAACATCTGACATACAATAAACTCACGCCTTCTTCCCATGGGGGTAGGCAGAAACTATAGGACGCCACCTGCTACGCTCTCTACATACTACTTATGCTTCGTTTACGTTCTTGCATAAACATTCATACACGCACGCCGGTTGCGAGTACCACTACGCACCCGACCTTTTTGAAGAACATCACTAATTAGCAAGACACGGAACCGGTTTAAAAAAGACCGGTTAATACCGGTTTATTTCGGTTTACCTCCGAATTTTTCTAAATAATGCGAATGTTTAGAAAAGTTTATTTTAACCTAAATTAACCGGTTCATTCGACGAGCGGCATGTCGGTAAGCGTTACAACTTGTGACCACTTGTGAGGATGTCGCGTTGAATAAAAACTGAAGTATTAACCGGTTTTTATTGCTCTAAATCGGTAAATCCGAAAAATCCTTTATGTATACTTATACTCTTCCAAATACCGGTTAAAAAACCCGGTACAAAACCGAATGTGAATGTTTTTGTGTCAAGTACGTCATACCGGTTTGAAAATTTAACCGGTATCCGAGCCTTGCCAGTTACGTCACTATTATGACCTCCTAGGGCGTCCCCCTCGACCTTAGATTTACTTGAAAAATTGTCACGAGAATTTATTTTGGCTCTAAATAAAGTACAAGTAAAGAATATCTACTTGATTAAGACCTATATTTATTTTTAAAAAAAAATAAGTTTCCAAAAAATATTACTAGCTAGTTTTACCAAATTATTTACAATGATTACATACCTTTGACGTCGACAGAACATTAAATTAATATAATAAAGTTAATTTCGAAGCTGTCATTCTGTTTTGGAGGAGTTACAGTGAAACGTTTCCATTTCCGAACGATTTTGCCGATCGTGTCCATACCATCCAATTGATGTTTTAAAATTGTTTTTCGTCTGTCATTGGAATGTGACAATTCATTTTCGATGGGAAATTGATTTTCTGATTCTTTAGCAGTAGGTATGGACGGACTTTTAGAATTTTTTTCAAGCTCTTTCATAATATCGTTGAGAAAAACTATCTCACTTTTTCAATGTGTTCTGGATTTATGATTGAACACGTCTCGGTACAATCAGAATTTACACATATCAAGACGTATTCTCTGATGAGTTAGGCAGAGGTGTTATCGGGCAAATCCAAACTTCGGACTGCTATGAGAAATTCTACATGGAAAACCCAATAACACATTGCGCGACCTGGGAATCGAACCCAGGACCTTATGCTCAGCAGTAGCGCTTGTGACCATTAGATCAACTGCGCAGTCAATCGGCACTTATGTACCTATATAAATGTACACATTTATGTGATTAAACTTTAAAATATAGGTTTGTTTGCTTACTGTTTCTTTGTGTAGTTGAAGTATCGGAAAATTACCTGAAAAAAAAAAACAGATCATTACTTTACTGGTATACAAAAATATACTGCATTTTACAGAACAGCATAATCCTACAAATTAAAATTTTAAATAATTGATCACTTTCAAAATACGAACCACTAACTGCGTATTTCTCAAGTTCTGTTAAATTCAATTTCGCGCGCGGACATGCATGCTACGCGTCAGATCCCGTCTACAATTACGTTATTAAAATGTAATGTGTTGCAATTTTTCCGATTCTGCCTCGTCTGAGAGCTAATGCATTGTAATCATGCCGCGATTATGTAATTACGTAGCTTATTAGTAATGACTTACGGTTTGATAAAGGGAATTGTTTGAATTGCACAATGCAGATGTCACTTAGATGTGTAATATCATTAGTCTTCAGTACCTATGTTTCTACTTTTAGACACGTCGATACAAAGGCAGCCGATGGTAATTTTTGTTGAATATCTTGATGGAACGTAGACTATTTTATTTTCTTATTTCTAACAATTAAACGCATAAGGTGTTGGCGAGTTGTCTTTAGTATTATAGTGCATTTACTATGTGTTTACACTTCTGGATGGGCAAGGTAATCATCATAAGTGCGCTGCCTTTACCCAGATTAATTGCTGATGTTGTATATCACATACCTAAACAAAATACGGTGAATGCCAAACCCTTTCAATGCAGCAGGATTCCAACCACTGATCCATTGACATCCAATCGTTATTTAGCAAACCACAAAGTTCCACTAACGTTATGATCCTCTTAGTTCGGCCCCCACCGCAAGACGTTTACTTAACTTCGCTTTTCACGTTTAATTCGACAAAGTTCGTCTTTCATGCCTTGTGGCTTACAAACTGGGGCTTTGACCATGCGCTGCGCGACAAAACGTTGCCGAAACGCTATCTCACGCCAAAACGAGACACGACTGTTCGTAAACATACCTAATCATGTGAATGTCTCTTTTCAGCGCGAAGTCTTGCGACCACAAAATTTTCTCGTATCGAAGCCGAAGGAAGGACATGTTAAAGATTGAAGTTGCGTTGTAATTAGGTTTTAGAAGTTTTGTGGCTCATTTGTGAAGTTTGGTCTAGTTTTTAGGTTTTCTGTTTGTAGATCGATGTTCTGTAATTAAACTAATTAATTAGAGACTTGATTTATGGGAGCGCGTAGTAAATTCGATTTTCACTAAAAATAAATAATAATCTGAAAATGTAGGCTGTTGATTTTGGTGTAATGAGTAATGAATAATAATACTTCAATATCGCCCATTTTTTTATAGTGTTTTAACATCCACTCAACTGAAAAACCCGTTTTCATCAATATACGCAACGAAAAATAAAACTGCGTTTTATAATAACAGAGTTCATGGAATAAAAAACTACTTTCATTGCGCAAACAGCATTAAAAAACAAATTACCGTAAGCAAATTTACAAAATACGGATATGAAAAACGTCAATACACGAGACGGGTCTTATTTTAAACGTGCTCAAACAAAAAGGAATTACATGTTTATAGGGTTACCTTCTGCAAGGGTTTTATCCTTGGTCCAGCCACTAAAAATAAAGACTACTATGCTTAAAATGATTTATTCGCATGATGTCTTTTATCCTTAATATGTTTAGAATTGAAAAACATACAATAAAATAAAAAATACTTTGATAATGTGGTGTCAACTCAGAATGGACAGATAAATCATCTCATTCATTATAATCCCTCTACAACCAGAAACAGACAGAATATCATACATACATAATACTCAAGCCATAATTCACAAACAGCCCATTTGGATGAAATTAAAGGGGTTTTCAAACTCCACGTGCCGGTCTAATGATTTAGGTAACCCTAGGTATAGACAGCAATGTTGGAGCACCGGTGAGTTCCGGCTATCCATCATTGGTACGGTTCCTGAACGTAATCGCAGGGGGGGGGGGGCGTAATGCGCTGGAATGGGGTACGTTTCCCATTGTACGTTGTATTGACAACGTTTCTCAACGCTAAATTATTGAAGTGGAATCGTGTGATTACTTTTTTTCTTTTTTGAGTTTGTGAGAAATGGTGTTTAGTGTTGTTTTCTTTCGAAAATGTGATGAGTTGGCTGGTTATATTTTCTGAATGGTCTTCCTCTAAGTATTTACTTTGACTGTCTCATTGATATAGTAAGCGCGTTTCTGGGTTCGATTTTCGGCATGCAACTGTAGTCGTAATATACCTACACCTCTGTCAACCCTTTCGATGGGTACAAGCGTGATACTATGTAGATATTTGGTTAAATAGATAATAAACCTTCACAATTTTATCAGAAAAAATCAAAGACAAAACGAAACAACGAATCTGAGACGACGTCTGATGTGTTCTGCAAATAGAGACCTCAATTTTAATCAATTAAGATAACAGCTAATTATGTGTGTATTATTGACTTAGTGACTTCAAGACCCATATTTGTTGTCAAACTAATCTCTCTCCTTCTATCTAAAGTCAAAGGACACACAGTAAAATTCATATACGTACATTAAGCATAGCATAGTTGGTATAGTCCCCGCGCGACTTCTAGTCACCGTCTGAGGTATGTGAGCAGTGAGAAGGGGGGGGGGGGGGGGGGGGGGGCGCCATTGACAAAATTGACAGACTGAGTTAGCTCGGCCTTTGTCTACCTCGTCCGTCTCACCGCTCACATACCTCAGGGGGTGACTAGCAGTCGCGCGCGGACCATCGGAGAGGCATGACTGCTTACAATTTTTGAGGGTGGGAAATCATCCAATGACTTCTCCCGCTCTGGGCGGAGCGGAAGGGTGTGTCAGACTTTTACTGACTAAAACCCACCCGTGTTCCTTCATTTGTCTGTTACCAAGGTCCCGGTATCCCTTTCGGACTTTCCCGCAACCCTGGCAGGCATCGGTCCTAGCGGACCCCGCTAATTGTGCTGACATCTCTCTGGTATAATACTTTACTTTTAATACCAACCCGCTCCCTTATAATATAGGTACAGCCTCAGACCAAATAAAAAACCAAGACAGAGCGCTGCGAACAATACAGTGAAGCATGCCAAAACTGCACCTCCGCTCTGTGCATACACGCTCACATGCATACATTTACAACCATTTTACACTACACCTCGCTAAGTGTACAAATGTTTATGAAACCGGCCTCACGTCACTGTTGGCAGCGCACATCTAAGAGCAGTGGTGGCCCAGTGGTAACGGCCGGGACTTTCCAGTTGTAAGTCGTAAGTTCGAACCCAGACAGGCGCTTTACATATGTCATCACCACTGCTCTCAAATCGGTGAAGGGAAATGGCATGTATCGAAGACATGTGACATCCACCAACCTGCACTGGGCCTGTGTGGTGGATTATGGCCCATTTACTCTCATAGAGAAGGCCTGTGTCCGAACAATGAGGACGTTGATTAAGCAGTCAATATTAAGCCTTTTGACTTAATATCATAAGCTTCTGTCAAAACTAGAGAAACCTATCAAACCTATACCCGAAAACTCATCAAATCGAATTCTAATAAACATTTTCTACCAATTCATCAATTTCTACCAAAATTCGCGGCACCTAATTTGGCAATACTAAATTAGTATAGTCAGCATCATCAATCATGACCTGTACAGTTGGCTGCATCATCAACTAACAAAGGCTGTAATCACGAGGTAATTAAATGTTGACTACGGATGCATGCTAGCATAAATCTTACGGAATTACCTTGGAAGCTACGTGGAATGTGGCACTGAAATATAGCTTTGTTTTAGTTAATTCTGTAATGGTTGAAGAGCGTTTTTGTTAATTTAAAGGAAATGGTGAGAAAATATTCGAATCTAGGTTGCAAATATCTTTTGATAACCAGTTTTGTTGTGGTCAATAACGCTTAGTTACTCTTTATTGGAAAACAGGCGGTCCACCCGATGGTAATGTTCCCGACATTCACGAAACACGTAAAACCGAAAAAAAGAGATTTAGTAAATAATTGCAATGTAACTCTTATCTCGATATGGTAAGGTATAAATTAGAATCATTGCGCCACGACAATCGCTCTAATTTAAAAAAGTTAAAAAAAACACAAAGTGAAGTGCCTGCCTACTTTGAACCCACGACTTTACGACACGTAAGTGCTGTCCCAGTGGTAACGGACCCTCCGTTACTGGGCCACCACTGTTCTCAGGCTTGACTGACCATTACAGAGTTTACTGACTATCAATCTGCCTAGCCTTTTCCCAACTATGTTGGAGTTAGCTTCTAGTCTAACCAAATGCAGCTGAATACCAGTTTTACATGGAGTGACTGCCTATCTGACCTCCACAACCCAGTAACTGGGCAATACAATACCCTTTGGTAAGACTGGTTGTCAGACTTTCGGGCTTCTGACGACCCGTAACGACTGTCAAAGATCCACGAATGACAGTCGGGACCAACGGCTTAACGTGCTTTCCGAGACGCGGAGGAGTCTCGGTATGTAAAGATGGTCACCCACCCATCCATGGACCAACCTCGGCATGCGTTGTTTAACCTGATGGTTCGCCCCGTGCGGCTGTTATTACTTAGCCACGAGCTCCTCAGAGTTTAATGACTAGAAAAACTTTTCCAAAAGTTAATATCCTTTAATTAAATTACTGGATTCAATTAAACTATTCTCTTTCAATTCCACTTAAGTTGTCAAATCGGAAAAAAATACTAAACACTGAAGTCATTAATAATTGACCTATTGATCCTTTTCGTGAGAATACAACGAAATTAAATAATACTATACTAATAGCACAAGGCTTTTTATAAGCATTTTGTAAAGATATCTAATTCTCTACACAATAGTGCGTTACAGTGCATTTTATGTGTTAAGGCAAGGTGTGAGGCTGATTTACAATTATTTTTCTAGTAAATGACTCGGTGAACTCCGAACGCAATGAGACAAAATTTTAGATTTTTAAATTTTTCGGTTGTTCCTTTGGGTTTTTTCCTAAACCACTCTGGTAATAGAGGAGAAAGAAAAAAAAAGAAAAAAAATGTAATCGTTCAAGCCATTTTCGAGTTTTTTCGAGACTGCACGGCAATTGATTTATCACTACATATTATAAAACAAATTCCTCCGCCGCGTCTTTCTGTTTGCGATAAATTCAAAAACTACTGCACCGATTTTCATGTTGTTTTCACCAATGGATAGAGTGGTTCTCGAGGAAGGTTTTAGTATATAATAACCGACATCCACGCGAGCGAAGCCGCGAGCATCAGCTAGATTATTTATATAATAAGATATATTTAAAGATAAATAGATGTATGTATAGATGTAATAGCCTGTTTAAGTTGCCAGTAAGATTTTTTTTTAAATAAATTATTTAGTAATTAGTATTGAGATTCCTGTAAAATGACAATTTATAAGTTATTTTTTTTATTTGTATTAAATCTAATTAACTCAGAAATTGTGTATTAATGAAAACAAAAATACCAGCTTAATAATGTCCCATTGCAGGGCAAACGCCTCTTCTCTCAAAGAGAAGGCACGAGCAATGATCACCAGGCTTGTTCAAGACGGGTTGGTGAGAACCTATATTAGGTCCCCCCACACACCTATGAAATCAGCATTTTGTATGGAGAATTATAAAGAAGTTGCATTTTCATAATTTATATAACAACCATGAACACTAATATTTTAAAACTTTTATGCACTAATGTTTAAAAACTAAGATAACGTAATATGCCACTTAGATTAAGCAACAAAAACAAGTTTTGGCTAAATTATAACAAAATAGTGGTCATTTCTGCTAACAAAATGAGGAGTCATTTTTAAGGTATTTTTTATGTTTAGAAAACTATAAGTAATAAGGTTTTTTTACTATTGGTAGTTGTCTATGATGGTCATTGTTCGATATAATATCAAAGCAATTGATGAATACTTTAAATCATAGAAGTGACGAGGTTCTCTATTTGTGAGAAAAAAAAACGCCAATTTCATAGGTGGGGAACCCAATATCTACAAATTCATAACGACGTATAAATAAAAAAATTGACAAGAAAAACTCTCTCCCTTAACCAATTATCCCACAATGATTTCCTATAATTATAAAACAAATTCAGATGAATGTGAGCCTACATTTTACAATAATTATGTCTTATTATAATTATGTCGACATCTATAGTATGGATAATTGACAATTATTAAGTTGATCTATTCATAGTCCTGACTCGGCTATTTTATGCATGACTTGTATCAATTTGACAGGGTAATGTGACTATATAGAAAATTAGAATATTACTCTTAGAAAATTCCTTACGTTAGATTTAAGAGTAATATCGAGAATAATGATTGAATTAACATAGGCCAGGGCATATTTTGCAATGATCACAGTGGTTTTTTTGTGGCTCCTCGGAAAGCACGATAAGCCATTGGTCTTGGCTGTCATTCGTGGATCTTTGCCAGTCGTTAGAGGTCGTCAGAAGCCCGAAAGTCTGACAACCAGTCTCACCAAAGGGTATCGTATCCAGTTACTGGGTGGTGGAGGTCAGATAGGCAGTCGCTCCATGTAAAATACTGGTATTCAGCTGTATCCGGTTAGACTGGAAGCCGACCCATAGCGACTGTCAAAGATCCACAAATGACAGCCGGGACCAACGGCTTAACGTGCTCTCCGAAGCACGGAGAAGTCTCGGAATGTAAAGATGGTCACCCATCCAGGGACCAACCCCGGCAAGCGTAGCTTAACCAAAGCATCCAATAAACGTTTTTTTTTTTTAATAGCTAAGAACACTCGGTTAAGTCACATTTCAAACAAAATCAAAATTGGTTCAGCCGTTTGGCAGCTACGATGGCGCAGACAGACACACAGATACACACGTTAAACTTATAACACCCTCTTTTTCCGTCGGGCGTTAAAAATGTACGAGAGAGATGCAGCCCGCCCAGCCTTATAATTATTGGTGGAATGTTTCCAAAAAACAAAACACAATCACGAGTACGGCCAGTTATTCGAGTCAAAGATGCTTGACATAAATCGAATTGTAAATAGCCAGTGATAAATAAATGACAGATGTATAATTATTTGTCCCCATTTATCATCTCGGTCCAATCGTAACTGTCGTCAAGGAAATGGGTTGCCAGTCGTTAAGTGAAGGAGAATGTCAACACGCACTTAATTATATTTTATTGCACTTACTTGAGTATATTACTTTGTTAGTGTTGCACTTTGTATCAAAAGAACTGCCAAAAAAATTGCTACATTTTAGTAAACATAACTGGCGAAATGTGGGTGTACTATAGGTACACCTCTGCCCAACCCTTCGGGGAATACAGGCTTATGTTATTTTGTTTAGTAAGAAAATTCAAAAATATATTATTACTAGCTTTTGCGCGCAGCTTCGCCCTCGTGAACGTTGAAAATTATCCCACGGGAACGTACTACCTCTATAAAAAGTATCCTATGTCCTAATCTAGGTCATGGTCTACCCATGTGTCAAATTTCATCCAAATCTATTCAGCCATTATAGCAAAGTCAAAGTTAAATAATTTATTTCAAATAGGCACATAAAAGGCACTTTTGAACGTCAATGAAAAACAAAGAAATAGAATTGATTCTAGTTGCCCATTCCAAAAGGTAGCTTTCGTATGGAGAAGAATGGGCAAGAAACTTCACCGTTACTCTTTTTAAAAATGTTTTACAATATTTTGTATACATGAATTATATAATTATATGTGAATACGATGCACTCACAATAAGATTTCTGTACCACAAAAGCGTGATCACCAGTGATCGGAGTAGGTAGATTGAACTGGGGCCATTGATACGAAACGTATATATTAATATGGACATTCCTCCGGAATTGGTGGATTATTAAAAAAAAACCGGAACTTATGTAGGAATTGTATTCTGCCAGAGTGGAAGGAGTCATTTGATGATTTGCCATCCTCAAAAAAAAAAAGGTAGGAATTGTAATAAAATGAGCAAATAAATAAAATAGCAAATAAATAATGAATTAATTTAGTTTTGATACCTTCCTTTAAATTTTGAATTGAGTAGTAATAATATCACTACCAACATTAACAATATTTAATTGAATCCGGAAATACCGGAATTACTTTCCGGAAAAATGGCTTATCCATGTTATTCTTTCTGTGTGCATTTATGATACAAGTACCAAAAATCAATCTACCTACTCCGATCACTGGTGATCACTTTCGCATTTAAAATATTAGTTAGGTTTAGAATGATAATGTCAGAACATGATTCGGAAGGGTTGACTTTTTTTTTTGAAAAACCTACATATTAGGTACACATTTATAACATAACGTACTTTTATACCACTTATTCATCAAATTATTTATCTTTTTCGTCACCATTTTACACAAAACCGCCTGCCTTTCCTTGTGCACCTAAACATATTTGCACATATTCCCGCACCTTGCATAAAGAGACATAAAAATAAAGGCATGATGTTATAAGCGCACTAATGATACAAGATGGCCGCCGTTAATTATGTAAATGTAAGCTCTACGGACGTGACGTCACTTAGACGTATAAGAATATTTAATAAACTACCCTCTTTTGGTCAGTTGTTGTAGGTGCTTAGGTGGGTTACTGTTGGTCGAAAAATTGGGGTAAAAGAGGGTATGATGTTATGTCCCGCCTGGTTGTAAGTGGTTGACGTAATAAGGTTCTTGTTTTATTTAGGGGATGGAGAGCTGTATGTATCTTTTGTTTTAAAATATGGTAGATGAAAACCCGTTTAATCAATCTACTAGCGTGGCAATTTTTAGGGGTCCGTACCCAAAGAGTAAAACGGGTTTCTATTACTAAGACTCCACTGTCCGTCCATCTGTCTGTCTGTCACCAGGCTGTATCTCATGAACCGTGATAGTTAGACAGTTGAAATGTTCACAGAGTATGTCTACTGTTCGCAGAACTATTAGTATAACACTCTTCCAAATACCGGTTAGGAAAACCGGTTTATTCGAACGAAACCGAATGGAAAGGTTTTTGCGTCAAGTACAGTCACAAGCACTAATATGTATACACTTAGCAACTTTTAAAAGTGATTTTCTCCTACTGCTTTGATTGTAATGTTATAATATTACGAACATAGTATTTTGGAACCCCGGGTATTATGATATAGGTCTCATCTCAAAATTGTAATCGTTATTCGACGAGAAAAAGGCTATTGAATTTTGCTGAGTGTATACATATTTTTGCTCGTGACTGTACATCATACCGGTTTGAAAATTTAACCGGTATCCGAGCCATGCCTAAAATATAATGCTATGTATTTGTAATTTTATCGACGGAAGGTAATATTTTACCAAGTATTTTTATGAACAAAAGAGTATATCTCTATCAACGCCACATCCACTAAACTCTAAAACATTTATAATAAAGTATCAGGCCAAACTGTCAAGTCGGCGCCCCATCATGTATGTATAATATCAGCGTGATGCAGGGCCCCAGGTGAAACCCAACCGCACTTAATACAGCCGTGTACATCACCGTGTATTATCGTCTAATATCTTTTATATGTATGCTTGAATTAAGTAAAAAGGGGTGATAAGTTTTGCTACTAAAAGTTTGAAATTGCTGTTGTATTTTGACAAGAAAAATGGAGACGTTAAAAACATCGCTAGCAATAATTATTCCACTGCTGGGCAAATTCTAAGAGTATTATATCTGCCTAGCCTTTTCCCAACTATGTTGTGGTCGGTTTCCAGTCTAACCGGGTGCAGCTGGATACCAGTATTTTACATGGAGCGACTGCCTATCTGACCTCCACAACCCAGTTACTAGGTAACACGATACCCCTTGGTAAGACTTTTGGGCTTCTGACTACCCGTAACGACTGTCAAAGATCTAAGAATGACAGCTGGGACCCTGAGGCTTGGAGGAATCTGGATATGTAATGGATGGTCACCCATCCACGGGCCGACCTCGGCAGGCATTGCTTAACTTTGAAGATCGTCCCGTGTGGCTGAATTCCAAGATTCCTCAAGATATTTTAGTCAATAGTGTCGAAGATGTACATTATGTAGCAAGGGTGGATGTCCTCATTTATTACTAACCTCAAATCAAATCACTTATATGCATAACACAATTTCAGAGGATGTTACAAAAGGTTTTTATAATAACACTGATTATAACCATGTGAGGTGTGCAAATATATAAGGAACATTATGTCAAATTATTTTTAATCAGTTTTCTTATTATTACATTGTCATTGAAAATATACATAAATAGTCAATTTCTTTACAAATTAAATTAAATCTACACTAATAAATAACAATAATGTCAAGCACTTAGTATACGAGGTTGTCGACATGTGGGACGTGGACGTCTGCAATCATTGTGCCGATAATCGTTACGGTGAATGGCTTAATAGCGAAGAGCCTCGACCAACATCTCAGGAGGCTCTCATTGCGCGGCTGGGTCAAGGGCTTGATTCAGGAAGCAGTACTCCTGGACACGGCACGTATAGTGAGGAGGTTGCTCTCTCTAGAGCCCTGACCACCGGCAGCTTGGACCCTGATCCTGATGCCGATGGGCTACTAGTTTTTATATTTTCAAATGTTTTTTATAAAATATTTAAAAATATAAAGATTATATTTTTTTAAAGAAATAAAGAGAATGTCAAGCAAATTAATAATGTCATAGTAATTTTAATTATTCCTCCATTTCTAGACATTTTAATGTAAGTGATGACCTTATTAATGTTTATATCTACATAATTATGAAAATTGTTTTATTTAACTACAGTATAATGGTACCGTGGGAAGTAAAGTAATGAATCAGATATGCCAATAACTTTGTAAGAGTCTTATTAAACTGTTTCGTTCAAGTCATTTTACATTTGCACGGTTTAGGACCGGTTATTTGAAAGACTCGATTCTTATGATTTTATCAACCACATATCGAAGAATGTAAATACTAGCTGCGCCCTGCGGTTTCTCTTGCATAAATCTCGATCCCGTTGGAATATAGGGATAAGAAGTATCCTATGTCCTAACCTAGGTCATGGTCTACATATGTGGAAAATATCATCCCAATCCGTTCAGCCGTTTTAGTTTGAAAGCGTAACAAACAAACAAACTTACTTTCACATTTGTAATATATATTAGTTAGAAAGTTGGGATAGTTTGGATTTCTTCATTTGGGTTAATCTTTAAGAACGGTGTTCATAGTGCCCATATCCTTACATATTATAAAACAAAGTCCTCCGCCGCCTCTGTCTGTCGTCCTGTACGCGATAAACTCAAAAACGACTGCACCAATTTTTGTACTGTTTTCACCAATGGATGGAGTGGTTCTCGAGTAAGGTTTTAGTATAAAATAACCGAGATCCACACTGGCGAAGTCGCGGGCATCAGCTAGTGTAGTATAAATAATGACACATTGGAAAACTGATGAGCATGGTTATCGAAAGGTTTCTTAAAACTTTTTTTTTTTTCTTGACATTTTATTGTGTCTAAATATAGTTCTGTTATGTTAACAACATTCATTTTGACATTTACAACTTAACTAAGCTACAACTTAAGTAAATGTTTGATGAAAAGTGTGGTTTCTTCAACCTTGAAAACTTATTTATTGCTAAACAGAAAGCTTGAAAGTATATTGCCGAAAAATCTTATATTGTCTTTGAAAACTTACTTAAAAACCTACCGGCCTATTTTGACTCCCAGCGGGGCTTTATTGCATAAAATTCAAAAGAATGAATTCGTACAATCAATCTGCCTAGCCTTTTCCCAACTTTATTGGGGTCGGCTTCCATTCTAACCAGATGCAGCTGAATGCCAGTATTTTACATAGAGCGACTGCCTATCTGACCTCCACCACTCAGTAACTGGGTAATACGATATCTCTTGGTAAGACTGGTTGTTAGACTTTCGGGCTTCTGACGACCCGTAACGACTGTCAAAGATCCACGAATGACAGCCGGGGACAACAGCTTATCGTGTTTTCCGAGGCACGGAGGAGTCTCGGTATGTAAAGATGGTCACCCATCCACGGACCAACCCCGGCAAGCGTAGCTTAACCTGTTACGAATGAACAAATAAGCCCCTACCGGGAGGTTGGGATTCCTATAAGAATTTATTAATCTGTATGGCATTTAAAGATAATTTTGAAAGTTTAAGTTTATAGGCGACGTAGTTTCAAAGATTGTTCACGATCAAAACCAATTTTATTCGTTTCAGTTGAAACCAACTCTATGCATAGCCTAAATAGCCCACTAAAATATGTTTCCCCTTTATTATACATACATTATAATGTTCCCACTGCTGGGACACAGGTCTCCTCTCAGTGAGAGGAAGTGGGTCGTATTCCACCAAGCGGGCACAATGCGGGTTGGTAGATGTCACATGTCTTCGAATTTTTGGTTCTATGACATGCCGGTTTCCCCACGATGTCTTCCTTCACCGTTTTGAGAGCAGTGGTGATGAAATAATTTACACAAAGTAAAGTGCCTGTCAGGATTCGAACTTTTCGGCTGACCCGGGGATACCGCACGGTCTCCCGTGAGGCGGCGAGCCTCCTTGCCGGATTACCGCCATGGGATCTGGAGGCGAAGGTCCTCGCGCACATCTGGGAGTGGCGCGAGGAGGTGAAGCGCCGGGGTGTAACTCCGCTGCCGCGAGAAATCGCGGCACAGCGGACAGAGCTCCGGCAAGATCTCATGGCGGCATGGAGAGTGCGATTGTCGCAACCCAGTGCTGGACACGCCACAATAGCGGCGATAAGTCCCCTCTTTGAGGAGTGGATAGAGAGGCGCCACGGCGTCCTCACCTTCCGCCTGACACAGGTCCTCACCGGACATGGCAGCTTCGGGAGGTACCTGTGTAGGATTAGGCGGGAGGAAACGCCCGGGTGTCACCACTGTGCGGATCGCCCGGAAGACACGGTGGAGCATACGGTTGAGGTGTGCCCTGCTTGGGCGGAGCACCGCCGTGTCCTCGCGGAGGCGATTGGCGGCGGTGACCTCTCGCGTCCGGCCCTGGTTCAGGCCATGGTACGGAGCGAGAGGGCATGGGAAGCCGTCACCTCCTTCTGCGAAGCAGTAATGCTCGCGAAGGAGGAGGCGGAACGCGTCAGGGAAAGGCAAAGTTTGCGCCCTCACGCCCCTAACCGCCGCCGTTGGAGACGCCCTGGGCGTCGGGAATCCCAGGCGGATTTCCGGCCACCATAGGCGCGGGCTTGCGGACGGCGAGCAACGGGCAGCTCGCCGTCCGATAAGGACCAGGCCCGGGTCGATGGCGCGTCGTGTTCCACGCGCGCCTCAAAGAGATGTCAGCAAAAATGACGGGGTCCAATAGGACCGATGCCTGCCAGGGTTGCGGGAAAGTCCGAAAGGGATACCGGGACCTTGGCAACAGGCAAATGAAGGAACACGGGTGGGTTTTAGTCAGTAAAAGTCTGACACGCCCTTCCGCTCCGCCCAGAGCGGGAGAAGTCATTGGATGATTTCCCACCCTCAAAAAAAAAAAAAAAAAAAAGGATTCGAACTTACAACTTGTAAGTCTCAGTCGCTACCACTCTGGGCCACCACTGCAACTCTATAAATTAGATAATTTTTATCAAAATTTATACTTTTTAATTTAATTTTTATAAATTTAATTAAATTTAAATTTAATAATTTAATTTAAAATTTATACTAAGTCTAAAAGTTGACCTGAAAGGTTAATTCAAACTTAAATAATTAGTGAATGAAACAAAGATTTTCAGCAATTTATTTTAAAAAGAACAGACATTATTATATTTTTTATCGATGTCTGGAATGTCTTCATAAGAATGTCTTGGACGAAAAAGATTATATCTTGCAGGAGATCTCGAAATCTTTTAGTTAATTGGTATGCTTTTGAAATGATAAGATTTTTAAATAAAAAGCAATAATTATGCATGCAATTTATTGTGACAGTGGGAACGTAATAGGCTGATGCTACATGTAATATCTAAAGTACTGCTGAGCATAAGGTTCGATTCTCGGGACGGGCAAAGTGTTATTGGGTTTTTCCATCTGGAATTTCTCAGTCTCAGCCCGGAGTCTGGTTTTGAGCCCGATTATAAATATATATTTTTGAAATGTGCTAATTAAGCCATTCCAATAAATTCCCAAAATGGCCTCATAAAAAAAAAAAATGTTCCATCTTTATGTCATCTAGAGGGCACCATATTCAATTTAATATGACGTCACATAGCCTTTAACCAGCTGACGATCAAGATGCTTCCAACGATACCTCATTTGTCAAATTGTGATACGTAGTTTAGAAGATATGGAGGAAACACATGAACATACATGTATACAAACATACATACATACCAGACAAAATCATAACCCTCCTTTTTGCTGCGTCGTAGTCGGGTAAAAACGTCATTCCCAAAACTACAGTGAAAATACACGTGCTTAGTATCCGTAATGATCGTATACCAAAGTATCCAGGTTGTCAGCTAGACAAATGGCCGGGGAAGCTGCATCTTTGTTGTTGAGATACAACTGGACAGCACAGCGAATACAGCTTGTATATAGCTATCGGATACCACCATTTATCTCCTCCAAAATGATGTCAAGCAAGATGTATTGTTCAAAATGTATTCGGAGTTTTATGCTGGTTTTTGAAAAACTAATTCAAGGTTCTGCGTTGCTTACTTAGACATCAGAATATGGGAAAAACCAACGAGATAATCTATTTATATAAAATGCCATAAAAGGTTCATGTTGAAGCCAGCAATCCTGTACTGTAAAGTTCACATGGAACCTCATTAAAGTAACCGCACACAATGAAGGTTTTCGTGAAAATTCACACCACCTGCCGGTCGATTCTGCAAAAATCTCACCGTGAAAACATAGGAGAAGTGAGCTTGAAGTGAACTGTCACTGCCTTAGCAGCAGTAGGTATCGATGATAATGACAGCTCACTCCACGCTCACTCGGTGAGATGGTTACAGAATAGCAATGCTGTTGGGGTCAATTTGAGAGGTCTTCCATTTCGACAATAAATATTAAAAAATATGATGACGTTCATCATTCCTTTCATTCATTCATTCACATCATTTTAGAAAACCGTCATTCGAAAGTGAACTCATTTGTTTTTAACGTTGCGGATTCACAACGAAACACCGCTCGAATTTCGAAATGATGCCAATTGCAACTTTTGAGTAGGGTCGTGGACGATGGGCTTTAGAGTTCAGTACTTCTGGATAGCAAACCTTTTATTTTTTACTAGCTGATGCCTGCGACTTCGCCCGCGTGGGTGTCGGTTATTATATACTAAAACCTTACTCGAGAATCACTCCATCCATTGGTGAAAACAGCATGAAAATCCGGTGCAGTAGTTTTTGAGTTTATCACGTTCAGGACGACAGACAGATGCGACGGAGGACTTTGTTTTATAATATGTAAGGATATGAAGAGACTAAATATAATTAGTATGAAGTATCTTATTGGGAAATTCCTTAAAGAGATGCTTAGATAGCTACTTCTACAAAAAGAATTAACTGAGCATTTACGCCTGCCGCGAAAATTAAGAATTTTCCTTTTAAATGTCCACCCATGCAAAAAACGTTTGAAACTCCGAATTAATTTATGTTTATTTTTATTTTGACAATATTTACTTACCTTTGTAAGAATAGGCGATCCTTGAGCATTGATAATGTTAAATCAATTGAATCGAATGTTTTTTCAATCGTCTATTTAAAGATCAAACTTTTTTTTTTAGGACTGTTTACGGACGAATTTTTTGATGCACTATAGCGGTTATTTCCGCCCCCTTTTTATATACTTGTACATAGTATTGTAGTGTTAGATGTATAATAATAACAACATAAAAACTTATGTTGTACATTATTATACAATAAATTTAAATTTAAAATTAAGAGTTTAATTAAAGCTTATACCATGGGTCAATAATTCTCTAAATTATATTTACAAAATTAAAGAGTATTGCAGCTTCCATTTTGGGACAAAAACAATCGCAAATACTAATGCCAAACAATCGATATTACCCAAACTAATTTCAACCAAAATATATCGAAATTACCGTACTATCCAACAATTTATATTCCCATTAAATAAGAGGGATACGCAAAGGTAACCCCTTCGAAATTAAAAATTACTTACGTTGTTTGCAATTGGTCCCGGCTGTCATTTGTGGATCTTTGTTGACAGTCGTTACGGGTCGTCAGAAGCCCGAAAGTCTGATAACCAGTCTTGCCAAGGGGTATCGTATTACCCAGTTACTGGGTTGTGGAGGTCAGATAGGCAGTCGCTCCATGTAAAATACTGGTATTCAGCTGCATCCGGTTAGACTGGAAGCCGACCCCAACATGGTTGGGAAAAGGCTAGGCAGATGATGACGTTGTTTGCAATTTGCAGGTCAGTGTCAGGACTGTCAGGTTGTATGGTGATTAAAATGTGATGATTACTATAAGATTATAATCATGAGAATCAGCAATACTGTGTCCAAATAAACGTTATTCTTTCTTTCTTTCTTTTCTTTCAATAAAATTTCAATTTAGAATTGGCCTCAAATGTCATGATTAATTCATGAAATAGTCATTCAGTAGGTTGTTATGAACTTAGAGCGTTGTATTGATGATTTTTATGATTAAAATTCTATAAATAAATACTTGATACTGCCGCGAATCATAATAAAACCTGATACTGACCAGCAAATTGCAAAAAACGTAAAAAATATTGAATTTCGCGGATCATACAAACTTGTTCTATTCCAAACACCCAGTTGTTTATGTCACAACCAATTCACGACATTTCCACCCACAAAAACCTTTGATCTAATAAACAATACACAAGCAAACGGCAATATAAGATCAGTCTGAAATTTCGGAGGAAATCAAGCTTTTCCTCCCCATAGTAACTTCCACGTATAAACTTCCCATCTACTTATTCAAAGGTCCTGAAGACGTTTATTAAGCGGTTTCCACCAACTTTCCGAGAACAAAACTTCGATCCAAATGCTCTGTCAAAATATCAAATACACAATGCGAGTCCAAACAACCTCCAGGGAACTTTTATTGAGAAATTTAAACATCCATTCAAAGTAATAGCAAAAGTTTTCACCCCCTCACCCCCACCCCATACCCCTCCTCCACCTTCCGTATAAAGGTAACATTAATCACACGGTGTACAAAAACTCACTAATTCAACAAAAGTTTTAAATTACATGAATTTTACACGCCCAGTGTGGCAAAGCACTATAGTAGTTAGCCAAAAAACCGACGGTCCGGTCAGCCCGTAAATTTCCGAACTTGTTCTATTCCAGACATCTGCTGTCTCTTTCTGACTGCACCGATTTATAATTCCGTCTCTCACTCAAGTTTTTCCGACGGAGAAAACGCTGAGACTGCAAGCTAAGCTGCATGCTCTTGTTGAATCATAAAAACGTTTGTCAGGTTGAAACATTGTTGTACATGAACATTTTTTGGAACAGCAATAAACAGTAAGATATTTTTGTTCTGCAACTTTTAAGAACAATCATTACATTTTTGTTTTGACAAAGTAAAGGCAATGTAATTTAGTTTTTTACGGTTTGCCGTGTATTTGTTTGTAAGAATGGCGATTCGTGGCGAGTTGCCTTAGGCTACAAATAAAACAACAACTAAGTCCCTTGAGCGCAGTTTCTTGAAAATGCACTTTTGGTAGTGGACGCAGGTGACAATGGTTCGCGAAACGTGATTTCTTTAGTTTGAACTTTTGTCGAGGGTCGTTACTCCTTCGTACCACTTTGCAGTTTCACGTACGTGTTGTTCGTTTTCGTTTAAATGGAAATATTTTAGATTTAGTTTTTGTGCAAAGGATACCTGTGGGTTGGAACAGTGTGCACTTTGAGGTAATGAAAAAAGTTGATGGATGCGGAAGAGAAACAATAGTTGACCTAGATTAGACAATCATTGTAGAAACTCCTAGTTTTTTTAAATCCCAGTAGGTTAGAATAACATTCTTATAACAGAGAAGCAACATAACATCACGACTGAATTCCGCAAAGGGTTAGGCAGAGCTGAACTTATAGTACTCTAGTACTAGGGGGCGAGCCTATTGCCATGCAGCGGTCCTACTCCGGGGTGCTACTGCGAACTCCCAGATGAAAAAAAGCCAATAACACTACCCGACCCGGGAATCGAACCCAGGACCTCATGCTCAGCAGTAGCGCTTACGACCACAAGACCAACGAAGCAGACTATTATTATTATTAGAGAAAATTTATACAAAATACCGTAACAGTTCTGAATGCAAAGTTACATGAAAGTTATCAAGTTAAACAGACATTTTCACAAAATGACAGGAAGCGGTAAACTTATAATTGTTGTCAACGCAACTTAGATTGGCTTGACGAAGCAAAACATCTACAACAATAACTTAGAAGATCGAATTAGTTGCAGTGGAATTGTCAAGTTAAATTGTAATTGAATTTGAATCCGTAGCGGAATCAAGAAAATTGTTTCATTACGTAGTTTTATGCTATTTTTCTAGCTTACTGCGTAATAGAGAAAATATAGGTCACTTTAATAAGAAATAAATTGTAGTGGTTTTTCATACTTACTTGGTTTTGAAACAGTAATTGCTAGTTGTCGTGTGGTGTAGTACTTAGTGGAGATACGACGAATTTTGAATTGTTGACATACCTTTAAATAAAGAAGACACTGGATTAGTAATTAGAATTTAGATTTAATAATGACGGGTTGGGAAAGAAAAAAAGAAAAAAAAGAAAGAAAACAAAGAAAAGAAAGATAGGAAAGAAAAGAAAGAAAAGAAAGAAAGAAAATAAACAAAATATAGAAACTTATTTGAGACGCACCAAAAAAACAATACAAAAACACATTTCATTTTAAAATAAACATAGCTGAGATTAACAACAACTGATAAGCACAATTCTGTAGTACTCGTAAATGACATGGCTTTCGAGACTAAATAATGAATTTTGAATTTAGCATGCATAAATATCATTTGTTATAGTATTATACTACTTTAAATATTAAAAAACCAAAGCGCTTTTTCAGAAACGTCAGTAGGTACTCATTATTGTTGATTTACGAATTGCGAGTGTTGCCACTTTCGACTTCTTGACAGACAATTGAAGTGCTGCCAAAGTTAAAAATATTACCCATCTTATAATTATTATGCTACGGCGTTTTTATGGGTAACGTATGGGAATTTACTTGTTGAAAGTGTGAAAGATGTTCCGCAGTATATTTACCACTGTTTTCGTGCCAAACTTTTATGGTAAATACTACTATTATGAAATTTAAAGACCATTCTTTACACGTACTTAATTTTAGTGGAAGTTATAGTGGTTTACTGTTCTGCAGATGTTTAAGTGGTATTTTTGAGCCGACTTATAATTTAGACTTGGTAAATGGGTAGAAAATGTATTATGTTAAAATTAAGTTGTGGTAGATTTGTTAATTAACATATGGTTGGTTGGTTGCATGTATATAAAAAATATAAAAAAAACTTCATTCTTCAAGAGAGCGGTACAAATTTAATTAACACTAGCCTCCACACTAGGATTCCCTGTGTCGTGGAGGCTAGTCTCCTTCGTCTTACAGCATTATAACATACAAAGTAGGTACTATATTAGACAATAATCAAGCGACATTACAATATAATAAAACTAAACATTGTAATCAACTTACGTGCATTTTTAAACGTGTGTAGTGTATTGTATTCGTGTGTAGTGTGGGTGTGTGATGAATGAGTGAGTTAAGGTTGGTATGGACCAAACGAAGGTAGAAAGAAACCAGGGAAGATAGACCAACGCAAGAATACTCCCACACATGTCTAACGCTACCAGTGTCATAATTAAAAACAAAACTACTTTATTAATTTAATGTACATTTGGTTTATGTTGCAGGAACTCGTGGCTAAGAAATAACAGTCGCACGGGCCGATCAATCAGGTTAAGCTACGCTTGCCCCGGACCAACCCGTACCGAGACTCCTCCGTCCAACGGAAAGCACGTTAAGCCGCTACGTCTCGGCTATCATTCGTGGATCTTTGATAGTCGTTACAGGTCGTCAGAAACCCGAAAGTCCGACAACCGGTCTTACCAAGGGGTATCGTATTACCCAGTTACTGGGTTGTTGAGGTTAGATAGGAAGTAGCTCTATGTAAAATACTGGTATTCAGCTGCATCCGGTTAGACTGGAAGCCGACCCAAACATTGGGAAAAGGCTAGGCAGATTAATTTGTTGACGTTGCAGAAAATCTCAGCACAAATAAAAAACCAAGACGGAGCGCTGTGAACAATACAGTGAATCATGCTAAAATTACACCAAAGCTCTGTGCATACACGCTCACACACACACATTTACAACTATTTACAATGACACTACAACCAACTACACCAAACTAAGTGCACACATGTTTACGAAACCGGTCTCACGTCACTGTTGACAGCGCTCTGACTTGGTTTTTTTTTTGATTTGTGCAGAAACCATGGAAATATGAACTAGTTAATAGTTTGAGAAAAATTCGAACAATTGTTATTATCCGCTAATGGTTTGAGACCACACAGTGAGAAGGAACAATGGCCATGCATTGGCACAATAACGCACCGATGTTCTGTTAAAAGGTTTGGTTTCCGTACTGAGTGTGTGGCGGTATCTACATCGCCACATGCGAACTACGCATCAAAGATCTGACGTCACACAAAAATCCTGACGTCACATAAATCCTGCATCGCGCAATTAAAGTTTACCGTGCAATGGACATATATACAAGAACCCGACATCAATCGTTGGGCAGTTGCCCGCCAGACACAACACCTGTCTGGTCGGAGGATCCTCCCTTTTCTATGGTGGATGAGTGAACTTTACACCCTGTTCCTCATACCCCTAAAAGTGCTTCAGGTGGACCATTGTGCGTGGGCCATGGTAGCCTTCGATGGCTATTCCAACCAGCCCACCACCCTCCAGAAGTTGATTAGGTCTCCTGGTCTGTTCAGGACATCTATGAAAGATCTGGGTGACCCGAGAGTTTCTGTTCTGATCTGGGTGACGCCTGTGCATTCAAAGAGCACATGAGCAACGGTTTCTTCAGCCTTCTTACATGCCCTGCACAGAGGACTGTCCGTTATGTCTATTGCTCTACAGACCGATATTAAAGTATTTAAACTAAACATCTTGTGCTTCTTCAACGTACTCGTACTACACAGAAAAAAAAAACCGGCCAAGTGCGAGTCGGACTCTCGCACGAATGGTTCCGTACCATTATCTATGAAAACGGCAAAAAAAATCTCGTTTTTGGTATAGGAGCCCCTTAAATATTTATTTTATTCTGTTTTTTAGTATTTGTTGTTATAGCGGCAACAGAAATACATCATCTGTGAAAATTTCAACTGTCTAACTATCACAGTTTATGAGATACAGCCTGGTTACATACGGACAGACAGACAGACAGACAGACAGACAGACGGATGGACAGCGGAATCTTAGTAATAGGGTCCCGTTTTACCCTTTGGGTACGGAACACTAAAAAGGATGAAATTAAAACCACTCGGTATAATAAAAGCTTGTATAACAACTTTAACAGGTAGTATAAAGCCCAGTTAACAATATAAACTTCGTAAATTATGTTTCTAGTGTCAATCCAATTAAATTCAACTCACATTGTTAGCTACAGGCGTTAAATTTTCATCTGTTTACATTCACTGTAATAGATGAGTGGTTCGGGCTTTTCAGCGCGTAAAATGAACTTTTGCTGTGAAACTGTATTGTCATTGGGGCAAATATAATTCAAACGAAAAGTGAGGGTTTAAGTGAGGGTTGAGAAAATGCTCCGAAAAAAGTTTGTTTTGTATATTTATCTACACTCATGCTCTAAATCCTCTATAAAAGTTTCTGAAACAGTTAGCTTATTGCCAATATAAAACAACCAGTGTCATAGTAACCATAATATCATCCAAACGGGTGTTATAATGTTGTACTAAATTTCATAAAGCAATTCATTTCAAAAAAAGAACATTGTCATGCACGGCAGTTACAGTAAAGAAGCGCCGTAATTAAAAAAAAAAACTTATAGGTTATTCGAATTCGAAAAATTCAAATTTACGTCGTATCCCGCCATTTTTGTTCGATATTAGTATAATTATGATGAACCTTGACTATCAATGAATATTTTTTTGGGTCACTAGAATATTGGATAGATATCAAAGGAGGCCTATGTTCTTTATTATTACACAAAACAGAATTTATGGTCTATTTTGATTAGCACAGACGAAAGCCAAAAAAAAATGTTACTGGGGTTAATTATAAACCTTATGAATTACTTTAAACTACCATTAGCAACAAAACAATAATAAAACCAGTTATATTTACAACACACTAATAAACAATTTGTGCGGAATCAAAGCAACGAGATTTATTCGTTTCTATTTGGCAAAGAGCAATAAAAATTGAAAACGAGCTCAGGCAATAAAATACTAATTTAGTGAGGCGAGCAAGAGGGCAACACTGAGATATTTATTTGCGCCTGGAGAAAGAATTAGACAAGGTGTGTAAAGAGGTAGAAGTTTTAGAGCAATTTATTGCTCAATACCGTGTCGGAATTACAAGTAATTTGGAGCTATTTAGTTTTATGTAGAAATTATCGATCTGTACTTGATTTTTATGTTCAAATTACTCAATCTGAAATTAAAATGATTCCTCTCTGTCTATTCTAATTGGATTTTACAGGAATAGTTTTGTCATTTAGGGCGTTGAACTGTTGAGTTCAAATACGGTTTTACCTATTAATTAACAGTTTTGCAAATGAAAGAATATAAAACGCAATCTACTGTCAACACAACTCCGTACGCAGAATAAATTCAGGGTTCCTACAAAGCTTTCGCAGTTATTTTACTTCTAATTTTGCTTATCTATCAAAATGACAGTGACCTTTATTCTCATTAAGGTTGCTGATGGTTTGATGTCACTGACAAGACTGTCAAAATCAAATAGATCTTTAAGATAGTTTCAATAAGGTTGCTGTTGGGTTGCTGCTCTCCGAAGTCAAATGTCTTTGTTAGGACTGCATGTACCAAAATTTGGGCATTTGTGACGATGATTTCCTTTTGAGAACTTCGTTCTTTCTTCGACATATCCGTAGTATGAGCTCTATATCTTTATTCAAACTCTCAGCAAGACACTAAGATATTTTCGCACTTTTGTAGTGTGAATATCAGTATATATATTTATTGCTTACTTTGCATTTTACACTCGATTTTATGGCAATGAACACTAATTAAATCCCTATTTAGTTTAGTGGTTATTCGCTGTTAATTTATTGTGCTTTTATTGCACTCTATTTCATGAATTAAGCGGGCTAGATTTTTATTAAATTAGCCATATATATAATAGTAATTGAGTTGATTAATTATATTCCTAGGACTCTATTTCATGAATTAAGCGGGCTAGATTTTTATTAAATTAGCCATATATATAATAGTAATTTTGTCTAATAGAAAAGAAAGAAATATTGCTTATTTTGCATAAACAAAACGCACACACAATAAAAAAATACAAAAGAAACCAAAAGCCTCATCATCATCTGTCTAGCCTTTTCCCAACCATGTTGGGGTCGGCTTCCAGTCTAACCGGATGCAGCTGAATACCAGTATTTTACATGGAGCGACTGCCTATGTGACCTCCACAACCAAACTCCACAGCTAAAAGCCTCATATTCAACCAATAAAATATATAAAAAAGTTTGACAGAATTGTTCACACTTCTACTCCTTGATTCTTGTTCATTGGTTGATGTAAAGGCCAGGGACCAAAGACAATATTACGTAATTACTGTTGCGAAATCGACATTGGCAAATGACAACAAATAAACTGAACAAAAACAAACAATATGTGTATTCCTAATAAATAAAAGCTAATTATATTAATTTTTATTTTATTGAATATAATAAAAATAAATTACAAATTACAGATATAAATGTAGAAATGTTACATAAGGTACACAATGGGAGGTTTTATCGCTAAAAGTGATATTTTACAGAAAACCTTTAGATGGATAATTGAGACAATTTTTAATAAACACATATTATTAGAATCGTTACTTAGAATAAGTAGCGCACTCATTATAACATTTTTTATAATAAAAATGAAAATACAGAAGAAAAAGATACAAATTCCGTCTTCAATTCAACTTACCCAAGTACTTAATTACAAATGTTTAGCCATGTCACAGACATGTCGTATCTCAACTATTTTGAGCACATAATCTATGTCGCTTGTCCACCAAACTATCGCCAGTTCGTTACCAAGCAGATTAATATTTCGCTACAGTAAATACTAAATACGTTATTCGCTGGACACCAACCCAACTTGTACCAACCAAATTGTGGAAGTTGGCAGCCCTAGGGACTCGTAGAGAATGTTACAGGGCTGTGCAATTAAAAAATTAATTAATTCGATTCGATTAAGTAGTGTTTGCTAATTGGCTGAAGTAGTTTTAAATGATAAGCTTAATTTGGTTATGTTTTTATGTGGAGTTTTAATTTTGTAGTGATGTGTGAATTTTCTTGTTTTTTTATTGCACGTCTATTTTGGTCAAGTAAAGATCGTTAAATTTTTTGCATTTGTATAAAAACTTGTAGTTTGGATAAGTATTGTAAAATTTTAACCGGATTAAAGGCTCTCGGCGAAAAGCGCGACGTGACACTGGTAGAACAATTTCCGTGAAGTTTTCATAGAAATTGTTCCACCAAAGTCGAGTCGCGCCTTTCTGCGGGAGCCTTAATGTGTAGAGTAAAGGACGTCTACGTACGTCTACGTATCTCCCTACTTCTTCATCGTGAAAATCCGTTAACATAGAAGATCTTACATAATGTAATTAAGTTATTTGAACATTATTAATTCATGTCTCTGTCAATATTGACGTCAAACTAGATACCTACCACAAAACGCAAATTTTCAAATATTTGACTTGTTGATTGAACCATATAAGCTGTGCACCCTCTATCACTTAATTAATTACACATTTCTTTACATCAATTAATGTTTTATTAAGTTTTCATAGAAAGATGTCTGCTTCCTCGTAAAACAATAGGTTACATTACCCGTGGGTGCCATAAAAAACATCATGATGCCTTTAGTTGACCAGCAATGTATTTAACCAGCAATTTTCACAACCATTTCGCGACAGCCCTACAAAAGACAAACTAGGGTTGTTCCTGACGCGTAGCACGTCGAAGCTGATCCGAAATTAATTCACAGGTAAATCGCCACTTCCCGAACGCTAACAATGTATGAAATTTAATTAACAAACATTGACAGCTGAGGGTAGTCGGATATTTGAGACACGCCGATCGACAGCACCTTTGTTAATTTATGTTTTGTTTATGTTTTATGGGAATTTGATAGGTTTTATTACGGAGAAACTTGACGTTTTATAATTGCTACGAGTAAGTCCGTAATGAAAGGGAAGGTATTGTGAAGAAAAGCATCTTTAGACATGCATTCTTTCGTATCGTTCGTTCGTTCCGTTTCGTTTCGTTTCTTTCGTATTTTTGTTGTACATTTTGAATTTAGACCAGGTATGTAGATGATGGTAGAGTAATGGTGTGGTGGCCCAGTGGTCACGGCCCCGACAACCTAGGCAGCTGCTTTACTTTGTGTAATTAATTTCATTACCCTCAAAACAGCGAAGGAAAACATCGTGAGGAAACCGGCATATCCTAAAATCAATAATTCAAAGACATGTGACGTCAACCTACCCGCACTGGGCCCGTGTGGTAGATTGGCCCACTCCCGCTAGAAGAGAGGAGGCCTGTGTCCCAACAGTGGGAACATTATAGGCTGATTTGGATGCAGGTGACTGGTGCCATTTTCTCATATGAAAAACTTAAGAATTTTTCTGGCTTTGATCCGGATGAGGTTGAGTCTATCAAACGCTTACTGACGAAGACCACACAGGGAATCTCTAAATATTTAGCCTCTATACTTAGTACCACACTTCTCTAAAATTGCAACAACTTTTAAATTACACAAGGAAGATTTTCGAAAAAAAAAAGGATTACAATTTTTTTTTTTTTTTTTATATAAAAACTTTATAACCGATAAGCGTCTTTTAACGAATGGCAAAAAAAAACTCTTATAAACACAAACACTCCTTTTCAAATTGTTGCGACTCTTTTTGTTATCACATTTATTTCTTGATCTATGAATGTAGATTCAAAAGCCAAGGTGTCAAAAAAAAATGTAACTACGGCGTAGAAAAATGTTGTGAGTTTTTTGCGAGAAAGTTAAAAATGGTTTTTTTTTGTTTAAGTTAAAAACGTTACTTATGTATAATAATAACTATAATTTCCAAGAAAGCTGATAAAATTTTCTAAAAAACGTTTTTTTTTTTTTTTTTCAAAACTTTAGCTTCTACAGATTAGGAGAAATTGCAATTTTAAAAGTGTGGTACTAAGTTTTGAAGGCCGGTGTATTTCCGCTATGAAAAAAAATCAATTTTCAATAACCATAATTCTGCGGCTAAATCAAAATGATACACAAAGCGGGATTTAGACCACTAATAACTGCACCTTGTTTTATTATATAAATTCAAACTAGCGTTAATTTCAATATCGGCATTCAAAATATTAATTAATTCGTTATTGAATCTACGCAAATGCATTTATATAATATTCCCAACGTCAATAGTTTCTGAAAGCATTCATTAGTTAGCTTATATACCTATTACATAACGACTATTTACTAAAATCATCATCTACCTAGCCTTTTCCCAACTATGTTGGGGTCGGCTTCCAGTCTAACTGGATGCAGCTGAATACGAGTCTTTTACATGAAGCGACTGCCTATCTGACCTCGGAACCCAGTTACGGGGTAACAAGGTACCCCTTGGTAAGACTGGTTGTCAGACTTTCAGGCTTTAGACAAATCGTAACAACGACTGTAAGAAATCTGCGAATGACAGACTGGTTATAAAAGCAATTCATAATTTGTGAACCATTTTACGAATCTTCATAGAAAACTGACAAACAGATGAATTATTTCGTAATACGAATTACACGCAGATCATTATGAATTGTCAGTTTGTGACATTTTACGATGATTCATAATATTTTCATACTATGATTCTGCTAAAGTTACCGTTTTAAGCCCCCTGGTTCCTGTTATTTTCATGAATGCTTTGCAAATATTATTATTTTGTTAATCCGTTCGTTAAAATAAGGATTATGTTTGTATGATTTTAATTTATGTGTTCGGGACGGTTCAGCTTATTCGTTGCCGCCATTTTGGATATTGTCGTGTAAGGTACTGTTACCCCTTTTACCGTTAAGGGGTAAGTAGAAATGTATCTTATAAACTGGGCATATTTCTCTCAATTTTAATTTTTTTATTCAACCCTTCCGGGTTCCGTACCCAAAAGGTAAAACGGGACCCTATTACTAAGACTGCGCTGTCTGTCTGTCAGTCCGTCTGTCACCAGGCTGTATCTCATGAACCGTGATAATTAGACAGTAGAAATTTTCACAGATGATGTATATCTGTTGCCGCTATAACAACAAACACAAAAAACATAATAAAGTAAATATTTAAAAAGAGCCCCGTTTTAAACATTTACTTTATTATTCTGTATTTTATATACAACAAACGTGATTTTTTTGCTCGTTTTTGCTCGATACTGATAACGGCAACAGGTAGACAGACGCTTGCAATATTCACGGAATATTTAGTTATATATTCACTTTTAAAAATAAATAATTAAATTAAAATAAAACAAATGTTTAAGTAGGGCTCACATACAACAGACATGATTTTTTTGCCGTTTTTATAGATAATGGTACGGAACCCTTCGTGCACGAGTCCGACTCGCACTTGGCCGGTTTTTTTTATCTCAAATCAGCCATCAATTGTTATAAATTTACTAGTCGTGACAAAATGATTTGCCAATAAGCAAGGTGTCCGTGCTGACTGCACAGAACGTTAATTTTAGTATCGGCACTCAAGAAGGCTATTTTAATATTCCTATTAGTTTATTAGTTTTCTCCATTAACTAAAACATGAGAAATTGAGAATTTTACAGTAATGAGAAAACCTCGTTTCCTGGTAAGCCGCTGTTATAATTAAAAGCCGGCCAAGTGCGAGTCGGACTCGCGCACGAAGGGTTCCGTACCATCCATACTAATATTATAAATTCGAAAGTAACTCTGTCTGTCTGTCTGTATGTTACCTATTCACGCTAAGAGGGCAAGGAGATAGATGGCATCCAGGGGCAGGACACAGGGTACTTTTCATCGACATACCACGTGGGCGAAGCCGCGGGCGGAAGCTAGTTATCTATAAAAACGGCAAAAAAATCACGTTTGTTGTATGGAAGTCCCCTTAAATATTTGTTTTATTCTGTTTTTTAGTATTTGTTGTTATAGCGGCAACAGAAATACATCATGTGTCAAAATTTTAACTGTCTAACTATCACAGTCCATGAGATACAGCCTAGTGACAGACGGACAGACAGACAGACAGCGGAGTCTTAGTAATAGGGTCCCGTTTTACCTTTCAGGTACGGAACCCTTAAAAAGCAACTTCAAACAAGAATTACACCATTTCTTTGCTAATAAACTTAAATCACTATGGATTCACAAACATGATTAGTACAGGAAGTTATAACTCAACTAAAATGAGGTGCATGTAGGCAATAGTCTAAGAGTCTGCTTTAATTTATGTCGTGTAGTAGCGACTTATAGGCGGGGAGCCCACCACATAAATCAAGTGAGAGAATATCATTATTAAAATTTATATGTGGAGTAAATTTTAACGTTATATGAGGTTAACTCCTATAATTCTTAAACTCGTAACTTCTATTGTTTAGTAAAGGTATCCCTCTTTATGGTATAATTTCTCTCTATGGAAACGAAGAGTAATACCATAATAATAACTCTTCATCATTCTGTTCGATTATCCTGTCATTAACTTAGTTTATGGTGGTAGGAGCTCGTGGCTACGTAATAACAGCCGCACGGGTCGATCCCTCAGGTTAAGCTACGCTTGCCGGGGTTGGTCCGTGGATGGGTGACCATCTTTACATATCGAGACTCCTCCGTGCCTCGGAAAGCACGTTAAGCCGTTGGTCCCAGCTATCATTTGTGGATCTTTGACAGTCGTTACGGATCGTCAGAAGCCCGAAAGTCTGACAACCAGTCTTACCAAGGGGTATCGTATTACCCGGTTACTGGGCTGTGGAGGTCAGATAGGCAGTCGCTTCATGTAAAATACTGGTATTCAGCTGCATCCGGTTAGACTGGAAGCCGACCCCAACGTAGTTGGGAAAAGGCTAGGCAGATGATGATGATGAACTTAGTCTATGGTGCTTTCCTATCTCTGCTAGATATAGGCTCTTCCATAGACAATACTATTTACCTCAACTTTTAGTACCGGGGTCTTAAAGTTTCTCAGACACAAGCATACCAATCACAGATTAATTACAATCTTCTAAAGTGTCAGGTTGTGATGGCCCAGTGGTTAAAACCTCGCTTCTCATGCACGAACGTTGTAGGTTAAACTCCGGGCAAGGACCAATCTGACTTTTTCAATTGTACGTTCTGAGTTTACCTCGGATATTACTGAAATCAGTAAAGTAAAAACATTTGTGAGGAAACCTGGACTTATAGTCAAACTAACTACGCCCCGCGGTTTCACCCGCGTAAGTCTTGATCCCGTGGGAATATCGGGATAGAAAAGGATCCTTTGTCCTATTCCAGGTCATGGTTTACCCATGTGCCAAATGTCATCCAAATCCGTTTAGCCGTTTTAGCGTGAAAGCGTAACAAACAAACAAACTCACTTTCGCATTTAAAATATTAGTTTGGATTAGGTTAAGTCTGAAATTGACAACACGTCTTGAGCAAACGTGATGATCAATGGCTATATAATATATCAATGGCTATAGTAAAGGCTATAAATATTATTTCATTAGTATTACGTACCTAAGATTTAAGATTCTATAACAAGAAACGCAACCAAACACTTATTTACTGACACCACAAAACGAATTCACATACTCAAGAAATGGTACACCAAATTGCAAGACCGACCAAAATAACTTGACATAACAGGGTGGCGCCACTATCAACGTCAACTGTCAAATTTCAGTACAATTTCAAATGTAGTTCCAGATTTCGCCGTTTGTGTGTGTAAAATGGTGATATTTGCCATTTCTTTGAACACGGTCTTACTGATTCAGTGTTACGAAGAATCATTAGTCGTTTCGTAATTAAAAACAATGTTGTTATGGACCACCCATTGTATTAGTAATGAATGATATCGGATTTCGTAATGTTTGATGAAGTCATGGAGGTGTTATGAGCGGGAATTTGCAACGAGTGTTGATTTTCTCGTGGGTGTGAATGTGTTTGTTTTGGTTGATTAAAATATAGGTAGGGTTTTGCCTTGAGTCGTCATAAAGTACAGATATACTTTAGTAAAACCTAGTGGAAAAAGCAATTAATGAAGTCATTTACACACACCACTATCCAGGCCACAACAGGCCTCTTTTCGTGACTAGACTAGACTATAAAAACACTTTTTTTTAATATTCCAAACATAATCTCACGCAAACTACAGAACGACAACTGCTACGATAATTACATACTCCTTTACACCATAAAGATGAAACAAAAAACGAGCTAGCCTTACAGTAGTCGCTTAATATCTGATATCTTGGCTGACAGTACCAACCTCCTCTAGGAAAATGGGTTGGTAGTTGGTACCATCAGACGGCCAAGTTGAGCACCGAGCGCGCTCATTGGTCAAATCAAATCAGCAGGCGCTTCTCCGGCTTCCTGTTACACACTTCCGTTGCTTTTCACGAAATTACTCCCACAGATATCAAGAAAGGGACAGGAAAGATATTAAACATCAAAAACGAAATAGTAAAACCTTCTACACCAATCAACACTAAAACTTTGTGACATATTTTCAAAACCCGAATCCATTCATTCATTACATTTACCATTTACTATTTTCCGTTTCCAAAGAGGACGGATTCCCCATCAAAGCCTGAGGGAATACAAAAGGGAAGTTTATCCACCTGTGACCGGAAACTTCATGCAATCAGCATTCGCTCTTGCCAAGTGTATTGAATTTGGCAATATTCTCCAATTATTTTCTGAAGAGTCTAAGACTATTGGTAAAGTGTCGGACGCTAAGGCGTGGAACGTACACAAGAGGCGAGTGGCATAGGCGTGGGCGTTGCGCCACTCCTTTCATAATTCGACTACGCCGCACTCGCACCCACCGCTTATGTATGTTCCGCGCTTCGTCCCTCCTATATATTTGGTATGAAATATAAAAGCATATTGGCGGAATATGAAAAACCGGCGCAACGCCCGTGCCACTCACCTCTTGTGTATGGCCCGCCTTATGTCTGTAAGTTGTTGTAACAAACGAGGACTATTAGGAATACATCAGTGTACACACTATATGAACAGGTGACATAAATAATCCAGCTTTTTAGTGAGACTTGGCCTGAGGTATTTTATTAGCCGTCATAGCGACGAAACGAAATAAAAACGATTTAATGACAGTGATATTGCCAAGTTTTCTGCATATTTCTCTTCTTGAAACCTTACATTTTCCAACGTCGACTGTTAAGATCAGCAACATATCATCAAACCCCTTAAACCCGTTGAAATCGCAGATGTCTATAGGCAGAAACCACATTCAACCTGGTGGAACTCTGTATTACCCACAAATATAAAAAGCAGTCTATCGATGTCGTGATCTGACCTTCCCCATAGGTAGGTACGTTTTATAAACCATTCATTACATTCTCAGTCGATCGCCGACCGATATTTACCCAGGCATCCTAATTATGTCATCAATTCGAAGCACTATAAGCGCACCTCTACCTGTCCGTTTTCCCAACTCTAAGTTATGTTAAACATGGCGCAACTCTCCGATCCCGACCCGACATTTCAGGCACCGCACCCTAATATACAGGTCACATAAAGTCTAGCCCGAAAATCATATTTACGGCATACATTCACACCCAAAAAACGTTTTTATAAATCATATGTAAGCAGAATACAGGTAGAACAAGGGAATGCAATATTATTCTCGCGGCGTACTAAATCAAACACCTTTGCCGACCCGCGTGGTAGCCCTGGATTTATGTGTGAAACAACATACGTGTAGCTAGGGCTGTCACTTTTGTTTTTCTGTACGGTAGATGTGTTTTTGTGTTTGGTAATTCCGTTTTTTTTCGGTCGCTGGATTTGGTTTGTACATGTTAAGTCTGTTTTGTGAAGTACATTACTGATGCGTAATGTCTAGTTAGAATTTTTAATTAAAAGGAAATTATAGAAGCGTATCTAGGTAGTAAATAAAAAAGCAATAAAGGTGCTTAATCATTTGCAATCACGAAGTTCTCTTGGCTGTATAATTAAACATGACATGTCTAATGATTGGTACAAAAAAAAACATAATTAACCATAGACGCGCTCTGGTAATAAATTAGACATTTTATTGAACTTCTTTTTTAATCACAATCAAGAATACATAATCTTGACAATACAACATGAAGAGTGCATTACTTTGTAAAAAACGTACGTCTTTCTTTAATTTTTTTCAGGAAAAAAAAACTTAGGCGCTATACAGGATGATAAAAAAATATGATCGAGAAATCACAAACGCAATTTATACTAATACAATTTTTTTTTTCTTTGAAAATTCTATTTCGATTAACGAGGTGTTTATATATTAAAAAAAGGTTTTTCTCTCGTACCAGCCCTAAGTAACGCAGAAGCTTATAGGAGCAAAGGCAGTGGAGTGTAGCGTCTACACAATGCTAGGAAGCGATGGAGGGCAAACGAACCCAGGCGGCTTACATTAGCGATAATGTTATGAAATATTGCTATAACAATGACACGGTGTGTGTGTGTAGTTTTTGTCTTTTGAACTTGAAGAACGGTAACTTTATTTATTCACGCGCAGCAAAAAGATTGGTTAGAATAGCGTAGATTCCCCGCCACAGGTTGTAGGATTCAATTCCCGTAAGCACGATTTTGTTTCATTATCACTCTTAATCTACATAGATCTTAATGTTTGTGCACAAAAGATGTGTGTTATATAGCCTGCTTAGAATATAAAATTAAAATACCAATATCGAACACATAGTTTGACATTCAATATACAAAGATCGATATCAAACCACACCTAAATAAAACAATATTACCTAAACGAAACATTACATTAGCGGTACGAAAATCCTTTTCAATACTCGTAATTAAATGCAAAACAATCAAAACTGAAAATCAATTAGGTACGCGTACGCACAATCAAACATGGTGCCTATATTATAAACGTTGGAGAAATTCAAACAATTTCAATGGTATTATTTGTCCTAATGGTTCGGTACAGTTGGTGGCAGAAGTCAATGATCCACTCACCATCTGCCTAGACTTTTCCCAACAAACTCAAACTCAAAGTATTAATTTCAAACTAGTTTCCGCCCGCGTGGTATGTCGATTAAAAGTAGCCTATATCCTTTCTCAGGCTCTAGACTATCTGTGTACCGAATTTCATTTAAATCGGTTCAGTAGTTTTGCAATGAAACCGCGACAGACAGACAGAGTTACTTTCGCATTTATAATATTAGTAAGAATAAACCAATTACAGGCACTTTTGAATTTTCAAGTGGTCGGTCAGTCAGAAAGATGAAGCTAGTTGTCAATTCCAAAGCGTAGTAGGTTCCTATGGAGAGCAACGGGCTAGAAACTCCACTGACACTCTTTTAAATCAGAATATTGTTACAATATATTGGTTACATCATTTACGTTGAAATTATACATGTGAGTACAATGTAGAAAAACGTGCACGTTAAAAGCGTCCGTAATAAAAGATAAAAAAAGAAGCAAAACAATTCAAAAATTAAAATAAGCCGTGGCAGCTAAGAGATGACCAGTCACAACTGATGGCGCCCGTTCACGAACATGACGCATGGATTAGCACCATTCAGCTCAACCATTTTGAAGGGAACTTAATGATCGAACTATGTTGGGGTCGGCTTCCAGTCTAACCGAATGCAGCTGAATATTAGTAATTTACATGGAGCGACTGCCTATCTGACCTCCACAACCCAGTAACTAGGTAACACGATACCCCTTGGTAAGACTGGTTGTCAGACTTTTAGGCTTCCGACTACCCGTAACGACTGTCAAAGATCAAAGAATGACAGCCGGAACCAACGGCTTGACGTGGGTTCCGTGCTACGGAGGGCTCTCAGTATGTTAAAATGGTCACCCATCCATGGACTAACCGCGGCAAATCGACCCGTACGGCTGTTATTACTAAGCCACGAGCCCTTCAGAAATAATTAACGAAGATATCAAATACTTATGCCCGTTTCACCAACATCCCCTAAGTTTAAGGAATTCTAAGCATGGTTATGGGGCTGGTGGCAGGTGGCTTATCAACAGTTAAGGGGTCAGTTATACGGGTGTACCCCATTATAGCGAAGTTCATTACAGCGATGTACGTTGCAACGAAAGTACGTGATTGCGATGTACGTTACTGAGAAAGTACTTGATTGCGATGTACGTTACTGCGAACGTTTACCACTGCGACGCACATTGTCACGCGTCTTTATTATACGGCCATGCTTAGGGGATCCCTAAACTTAGGGTTTGTCCGTGAAAACGGGCATTAATGTACTATATAGTTCCTGACTACACTAGCGGTTTATGCCATTTGTGTCAGAAATGCTGCGGATTTCCGATACTTACGAGTCAATAGCGTACTTGGTCATTCTAACTCAAATTCAATCTCAAAGTGCCTGTAAATGGTTTAATTGAAATAAATTAATTAAACCATTTACAGGCACTTTTGAATTGTCAAAGAGTCGGTTAGTTAGTCAGAAAGTTGAAGCTAGTGGCCCATTCCAAAACGTAGATCTCTATGGAGAAGAACGGGCAAAAACTCCAAGGACACTCTTTTAAATATGGATATAGATATTACAACATCCTGGGTAATGATATTGTATCATTAGAGGTTTACTTTTCTAGCTTGAATTAGACTGAATGTTTGAGCTAAATTTTATTAATGGAACGTTTTGTATGAGATTTGAGATATTTTGGATGTCCGCAACTGTTGGTGTAGAAGGCGGTTAGAGGTGAGATCGCGGACTCCTATGTGGTTTAGGATGAAGCTCGCTTCCACCTTTGGACTGATCATCACTTAACATCATGTGAGATGCAGCATACAGGCCAAGAAGTTCCCCGTTGTGGATAAAAAAAGACGAGAAACCTCTTTATGAAAACAACCCACACACAGACATTACACTGACAGACATTATGAATGTTTGTAGCTGTGAGTTTAAAAAACAATAAGTCACCTTTTGATATCCCAAAAACCAAATTAAATTTGAAAATAGATTAAAAACTCTTTCGGGAGCAATATATTTTGAAGATATATTATAAAATAATTGAAATCCCGATACTAGCTACAAATTACCGAAGTCATTATTTTTCTTTAGAAATTCCACTCCAGAGACTAAGCATGCCTAACCTAAAACTAACTAAGTCTCTCGAGACTAACGCCTAAGGTTTATGTTACCTCTGCTCCGATATTAAACCTAACATTTAACCATTAAACTTAGAAAGGTTGCATATTTCTAAGCAACCAACTAGTTACAACTTCTAAGACTATAAAACGATTTTAACACTACAAAATGCTTGTGGATAGGGTTACCATTCTTATGGATTTACATTACATAATATCACGCTTGTATTCCCCGAAGGGTTAGGCAGAAGTGCACCTATAGAAAACCCACATTTCGCCAGTTAATGTGATAGGGGGCGAGCCTATTGCCATCAACCGGGCACACATCCAGACTCCGGGCTGCTACTAAGAAATTCCTGACAAAAAAACCTAATAACGCTTTGCCCGACCTGGGAATCGAATCTAGTATCTAATGCGCAGCAGCAGCGTTTGCGACCACTTGACCAACGAGGCAGTTCGTGCTGGATATGTCCGGACATATCCGGTTATTTGACCTACAATCCAGACTCTGCCAGAACTATTTTCGGCAGATTTATCGATCAATAGACGTAAAAGCCCAGCTTTTTGTGAGGACTTTTCAAATTTCAAAATGGTAGGTAGCCCTAGCATGTGGAAACAATTCCCGCACCAACACAAGCAGGCAATATGACCATAGCAAAGCGTTTCGGTCTAATTGCCTATCGTTGCCCGTATTTATGGGCCCCGCGAATGGCCCATACTTCATAAGACCCTTTAATGAGCAATAAATAGCTATTAACAATAGTTGATTAAAGGCCTATTGTTGACTTGGATTGATTTAGAAATTTTAGATTGTTTTGAAACGACGTGAAAATAAAGTGTTGTTTGTACCAATTTTGATTGTAAGTCGTTACAATGTAGTGTAAATAAACATTTCAGAGCAGATATTCCATTGACTTTTCTATTATTACTACTTGTTATTTATCTATCAGAGAAAGATAAACTACATTAATTAAAAAAAAGCAAAATTGCTATACAACTTTTACGGGTCGTCAGAAACCCGAAAGTCTGACAACTAGTCTTACCAAGGGGTATCGTATTACCCAGTAACTGGGTTGTGGAGGTCAGATAAGCAGTCGCTCCGTGTAAAATACTGGTATCCAGCTGCATCCGATTAGACTGGAAACCGGCCACAATATAGTTGGGAAAAGGCTAGGCAGGTTGATTGATTTTGCTATACAACGTGGCAATGTTGCCAGCCTTTTGGGCACTTTTCCTGTTGACAGCAATGCGTACGAATTTTTGCTATATGATAATTTCTCCCCTTTCTTTACATACATATACATGTACATATTGTTATTATTAAGTCCATAATTTTTAGATAAGATTTCTTGATAAGTAATTGAATTTCTCATAGGTACACAATTTTCTTTCAAACAAACTTAGAATATATTATCTGATCACGTACTTACCGAAATAACACAAAAAGCAGTCTGATATTTTTGATACATATTGTGCGACACATCTCGGTAACGAGGCACGCTCTAATTTTGGTATTTGCATTGGTTCAATACAATGTTATAATATCAAAGAGTTCGTAATCCGGACCTTTTTGAGTGGAAAACTCATTACGAAGACATTTCTGGTATCAGTCTATTAAAAGAAGAAAAAGCCATAGAGTCGAGCTACAAGCTATTTGGTACACAGGCAGATAACTTACAACTTACTTTAAACAATTTAGCGAGTATTTTCAATAGTCAACAATCCTTTTACGTCACTCTCCCAAGCCATAAGCTCAAAAAGTTAAATTACACACAATCAAATCGAATTTTGCCAGTGTAGCGGAAAATGAATATATTTTGCCTGTATACCAAATAGCTTGTTCGACTGTACCTACAAAAAAACCAAATCCTTTAAAACTCCTCAAAACATAGCGAGAATGGAACTAAAAAGCTTCTGATAAAAATCGTCATAGCTGGTAAAAGCCGAGGGGGCAGATTGAAAGGACAATGTCCATAACCATAATTAACTCATGTTGAACAAAAGAATCGTAAAAATATTGAGTAAAATTAGTGGAGGGAAAGGAACGGATGCTGGGTAACTTCGCAAAGATATCGGGAAATAGGCAAGATGCAGAAAGCAAGGAATTATAGGTATATTTTATAGTAAATATGTATTGTATCATAAGTTTATAGCTTATTTATACTGTAAAACCTTTTATATCTATAATGCATTATGATATATTATATTATAATTCGTTTTTCTCTCATTGCTCCTCTCATTCTGAGCACCTGCCATCTAGCCATCCATCTCTTCACCACCCTTGGTTGACTGGTAGAGAATACCTAAGGCATTAAGTCAGCCTTAATACCTTTTTTTTTTTGAGTGCGAATGTTTATATAAATAAATTAAATAAAGGCTCTTTTACATACTAAAGCGTTTCGTCGCGCGACGCGACGCCGCCGCATTGTTCGCCGTGAGAAATTGTTTTGTTAAAATTCGCGTCACGCGACGAATCGCCCCAGTATGTAAGAGCCTTAAATCGGATAAAAATGCCAGTAAAGATGAAGTAAGTTTTATTGGGTTTTTTCATCCAGAATTTCTCAGTAGCTGCCCGGAGTCTGGATCTGGCCCAGTTGATGGCAATAATCTCGCCCCCTATTACATGGTACTTAAACATAACTGTACACACATTTTGCACGTATAATAGGTGCACCTCTGCCTAACCCTCCGGGGAATTAAGGCGTGATGTTATGTTATATGTGTAAAGATAAAAGTTTATTAAATAGACACCAATTTTATCAACATTGAACTAACAGATTCTGTGCCAAAGTTCGTTTCAATTTGGGCTGAGGCGTTGCCAAAGCAAAACTAGAAAGCTTTACAAGATTAAATGTCTACGCAAGTCAAAATAGCTCCATACTTTACACTATAAACCAACTGTTAAAAATAAATTCAAAAATTTTTCTTATTACGGCAAACTTTTCTATAGCTTGTGTAGTAAAAACTGGTAAAAGTAGGCTATAGGCTATCAATTAAATAAATTGATTATGCAGAACACAATAAGCGCATAACTCAAGACTGATTGCAAAATCAATTATAGCCTTTAAAGTCGTACCGGTGAGTAGAAAAGTTAATAAAATGCGAATATTTTCAGTTGTGGTTTGGTAAAAAACAAAACATAATATCACACCTGTATTCCCCGAAGGGATAGGCAGAGGTGTACCTATAGTACACCTCTGCCTAACATTTCGCCAGTTATGGGTAATGAGTGTGTTTCAATGTCCATGATTTGGTGGTCTTCATTTACGAGTAGCCTTGTTGTGCCCACAGCTCCACTCGTGAGAATTCTTTGTATATACAAAGAGTATATACAAAAAGTATATAAAAAGCATATATCCAAACAAAACGAAGAGGAATGGATAATTGTAAACACATTTTTTTCTAATTGCGCTGATACTGATTGAGAGCAGTGGTGACCCAGTGGTAACGGTTGCGATTTACGAGCTGTAGGTCGTAGGTTCAAGCCCAGGCAAGCGCTTTACTTTGTGTTAATTCTTTCATCACCACTGCTCTCAAAACGGTGAAGGAAAACATCGTGAGCACGTCCTAGAACCAAAAATTCGAAGACATGTGACATCTACCAACCCGCACTGGGTCCGCGTGGTGAATTACGGCCCTCTCCCTCTCACCGAGAGGAGACCTGTGTCCCAGCAGTGAGAACTATGCTGATATTGATTCGTACCTTCAACTTGTTCCAGTCATACTCTCTTTGTACCAAACAAAACAAAAAAAAAAACAACTTAAACGACATGTTTGTCTTGAAGACCCTCAATAAATAAATAAACAGTTATAAATTACACTTATCAATCAAACCACTTTTCTCCTCAACTATACCGTACCGATATAACGAAAACAACTGGTTTTATCGACAAAAACGTTTTCGAGTCGTAAAATCTAAGAATTAAACGAACGTATACTTATATACTTAAGAAACGGACCGTTGATTTGGTAACGAAGTTAAATTACCATTGACAGCTACCTGTGAAAGTCAGTAATCGTCGGTAAATGACGGTAACGGATGATAACTATTAAGAAGAAGCACTTCCTATGGTATGGAAGGTACTCGTGTTGGGAAATTCTTTGTGATTTCACGCCTGGGTACTGTGTTGTCTTATTTTGAGTTAATCGGTTGTTGTTCTGTATAGAGAATACGTATTGTGTGTAGGTTTCTTGTAAACTTTTTTTATTTATAAACTTTGTTTTAAGTTAAGTAATGTTTAGCAACTGCTTAAACACACGGCTACACATCAAGCTATACATTTCCAGTATAAACTGCTCTGTCATTGTACGGAAATCCTATAAAATGCGAGATCATCTTATATGGAAAATGTATAGGTTGATGTGTAGCCGTGTGTACATTTTTCGACTTTTAAATATACCATATTTTAAGCAACATTTTTTTATAAAGGCGTTTATGTGTAGGTATTATTTATATTTTGTTAGATAACGTCAAATATTGTGAGTAATCGGACTTCGCTAATGAAAGGGGAATTTTGGAGTCATAGGTAGACTTTAAAATACATAAATCCATTGAGAATATCAATTTAAAAAAAAATTAACACCATGTATATTTAAAACAATGAAGACATTTATGATTGTTACTTTTTATAAAAACTCTAATAATCTTTCGCTTTACTTCTCGTCGCCATTGTAAATCCACCATTATTTTACTAAATAATTTACACAAAACTTGAAGTGACGTTATCAAGTAATTTCATACTTCAAAAACACCTAAGAAACGACGATCAACCCATTAGGCACGGTCTACACTACCTACAAACTAACACAAAAATTACAAAACTAGCAAATCGATTCTCTCGACAAAACAGTCGACTATCGATTACCTTACGATATTCGAGAACACAAAAGAATCGCTCACAATGCTTGTCAATGACAAATGAAATTCGACGTCCGACCATAAATTGTGACTAGGTATAATAAAAGATTATCTATCTCTGAAATAAATACAGGGGGAGGACAATAGGGCCTTTATTAAGGGATGTATAGACTGTCCCCCTGCGGATTGTTCCTTGGACGCGTGTATGATTCGCATCTGTTCTGTTATTGTTTTACATGGTTAATTCGATTTTGGTTTGAGTAAGATGAAATTGAGATTTTTTTTAACTTAATTACGCTATTGTTGAAATGGTTTTTGTTGATTTCAAATGCAAAATAAAGATCAACCTGTAACTCTCATGTAAGACTTTTTTTGGATTCATCTTATAGGTTAAAAATACTTAAGCATTTATATCAATTTGTATCAACCATACCAATAAACAAACAACGAAAAAAAATCCTTAGTTCCAACCTTCACTAAATGTTATTTCCATTATTTACAGACCACTTAACAACAATATGGACAGATCCAAATCTCATTTCAATTCAAAGGACAATGCCCATAAGTCACTAGCCATCACTAAAAATATAATCTAATAGAAAATAAACGGATATAGACGATTACTCGCATTATATCTAAGTTCTGATTCAATGGCTCTAACGCCAAAAAAAACGGCAATAGCTATTGGTGATATAAACAGTCCGTGCGAACCACGCGTTCAAAAGTCGCGTGTCAGGGTTGCCAGTGACGCATTTTTATTTAATTTTTTTTCTTTTGAAAGTACGGTTATGGGTGCCGATGAATTTCTTATGTTTGAAAATTAACTTTATTAGAATAGCTATCACAATTTCATTTTTCTTTTATTACACGTAATGGACATGGACAAATTACCTTATTAAAACAATAGGGAAGTTCAGTCGTTTAAAAAGATAAAAAAGATTTAGAGGACGGGCAAATTGATTTTTACAAGTCAGCAGAAACAAACACACATACAAACATGGTAAAAGAGACTCTCAATACTTTGTTTTATAATCACGTGGTGAATTAATAATAACATCTTCAAGTTTAGTTTTATATCCATAACGATATTCGATTCCCAATTAATTCATAAAAACAAAATTATAGTTATATCTTTCTTAAAACTAATGAGGCGTATTAAAATAATTGGTAATTAATTAAGCATAATATATTAATATTAATTATAGATATTAGATATCCGTCTCTGAGTCTTTCTGTTTTTGACCTCTAAATATTACTAAAGTAATATTTTATGATATTTTAATGGTAGCTAAGTTTAATAGTTACCTAAAAATTAGATCCGTGAAACTTGATCTGAAAATATTTACCAGTAGTCACTTCATTCCACTAAAATTTTTATATTCTTGTCAAACCAACATGCCTCTTAGTTTTCTATGTTAATTAATGAATGGCGTTGCCATTAACACGCAAGTATCCATAAAAAAAAATACCATTCAAAACAATTGTTTTCATTTTATTTTTTTTGCCTGTTTTCTGTGCTATAGTTACTATTGCGGGTTAACGGAAACACCTTTCGTTAATTATCATACTATATACTATAATATATAGTTATTTCTTCGTCACCTTTCGGCCTTTTCTCGGCTATAAACAAATTTTAACCAAAAAAGTCAGTGCAGCCCTACCCAAGTCCCCTACTGGATCGATAGAACATTTTATTTCTCTCTATTATAAATCCGAGGGGAGCATTACGAGTATAAGGAGTGTCGCGTGCGTGCAGTTACCGCCACTGTGCCATTAACGACTGCTGGCAACTTTCTATGCAACTTTTTTTTTGGTACGTAGTTCAAATATTGTATTTGGATAGTAGTAGACATCATTGAAATAGCAAACATTGTGAGAATAATCTGGAATTGTCGTTGACCTTCTGCAGTTAGGTACTATGTCGAAGGAAAAATGTTAACAATGATGACTTAATTGGCTAAAATTACTGTAGTAATTATTAGTGAGATCAATGAGACTAATAATTACAGCGTTTTCAAGAATTAATTTAATATCTTCAGCCATTTTTAATGACGTCATCTTTGACATTGTACTAAGTCGATTTGTTGTATGAATGTTTCAATAATAATTTTTGTGATAAAATAGTGTTAAAGGATTTTTTTTAAATAAAATAAAATATAATAAACAAAATGGCAGTCTCTAACAAAATGGCGCCACATGTCACCACTTAATAACAAACAAAGAATAAATCAATAAATAGCTTGCAGAACTGACATTGCGTAAAAAAACTCCACTTTCGTGATTAAAAGGATTAATATCACAATAATAATGACACAGTGGGAGGAAGAATACAGGCTAGCACATCGTAAAAATAAAAAATAAAAACAGAGATAATCGGATTTCATGATAATATGAGCGCAAAAGAAATGAAAACAGTGATTTACGATCTATTGTGATTATTATTTTTATTGTACTTTTCTATAAAAGAATTGGCTTCTATCATTTACTATTCTAGTATCCAAAATATATGGCTCTAGCTTTTGTACTTTACTTTAATAGAACTGGCTTCTATGATATTCAGTCTACTTGTGTATAAAATAATATATTATGGTTCTGGCGTGAGTTTTATTAAGCTTTGTAATTTCGTGTTCTTTGTTTGTACTTTTGTTGTAAATGACCTTGTTTTAGATATAGAAATACAATAACATAATGTGTGTCATCATTAGGGTTGCCAACCCTATTATATAATATAGTATCCTGCTATATCAGAGGCCTAAATAAATATAAAAGAAAAAAAAAATTAAGCGAAACTAGGTACTATTTCTTTTTTCTATACATAATGGCGATATAGCAATAAGACCAATATTAATCACATAAAAGCTTAATTATTGGTATTTTGTAACCTCAAATAAGTGTGTAAAAATAGATATGAGAAAAAAAAAACTATTCCCGTTTGAGCACCTATGCATTGAGTATTCCCATTTGAAATACCTGTGGAACTCAATGCATATGTGCTCAAACGGGAATACTTCGAAAAAAAAAAAAACCTGTTAATAAAGGTTCATCGTAACAAAAAACATGCATTTAAAGAATAAAAATGTTTTTTTAGGTATGTTTAAAAAACATTTTTATTCTTTAAATGCATGTTTTTATATTTTTTTACATCTAGTATCAGACCAAATAAAAAACCAAGACGGAGCGCTGCAAACAATACTGTAAAGCATGCTAAAACTACATCAACGCTCTGTACATACACGCTCACACACACACACACACTTTTACTACTATTTACAATGACACTACAATCAAACTAAACCAAACTAAGAGCACACATGTTTACGAAACCGGCCTCACGTCACTGTTGACAGCGCTCTGTCTTGGTTTTTTTATTTGGTCTGAGATCTAGTATTTTTACAGGCAATGGCTTCTAAAATATGTCTATATTTGATATTTAAAAAAAGTTGGCAATCTTAGTCAATCATCATGCTTGAGTATTTGTAGCAATTTCATTTTTATGAAGATTCTAGACTTCATTCATTTGCTAGTCACGACAGGTAACAAGAGACTATTATTATTTATTATTAATGATGACTGATTCTTAATGTCAAGCAACGGCTGTTGTATTTTTTCAAATATTTAAGCTTCCTTACATATTATAAAACAATGTCCTCCGCCGCGTCTGTCTGTTGTCCTGGGGTAGTATTATGAAGTATTAATGCCATCATTATTCCGGTGCGAAAACGGGATGGTGCTAGCGCTCTTGTCTAGCTCCATCTCTCTCTCACACTGGAAAAATGATGGCATTAATACTTCATAATACGGCCCCTGTTCGCGATAAACTCAAAAAGTATTGCACCGATTTTCATGCTGTTTTCACTAATGGACAGATTGGTTCTCGAGGAAGGTTTTAGTATATAATAACCGACATCCACGCGGGCGAAGCCGCAGGCATTAGCTAGTAGTTTTTAAAGCTCAGTATTACCCTTTCCTCGCGTTGCTTCTATAGCCTCCGAAGTTTTTTGGTGAACATTATTAAGTATTATCTATACGTCTTAACTTAGGCAAGCAAAAAGCATAATTTAACGGTTTAAGACTTCAGACTTCAAGCATTGAGGCTCCCGTAGACAGGCGCGACACGACAACGCGGCGCCACAGCGCGACGCGACTCTATTAGAAGAATTTCTATGAAAACTTCATGAAAATTGTTTTACGAGAATCGCGTCGCATCGTCGTCGCGGCGTCGCGCCTACCCTCGGGCCTTAAACCCCTACCCTGAGTTCGATACTAGCCCAAATCTAGAAAAAAAAAAACTTAACAAAAAAATCCACAATTCTGTAAAAAAAAAAAACCACAGACAAGAAAACCGATTTTTCCTATTTCCTATAAAGAAACACTAGCAAAGTTATTCTACATCAGAAGAGGTCTTTTCAAAGCTGTGTCGTCTGTGACCTGAAGAACATTATAACGGGAAAATAAATGGCAAAAATAATGGCGCACTGCGTTGCGAATAAAAGTAACAAAGTAAAATAAGATCTCATCTTGTAGTTGTAAACATGAAACAAGGTGTATTTGTTGTAAGTTGTTACAACTTTTGTAAATTACCTTTGATCTTTGGGATTAAAAAAACGGCAAAGTGCGAGTTGGACTCGCACATGTAGGGTTCCGTACCACCGTACACTATTTAGCAAAAAACGTTGAAAAATACGCGTTTCGTGTACCCCCTTTAATTTTTAACGTAATAGCGGCAATAGAAATACAAAATCTGTGAAAATTTTAACTGCATACTTATTACGGTTCATGAGACACAACCCACTGACAGACAGCCGGATGGATGGACAGCAGAGGCTTAATAATAAGGTTCCGTTTGGCACCCTACGGAGGACGGAACCCTAAAAAGAAAAAAATGGTGAAACAGTTCATGGTTACAAAATAAAACCTAGTTGTATTCGAAATACTTTGTAAACCTAATTTACAAACCTACCTTTCTGAAGTTCTTTACATAATCTTAAGTTAAGTCACACTCACTGTAAAAATAAGCCCCTAAATATGTAGCTAAGATAAGCAGTCCATGAAGAAAGAAATGAAAAAAGAAGTCCGTTTTTGCCCATAAATAGTATAGTAAAAACAACTTACAATTGCAAAACGAAAAGCCAATTAAATTGAAACAACAAATACACCTTAGCTCAATTTAATACTGCATCAACCAATCGCTGCCACATCAAGTTCAAAAATCCACTAAAATATGAAAATCCTGGAAACGCTCCATTTCCACGAAACACCTCATACAATCCAATTAACCTAAAAAATAAGTGGGGCAGGCAAAAACAGTTTGCAGCAATCGTGAATAAAAACAAAGTTGCACCTTCTCATGGTGCCGAGTAGCACTGGCTCCTGACCCAGTTTCCTACCACCCATTGTGGCACTGGAGTCATATTTTCTGGAGTGGCTATGTCATTGCATACGCTTTTCACACAATGCCCTTTTTAAAGTGGTGTTATTCTCTAAACATCTCATTTCAAAATTCGAACGGTGTCAAGCCGCCCTGATTTATTTTTGAAAACAAATGAATTCGTGAATTAATATAAAAAGGTTGGATGCGAAAAGTTCGATCGACTCTTTAAACGTGGCAAAAAAGGTGATAAAAGGACTCGTTCTTAGAGACTTCTTAAGAGATTTAGTTAACATACGTTTTAAGGCTCCCGCAGACAGACGCGACGAGTCAGCGGGACGCAACTCTAGTAGAACAATTTTTTATGAAAACTTCGCGCCTGTCTGCGGGCATCTTTAATTACTATGATGAAGCGAGTAAAGTTCACACAATGACCTTTTAATCCTGCCGATGCCGTAGTGTAATCTCTAAAAATCACTTCGAAATTCAAACGGTGTTGACTCGTTGACCAAGATCATTTCAAACAAATGAGTTTGCTTTTGAGTCGTGTGTATGTGTTTTGACTTGAGTGAGGTTCCAAGTGAACTTTACAGAATGACACTACTGATTTTACGGGATAAGCTTCCCGTTTTTTAAAAACGTATTTTTGTAAAATGGGCCAATGAAGACATGTCAAGGGTGCGTGTTAATCCTTATTGTAGGTAGTATTTCTACGCTAGGTTGAATGGAATATAAATTAGGTCGAATAGCGCAATTATTACTATGCATTCGGACTTCATTCGCCTAATGCATCATAGTCCTTTTGCAAATTGGCCATTTTAAGAATGAGTCCTTTTAAGAATTGGCCGTTTTAAGAATGAGTCCTTTTACGAATCAGCCATTTGTCGTATTAGGCATTTGTAGTATGCTGGGCGTTCTACGAATTGGGCAATTATCGACTAAACCATAACAAAGAATACAGAGACGGCTAGTCACTAATAAATAACGATTTTAGGGCGTATAACTTTAAATCCAAATCTAGTGGATTGGTAGTTACTGAACTATTTATACATAAAGCTTATTACAAATAAAAAATATACTAAGACCACTTTTTTTTGCTACGGACTTTTGTCCATAGAAACAAAAATAGGATATAATCCTTTAGGTATTTAGGGTATTAAGTATTTTGTCTACAAAATTCTTGTCTGAAAAAGACACTTTTAATCCCGACAAAGCTAGTTCGTTCAAGCTAAAACCGTATTATCCTTTCTACTCCCAAAAACTAGTCCAAAATACAAAACTAGAACATTATAATGTAATTTATCGAATAGTTAACTAAAGTCAATTACTAACATTAATTTCGTACAAGCGTATTCCGAGCTGCATCCATGTACTATGCGCCAACTATGACCCAATTCTGGAACCGTCATGCGAGAGTGAACCAAACAATACTATGCCATTACTAAAAAGGTTTTTATTACTAGTCTTGTTTGTGGAAATTAAGTTTTATTTTTTATTTCATACAGTTTTCTGGGTGGTTGGTCTTTGCCCTTTTTGGTGGAAGCTAGGGTTTGTTTGGGGAATAGTTTACACAAATTATAAATTAAAGTCTGTTTTCGTCTTTGTCTGTATGCCCGCGTTGTTCTTCTAAACTTCACAACCGATTTTGATGCGGTTTTCACACCATCATTTAGAGAATGTAGTCCGGAAGGTTCATGTTTATAATAATATATCACATCATCTGCCTAGTCTTTTCTACAATAAAATACAATTAATATAATTATTAAACTTAAATTATTATTTACAGAAATCTTTGTTTTACCAAGTCGTAATGAAAAAACATGCGAAGTTTTTTTAATAAAAGACTGCTTTTTTCGAAATATAGGAAAGGTTTTCAGAAACAAAAGACTGTTGAATGTTGGATGGTTAATGAGTTTATCTGCGTAACTATATTGTTCAACAAAATGATGAAAGTTATAAGTAAGTGGTATAATACCTAACTTTTAAGACTAGAAAAAAACAGAAATGAAAACATATTATTATGATACACCTGACGCATTGCATTGCTACCACGAAACAATTTTACAGACAGGTTTTCTCTGTTAACTATGTGAATAGAGATTTCTCTCATACACATTCCTTTAACTACAAGGACTCGGCAAACGCTCAAACCCAAAAGGAGCACAAGAACTGTCAACTTTAAGAAACCATTAACCTATATTTCTAGTTTGAAAAAATAATGATTATACACTAGTGTTATTATTATCCTCCATATTCTAGCAATTCGCAGGATTAAGGATGTGACGTCAACTAAACCAGAATTAGCATAATGGACACAACAGCGGTATATTTAGAGGTATGAAACATAAACTGCGGTATATAATTGTGTGTTATTACACACCTCTTCTTACTATACGAACGTTGTGAAATAATAGAGGATTTAATACTTATGCCATTAATGTAGTAAGCGTTGCATGGAATTCTGCGGTTTAATTTATGAAGCTTTTATTTCACAAGTTAGAATTGTAAGTATGTACTCGTAATCTATTCCTATTTGCACCATCATCGTCAACTTCATTCAGCCGAAAAATGTCCATTGCTGAAAATACGCCTTTCAGTTCGTAAGATATTAAGGAATATTATGCCTCTCACTACTCTTTTATGCATCAAAAAGCATTTTACAGGCGGTTGCAATTTTTTCGTGTATCAAAAATTCTCATATTTCATTGCAAAATTATAAATTTGTATCAAAATATCATATAGATCATTCTCCTGCCCTTATTCCAATTTATTTGGCATCGGCGCTATGCAATAATATATCTAAAGATATTTTTCATAATAAATCTAATCACTGGTGCAAGAATAAACATAAAATATCAACATTACTTGCACGATCTTTCATTCCGCCATCCTAAGCAAAGATTGTTTACCATCAATATAGCAGAAACTAATACATTGGTCACGTTCGTATTTCTGTATTATATTATCGCTGCTAACTCCGTAACGTATATACCGCAATGTTTATAAAACAATGCCAATGTTTCCACCAAGTACTTCCATTGATTTATGACTGAATATGCCTTTGACAGCTCGGTGTTGCCATTCAAAAAATATGTATTTATTTTTTGTTACGTTTTATTGGGCAATAATTTTGAGGGAATAGTCGTAAAATTTGCTTTAGAGTTTATGGTACAGTTTATGAAAATAGGGTTTAATTTTTATTTTTTTGATAGCTTTATTATTTGAAATTTTCATTGGAAATCTTTTTCTCTCAATTACCATTGAGTTAGTTTTATGGTACCTAAAACTAACATAATTCTTTACGTGTAACAGGACCATTTAATGTACTTAATTCTTTACAGATGTAATAAGATAAATCACAGAAACAACGGTTCAAGTCACATTCGAACTGCACATGAATGTTATATATCTGATAAATCCAAAATCGCAAGATACTGCAAGAAAGATTGGAAACTATTTACTAGTAGGTCAGTCCATTAGTTTTATTTCCTACCAAACGTCCACTGCTGAACATAGACCTCGCAATGATCACTTGGATCTCACCTTGCAGATTGATCTTATTATCGGTCAGGAGAATTAAATCTACATTAGCACCTAATTGCGTAACACTTTCCTACTGACCATCGCCGCAATAGTGTTGATGAACTGTCAAAGTGACAGCGATTTACACTAGGAGAGCGTTTCAAAATTTCAAATTACACCAACAGCATGGTGTAATATACAGGGTTACATTTTTTGTCTTTTAAATCCTTTTAAGGAGTCATTGTACTTATCATACAAACTACTTTTCACTATGGGAAAAACCAAAACGAAATCGCGAAAGAAAAATCAGCTGTTCCCAACATTTATGTTCGCATAGCTAGTCAAAATGAAGGGAACAGCTGATTTTATTAGCGAAGAAGCAGTGGCATACTTTTCACTTCAAGCCACATGTAACAAGTTTCATAATCTCCAATTTGAAGTACACCTAAACGTTTCTTTAAACTTTCACCACAGACTCCTACAATCCACAATTCGCTATTCGTTGTACTAAATTGTAAACTTACAGAATACACCGCTAGATGGCGCCTGTGAACTTCTTTTGTTGCCAGTGTTGCCACTGTTAAATTTACTGCAGCGGAGTGGAGAACTTTGTTGATTACCGCACTTGAAGACTGAGTACATACCTGAAAAAAAGTTACCGTTAGTTACGTGTACAATAAGTGAAGTTATTTTAAAGCTAGATTTAGCTCGCGGGAATGTCGTGAAGTTTCCAGTTTTTCGGGATTAATAATGCCATATGCCTTTTAAATCCAGCTGTGTTCATGTATCTCTACTGGACTAATATCTATTAATTGCGTCTTTGTTATGGTTTCAGTTTCATAACCAAACTAATTTCTTACAGCCGCGTTTCCAAACAGAACCCTATTACTAAGCCTCCGCTGTCGGTCTGTCTGTCAGCGGGCTGTACCTCATGAACCGTATTAGTTAGACAGTTCAAATTTTCACAGATTATGTATTTCTATTGCCGTTATAACAAAAAATCCTTACATTAATAAATAATAAAGTTGTAAATGGGATCCCCATACATGAAACGTGACTTTGTTCAGCGTTTTTTGCTTGATCATAATACGATACGGAACGCTACGTGTGCGCATCCGACTCGCACTTGGCCGGATTTTAGTCTCATACTCTCACTTCAACTTTTAAGTTCTAATATGAAATGGTTAGTAATATTGATAGAATTTTGCATCCAAATTCAAACAATAATCCTTTCTCAAAATTAAGCTGAAACTAAAGCCGAGGGCAGAGCTTGTAACAACATACTGTGATACTATTCAGACATTCAATTAGTAAAACGAGCTGAGTATCAATTAGGGTTTTCGCACTAATTTAATCAGACTAACAAGATAATCTTAGTCCAATGCCCGACTTAGTCTTTCTTAGAAGGTAATGTGCTTTACAAATATAGGATGTGATGCAGTGTATTTTCAGAGCATAGCCGAAGGGGTAAAACAACAAAATACCGCGACATTTAATATTGGAATAGATATTCTTGCATCGACAATAAAAGAAAAAAATAATTTATACTTGCGCTGAACATAAGTACAGTTAAGCACATCAAAAGAAAGACATGATGCTACCATCATCGATCATTCCTTTCATCTAATCCAAAAAAAGAAACGACATTGACAAAATCCATACATTCCCCACCACTGTACTAGTTATTAGGAACCACTTGAATTATTCATTGGACGAGGGTAGACGAAAATCTTAACTTTTAACAGCAACTTTCAACTTTAACGGGTAGAAAATTAATCCCAATTTGGAATGGTAACTTCGTCCGAGTGTTCAATCTTCGGATTTCAATCAGAACATTTAAATAGAGACGAGGTCTTAACTGTAGACTATTGGTTTTTGCGGGACAAAGTTTAGCCAACCAGTTCCTTGGTCCTTTGATCTTTTTAGTCTGTAACCGCAATGTTCCGAGGGTTTTGGACACCAGTATCTAAGACTAAGAGATATATGAGCATTTAAATTAAATGATTGCATTTGAATACTCACATATCTTAAACGTTTAAATGCTCACAAATATTTTCGATACTAGTTTATCATCAAAATAAATGTGAGCATTTGAATAAACACATATCTTAAATGTTTAAATGCTCACAAATCTCTTGGATACTAGCTCGCATCATTTTTTTTTTTATGAACTTTATCTGAATTTTTTTGAAAGGCCTAAACTGTCCTCCCATAACTATTAACACTGTAATTCGAAAATATTGTAAAAGCCAATTATCTTTTAAAAGAGTAACCATGGAGTTTCTTGCCGGCTCTTCTCCATAGGAAACGACCAATTGGAACCGTGCACCTAGCTTCTGACGTTTCATAAGTGCCCATGTTGGCTTATGTGAAATAAAATATTTTGATTTTGATTTTTGATTTTGATCATCAATACCATTTGGCTAAAAACCAGCAAAATCCTCTTATCTTGGATACATGTTCGCTTCATTTACTTTGGCAAATATTTTTTTTTGTTGTCTCTTTGTTTGTTACAATACGATTATTATAGCGGTAGATTAGGTACGGTTTAAGGACCACTTACTTTAGTGAATAGTGCATAGTTTTTGCTTCTAAAGAGACATAGTAAAATAATCATGATTCGGTTTACTGCATGTAAGTAATTATGTATACAGGGTTACTGGTAACTCGACGTATTCCTTGCAGGACGTCATAGTAGGGTTAAAATGCAACAAATTAAGCCACCAAATGTTCTACCGAAATTCAGTAGTTATTGAATTAGTTAAGAGGAGAAACTAAAATATTATTTCTAGAAAATCCATTTAGCAATGAAAATTTTGCGTTAATCTTGAAATAATGTCTTAAGGGTTTCAATTGCACTGAAAATGAATGAATCATTTAATTTTTATGAGAAATGACTAGGCTGTTATAACTATTCATTCAGTCTATGATTTGTGATGAAATAAGATTGAAAAATGACCGAAAGATAAATGTAATTGAAATAGGGAACGTTTTATTTCGATTCAATCTTGATAGCCATTAAAAAAACCATCCATCTTAAGAATAAATTGTCTTTTTTGCTTCTTTTTTTTTTCAGTTTTAATATTCTAATTAGGTTTTAAAGATTTACGTTAATGATATAAAACTCGAAAACATTTTCAAGACTTCCCCAGAAGGGTAAAAGTAAAACTCGTCTTACACCGGGAGTTAATTCGAATTAAGTTTTTATGTGGTCATAAAAAACCCAAGAGTCCACGTTAACGTTTAGCATAAATCTGCAATATTTAAGGAAGTTGCCCATCGGGAGGACAGTTTAAAGTGTTCGAATAATATATTTATGCTCGGTGTATTTCTCCCCTTATCTGGGAACTTTGACTCTGTCATAATGTTTCATTATTATACTAATAATTGTGTAGGGGACGACTTTATTGACGGTTGAAATCTGACAAGATTTTTATTGAGTTTGTGAAAAATGCTTGCCGTTTTTACTTTGAATGTTGGTTTCTATATTCATTCGCAAAAGTACAAAATGATTTTGTAACTGTCCCTCTGTCTCTCCAATTTCATTTCTACAATTGAGAAAGAAATATATTTCTGATGAGCTTTTGAAACAATATTGTTTTGTAAAGAACAATTAACTTTTAACAACTAAAATTCATGAGAACAAGACCATTAATTTTATTTTCATAGGCGAATATGTAATTTGAATAAATTTGTGTACACACAAAGTTACGACTCATACAAATGCATGTTTTGTTTCAATCTTCATTACGAATTACTATATTTTATGTCTTTGCTCAAAAATAAAGCGAAACACGCATATTTAACGAACAAAACAAGCTCAACATAATGTATGCAGACTTAAAATATCAAAAGACAAGAAAATTTATTCAAACATGAACATTACAAGAATATAAGGCGTTCTGACAACCGACATTAGCATTATACCTAGTGTATATACAAATTAGCTATATGTTATTATTAAATTATCAAAAATCGATTTGATCCAAATTATTTAGCTGATTCAGAACCTTAATAGACTAATTACATTACCATAAATGTTCAATTTAATTTATTTACAAGTCATTTAAATACTTCCCGATTATTAAATAAAAATTAGAAGACGACATTAAAAATTTAATTGAAAATTTCGGCGCTGACTGTACTTTACAAGGACAATGAGCTTAAAATGGTGCTTTGAATAGAAATTGGAAAAGGGTGATTCTGATTTTCTTATAGAAATATTATTAAGTGACGGGGGATCGATTCTGTGCAGACAAAGGACCAATTGGGGGAAAAGGGGACTAAAATTCCCTTTTAACTTGTTTGAGGATTTTGTTTGTTGACACATTATGCTGTTGTTTAGATGGGCGATTATTAAATTCTTAATATTGGGAGTGCAGATGATCAAAGAGTTATATAATGGGGGGTGGGTACCGATTTGGGGGACGGATTGTTTTGAAGTGACACTTAGTGGTATTTATTGAAATTACGGGATTTTGACGGAATAAAATTGCTGACTACAGAACAATTTTAACTCCGTTATGATTCTGTTTCCAACAAGCGAATAACGGCTTTTAGTTTTAAGGGCAGCCACGTAGATTTCAGTGAAGTTAATATAATATTTTGGCTTGCATTTCAGCTGTCACAATTTTTGGATTATATTTCCTACACACCATGTAGGTCTGAGGTTAACGAACTCTATTTTTAAACCCCAGATGGCGTTAAAATTTGGTACTTACCAAACTGTGTATTCGATTGAAATATGCATTGTAGGCCAGGGCACTTTTAAACTGGCCACTTTACGGGATACAAATATACGTCTAGATAAAATGGTTGAAAGTGTCCGATAACTCCCCTAGTTAACAAAACCGGTCAAGTGCGTGTCGAACCACGCTCAATGAAGGGTTCCGTAGTTGGGATGAATTTATTCCAAATGCTGAGAAAAACTGCAACTGTAAGTTGGTCGATTATTACTCGGTAACTTGTAGAGCCTACTTAGCTGTGATAGTTTTCCTTTTAATTTCGTTATGTATACTACTGCCGTGAATTTTTTCACATATCCAAAACCAACCATTTAGATGGCAGAGGAAACTTGACTCTAAAAAAAATAGCACTTTAAAGCTTAATATTTCGCAAACGGATCCCAGAATCCAAAAATGGTTTTCACAAACTCACAATATTTTTGAACAACCTTTCCAACGACAGACCACACAACGGGATAGGCGAAAAAAAAAAAAACATTCCCAAATGTGTAGGGGAGGAACCTTAAAAAAAAAATCATGATTTTATTTTACCACTTTGTCAGCGTGATTTATATGTATACCCACCCACACTAAATTACAGCTTTCTACTACTAAGAGTCTCTGAGCTAAGCCGCGGACAGACGGACAGGCAGACACACAGACGGACATGGCGATACTATAAAGGTTCTTTATTGAATATGGAACCCTAAAAACTGAGCATCACGAACAAACATAGTACAATAAGTGTCTGAAACCCCGAAGGGATACCGACGCAATACTAATTAAAAATTAACATTCTGAAAGGATGTTTTAATTCATTATTAAAATTTCGCGGTTGGAGTTGCTTTAACGCGAATAATTCACATAATTCACGTCAAATAACGCATTATTATTCGGTATACATGGTAGGGTTGTCAGCTTAGATACAATTAAAAGAAATAGCAGTTTTAGGAGAGTTGTCTTGCTAGATAAAAGAATAACTTTCTGGGGGTGTTGAAATTAAAATATGACTTAAAATTACGACAAGAAGAAATTATTATCTTCACAACAATCACCGGAATTAAATAAGCGAATTCAACAAAAACTGGTCGTAAAATAAATTTATTGTTTCGCTCATTTCCACAGTGACTCACAGTCATAAACCTTAATTTAATCTGCGATAATAATTATGTATGCTGGCCACATTTGGCTGAGATCATCTTCTGATACAAAATATGCGTATGCGCGGTCGTAAAAATGTGCTACCTGGGTTCTAATGGCTCGAAGGACCAAATTAATAAGTTCTTGTGTTTGCTGTCTTTGCTTAAAAAAAAACGAATGTATTACCGGTTGTTTTGTTTAAATTTAAATTCTAAAGCATTTTTAAAACTTGGTCCTAAATCCTTTTTGGTCCTGACAGCCCTAGCTTCAAACGGGGTTCCGTTGGTGCCCATTGTTTTATTATGTAAACCGCCCGAAAAAGGTCCTTTGTCCTTAATTCTTTGGACGGAATCTTTTCTAACTTTCATCCTAAATTATGGTGTTCAGGCGTAATCACTTTCGACCCCCGACACTTAGTGAAAGGGCAAATTATTTTGTGTTGTTATTTTCATTGTATGTCGTTGGCTAATGTTTTAAAAACGCTAATTACTTTTTATGAAACAAGGTTATCAGTGTGTTGACCTCTGACAGGGTTGTCTTGTTAACAGGATTCTGACATTGGGGTGAAAATAACATATTTTTTTTTTTATAATCCAATCTTCTAATGCTGTTTCCTTCGTTGTGAAATGTGGATCTTTTATTTATAATTAGTTGATAACGATATTTTAAATACAGACTGTCATGTATGTTATTATCAGTGATCGGAATAGGTAGAGCTAATTTACCTAAAGTTCGAAAAAGAACAGAGACAAAGTGGAGACGCCTTACGACAAAATATTTTTTCGGGACTAATGTCCCGGGTTTCAGAACATTACTTAAGTATAACTAAAATTAATAAAGTAAAACAACTATCGAATTAATTTCCTGTTTCTGTTTAAAAAAAAAGTTGGCACGATTTCTATTGTTTAAAAAAAATTAAGGTAATCTCTTAATAATCTAATATTCGTTTGAACGATGTAAGTAAGCGCAGAAGCTAATGTTATTTACATAACAGTTTTAATAATAATTTATGTGATGTCCCGAAATCCCGACATTAGTCCCGAAAAAATATTTTAGTCGTAAGGAAGTCTCCACTTTTTTTGTCTCTGTTCTTTGAACTTTAGGTAGATTAGCTCTACCTATTCCGATCACTGGTTATTATGTACCTACAATCTAACAAGCTATTCGGTATACTTACAGGCAAAATATATTCATTTTCCGCTAGACTGCCAAAATTTGATTTGATTGTGTGTGTATGTAATTTAATTTTTTGAGCTCATGGCTTAGGAAACTGACGTAAAAGAATTGTCGACTACTGAAAACACTCACAAAATTGATGAAAGTAGTTGCAAGTTATCTGCCTGTTTGACATGTTAACTTTAACACAGGATATTAGTAGGCAATGTGCGTCTAATGTTACTGAAATAAAAACTTAGTTTACATTTGAGTATTGACCCATAAAATTATCGTTTTAACTACTTAAAGCTCAATAATTACCAGTCACAATAGATTAACTTTGCACTAATAATGTCCTAAGAGAGCCCAACTTAATTGCCCATTGTTTTAAAGTCTAAAAATAAGTCTTCCCTCTCTTGGTTTGGTCCTTATAGACTTATGCTGGAGAGGCTCGAATATTTCTAAATTTCTTTATAATTATTGCAGACCAAGATTTTATGAGCATGAAAGTTATAATTTCTGATTTTATGTTCACGTTCTGTACTGTTAATGAATGCAGACAAGAGTCTGAACAAGAAATCGATAATTGTTACTGTTAATTGTGCTAATAGTCGCAAAGTTTACTAGTACTAACTAGTACTTCGTTCATGTTACAAAATGTTATTCCGAGTTCTGTACGGAAACTTAAGGTACCAAATATGGGTCCTTGTAGTTTCGAGTAAAAACGCCAGTCTCCAAAGGACCATCTTTTTCCTGATAAAAAATTGAAACAAAATTAATTCTAATACACTAAACTATTAATTATTCTATGCCTACAAATAGCATGAAAACAACAAACTACATACATATTTTAATTTCCCCGTAACATTGTAATCGAGGTTCACTGACCAGACACCATTGACGCCAGAAAAGTTTTCAATAAAAAAAAAGTGATGGCTACCCATAGGCGAGTTGAAACTCGGCAATATTAATATCGGAATGAAAGCTTATGCGGCCTATTCTCAACACAGCGGAATCTTATCGCATGCGAAATATAGCGAGCGGTATCGAAAACAGCCAGTCCCAGATGGTTCGAGTTTTTGTTTTACTCGTTTAGAGGTAAATATTTGATGTTGGTATTTGGAATTTGAACACGGAAATAGGTAGGTTTGTTGTAGTGATTAACGATTGGATGTGATTAGATGAGGTTGCTGAGAATTTTGGTCCTAAATTCCGAAATTATTAAGTACGATGTTGTGGGAAGAACCGATGGTGAGAGATTTGACTAAACAGATGTTTAAAACCGTAATAGGAAATGTTAAATGTAGGTACAAATATACCTCCTGCCAGGGTTGCGGCCTGCCAGGGTTGCGGGACAGTCCGAAAGGGATACCGGGACCTTGGCAATAGGCAACTGAAGGATCACGGGAGGGTTTTAGTCAGGAAAAGTCTGACACGTCCTCCCAGCTCCGCCCACAGCGGGAGAAGTCATTTGAAGATTTCCCACACAAAAAAAAGGTACTAATATACCACTGTACTATAATACACCTATTATAACATTGGCTTCATTACCGTAAAGAGTATTATTATTCATAGTCCCGAAAATTAAAGCTCTGCATTCAAATTTCGAACTTACCTTTCTACAAAACCAATCCTCTATTTCATATAGCTGCAATTTCAATTTCCAAGAGCGAGCGGTTATGAAAATCGGGGTATAAAGGCTTACCCCCACTTGTTAGGGATTAAGGTATCCTTTGTGAAAAATATTGCTGAATGTACGTTTAATCTGGAGTGGGGGCCATGCTTCGGTAGGTTTTTTGTAAAGCCTTTTTTTATTCTTATTCATGATAATCTAGGAGCAATTTTACTGGAGATCTCAGTATAAGCGTCGCTTTCTCTTGCTACGTTGCAATTTACCCCATTTGTGTATAGCCAAAATGATAGTATGATGGTAGTGAAGTCTGTGTTTGCTCGATTTTTTTTTTGCGCAAGATTACTTTTTTTTTATTGGTCCTTCTATACGGGGTTAGTTATTGTGTCTTTTCTGGATTTTTATATAAATTTATGTCATATCTACTATAAATCGTAATAATTGATACCGGGCTATCCTAAGTTATACAAGTATTGTTCGCAGTAAATAATGATTTTCACCGATAAATTTATGTGTTATCAAATCTATTTCCGATTTCAAACTCTGCTCACCCCACAAACAATATAACATCGAGCATAACAGTCGACTGATTAGGTATTTGTCATTTATCTCAACGTTGGCAGAACGGAACTTAATCACCTGAGCTTGTCGGTATCCGGCGATGTACAATACATACATATACATAATGTACATATACATCCTGAGACGGATGTATATGTATTTATGTAAATTGGTTGTGGTGTGTTATGTGGCTGGTTGGAAATAAAGACAATACTTCAGTGTATTGTTTCTTTATGATAAGCGGAGAATTGACAGTTCAAAAGAATAAAAAAAATTGGAAGAAGCATGAAATTATGGGAAATTACCAATCTAAATTTTCATTGCTTTCATCAACAGCATAAAGCAATAGTAAGGAATTTCTTAATAACAGCTCGAAGTTTGGAAGTTGGCGGTGTGATACCTCGGAAAGCACATGAAGCCGTTGGTCCTGCGCCTGATCTCTCTCCGGTCGTGTTGGATTGCTGTCCCATCGGACCATGAGAGTGAGGGAAGAGAGAGTACACCTGTCTCTGTCCACACACTTGTGCACTATAATTTCTTCCGCGCCGAAGGCTGGTCTCCGCTGAGATTGGTTGCCGTAGCCGAAATTTAGTCTAGAGGACTATTACAGAAGTCCAGTGTTGGACATAGACCTCTTCAATTACCCGCCATTTAATTCGATCCTCAACTACTATCATCTATAGTGCTTTCAATCTGCCTAACCTTTTCCCAACTATGTTGGGGTCGGCTACCAGTCTAACCGGATGCAGCTGAATACCAATATTTTAGATAGAGTGACTGCCTATATGACCTCCACAACCCAGTAACTGGGTACTACGATACCCCTTGGTAAGACTGGTTGTCAGACTTTCGGGCTTCTGACGACCCGTAACGACTGTCAAAGATGCACTAATGACAACCGTGACCAACGGCTTAACGTGCTTTCCGAGGCACGGAGGAGTCTCGGTATGTAAAGATGGTCACCCATCCGCAAACCAACCCAGGCAAGCGTAGCTTAACCTGATGGATCGACCCGTGCGGCTGTTATTACTTAGCGACGAGCTCCTCATCTAGATTACCTTATTCCTGAAATGTAATAATTTACAGGCCCTATTTTCTTACATTTTGGTCTTGTAAAGCCACAAAATACCATCGAACTATATCGTATTATCGACAAGTCTATGAAAAGTGTAGTAAGTAGTGTAAGTAGCACAATAAAGTCGGGTCCTCACTGACGTTCACCGGCTTCGAAAATCTGGTCTGAATAATGTATTATACCACGAACAGGGATCGATTTTAGTTGAAGAAATAAATTCGCTTTCATAAAGGGTATGAAATTCTGTGGAACGTTAAAGATTTCCCTTATAGTACATAGAGAGAGGGTATGTTTTTCAATATATCATGTGTTCAGGGGTTTACTTTATGGTATATTTTGTCAAATATGTTTGGTGGAAGAATTGATGATGCGAGGTAAATGGTTTTGTATCGGAATTGCTGTGTAAAACCAATCATGAGCCTAGTTTACTTGATAAATATTGTTGCTAGATAAAGATCTAGCTTTAAAAGCTAAAATAAATTAAGTTTTTATTTAGTTTCAATAATAATAGCGAACATTTGCCTACAATATAGAGTCCATACTTTAGAATTCAAGGCTGACGCAGGCTTTTCACAGCTGCACTATTGGAGTAATCATAAAATTACTCCAGTAGGGACCTATGCAGTTCTTGCACTATCACACAGACGGATTGACACACACACATAGACCAGGATATACGGCTATAGATGGCTATAGAGGACTATAGACCCCCGTCTATTGACGCAGTCCCGTCAAGCGTACCTGTCGACGAGATAAGACGGCAGTAGGGCTGGCCCATAACAAAAAAAAAGTTTTTTTTTTCCATTGTTTTATTTTTTGTCGACGAAACCTTTTTGCAGTTTTTGTTGATTTGAACGTGGTATTTGATAATATTTGGGTAGTTTTATCAATATTAGGTTCTGGCTTGCGTGGTGATTTGTTTAGTTATTTAAATATTTAAAATCTTTTTCGTAAAATAATAGGAAAACCCGGTCACACATGATTAAAATTGAGTTTGTAAAATTTTAAACTAGATCCATTTATAAAACCGAATTGCAGTTTCAAAAAACTATTTCACAAAAAAAAAAACAGTTAACATATTTCAGGTAATCCTGCTACAAAATATAACGAAAAAACTACTGAAAATTGAATCATTCTATGGCAAACGTTAACAAAAATGTATGTAGTAAATCCATGCACAGAAATAAATATTGGATCCGTCATGGCCACAGGAATAACAAATGTGTTCAGTGTAAGAGTGATGAAACATGTTTCGGGTTTTTGTTGCTTTATAAATTCAGTTACAAATAATAATAAGGCAACAAATAAATATAAAAAGCCTTTCAGTATAATATTTTGATTTGCAATCATCCCTTAGTTGAAAATATATCATTTGCTATTTGCACATAATCTGAACAAATGATTGTATGCAACTAATAAATTAATGGCTTGCGTTTGTTCGTTTGCAGGCACAGACATTTTCAAATGCAAGGAAAAAATGAGCTTTGCACCCCAATTAGTCAACTTAATTAATGGTGTACAATTAAATCTGGGATTCCATGTTGTGTTTTCTTTCATCGTTAACTTAAAAACAGTGACGTCATAAAGAGATTAATTCGAAGTCTCACATAATACGACATAGGACCAAGCATTGATCATGCCAGACCATTCCAGTCTAGAGCTTCCCACAGGGATTCCTTTATCTACAATCAATCTGCCTAGCCTTTTCCCAACTATGTTGGGGTCGGCTTCCAGTCTAACCGGATGCAGCTGAATACCAGTATTTTACATGGAGCGACTGCCTATCTGACCTCCACAACCCAGTAACTGTACGATACCCCTTGGTAAGACTGGTTGTCAGACTTCGGGCTTCTGACGACCCGTAACGACTGTCAAAGATCCACAAATGACAGCCGGGACCAACGGCTTAACGTGCTTTCCGAGGCACGGAGGAGTCTCGGTATGTAAAGATGGTCACCCATCCACCGACCAACCCCGGCAAGCGTAGCTTTACCTGATGGATCGACCCGGTGCGGCTGTTATTACTAGCTCCTCCTCGATTCCTTTATCTACACTAATGTTATAAAGATTTGATTTGTGTTTTTGTTTGTTATGAATGAACTCCAAAATTACTGATACGATTTAAAAAAATATTTCACCATTAGTATGCTAACTGAGTTACAAGGCGAAAATTTATAAAGATATCACGCGGGCGAAGCCCCTGGCGGAAGCTAGTCGATAATAAAAATAGACTTCCTACTTGGCTTTGACTGAGAGTCCAAAATAATCATGTCTTTGTAAATCTATCATCACCTTAGTTCACATTAAGGAATGCGATAAATATATTGAGAAACGGACCTATTTTAATCCTATAAATCGATACTGCCAACCCTAAGTCGTAATCTAGGCGACCGGCTCGAATCCTGAGACGTGCTCAGCGAGCGCACGACATGTGCTCAAATTTCGTATTTACTACTATCTCCTTAGGCTCAAATTTTGAGAAATAACATCATATTGGGAATATTTTCTTGTTGATACAGGATCCTAAATAGGATATGATAATAACATTTGGGGGTCTTGAACTTTTTAAACGCATAAAACTGACCGTCTTGTTCGATTTTTTTTTTTTTTTTTTGGCTTTTTTTGAAATATGTTACCTATGCTACCTTATCCTTGTTATTTCAAAGCCAGATATTTTTACACGTGGAATAAAATTGACGTCCGTCCCAATAGTGTTTTATGGAAAAATTTACAAAAATTCAAAATTTATTTGCAGTATATTTTGGGTCATAAATAGTATTACAGTATTTATGTAGGAATGGAACGTTATGACAGGGTAGTGAAACGGAATGTGAAGATGGATGACAGATGTGACGTATGAACGAGTGACAGAGACGAATGTACGTATTACTCAAGAGCGAAAGAGAATGTGAATGAATGTTTAAAAGTAGAATAAGTTAAAAAGAAGAAGGCAGATTAGCGGATGACGGAAGGAAGTATAAAGGACGTGAGTTGAAAAGGCGAAGAAATACATATATTAAGAAGAAATCCGGAGTTTGATTTTCGTATTGTTCAAATACCACATTTATATATTATGTAGTATAGTATATTTTGGTTGGGTCGAATTCACCCTAAAATATTTAATACGTAACGACTTTCATGGCATGAATTCAGTAAATAATATAATTACTTGACACCATTTTCTTCACAAAACTTTAATTAATTAGTATAAGCTCTTTGTCATCTATAAATAAAACAGTCCTCTATAATAATAATATACAACTTCGCAACCAATCTCCTTCAAACCGCTAAAGCAATCAAAACATGATTAGGACAAAAAAAAAAAAACTTTGGGCCACCCCTGTATTAAAAAGTAGGACGAGTCACATCCCCGAGACGCAGAGTAAGCTCAACATCTGCACCAACTCGTGTGTTACTGAGTTGAGTCGAATTTTGAGGAATGATTTTGCTCAATGAACATTTCCAGTGAAAACTTGTATTTTTTACATAAGTGTAAAAAAGGGAGAAAGGAATGAACAAGGAATTATTGATCGTTATAATAATTAATACCAGCACTCAAATAGCGTAACACACGATCACTAAGAATCGGAATCGGAGATTGAATTTATATTACGTACACACGGCTACACATCAAGCTAAACATTTCCAGTTTATGCTGATCTCGCATTGAATAGGATTTCCGTACAATGCGAGGTCAGCTTATACTGGAAATGTATAGCTTGATGTGTAGCCGTGTGTACAAGTCCTGCATTGCTATTCTGTAACCATCTCACCGTGAAAACTTAGGTGAAGTGAGCGTGGAGTGAGCTGTCATTGTCATCGATATCTACTGATGCTAAGGCAGTGACAGTTCACTCCAAACTCACTTCACCTACGTTTTCACGGTGAAATTTTTACAGAATAGCACAACAGGTTCCAATTATAATTGCATTACACAGATCCTGATTTATTTGTGGTCGGCGTCGGCGCTATTTATGTCATTTTCTTTCATATTTCTCAATTAGTCATTGTCTTGGTAGTCACCCCCTGTATAGCTATAATATCATCTTTCACACAGTCCATCCATCTTTTCTTTGTTAATGAACCTGGGCTAAGGCATGATCAACAATGATCATGCTTTAGAACTTAAAGGTCTACTACAGTAATAGGTACTACTACAGCGATGAGAAAAATTTAATCTTGAATTATACACTGTGCGTATCACTAAGAAATTTATGAATTATACACTGTGCGTATCACTAGGAAATTTATGAATTATACACTGAGCGTATCACTAGGAAATTTATGAATTATACACTGTGCGTATCACTAAGAAATTTATGAATTATACACTGTGCGTATCACTAAGAAATTTATGAATTATACACTGTGCGTATCACTAGGAAATTTATGAATACACTGTGCGTATCACTAGGAAATTTATGAATTTATACACTGTGCGTATCACTAGGAAATTTATGAAATTGTAGTCTCAATATTTTGACATTGAATTTGACATTATACCTGCAATTAAGTTGAAATAAAATAAAATTACATTATTATATTAAATTCTTGACATATTTTAAATTAATTGGACTCTCTCATTCCACGTCAATTTTAATAAGGTTTTTAAATGTATTGTTGTTGTAGTGTATGTAGTATTGTTTCTGCATGTGATAAATTAATTTAATATGTAATGATCAACACAATGTAAATTGTTAATGAATTAAATAAATGAAATGAAACGAGAAAAGTTTAGGAAACGGACAAAATTCACACTCACGTGTATGCAAAATGGAACAAAATAACGAAAGTTTCTAACTTAATTCAAGTTTCTTACATGGAAATGAACTTCGACAAAAACTTGTCATGTGAGCCAAAAATAACTAAACAAAAAAAAAATGTAATAAATATGTAATAACACATTTTCTCAAACATCGAAACCATATTTTCTCAATAGTTATATAAAAACAAAAACAAAATAAATGATTAGGTACATGAAAAACCTATCATACTTTTGCTGTCAAGATGCACAGCTGTATATATAAATGTGTATGTTGTCTCTAAGATATACAATTTTTATGATACATGCGAGTACTTTTTGTTCGTCAAAATTTTTCGATAAACTTTTGGGTTCGTTCTCGGATTCCATTAGAAAAGTTTTCGATGTACTGCCAAGGTGGCTACCTGAACTCTAGTTTGGAATTGATGTTATGTTTCTTCTTGAAAAAGAAGAAATTATACCGGTCTTAATGCCCAAAAATAATCTTAATGCTATATCGTATAATATTTAATCTCTTATATTAAATATTAGGTCGTAGTTGCTTATACATTCAACTTCAATTGAATCTATCTTCGGTTCTACTTAAATATTAATAGGCACATTGTTGTAATAATTTTTGTTTTTCCACGAAACCCACAAATCAATTACTCTGAAAGAAATCTCTCTCTTCTAGTACTTTCAGACCAACAAAGATAATAATAAAATCATAACTAATATTACAAATGCAAAATTGAGATTTTTTGTTTGTTACGCTTTCAAGCTAAAACGGCTGAACAGATTAACATGTAATTTGCCACATAGGTAGACCATGACATGGAATAGGACATAGGATACTTTTATCCCGATATTTCCATTTAAATGGGACTGGGCAGGACACGTCTGCCGCATGCCGCACAAACTGTGGCCCCAAAAAGCACAGAACTGGTGCCCTGAGACAGTGAGACGGGGTCGCGGCAGGCCACGTAGGAGATAGCGGGACGAGCTCGCCCCTCCATCCGGATTCCTGGCTGGTTTTGAGGTTCCGTCAAAACTGGAAGGAGTATGCGTGGGCTCGCGAAAGATGGAAGGAGGCCTTTGCCGGGGAGTGGGACAGAATAGGCTAGGAAAAAAAAAACCCATGGGATCGAGACTTACGCGAGTTAAACCGTGAGGCGCAGCTTGTAGTAAAATATAAGTCTGAAATCCATGCTCGTACCCTCTCTGAATGAGATGACTTTGCCCTGCAGTGGGACAATAGGCTGGTATTATAAAGGGTGTAACAGGTAAAAGATAAATTCAAAATTTAAAAAACGACCGACTAAAGCAACGCATCTAATTATAGGTTTTTTTATTTTATAGCTAATGTCACTCTCGATCAAGCCACCTTTCAAATAAACCCAAAAAAATCAAAATCGGTCAGCCGTTTGGCAGCTACGATGGCGCAGACAGACACACAGATACACACGTTCAACTTAGGTACGGGCTGATATCCGCAACTCCACGACGAAGCGCGTATTTTGCGTACGGATGGGAATTCACTTATTCGATCCACCCCAGCTCCTCCAAGAAAGCCAGCAACGCCTAAGTATTACTGACAATCTCACGTAGAGAACCTGGGTTACCGAAGTACCACGTTAAACTTAAAACAGGGTCTTTTTCCGTCGGGGTTAAAAAGACGTGTAACGAAGCCGAAAGTCACTTGTTATTCCTGTCATTGTGATCATTTTGTTGTTCTGGACCATACCTGGGAACATTCTGGTTACGGAGATATTGAAGGTCAAAGTTCCAACTTTTTCAGACGTTTTTTTTAAAGTTTTAAATGTTATACACGAATCCTGAACCGTTGTTGCATGCACCTATAAACACAATGTTTTGCGTGCGTTACGTTACGAACAGCGAATTCAATTCAATTCACTCCAAAAATAAAAATCGTTCGCCTGCAATTATTTTTGTGCAATGTTACCTATACCTCCAACTGTCACTAACGAGACACAATAGAATTTTAATAATTGATAACGGCCTTTAAAAGGCCAATCAACAGTTAATCGGCTTGACGTACAGAATGCGTAGTTGACGGCTATGTGATGGGTATTTTTACACCCTCTATAAATTCAAGTACAAAATTACCATTTTCTAATCACCGCCAACACAAACAGTAACAAAATATCCAATTTTCAGTCAATTACGTTCGTTTATATTTTGGTCCTTTTGCCTTTAAACGAGTGCTCAATAAAAACGAGTCAATATGAGAGCCGTGCCCCAATTTACATCGGGTCTCAGAAACAATGTTTTTGGGTGACATTCCGTTGTCTCTATTCGAGCAGAAACCCTGGATCTATTATGATTTGGATAGGTTAAAGTCGTTCACAAAATAAGTACGATTCAAACTGAAGTCTTGTAGTTCTTGACAGTTATTTTATATTGCTTTGCTTAACATCTGATAAAATACAATAGACGTAGATATATTTAGGAACTTATCACACTTAACTATTCCTCAAGAGTCATAAAAAAAATTGTAAGAAAGCCACACGTGGTTCACCTCTCAACGAGGCATCCTCAGGATGACGATTGACCAGTCGCGAACCCGAACAGATTCAATTGATCGATTTCTTACAGGGTTTTTTTATGACTCTTGAGGAATAGTTAAGCGGAATAGGTTACTAAATATATCTACTACGTCTATTGTATTTTCTATTGGATTTCCGCAGTCACGCATGAATTAATTAACTAAACATCTAATAATTACAAAACACTAAATCGACTAAAATACTGCCTTATTTGTTCTTGGTAGATGAAACGATCAATACGGTTCAGAATTTCACATTATAAGGACCAAATTTTCTGGTCCTTCCATCACAAGGTGGCAAAAATGGATTAAAAAAACCCTTCAGCAATTTCATGGCTTTCATAATGTCAAAAGACTATCCTATACCAACAGAGACAGACACCGATAAATTAATGTCTACTTACAACATCGGCATCCACAGGAGAATGGCCGTAGCGACAGGTGTGCGCCATGTCACGTCTGGCAAGCCCGTTTGGATACATTCACTAAGATCATAAGATATTTAAACACCCGGCACTATGTTAAGAGCTAGTTCATGTACGCCAGTATATGTTAAGACGTGTACTTCACATATTAGAAGGGAGTATTATTTTTACCCGACTGCGGCAATGCCAAAAAAGGAGGGTTATGTGTTTGACCTGTAAGTCCGTTCTCTCATAAAACTACTAAACAGCAGAACCGATTTTGAAGAATGATATTTCGTTAGATTCGTCTTTATTGAGCGACTGTCTAAACACTATATAAAAAAAATCAAGACGGGCAGGGCTCTAGGTGTATATGTTTAAAACCAAAAAATCTATCGTGTGGAGTACCAAAAAGAAGGATTTTGAAAGGCGATTACAAAAATATACACAAATTATATGTTTAAATGTAATTTGGAATGAGAATCTAAAAAAACAAAAAAGAGAAAAATAAAAAATATATTTTATTATTTTTATTATCTATAATCTATAGAATTTTGGTATCGTAGGCCCCAACAATAATTTTGTTTTATAAATTACGTTTTTATGTGTCTTTATACTTGTAATTTGGCTCATGTAGTCTTTATTAGTTAACGGACTGAAACTGGGTCTCGCTAGGCGCTGAATTGGGTCTCGCTAGGCGCTGAATTGCTAAGAGATAAAATGAAGCTATCGTACTAGCAGTTTTTATGTCTAGGTATAAAATATATTGGATACTCAAATAAATGCCTTCATACGCAGTCATAAATTGGCCTAAAATGTAACACACGTTTTATTTAGACGAAAACTTATTAAAATCTCAGAGCTCCTGACACTATCAGAATCTCTAAAACAAATTGAGTTCTGCCTGCCCTACATGTTACTAAAGTTTCGAGGGGTGAAAGTCCCTGTAACCGTCCGAGTCATTTCCGTGCGAAATTGTACATCTTTGTAACAGTAGTAATGAGTTAGCCCACTCGTTACATCGCCGCTTTGTGCGTCTATTTCCGTTTTCATGCCTTTGAGAAGTTTTTTTTTCTTGAAAAATATTCCCCAAGTGAAATGACATGAAAGAATTTAAGAAATAAATGTTAGGCCTTTTCTTGTTAAGTACGTAATCGGTTTGATAAGGTAATAACTGTGTCTATTTATATTTAAAGAACTTATTTTTTTAAATAGAATTTTTGTTTGCTTTTTTTATAATATCACATATAACTCACAAAATAAACAACAAAAACCGTTTTAAAAAATTCCACCAGAAAATGTCTTCATTCACATTTTCAACTTTATATAGGCATTTAAACGCCTCATCTTAACTCAATTTTTATGCCTCAATAACAATTTCATAACGACGACAAAAAAGGGAATAAACGACGTAAATATTTACCTAAGAAAATCGATATTTACTGAGGTACTTCTCCCCTCTTTAAATCACCCAAGATCGGAGGGGGGGAGAGGGGCGTTATTGGCGTAAATGATTTCCGTCTTACCGGCGAGGATTGAGACGTGTCTGCGGAATAGTGCCATCGAATATATTCACGCCACTTTACACAGGGAACGTCTCATGTATAGGTATTATTTTAGGGTTAGGGAACCCTATTAGAGAAGGCCTTTTTGCAATCGGTATCAAGGACAGATAAATCGATTGAGATGAAAAGACTTGCTTATGTAAAATAGTGTCCCTTTTTCTTTTGATGATAGGGTCTGTTTTGTAGGGCCACAAATGTAGCAAAATTAACATGTATCATTTGAGGATCCAAGGACCAGAATACTTGGGCCTTTAATTACTTCACAACACATCTAAAGCGCTAAAACAAACGAAGAAATCACACTACTAATCATTGTAGAAAGACATCTCAAACATACCCTTTTAATAATTTAATAATAGCTAGTTCCCCTCTATACAGGGCGAGTGCTAGTTGTTTAACAAAATGAAAAAAAAAAAAGGCGATGGCTGCCGTCAGTCAATCACCGCCAGAAAAGTGACGCGACGTAAATCCAGCGGCCAATAATTGGCGTCCACGTTCCACGCTCCATTGCATACTGAACTGTATAGAGGAGCAGACGATTTTATTTTTGTTTTATCTTGCAGTGGATGCTTTTCTTTGATATCGATATGTATTTGTTTTCTGTTTGGTCTTTCCGTACGGATTGTGGGCTTTGTGCGTTTTTGGTTTATCGGTTATACCTTTGACTTTGACGTTGTACTTTTTTTTGTTTTTCTATTTTTAAAAAGATAAACTGTCTATTCGACCGCACAACATTCGACATTCCACAAAAAACTATTGTCGAAATTGAAAAAGGAATGATTCATTAATTTAGAGTGCTAAACAACGAAGAACCTATTGATTCTACCCATTTAGATAGAATTTAGCGGCTTAATTAGTGACGACAATCAAGAGTAAATTAATCAACTAGGATTACCCTCACACGAGCCAACTACAGTCGAGTTGTGACTCGAATCAACACCTGAATGGGTAAACAAAAAACCCTCCGACAAAGGGTAGTGAAATGCAATTTTCACATCGGACACGCCCATGGGCCTCTGTACCTGACTCCTAACTGGTAGGCTTTTGCAGTTTTCGGGTCAAAGCTTTGACTGTTTTTGAAGACGGAAATAGGGTAGATGTGAAATGTCGAAATGACATTTTTGAATTTGGAGCTTAGATGAATACCTGGCTCCAAATTCAAAAACTTCATGTGATGGTTGATTTTTTTTTTGTTCTTCTGCACTTGTGACATATTCCTGCATTTGTGTCGTTTTGTTTTTTTTTTGTCAATACAACTGAATGAGCCGGTTTTTTATGGGAACTCCTAAATTCCTAAACAAGGGATTCGTAAACACTTCGTATCTTTCTAGGCCATCAAACAAATCTTTCCAGTTTATGTAACAAAGACTTCTTTATGTTGTTGCGAGTGTTTTTTTTATCAATGTTTTGTACTTCATCCTTTGACGAAGAGATGTATTGAATAATGTGTTAGAAAAAACCTGATACGCACCCAGTTTGAACTCACGACATCACGATTACTCGTTACTGTCTGATTCCCCTCATTTCATGGTAAGTTATGCACTATTGAGTTTTTTTTTTGTTTATCCAATTATTTTGTAGTATCCACGGAGATAAAACCTTTTAGTACAAACCTTTGGGTAATCCCCTGGAGGTAGGAAAACTTATAAGAATCATAATATCACACATTGTTGTATTAACAATACCGCAGTGCATAAGTGTGACATTGGCACATGACACCTAAAAGTATAGGGTCGAAGGACCAGTTTGTCTGGTCCGTCCATCCCCTCCTATGATCAATTAACAAAAGAAAAAAACATTATGCTATCAAAGCTCAGGGGTCTTTATAGTTTGGTCAGCACTTGTGGCTAATAATGTAAACACGTGCTGGCCACGTGTGTGACACTGATTGCAGATAATGTTGGAAAGGGAAGCAGTAGTCAGAATTGGTTGTGAACAGAATTGTCCGAATTCAGCGTTTACTGCGACATGTGGTTTTAAGATCGCTGACTTGGTAACAGACTGATTTGGTTTTTCTGGGAGTTGTTATAATTCTAGGGACAGAATCGGGTTATTACTTGCTTAATTCGAAATCTCAAGTGGGTTAATATTCCAATATATTTCTTTTTCATAGATGAAGACTTATCATCTGTTTAACTTTATCTTTACATCAGATCAACTTAATTTGTAAAACACTGATATTTTAGCGTGTGTGTGTGTGTGTATAAGCTGACATCAACATTTTTATTAAGACGCTGACAACGGAAAAAACCGCGGTCACTGTCGGATTGCATAGAAAATAAAGGTAAGCGCGATGACATAACGCTTGTAATTTATTGCAAAATATGAAGCAATTATGGATTTATAAAAAAATGAGTTGATAAATCGAAAATTAAAATCAACCAAGTTCTGCATTCAAATAAGACGTTTTTGTTATTAATTAAAATACCAACGTACTTTGATATTTAATACAGATATTTTGGATTAGAACTCAAGGTAAAAGGTTAGTTTACCGTTAATTTGTATCGAGATTATTTTTTTAAACGTGTTTTGGTAATAACCAAGTCCTGAGAAATATGTTCAAGATTAACTTTTTTTTTCCGCTACCACAGAGTATGTAGATTTGGCAATTCTTTTGTTTAAGTCAAGCCTACTTTAACCGTTTGCCTGTTGTCAGCGCCTTGAGTAAATAGTCAGGTAACTGAAGCTTAACATTAAGGGATCTCGCGCGCTAGTCGGCCACGACCACGACCCGTGGTGGAGCGACCAGGTAAAATATAAAACCGTCACGAATGGCGCACTTGGTTGCAAGCTCGCAAGTCGCAACGGCTAACTAGTTGCATACCGGGCCACAGACCACGCTTCCCGGAGTCGTGGACGTCCAGTGCGCGTAATTTTTTTTTATCATGTCGTTTATTTCAAAGTAACTACACTAAGGTTTCTGCCCACCTCGTAAAACGTAAAGATATTTCCGGAATTGTGTGTCTGTGTCTCCCACCTAGATATTTTTGGCATATTATATCCGTTACCCTTGTTTTTTGCGGTTGGGTTGCGAAACAATTTAACTTTTCATGGCGTCCTATCTCGGAATCATTGGTTGGTCCCTTGTTACAGTTGTCCTTGTTTTAAATAGATATTATTTGTATATATATAAAAGTACAGAATAGTACAGAAGGCGCATTCCGCATTTTAGTTATGAAGCTACAAGTACGAAGCAACTTCTAAAGGCTCTTACATACTGGGGCGATTCGCGCGACGCGACGCCGCCGGATTGTTCGCCGTGAGAAATTGTTTTGTTAAAATTCGCGTAGCGCGACGAATCGCCCCAGTATGTAAGAGCCTTAAGTGAATATAATTGTAGGTAATTAGCGCTGTGTGACGTGAATTGCACTTTATTATCTCATAACAAGTGTCGCTTTTTATTTAAATGATATTGCGGAGTGAACCATCTGTACCTACTAATCTGTGGTAAAAAAGGACCAAAAATAACAATAGGACCAGAAGAAAAATCAATATCAACGAACTAAACTGTTGAAATATGTATTGTTAAACCTCTTTTAAAGCCCGCAAAGTACATTGATACCAATCCCGGTTTCTCCCCTCACAAGTCAAATAAATATCCTTCCAAAGGAGGCTTACAAACGAAGATGATATCTAAATCACTCATGCAGATTCCCTATAAACCATTCCGTTATATCTTTGCTGTTCCGACAGTACCTGACTGTAAATCTGACTTATTTTGCTTTACGGCCCCCAAGTCCCCAAACCCATCCTATTTTGGAGACGACATCTAAGAATTGACGAAAGAAATAAAGCATTTTCTTGATAGTACCCTCTTTGATTAAAGTTGGGGGTTCAAGGGGGTCCAAGCTGTGTAAGCCTGTTGTGAAAGTAAGATTTTTAGGTTTTCGTTAAGAAATGTGTCTAAGTTTTGATATGTCTGACACAGGAATAGCGACAGACTTCTCAGCTTAGAGGCTGACCTATAACCTTGACTCTGAGGCATTTACTACTGAGATTACATAAATTGTTGCCAGCGACTCTGTCTGCGACCCAGGTGTGAAAAGTAGCCTATGTCCTAACCCAGATCATAGTTTACCCATGTGCCAAATTTCATCTAAATCCGTTCAGCCGTTTTAGCATAGAAACGTAACAAACTCACTTTCGCGTTTGTAATATTGGTTAGGATTATTTACATTACCTACATGGCAATCTTATCACAATATAATACAAAATTACCCATTCTAAATATCCTAACTATTATTATAAAAGCGAAAGAGACTTTGTTTGTTTGTTTGTTACGCTTTCACGCTAAAATGTCTGAACGGATTTAGATGATTGGCACAGACCATTTATCCTGATATTCCCGCGGGATCGAGGCTTTCGTGGGTGAAACCGCGGGACGCAGCTAGTATCCATACATTATAAATTCGAAAGTAATTCTGTCTGTCTGTTTGTATGTTACCTTTTCACACCTAAATCACTGAACGGATTTCGATAAAATTTGGCAAGGACATAGATGGCCCGGGGAAGGACATGGGCTACTTTTTGTCTACATACAACGCGGGCGAAGCCGCGTGCGGAAACTAGTAATATTATAAATGCGAAAGCGACTTTTTTTTGTTTGTTTGCTTTCACGTTAATTCGGCTGAAGGGATTTGGATAAAATTTAACACAGGATACTTTTTATCCCGATATTCCCACGGTATCGAGACTTATGCGGGTGAAACCGCGGGGCGCAGGCGCAGCTAGTAGATTATAAAGACAGGGTAAATGTAAACCAGGGTTGCGGGAAAGTCCGAAAGGGATACCGGGACCTTGGCAACAGGCAAATGAAGGAACACGGGTGGGTTTTAGTCAGTAAAAGTCTGACACGCCCTTCCGCTCCGCCCAGAGCGGGAGAAGTCATTGGATGATTTCCCACCCTCAAAAAAAAAAAAAAAAAAAGGGTAAATGTAAAGCTTTTAGTTACAGCTTTTAAACGACAAAACAGACAACCCAATATGAAAACTAATATCCAGAAACAAAAGGCCATAATAAAATTTGAACAAAAGATCCCAGGAAATTGAATGTTCACAAAAATTCCATTATTAATAATAATGTAAACAATAAATCCAATTGTTTTGATTAAATTTTAGAACTTGGATGGAATCACAATACGAAAATTCATTTGTCAAATGAAATGCAAAGCAATATTAAATATCTTCGACTAGGTAGGACTTCCCGGGATTCTTAATAATATTTCAATTAGAGCAAAGGAGAGTTATTACGAAAATATATTTCGATTACTATTATCCTCGGATTAAATTAGAATTGGATTTTGAATCCTGGATGTTAGAGAGTATTAAGTCCCTTAGGTTTAGGGCTCGGGTTGGTCGGAGTGGCATCGCTCAATCTAAATTGTAATTCTAATACATTGATTTACTTGCGTAAATTTAGTGGAAACGGTTCTACGTTTAAAAATCTAGAAACAAATTCGAATAACACGGACTTAATAGCAAATATCAATAGAAAAACATTAAACAAAGGCAGTACAATGTAGGTTATTTCAACATTAGTTAAACCGAACAATGTTGGTCCCAGAAGAGTCATTACTCATATCTACAATTTCCATACAGCACAAACATTTACAATTACGTCATTTAAAATAGGAACTGCATTCTGCGTTTTTGCAATTAAAATTACGATTTTATCTGCACAAGTGTCGGTTGTCTAACTTGTCTATCTATCAGATAAAACCTCTCCGTCTTATTTTACTATATACCCGAGGGATATTTGAGAAATATTATAATAATTTCCGTCAGAAACTTTAGCAGTATAATTATTAAAACCAACATCTAAGTTAGCTTGGAACGGAGCAAATACGTAGGATCTAGACACTCCATCCCACAAGGGTAAAATACGTAGGATAAACTAGACACTCTATCCCACAAGGGTAAAATACGTAGGATAAACTAGACACTTCATCCCACAAGGGTAAAATTGACTGAAGGGTAGATACAGCTACAGCTAACTAAAACAATGGCACCGCAATACAAAAATACTGAGTATTTAACCAAAAGAGCCCCAGTTCTTTGGCCAAACAATAGACTATCCGTAGGGACTCGCAAAAAGGGCATGATATTTGCACACACATGGCTAGTATTTGCTTTACTACGATTGGGGGTTCTACGTTCGTCCTGCGGTTAATCCGAGGGTAGTATGAAAATAAACTCGACAAGACTTTCATTTTCATTACGAGGCGTTGTCGTAAAGTGGTAACTTGGCAACACTTATTTCGTTCTTACCTTTATAAGTTGTACAATGTTTTTTAGAATTAATTACGCCAAATATTATGTAGACGGCTGCATAATGTGTTAGGACTCTTAGGACCAAGATGAATATTAATTATGTAAATTTTAGAAGCGTGTCTCTGTTGATTCATATTTGAGGGTTGGTTCAGTTGAATCGATAAATATGTATTTTATCGTTGTGAAAATGGGTCATATTTGCACATGAATGCTGTAATAAGTTATGCACATTTAAACAGCTTTAATGTCGACAGCTTTTGGTGGAGTCAGAGTTGAATGCCCGAAGTTTTGGTACCAACAAGAATTATAATTATGCAACCCATTTTCGATAGCAATTTTTTGAAGAGCCATTTTTTGCACATGCTAAATTGACATGAAAAATGATGTAGTATCATTTCCGAAGCGACGAAACCTGATCAATTTTTTTATATGGGCTTGAGTGGTCGCGTCGCGTCTGGTCAACCTGTAAGCCGACCACTAATAAAACAGAAAATATGAAAAAAATTGATGATAATAGTAGGAGTTTTTCACCCAAAGGGTGTCAAACGAAACCCTATTACTATACTTAGCCTCCGCTGTCCGTCTGTCTGTCAGCAGGCTGTATCTCATGAAACGTAAATACGTAGACAGTTTTTTTCGCATATTGTTTGTTACTCTTGCCGATATAACAACAAAAATAAAATAAAGTTTAAAATCGCAATACAACAAATGTTTTTTTTATCGGCGTTTTATCATTTAATATTGTACGGTGTTACGGAACTCTCGTGTGCGAGTCCAACTCGCATTTGGCCAGTTTCTTTAATAATAAGCATTAAACCTCATTAGCAACTTTCATCAAAAGAAATAGGTTACACGTTGTACAAAAATAAATTACCCTCGATCACACACAACAGTAATAATTACCCATGTGGGTAAATTTCGAAACTAAAAACAAATTGTAATTACAAGTCGCCTAAAAAAAGCTTAATTCCACACCGATGATTAAAAGAAAATTGTTTCTTTGTCAATGCTAGCTCTATTTTATCGACACACTTCCATAATAACTGTTGTGATATTCTGTAAAAATCTCACCGTGAAAATTTAGGTGAAGTGAGCACGGAGTGAACTGTCACTGCCTTATCATCAGTAGGTATCGATGACAATGACAGCTCACTCCACGCTCACTTCACCTAAGTTTTCACGGTGAGATGGTTACAGAATAGCAATGCTGGTTTCTTGTTTGTGTTAGAATATAAAAGTTGAAAGATGTTAATATTAGTCTTAGTTATCTTAGAGTTTCTAGAGGAAACTGATAAAGGCTCCCGCAGACAGGCGCAACGTGACTCCTGTAGAACAATATCCGGCAGACAAAATCGGGTAAAACAAAAAGTTTTAATAAAAATTGTTCCACTAGAGTAGCGTCACTCCTGTCTGCGGGAGTCTTGAAACACAGCGCCTCGTAGCTTTAAAAACTCCAACTTTCGTGCCAATTTTTGATGGACCATTCTAGTTTAGTATGGTAAAGTGCAATACTGGATAAGGCGCTACCAAATTGCAACAAATTGTTGTCCCGCGGTAAGACTGAATGAATTTAGAAAAACAACTTACGGATCTCGCGCACTAGACAGCCACGCCCACGTCCAATGGTCGCAGCGACCAGGTAAACTATAGAAACCGATACGAATCGCGCACTTGGTCGCAATGGCCAACTAGCCGCAGATCATACAATACCACTAGACGGCCACGACTGGCCGGAATCGTGGCCGTCTAGTGTGCGAGGTCCCTTATAATTATTCTGACTTCGTTTCAGCTTTTGAGAACCAACATCATTTCCCACGCTAAACAGTTAAAACAAAAAACATAATCCCAAAAATTACGTCAACAACGGTCCAAATTCGCCATAAGCCGCCATTGTCCATTACCGTTCCAAACAAATATAAAAAATAAGTATAAATACACGTCTAAATTGGACACGTAATCCAAACAAGTTTAGGTAAAGTCCGGACAGGACCGGACGGGGCCGGACAGACATCGTTACGACACGGAAGGGTGCTCGGGTACTCAGGACGAATTTAATATATTTTCCGATACTAACTAGATGATATTATCATTCACTGGAAGTGGCTGTACGTAGTTTTGTTTGTCAGTATGTTTGGTACTTTTTGACAGATATTTAAAGTCTGGTTTTTATTAATTCTTAACCAGAGTTAAGAGATAAATGGGCAGCTTCTGAGGATTCTTCACCGTGGTTTATGTATTCAATAGCTATATTACACTCAATTAAACAATAATTTTGCAATATAACACATACTTTGGGCTAACAATAACTATTATGGGTTTTTCTGATGACCTCATAAATATTAAAAAGACTCATTCCTTGGTCTTATGAGCTTTTCGTTTTGTTTCATTTTGATGCGATTACAGTCGATATAATGGCATCTACAATCTTGCTAATCTTTTGTACTTCATTTCGAATAAACTTCCTTGTGTTTTTCATCGAAAATAATATTGAATGACAATTTCTAATCATTGCTGTGTTGTGAAAAGAAAATCATACCTTTTGTCAGCGGTTTTACACGCGGTTTTGACCATAAATTAACTATTGAAAAATGATGATAGCTATGTGCTGTGTTTCATAAATATAATACTTAATGAATGACAATACATTATCTCACCATGAACATAATATCGAACAAAAACTCGCAAATCGCCGTAACCTTATGAATACGTCTAATACTTAAAAGGTGTAATTAAGTTTCATAATATCATATTATTATGGTGTGATAAATAATACATCATAAATGACAGTCATCTCAGATTAACTTAACAGAGCATGTTCCCCGTATGAAACATGGCCTTTCACAAAGCTTTTACATGGTTTTGATACGGTATCTTTTACTTAACATTTATAAATGCGAAAATAAACCCATAAAATCATCGCTTGGATTTGTAACTTTCAACTGTTTTTATCGTGTACCATAAGTATTGTATGACAACCGAGACAAAACGCCAGATTCCTGAGTTCCTTAGATGAACATACAATAGCTATTAATTCGGCTAAAGAAAGCGACGGCGACGGGCGCGACGTGACAGTGGTAGAACAATTGCAGTGAAGTTTTCATATAAATTTTTCCACCAGCGTAGCGTCGCGCCTGTCTGAAGGAGCCTTAAGTTATCCATTTAAAAACAAACCCTACTTAATTGTAAGAAATATCACAACGTATATAATTTAGGTATAAAATAATCATACTATATTATGATAGTCGTTTCCAGTCCTATAATATCAACAATCTTATAAGAATATAGGGTTGGGACAGGCGAGAAATTTTCAAAATAAATTCCGTACGCAAAGGACTCTTATTGACAACCCCTCGTCATTTTAATTCAACTTATTTCTACTATGGACCGGTTTATTCATATTTTATTTTATAAACGCCATCGAAAGTATGTAATTTTGGCCCCTTTTTAACAGTAAGTGCGTTATTTTTTATGGTAATTTGTATTGTTGTATAAATCACTACAATTTGTGGCGTTTAAGGGACTCTATCGTATTTTAGGCTGCCATAAAAAAGTACCTAGTTATATGTAAAAATTTGTATTTCTTGTTGGCGTTGTCTCAAAACAACACCACTCTGGTTTCCCTGAAAAGTAAGGCAGGACTGTTTATCCTGACAATTCACCAGTAGCACCATTTTCGACCAATCCAGGCTCCTGGCTGCTACTGAAAAATTCCCAATGAAAGAACCCATTAATACTGTGCCTGAACTTTTTTTTTTTTTGAGTTTGGAAATCATCCAATGACTTCTCCCGCTCTGGGCGGAGCGGAAGGGCGTGTCAGACTTTTACTGACTAAAACCCACCCGTGTTCCTTCATTTGCCTGTTGCCAAGGTCCCGGTATCCCTTTCGGACTTTACCGCAACCCTGGAATCTGGCCGGGAATCCGCCTGGGATTCCCGACGCCCAGGGCGTCTCCAACGGCGGCGGTTAGGGGCGTGAGGGCGCAAACTTTGCCTTTCCCTTACGCGTTCCGCCTCCTCCTTCGCGAGCATTACTGCTTCGCAGAAGGAGGTGACGGCTTCCCATGCCCTCTCGCTCCGTACCATGGCCTGGACCAGGGCCGGACGCGAGAGGTCATTGCCGCCAATCGCCTCCGCGAGGACACGGCGGTGCTCCGCCCAAGCAGGGCATACCTCCACCGTATGCTCCACCGTGTCCTCCGGGCGATCCGCACAGTGGTGACACCCGGGCGTTTCCTCCCGCCTAATCCTACACAGGAACCTCCCGAAGCTGCCATGTCCGGTGAGGACCTGTGTCAGGCGGAAGGTGAGGACGCCGTGGCGCCTCTCTAGCCACTCCTCAAAGAGGGGACTTATCGCCACTATTGTGGCGTGCCCAGCACTGGGTTGCGACAATCGCACTCTCCATGCCGCCATGAGATCTTGCCGGAGCTCTGTCCGCTGTGCCGCGATTTTTCGCGGCAGCGGAGTTACACCCCGGCGCTTCACCTCCTCGCGCCACTCCCAGATGTGCGCGAGGACCTTTGCCTCCAGATCCCATGGCGGTAATCCGGCAAGGAGGCTCGCCGCACTGTGCCTGACCTGTGGATCGAACCTAGGACAGGCTCGGGTAGATTTGTTACAACTTTTCCTACAAAACCACACACTGATTTCCCAATGTTTCATTCAAATTAACCTTTGTATTATACAATTTGGGTTCCAACACTCAATTTACACGGTATGCTAATACTTCCTTTGACAAAGAACATCTAAACCAAAATCAAAGTATTTTATGCAAAGTTCACGCATAATCTGACGTCTTACTATAGACGGCGGCATATTGAAATTACACCTTTACGTCCTGTGGTACGCCGGAGTACGCCAGTACGCCTTTCAACTCGGCTCCGCCCTACACGCCTTGCCGAGGTGATTTTCCCTTTGACAAATATTGGCGGAACGGTATATATTGGTAATATTGGCCGTAAGATGGATTTAGCGTTTTATTAGAATTCGGATAAGACGCAGGTTTTGATGTTTCTGTTATGTGCTGAGTTGAGATTGTGAAGAGGTTATGTTACGATGATAATAATGTAAGAAAGATTTATATTTGACAGTTCATAGATGTCAACAGTGTTATTCTAAAATGTTTACCAGTATCATTCTGCTGAACTGCACCCTAATTGCGTTATGCACGATCGGTCTGAATTGAAATCGGTTTGAAACAAATACATTGCTTCATATTATCAAAAAAAATCTGCTTAACAACGAAACTATGAAGCAATGTATTTGTTTCAAACCGATTCCAATTATGATTGATCGTGTATTAAGCTATTAGGGTGCAGTTGTTTCATTCACCTAAACTCGCTACAATCTAAGAAGTCCGTTTTGACGTTTCGTTCTCGTACATATAATAAAACGTTATGCCTTGAGAATCACTTTTAATCAATGTAGATAAGTCGTCGATTACAAACTCTCTAAGTATTTTCAATCGATATGTCTCAAGAATCATTTTAAGTACTTATAAGAAACAAATTTTTTTTTCCATCGCTACACATGTGATTTTTATAGCTGTCAAAACGGACTTCTTATGCCGAAGCCGGACGGTGCGCCATATTGCAGACGGACACGCACGGCAGACAGCCACAGACCGCCACGCACCGCGCACCGAGGAACTTCCGATGTCTGCGATAGCCCGCACGTACACCTTCCCACCGTTCGTCGTCCGGGCTCGTCGGTGTCCGTCCGCAAAATCGCCGATCGTGGGATTTCGGTATTAGATTATCGCGAGTTTAGTCTCTATGCAAGAGATGTAGGTACATTAATTTGTATGATAGATGCACAGGTGTGTATGTCTGTTCCACAATGTAATAAGTATTCTGATAGCAAGGGTGTAAGTGATGGATCATCGACAACGTGTATGAATGAAAAAATAACATAATTATGCTTGGCGGGAAAGTTAGTTATTTTATCGTTTTTGTAGTCAATCAATCTGCCTAGCCTTTTCCCAACTATGTTGGGGTCGGCTTCCAGTCTAACCGGATGCAGCTGAATACCAGTATTTTACATAAAACGACTGCATATCTGACCTCCACAACCCAGTTACCGGCTAATACAATACCCCTTTGGTTGTCAGAATTTCGGGCTTCTGGCGACCCGTAGCGACTGTCAAAGATCCACGAATGACAGCCGGGAACAACGGCTTAACGTGCTTTCCGAGGCACGGTGGGGTCTTGGTTTGTAAAGATTGCCACCCATCCCCGGAACAACCGTGACAAGCGTAGCTTAACCTGATCGATCGACCCGTGCGGCTGTTATTACTTAGCCACGAGCCATATAAGGATAAAACACATATTATTATTAAAACAAGGAAAGTAAACGTTCGTTTTATTGTCAAAGAGTAGGCTGGGCTCATTACGTATCGAAGGGGAAAGGGCATATTATCACGTAACAAATTGGTTTCTGCTACCTTTGTTCAGTAGCAAGCCCTTGGCGTGACGAATGGGGGTACAGTTAGTAAAATAAATTGGGCAAGTTGAAGTTGATGTGTGAATAAAGATTTTACATGTCTCAGACCAAATAAAAAACCAAGACAGAGCGCTGTCAACAGTGACGTGAGGCCAATTTCGTAAACATGTGTGCACTTAGTGTGGTGTAGTTTGATTGTAAATAGCTGTAAATGTGTGTGTGTGAGCGTGTATGCACAGAGCTTTGGTGTAGTTTTAGCATGCTTCACTGTATTGTTCGCAGCGCTCCGTCTTGGTTTTTTATTTGGTCTGAGCTGTGGGTACTGATTTTTAATTGTGCGTAGTTCTTTGTACTAGGGTATGTACAGGAGATGAGCTAATAGTACACTGGTGCAGGTTTGTCCTTAATGTAGAAGATTGAGAATTCGATTCCCGCTTCAGCAGATAAATGAACTTATTTTTTTTTTAATAATATTTTATTTTGTGTAAAGTTTCTTCCTAGTCTACAGGTGTTGTAAGATTGATACCTAGATAGAGTTACCTATACAGTGGTACTATCCTACTTTAGCACGACATTTATTACAATTAAATGGATATACTATAAAGTAATAAAGTATGAGCAATAAGCCTCATAAACAATTCACCAATAAAACTTACAGTTCAACGGCTTTGACCGAAAATTAATCCATCCAGTTCAATATAACGGACATTCCTTACCTGTAACAAAAAACAAAAACATCATTAGCAGAACAAAAGTAAGAAACATTCCTTAAAACAAACATAAAACAACGCAATCTAAACTTCGCCTGCTGACGGTACATATCTAAAAACCTCTCTACTTAACATGGAAAAGAAAAAGAATCTTTTGTAAGGAGCATTTCGAGTGTAATACCTATTGTCGGGAGTTCCCGGGGTAAATATACCTTTTTTGTGCACCGTACTTATAGGTATGGTATGTTCCAAAAGTATCTGATGAAAATGTAAACAAATAGATCAGGTAAATGCCACAATTTGTAGTGGCATTTACAAATTGAGTGTGATTTTTGATTATTCGAAGTTATAATTTTAAATCACCTTAAATGTTTTCTTTTGATAATTGAAGTTAATTTTATAACCTTAATTTTCGTCGATGATTTTTCAAGTACAATTTAATAATAGATAGAATAAGAATACCTACCTACTCTTAAATGAAATGAAATTGTTTTTTCTGTAAAATAAACGTAAAATAAGTACACCATAAAAATTACAGATATAATTGTAGAATTAATGTGTGTTCAAACAATAATGAGACACTTGGACAAAGTGGTGAGATATAAGTTGAAACCTTCTAAATACACATAAATGTGTTACTAAATCCCTTAGCAACTGATTGCGTAAGAATATAACCTGATCAGGGTTTGTTTACACTTTCATCTGTTACTTTTTGAACAGAGATTACATTGATACCACGTTAAAGGCTCCCACAAACAGGCGCGATGCGACACCGGTTTAAGTGTTCACAAAAATTGTTCCACGAGAGTAGCGTGCGTCGCACCGCCCACCGCCGTTGCGTCGCACCTGTCTGCGGGAGCCTTTATGCGAACGTTCAACTTTTTTTTTCTTAACGATTTAGTTTAAGATTGACGCCGTTATTTTTATCAGAGGTAGTAAACCTTTTTTATCGTTATAGTAGGTAGAAGATAATTGGTCAATGGACGAATGTTTTTTCTAAAACTTTGTCAATGATAGTTGTTTATGGCAATTACGTCGTGGTGTGTGGTCCTTTTCCCGTTGTTTGCGTGAGAGCTCATAAATACTTAGATAAAATGCTTCCTCCCCGAATTGTTTCATAATTTCTTTAGTACTTACAAAGTTAACTAAATATGTTAGTTTAGTATGAAACTAATTTGCTATAAACTACAGGATTTAATAAACGATGACATTAACAACATGAATTTTTCTACCTTTTTTTGCCCTCTATAAAAAAAGATTTTGTCTAGGTTGCACTATATTATGACGTCACGCGTATACTTACTTCCAAAAAAAAATATTAGCCCACTGAGCGCCTCCCACTAACCCTCTACCGCTGAAAACCAAACGCTAAAAAATCAACACAAACAAAACACGTTCGAAAAAAAAATTAACACTATCCACTGGTTCCCTTTATGTCTATTTAAGCATTCCAAATAAGTAGTCATTCGAAGCTTTGTTCTACCCTCAATTGGCTACCATTCCACCGGGATCGGCTCGAGCAAATAAATCAGCCGTTCACTCGTTCACTCACTCATTCGTTCACGGATTACTTGGCCCGTGGACACTGACCTGCTACATCGTTTATTTTAAAATTAGCATTAGAGAGAGTTTTAATTTGTTGTTTTTGGGTTGGTTTTTAAGATATTGTAGTGATAAAGGGTAAGTGTGTTCTACTAGGTGTATTAGTCATCAATGGGTATTAAAATAACATCCTTAAAGTGGAGTTTTAGGATATGTAACACATATGTAACAACATAATAATTGTTACACATACTACAACGCGACATAATAAACTGAAAACATCACGCACGTAAGAAAAAATTTACATCTTTTTAGTAAAAGAGGTGATAGACATAATATTATAGTACTAGAAATAGGGACCTATTAGTTCAACCAGGTTTCAGACTGACTAAAGTAGACTCATCTTTCATAGGGTACTGTTTAAAATGTTACAATAAAATTCCTCCCCACATACTTCAACTGAATGAGTCGAAATTCAAAACTTGTACAAAACGCACACTATGCAGGCAGGCATATTATAAGTTGGAGGATTACATCTCTGATAAAAATGCTTGGCTTAATGCTGGTCCTGCTCCACAATCACAACTAACTAATTAACATTCGAAAATACTGTTGGAGCTGCTGAAGAGCGTAAGACCATCTTTGCATTGTATAAACTCAATCTCCTTTGTATTATATAATTGCATAGCACAGGTGTGAGTACTATGTACTATTGAGCTACCATTTACCAGGTAATTTGTCTTTCATTGACTTGAATTTACCCTGGCGACTGGGAATGTCATGCTCACTGAAATGTCTCGCTGCTGGTGGCGCGTGTGTTGGATCATTTAGCTCCCTTCAAAATGGTTGAGCTGAATGGTGCTAATCCATGCGTCATGTTCGTGAACGGGCGCCGTCAGTTGTGACTGGTCATCTCTTAGCTGCCATGGCTTATTTTAATTTATGAATTGTTTTATGTAATGATTGCGGACGCTTTTAACGTGCTTTCTACATTGTTCTCACATGTATAATTTCAACATGAATGATGTAACCCATATATTGTAACAATATTTTGATTTAAAAGAGTGTCCGTGGAGTTCTTGCCCATTCTTCTCCATAGGTACCTACTACGCTTTCGAATGGGCAACTAGCTTCATATTTCTGACTGACCGACTCCTTGACAATTCAAAAGTGCCTGGAAATGGTTTAATTGAAATAAATGCTTTGAGTTTGAGTTTGAAAGGAAGGAGGCTGGGTTTTTGATTGACAATTAATGAATGTGCGTACCAACCAAGTTCACGTAATGAACGCTCCTTCGCCGATTTAAAGCTAAGAGATCATCCAAAATCTCCGGTTCTTATCTCGTCAGTTATTCAGACTGCTTTAAAATTAAAATAAAATAAATAGTCTTTTATTGCAGGCAAAATACCCAAACACAAAAAAAATTTTTTTGTAAAAACATAAAAATTAAAACATGGAGATGGCTTGGACATGGCTTTAGTAATAATTGAACAGAAAACTCTCAGAAGAGGTTACCATCAATAAATCAAGTCGTCAACACCACTGATGAACACTTACAAAAGCCAATTACATTAGCCATTTAAATAACCTAAACAGAACCTCAAGTAAAATTTAATTTTGACATTTATTCTTCATGAAACATAAATTCTGTCATATACAAGGATATCCTGTTATTATTCATCTTTTAGTTCATCCAGGATAAACTCAGGAACGACTAATCGAATGTTTAAACATCGTAAGTTCGAATGACCGCACTTATCCCGGTCACTTCCAACGGAGCGTGCGGAATCATTCACCCGGTCACTCGTTCACAGCTCGTCCATTCGTTCACTTTGATGTCGTTCATCGTTGCACGCACTTTACGCTGAATGCACATTGTTATAAGCGTATTATGAAATTACTTTCGCGTTACAGGGTTAGTTTTAAAAACATAAAACAGTCTAGTGTATTTTTATTTTGCATAAAATGTAGGTTAAAAATTATGTCACTGCAAGTTCTTTGAGTTGGCTGAGCATAAAATTAGCATTGTCAGTTATTTAAATAAAAGTCCGCATAAATATTTACCCATTCTTTGCTTAGCATACTCGGGTAAAATCATAAAATGACTCCGTAGTACGTCTTAACTTAACCTGCGATAAATAAAAACTCTGTCTTCGAAATCTTAACACTACTAGTGCTATAAACTTTAAATACACATAGTGTGCAAGAAATTAGACTATTTATAATCTTATTATGTCAACAGATAAAAATACTCCTGCTTCTGTAATTCATTCATAATGAAACGATTATTATTAGAATGTCCCAATGTCATTATATTTATGTTGATGACTCCTTGTTCATGGCACAAATTACAAGTTTTGGGAGGTAAACCAACACAGGCCCGGATCTAGGTTTTCGCTCGAGGGGGGGCAAATGTTTCTGTCTTCTTAAGCCGTGAAAATCTTTAAAAAAAAACCGTCAGCACCTATTTTCCGGAAACTCAAGAATGTGCCCATTTTGGAGGATGACTGCTAGTCTACTACTCGAGTAGTGGTAACTGGTTGCAATTGCCACCAATTGCAACCTATGCCCTCTCCATCCACGCCTGAATAGACAGGCGGTTCACACTTCACATTTTCGGAAGTATTCAGTTGACCAGCGGCAATACGATAGCCATCGCCAGTTTAAATAAGTACAGTATTCTATCTTCATATAAAACGTTCGACCCGTGCGGCTGTTTTTACTTAGCCACAAGCCCTAAGACATAACCATATAAACCATATAAAAACGAGCTGGCCGTTATGAATCGCTAGACGCCCTCTGCCCGCTACCTTAGTCCGGAGTAGGACAGGCGCTAGCGAGTAAGTTTTTGATGATATCTCATGGTAGACGTACACTTTAGTACGGAGCGGAGCGGATTGGCACTATCAATAATTAACTATCCCGCTCTCTCTTATAACTTGTACCACCATTCATAATACCAATTTAGATACGGGTGAAGTCACAGGTTGACGTATAACTTGCTCCTATAGATAATAAATATTTTTAGTTGCTTTTCACAAGATTTTATGTTAACATGCTTTTAGGTGAACATGTTTGTATTGATGGTATATTGTACCGATGTTAAAATTACCACCATTGTAAAGAGCAAGAAGAAATAAAATATCTTATTCTCAAAACGTGGTTGCAAGCGCTACTGCTGAGCATGACGTCCTGGGTTCGATTTCCGGGACAGGCAAGGTGTTATTGGGGTTTTCGTTTGGAATTTCTCAGTAGCAGCCCCGAATCTGGATTTGTGCCTAGTTTATGGCAATAGCCTCGCCCCCTATTACATGAGACTTGAACATAACTGGTGAAATGTGGGTGAACATCTCTGCCTAATTTTATTCAAATTACAGGCGTTATGTTACGTTATGTAATGAGAAACTTAAGAGGTTTTAGTATTGCCGAGCTGTCGTATAAAACCAATGGTATGCCTTTGGATCACAAGTTCTTACATCAAAATATCCAACTATTCCAAATATTTAGTATGCAGACTTCGGAGCACTACTACATTTATTATTTGAATTGCAAAGTTATAGGTATATATTATAAATTCATGATTATACAAATGCCGTATTAAATTTAATATTCAAAAGCATCAATATGATTATTCATGAATATGCATTTGGGATAAAAGATTAAGATTATAAATTGCATTCTCTATTCAAGAGAAGAAAAATATCTTTCGTAAATTCTTTTTCTTTACGCGAATACAGAAAAAAAGGTTATTCGTATGGCGTAACGATGCATGTTTCAAAAAAATCTTAGTCTAAAATTAAGTAATTTGTTTTGGTATGGGAACAATTTCCTGAAATAAATGACCAAATCCAAGTTATGAGGGTTCAAAAAAACGACGAAGCGCTAGGTAGTGCCCTCCTTGCGCTTCGCTTGGCTCGCCTTGGCGGGGGCACTACCGTGCCCCCAAATTATTAAATTAAATTAAAAATTCATACTGCAATTATGCAGTAAAGCTTCATTTACTTATTTATTTATACTAGCGCACTAAAAAGGTACAAAGGCAGACATAATGCATTAGGCATTCTTTTTTTTTTTTCAATTTTCTAAATTACTGATTTTTTCAGGTAATTTCGTTTAAATGACAGAAAATCTTCATAAAATAAAAATCAAAAAACATTTATTCAAACTAGGCTGAGAATCAGCACTTTTCGAACGTCAAAATTACATAAGGCAGTCCCCCAAAACGCCCACCCTTCACCACTGCCTAGTGCTTTAGCTGGGAAGAAGAAGTGGCTCAACAAACTCCCCAGCAGCACAGCTGTCTGTTCATACAAATGTAGGTATAACCCTATCAACCGGCGTCACCCTACAAACTACCCTTCTTTAAAATAATAGTAAGCAGTGCATAATTGTAAGTACAACGGAGTAAAACTTCCGGTGGGGTGGTTAATTAGCTAACTAGAAATAAAATTAGTCGTGTAAAGCAGAGTTCATGGTAGTAGATATTAGGTTTATTTTATAATGTTGTAAATTCTGTTTAAATACATTGAAAATTAGTACTTAACTTTAGTCAGTAAGTACCAGGGTAAGTAAAAAAAATTGGTTCTACCATAGTTACGTCGTACCGTCGCGTCGCGTCGGTCTGCGGGAACCTTAACAGTAAAGCAATAACAGTAATTATGTGAACGGTTTCATTATCAATTGATATTTCTGTTACAATTAATGAATTCATTCGTGGTTTAATGAATTCATTCGTGGTTTATCGTGAGTCCTCGTAAAAGCAACTAAGACGATTTTATAAAGAGATTTCTTTACTGCGATAAAGAAATTACTACCAAGAACGAAGAAATTACAACGAAGAAAGCCATGGAGGCATTTGCCCAGCAGTGGGATAATAATGGCTATTTTTTAAATTTATTTTTATACAACTTGAACAAATCCGCAGTAAACAGCTTAGTTAATACAGGACGTTTGACATTTCGCCTTTTCAGTTCAAACAAACGTTATTCCAATCTTGATAATAAATAATCATTTAACAGATTTGAAATAAGAATACAATTAATAATAATGGCGTGTTCGAGTCGCGTGGTTTGTTACAAATGTACAGGAAATTCCTTTATTTATTACTGCTAATAGGTATTCTTTGACGTTTATTAAACAAATGAGCTTACACCCTGTATGTGCACGATCGCGTTTGTATGGAAAAAGAGCAAAATATAAAATGTCGGGACACGCGATTTATTGTTTTTCTAATTTTTTAAATATTTATTTAAAGGTAAAACCTTAAAGACTCGTGCAGACTGGCGCTACGCGACACCAGTAATTGTTATTCCGTGAAGTTTTGTTAAGAGTTGCGTCGAGCCAGACATCAGTCTCATTATTACTAAAATAATCCTGTCTCTGTCTGTGTGTTTGTCCGTCTGTCACAGAATTTTTGAAGAGAAAACTTCTTTAGGCACACTTTCCGCTCTTTCTGAACAGTGAACGAAACTGAGCCGTCACAATCGGGTCGGTGACGCTGAATCCGACGCTGAATCTCGTATACTCGGCTCCAGTCATAAGTTTTTTAACCTCAATATTGTACTAGAGGTGTTCAATAAAAAGTGATACTGAGTATGACGGAATTATCTGTTATTAAATCTTTTCTTATACACTTTGTATATCTATTTTCTAAACCTAAAATTCCCTTTCTAAAAATCTTCTTTCTAATCCCTTAAAAAATTATGTTTGGCGACTACTGCGTCATCGCCTTAAAATTTCTGGCTCCTGAGATGTTCCTTTAACCGCGGAAATAGGTAAAACTCACTGGCAGCAAGGTCCGGTGAATCTGGAGGATGTTCCATCAATTCGAAGCCAGCTTCTTGAATGGCAGCCATTGCAACTCTAGACATGTGCGCGGGGCCGTTATCTTGGTCAAAGAAACAAACAACAGGTGCCGTATTATGAAGTATTAATGCCATCATTATTCTACTGCGAAAAAAGGATGGTGCTATCGGCCTTGTATAGCTCCGTCTCTCACTCACTCTGGAAAAATGGTGGGATTAATACGTCATAATACGGCCCCAGAACACGTTCCGAAACGACGCAAACAAATGACTTCTATTTTTTTGAAACTAAAGAGAATTGATTGATTTTTTATTAGCATCATATCTAATGTGTCTGGGTTATATCCTGCCAGTATTTTTTTTTCTTTCCTAGAAAAAATTATCGCATTATCACTATTTATTGAATACCCCACATATTATTTATTTATTTAAACTTTTCGCACTCAAAAAAGAGGTACAAAGGCGGACTTAATGCCTTAGGCATTCTCTACCAGTCAACCAAGGGTGGTGAAGAGATTAGATGACATATTTTTTGTTCTGGGAGATGATCATAATCGTCTCTTCGATTTGTATCATGTGCGTATCACCTACTCTGCATTTTTTAACTGGTAAGAGATGGCCAGCCATCATTTTCGTAGATTGTGCGTAAAAATATTAAATTATGAAATTGTTATAAAAAGGGCTACTGTCTACGAAAATCTTAACGGTATCACTGATCTACGGGTACAAACTCAGAGTTGAACGAATCTGCCCACGGAGCGTGATAAAAGCATTATTTAAATATTTACCAACACGCAACAAAAACTAGAGCAACGTGGAATCGAAAGTATGCAAAACCACCGACCATGACTGGGATTGATAAAGGAAGCAATAAATTTAATAAAAAGTAGCGTTTAAAAGCATTGAATTCTCTCTGGCAAAATGGTCAAATATTTTTAAGCAAAATAAATAAACATGGCATCTCGAACTCAAAATATTTATTTCAAACTAGCTGCCCGCCCCGACTTCGTACGGGTAGCACTAAGTACCCTATCCTACCTACCCTACCCTACCTACCTAACCAACCACCTACCTACCTAACCAACCACCTACCTACCTACCTAACCAACCACCTACCCTACCTACCCTACCTACCCTACCTACCCTACCTACCCTACCTACCCTACCTACCCTACCTACCCAACCTACCCTACCTACCCTACCTACCCTACCTACCCTACCTACCCTACCTACCCTACCTACCCTACCTACCCTACCTACCCTACCTACCCTACCTACCCTACCTACCCTACCTACCCTACCTACCCTACCTACCCTACCTACATATCTACCTACATACATATCTACCTACATACATACATACATACATACATACATACATACATACATACATACATACCTACATACATACCTACATACTTTACCTGCCTACCTACGAATACGAATTATCCAGATCGGTCCAGCCGGTCTCGAGTTTTAGCGAGACTAAAGAACAGCAATTGATTTTTATATATAATATAGATAAACCATTACACACTAGGCACTTTTGAATTTTCAAAGAGTCGGCCAGTTAGTAAGAAAATTGAAGCTAGTTACTCATTCCAAATTTAGATCTCTATGGAGAAGAACGGGCAAGAAACTCCAAGAAAACTCTTTTAAATCAAGATATTACAAAATCCTCGGTACATAATTCGTGTTGCTTCTTTATGTGAGACCAGTGTAAATAATAAAAATAAAGAAACAATTCAAAATATAAGATTAAAAACATCACATCATCACATCACACGAGGCGAGCCTATTGTCATCAACTTTTCAATCTACACTAGATCTATACATCATTCTAAGTAGTACCCATATTTGCAAAATAAAATATCTTTAAGGCTAGGCTATCTTCTAGGCTTCTTCTAAGAAATTCCATACAAAAAAATACAAAAACAAAATTTACCCGACATCCGGGATCGATCCCAGTTCCTCACGATTAGACCACTGAACCAGACTAATAAAACTATAGCCGTTCAATTCTCATTGCCTTTCTAAATAAACGACCAAATATTTCGAAGTAAAATCTATTAGTAAGAAACAAACAATTAAACACTAAATCACTTAAACAACACAACACCGCAATTCCGTCAAAAGATCAAGTTAAATAGCCTTCGAACATACAGTAACAAATCATACGTTCACCGCACAGTGGAATAAATCTCAAAGTGCTCTGGACAAAATTACAACACATAAATTATACAATTATTTCTTCAAACCAGCCTTGCCTCGGGAGGCATAAAAACTCTACACAATGCCCCATAAATATTTTACAAGTAATTATAATGAAAAATTGCTTTAACAAAAACACTAAACGTTTCCGGATGAAATTTTGAATATAAATTAAATTGTTATTTTGTGATGGTAATGTTTAGAATCAATTTGTAATTGGTCTATAAAAATAGGGCAAGTTATTACAGCAAATTGTTAAGATGTTTGAATCCTGATATTTGGAAACCAAAGGCTTAGAGAGGGAAGGAAGAAATGTTGTTTTAAAGTCATAAGTCATAATTCTAGGAAATATCATTTCAACTTTCTTTATGAACATTTTAATTATGACAAGAACAATCGATTTCTGCCAGTTTCTGCGAGTATAATTTACAAATTCAAAGAAGCCTAAAATCTAATTTATTATTTACTGGGCTAACCAACCCTTACGAAACCACTTCTAATAGTCATTTTTGACATTTATTTGACACCAAAAGGCATTGTCACTTTAAAATACAAAAGTTTATCCAAGTTCGCTAGAAACAATTTCATTCCGTCCCCGCCAATCTAATTCCACTCCAACTTGCTCTAAATCTAAATCACATTTTTTTGACCACCGTTCATCGCACTGTGCGGTTGGACAATAATAAATAGCGGCATTGTTCTACCTGTACTATAAACTAATGTCACAGGACGACCCCGTCCGAACCTGTTAGCAGGTTGTCATCATAACTTCACTTGCAGAGTAGCACAGAATAGATTTGTACAGAAGGTCGGCTTCATACAATCAGCGCAAACACACGCACACATATACACGCTTCATGTACAGCGAGTGCAAGCGCACTCGCCACCGGCGTTTGTTCGACATCGCCATACGTACGCGTCTACGTGTGCGTGCGCCTGTTTTCTCTCGTTGTATGGAGCCAACCTTCTGTATCTATCTATTTTCTGGTAGCTATCTGTTATAAATCTCGTGGGATTTCTCGTACTGGACTTTGAATTCAATTGTTGTGTGTATAATAAAGTGTGGTCGACATACTCGGTACAGCAGTGTTTTTGCCGAGACCACATAATTGGTTTTTGACCACGTTTTGTTCACCTGTTTTGCTGATTTGAAATGAATTAAAGTATAGTTTTAATTGTATGATGACTCTGGGACTAATATTGGTCAAGATTTGCCTGTTTTTAACGTCTATGAACGCTAAACACACTCAATTAAAATTCTACGAAACTGATAAGACATGTGACTGCGTTATCGCAAGATACTTTAAACAAACGGCTGCATACTACCAATCTGAACGTATCAAAATACCCAGCAATTCAAGCCAACAAAGACTGACGCGCCATCACTATCAAATGCAGGAATCGCTCCAAATATGAACCCTCATTCGCCACTCGATCAATTTAATCTCAACACCTCGAAATTACTCCTCGCATCCATAACCCGGCGGTATCGAGAAGCTCCCTCAGTCATCCATAATCCTGCCAACTCCTGTACTCCTTAACTGGTGGTGGTTCTACATCTAATTGGCTCCAATTGGCTGTACGTGGCTGTGAGATAGGAGTAATTAATACGATGGGCAAAGGCCTATGTCGATGCGATGCATACAAGAATAGGCAGTTATCTCAAGATGGTCCAATTTTGGTGCTTGGTGCTAAAGCTGGGCCAAATTGTTGGTGTCGTCTTGATATTAATATGTTTGTAATATCTTGCAAGTCGAAACAGTGCTTCAGTAAATTGAGGTATTGATTGTGGTAAATTGAATCCTTACTTTAATAAATGCGAAAGTGAGATTGTTTGTTACGCTTTCACGGTAAAACGGCCGAACGGATTTAGATGAAATTTGGCACATGGGTAGACCATGACCTGGAATAGGACATAGGGTACTCTCCGATATTCCCACGGGATTGTGACTTACGCAGGTGAAACTGCGGGGCGCAGCTAGTAAAGAGATAAAGTGTCGTTTAGATTTTATTTATCGTTTTCACGTGTCTTTAGAAGCTGTTATTTGTGTTTTAAAATCACAATGAACGAATCATAGCAAACTGGTAGAACCTCATTATAATAAACCTATGTTTAATGTAATTGAATATACAAAATTGTCTGAATACAACCTTAAAAAAAACCGTACCGAAAAAAAACCGTAAAACACGAAAACATTTTGTACCAAGTACTATTTACAGCGAACTTATCTAACAATGCGATTTAAGAAGTTAATTAAAAGTTAAATTAACATCTACACTGCGATTGTATCATAATTACTTAAGAGCTTCATTCTCTTTGTTCACATCCGTATAATTTATTAAAAACTATTGCTAATCCATACATAAATTATGTATAAATTAAAGCCAATTTTTGTGTGTCTGTGTGACCGCGATGTTCTTCTAAACTGCGCAACGGATTTTGATGCGGATTTCAGCATCACTTAGAGAATTTATTCCGGAAGATTTACGTGTATAAAATATGAATATTAAATATTCTATATAAAATAAAGATTTCTGGACGTTTGTTTTGTGAAGTTGTAAAAACTGTATGAACCACGCTGCTCGCTAGAGTGACTAAGAGTTCTTAGAAGTCACATTTTCTTATATATTCTCTTGCATTAGAAGTAAGTACCCAAGCCTTTTGATACCTATACGGGATACGATTCTAGATAAAATAATTTCTGCCAGGCACATTTCGAAAGAAACATTCCCAGATCTACATATTTGAGCTTTCTGTTTTGAAACCTCAATTACCTAGACACAATTGATTTTTACGTGATCCAAATTCTACCGTATTTTCCATATTTTTAATTGATTTTCCAAAGAACTACCTTATTCATTAATTCAAAATTATCACAGTAAAATTATGTAGGACATAGCCAACTTTCTTGTAATATAATCGTCATAAGCCTAGTGCCCCACAGCGTTGCTAAAGCGAGGCGAATCGATTGCAGCAAATTGCGCTAAGCTTTATCGCCGAGTCGAATCGATATGCGCCCTGTGCGATCGCGAGTTTGTTTAGGAGCTTGCGTTATTTTGGTTTATTTCAGAAAAAATCTGATTTAGTTGGGAGAACCACTCATTAATAGTCTGGTTTTGTATAATATTTAAAATTTCTATAAAAAAATAACATGGGGGGCAGTCTTTGGGGACTGCCGATAGAAGTGAAAACTAAGTAACATTCATTCATTTCTTCAAGCATGACGATGACGCGAGTTCCATGATTTTTGTTCACCCAAAAAGTGCTCAACGCGCCTTAAGAAGTTTTCACTTTAATTACATACTAAATAAACTAATTTAAATATTTATTTGAGAGCAGTGCAGCCTTTATACCTCTGCTCGACCCTTCGGGAAAACAAGGCGTGATGTTATGTGTTATGTCATTATCAACGATATAAAAACAAAAGAAAACTATGTAGTACTCAAAAATATAATTCAAATCACACTCTGCACAGTGTAACAAATCACGCCTCGCCAAAATACGCGACAAAAATATTTTCCTACAAGTTCGGTCCGTCGCGTCGGTTTAACTCGTTGTAACACGTTTAAAACTCCATTTTAACGAGTGACACAAGAAAAAGGGCGTTTTTTGGTCCTTCACATAAGTCCACGTTCCTCTCATAACGACGAGAAATGACTCCTCACATCCTCACTCTACTTACTTAAGTTAATTAAAAGTCTTAGGAACTCCAGTTTTTACGAAAAACATGGTAGCAAAAACACTATATTTTGTGTATTTCAAGAAATAATGCCCGAAGTTAGTTGTGTAATTAAATATGATTAAGGTTTAAGTTTGCGCGTGTGCTAAGTTAGCTTTAAGTTAAGTTTGACAGCACTTAGTGATTACTTTAAATGTTTTGTTGTTAACTTTGTCAATTAAAGCCATTCTGCCTGCTTTATATGATAATTAGAGATCAAGAAAATCTAAGTTAGACTAAATTAAGAAATGATTTTGAAAGTTTTATTGTTTTAATCCAAATTCTGACAGCTAAGTTAAGATTAAGTAATTCTGATAAACGAGTTTTCATTACATGTCCTCATAAACACTTATTAAGACAGACACCCAAAAACGAAATAACAACTGTTTCTTTCTATTTTCTATCCGATTTTTTCGGGAAAATATGTACCTAATTCCATCGTAATTAATTCCGTGCCCTCGCCCCAAAAATAAATACACCACGTGACCAACTTGTTCTGACATGGCGTCCATCGAATTCAGTCACGTAAACCGTAAAACTCTGGCTGACAAACGCCTCAGCTTCGCTAATTAACCCTGTAATTGCACCATTACGGTTTTATGCTCAAGTTTTATGACTGGCCAAGTTGCGGCCTTAGTTGCCATCGAATTGTAAGGATGTTAAAGCATTTGTGGGAAATTTTGAATAGAGAAGGCTAAGGTTTAATGGGCTCTAAATTATTGTGACGGTTAATCGGAATGTTTACGATTGCGACATGTTATTAAATGGCTGCAGTTGAAGGGTTCATGTTAACATGAGAATGCAGGACTAACTGTATCTTTGATGTTTACGTTTCAAATGTGGGTCAGTTTTTAAAATTATTCTGTTAGCTGGGTTTTGTGCTACTGTAACTCAAACTATTATGTTCCAGTAACGAAGAAGCACAATGAAGTTAAACCCTCTTACGAACCATTTTATTTTCCCGCCACCATTATTATTAAAGAGAACTATTATAATTTCAGTTTATTACAGTTCCTTATTAAATTGTTCGCGTTAACAGCCAAGAGAGGGGTAAAATGGCAAAAAAACGATTTTCACGACCGGCTGCCGCGACTATTTTTACGTTTTTAGTACAAAAATTAAAGATTCTCAATTAATAGCTCGTAATTTATTTAACGATCGTTTTGCATTTTATGTTATACATAAAAACTGTAACGAATGAATAAATCTGTGGTTAGTGGAGAAAAAAAATGTTATGGCCATGTAACATCACTATTCGGCCCACTGTGCGGTCGGACACGAATTTCGGTTGTCTTGAACACATTCATTTGTTCGCTGGTGTCACGTTACACGGGTTTATAAAAATTGATGGCGTGTAATAAATGTTTTTTGGCTGCACCGCTCTTGTCTCGCGATCACCGGGCTATAAAGTATTGCAATCTCTTTTTTATTGCTTACGAGTGAAAGAGACGGATGTATAGAAGACTGTGATTGTTTCTTACAATTTTAATACCATGTCGATTTGTATTACGGCGTGTTCAATAAGAGGAATGAGTAATAAAATACAGTTGTTGAAAACAATGTGTTAGTATGTTTGTGAGGTTCATGGCAATGTCAGTAGTATTAGATGCTTGTCTGATGGAGTTAAGATACGTGGGAACAAACAACTAGTGGTTTTTTGCTAGCAGTTATTTTTAAAGTAAAAATTCAGGTATTAGTAATTATGAATTGCAGACTGGAAGGTGGAACTATTATCTTTTTTATGCTTAAGATATTTTTACATAGTTTAATAATGATAATCTTATTAATTTATAACGCCATCCTGTATGTGTTTCCGAAGTTAATTTTGTGTAGATAATAATCGAATCAACATGTATTCAATAAAATAAAAAAATAAAAAATAAATACTACCCCCCACTCAAAACCAATAAAACCAAATAATTATCGGAACACTAAATTGTACCCTAATCGACCATTACAAGATTTACATCTTCAATACCCAAATAAAATAAAAAGTATAAAAACAACAGGTTGCTCGTTTTCCTTTAAACTTTACTTATACGAAAATATTTACTTTCAGCGATTGAAATTTTAAGTTTTTTTGATAACTTTTTTCCTGGCTTGGTAACGTTTTTGAACACTGTGCTAAAATTGGGTCGAAATGTAAATCGCAAATGTAAAATCAGTATTGTTTGTATTATGTGTGTATTATTTAATACTAGCTTCTGCCCGTGGCTTCGCCCGCGTGGTATCTCGATAAAAAGTAGCCTATATCCTTTCTCAAGGTCTAGACTATCTGTATACCAAATTTCATTTAAATCGGTTCGGTAGTTTTGGCGTGAAAGCGCGACAGACAGACAGAGTTACCTTCGCATTTATAATATTAGTAAGGATTCTTTATTATCTTACACCTCTCGAAGTCTCAATACAAAATCATCAAATTCTATACAAAGCTGGTTTAGACCTCTTTCCCTATGCCTTCCTACGATCGAAAACAACAATGGACAATAAACAGCGCAATATTAGCAAGCAAGACCGAGCAATAAAACCCTGCGCGAATCGGTAACGATAAAATATAATGCACAGTGTGCCTAAATCGCGACACTGGGGAAAAACAATTGTGTTCATGGTTCTAGTGTTGTGTATTGTTTTTACTACAATGCTACATATATAAAATAGAAATGATAGATAGGTAATGTTGGTTTTGAGGAAGGGTTATTTTATATATAGATATTTACAGACATAAATAAATGAAGACCAAAATTAACATAAGTTATGTCAAATATTGTTTTACAAAGTTAAACAAATCACATAAATATCCAGGAAATTATTTGTAAAATTTGTTTATTGGTTTCTTAGTGTAAATTGTATCATAATTAGGTATTCACATACACGATTTTTGCTTCTGTAGGCGCGTTGAACGATTTTTGGCAGAGAAAAATCTTATGGGCTCGCGTCACCGACATGCTGTATTAGCAGTTTAAATGTATGAGGAACAGGGTGTAAAATTCGCTCATCCTCTATAGAAAAGGGGGTACCGTGTCTGGCGGGCAACTGCTTAACGATTAATGTTGGAATCTTGTATATATGTATATTAATCGCGCGGTAAAGTCTAATTGCTCGATGCAGGATTTTGTGTGACGTCAGGTCTTTGATGCGTAGTTCGCATGTGGTGATGTAGATGCCGCCACAGGAGTATACCTGTCTGAAGCTAGGGTGACGTGTTGTGTAATATTATTTCATAGTGTGAAGTTTTCACTTCTGACGGCAGTCCCCATGACTGCCTATGGTATTTTACTGTCAAAACGGATAATATATGTAACGATAACCTTCTAAGAAAACACAGAAACACAATATTACAATTTATACTCACAATAAAACTAATATGCAGTTGTCACAGGCCATTATTCGGCATTAGCTGTTAACTAGATTATTTATAGTTTACGCTGCTCATAATTTTAATGGCACCGTGTTAAAACAAAATATGTCCCGACTATAATAGTGCAGTTAAACTGGAGTCCTCGCTTTATTTATGTGCCCCTCATTCCGATTTAGGTGAGCAAGTTATACCTAGTTTAATTTGTAATAGGCGAATTGGTGTTAGCAGGACTTGCGTTAGAAATTAGCTTTTTAAAAGTAATAAAATGGAGGAGCTCGTGGCTAAGTAATAACAGCCGCATGGGTCGATTCATCAGGTTAAGCTACGCTTGCCGGGGTTGGTCCGTGGATGGGTGACCATCTATATATATCGAGACTCCTCCGTGCTTCGGAAAGCACGTTAAAGCGTTGGTCCCGGCTGTCATTTGTGGATCTTTGACAGTCGTTACGGGTCGTCAGAAGCCCGAAAGTCTGACAAACAATCTTACCAAGGGGTATCGTATTACCCAGTTACTGGGTTGTGGAGGTCAGATAGGCAGTCGCTCCATGTAAAATACTGGTATTCCGCTGCATCCGGTTAGACTGGAAGCCGACCCCAACATGGTTGGGAAAAGGCTAGGCAGATGATGAAAAGTAATAAAATGGGTGACGAATGTGGGACGTCCTTGTCACAGTAAGTTTTTTTTTTATCTTAACATCATGCCTGTAATCTTCAACGGGTTATACCGAAATCCCACGATCCGGGATTTTGCGGACGGACACCGATGAGCCCGGACGACGGACCGTGGTGTACTCGGGGATCGCAGACATCAAAAGCGCCTCGATGCGTGGTGTGTGGCGATCTGTGGTCGTCTGCGTGTCCGTCTGCAATATTGCGGATCGTGGGAAGGCAGATGTGGAATTAGTACATTTTGACAGTTTTGCTTAAGTCCCATGAACAGAGGGCAAGCCTTTTGCCATCAACCAGGTATAAATCCAGAAGTTATTTTTTTTTAATCAAAATTAGTGTAAGTAAATCACGTCGTCGTGAGAAATAAACGAATAATACACTCAGACTATCCTAATCCTATGAAGGTCAACTCAGAATTTCCTTCAATTATGATTATAATCTAATACATAGCAACAGCAAGCCGCACGCCCCACCAATAACCCAAATCGACCATACACAGTGGGCCATTCCACCAAAATTATAATTTTATGGACAAAATAATATTGCGTCTCATGAATTTTAAATAAAATCACAATTGTTCGGCGTGGCAACGTGTACTGGGTTCAAACACCATGGAATGGGATGGCATGGCTAAAGAGTGGGTGAAAAAATTTTGCTGTTACGCGCCGAGTATGTTAAGGCGGTCATTGAACCACATTTTGGAAGATTTGGCCTGCTTTTTCGAGATAAATGCCAGTATTTAGATGCAAGATAAGTTTTTTGTAAGGATATTTTCATAGATTTACGATACAGTTGACGTTATGTTGCATATCAAATTCTGTTTCTACGATTTTGTACATGATAAGTTTCGTTTAAAATTTTCTGGTTACAGACAAACATCAAGAGGCGCTGTAGGAGCAATATAACGGAATACAATTCCTTAAATTAACTCGAACGTGGAGGAACTTGCTTTTAGATGTTCCAGTTTAGGGCTTCAATTCCAGGAGTCTAGATTCTAGAAACTTCGCAGCAGCACCTTTAAGCTACAGCCAAATTGTTCTGAAATAGGTAGCAATTCCTTTAACAAATATAGTATCCAAACTGAGTTCCAAATACCTAAATATACTCGTAGAGCTCACGAATAGTTTAATTCAGTTAGAATAGAATAGAATATTTATTTGCGTAAAACATGGTATACAGGGGTGTTAAATACAAATTGAGGCACAAGCATGTTTAGCTAGGATAAAACATAGCATGCAAAATTTTAAAGATAAGTTAACATAACAACAACAACCGTTTTCTAACATCAACATTTTTTATCTATAAATTCTTTTAAATTATAAAAACTACACTCGAGTAACCACTTATGAAATTTAATTTTAAATAATTTTGTATTTAAAGCCTTCAAATGCCTTGGTATTTTATTATAAATGCACACACACATTGCCAAGCAGTTACTATTGTATTTAGACAGTCTAGGCAAATCATTTAACACTAGTTTGTATGGATCTCGTCGGTTCCGAGGATTGACATCATTTGCAGTTTTAAATAGTTGCTTATTTTTCATAATAGTTGCTTATTTTAAAAAATGTCTTCATCTAAAACCGTTTCGTCCAGAAAGAATATGAGTGAACAAAACAAAAGTGTGGCTAAATGGATCACTATGTTGATGTCATTACTAGCTAATGTGATTACAGTAAATCGTATTACGACATAGAAGGAAGTCGGAATAACAGGATATGAGACATTATGATGTGTTATGTGGCCACTGACTGAGTGTGGATGTGTCGAATGCTTTGCTTGTCGGTTGTGAGAAAATTATATATAATATATTGTTGAATAATGAATGGTTTGATGGGATTTAAAGCCAACGTTACTACTAGCTTCCGCCCGCGGCTTCGCCCGCGTGGTATGTCGATAAAAGGTAGCCTATGTCCTTCCCCGGGAAGCCATCTATCTCCTTGCCAAATTTTATCGAAATCCGTTCAGTGGTTTAGGCGTGAAAAGGTAACATAAAGACAGACGGACAGAGTTACTTTCGAATTTATAATATTAAATAAGGATTTTCATGATGTGTATCTCAATGACAGGATTGTAGCAAAAATACCAGTGTTTTACCTCCAAATATCAGTATGCATGCAGTTTTACGTCTTAACCTAAATCTAAGCACAGTTTATTTACGTTAGCAACGTCGAATCACAACAAAAATGACAAAACTCAATGACTCTGAACCTAAAACCTAGAAAAAACAATTTCAATAATCTGTGGAAATAATTTTTGCCAGCAAATCTGAATTGTGTTCCTGCCGTAGGCGAAAACATGGCGAAAACTACTCAAAATGTATGAAAAACTAGCGCAAAACGCGCTAGTTTTTGATACATTGCAGCAGAACCTCAGCGGTAAACGTCAGTATGGAAACAGTTGTAACAAAACCGATATAAAAACAAAACCTAACTAATATTATAAATGCAAAAGTGAGTTTGGTAGTTTGTTACGCTTTCACGCTAAAATGGCTGAACGGATTCGGATGAAATTTGGCACAGGGGTAGACCTTGACCTGGAGAAGGACATAGCTACTTTTTACCGACATACCACGCGAGCGAAGCCGCGGGCGGAAGCTAGAGTAGTATCATTTTAGGCAAATAGTATCTTTTTATATTCCATAGACAATGATTTTCTGAGAGCCTAAGTCCAATACTGTTTAAAGCTTTTTAGAATCAGAGTAGTAGTTGTACTTTAAATAGATTATTCTTGAATTAACCGAAATCTTGGGAAAAAAGAAATGATAGATGGACCACAGACCAAATAAAAAACCAAGACAGAGCGCTGTCAACAGTGACGTGCGGCCGGTTTCGTAAAAATGTGTGCACTTAGTTTGGTGTAGTTTGATTGTAGTGTCATTGTAAATAGTTTTAAATGTGTGTGTGTGTGAGCGTGTATGCACAGAGCGGTGGTGTAGTTTTAGCATGTTTCATTGTATTGTTCGCAGCGCTCCGTCTTGGTGTTTTATTTGGTCTAAGGGATTGACTGTGTGAAAAATGATATGGCTAGAAAGGGTGTGACTACCGAAATGACGACTAATAGAGAAGAATGGAAGAAGAAGACATGTGCTGACCCCAAATAGAGAAGAATGGAAGAAGAAGACATGTGCTGACCTGAAATAAATTGGTTTATGAAGCAAGACAATGATTGAAGTCTATTTTTTTTTCAATACCTAAGTGCATTTGATTCCCTTTTGTTTCAAGAATCTCGCAAAGAGATATATCTCAAGTGATTAAAACAAAATTCTCTTAATGTATAACTACAACGTTGTTATATTAAACCATTAAACAACTTAACAGAAAGAAAAAACAAAATCCAAGGCATATATCTTTTAAAACATCCGAAATATACAGGTAAGACAAGCATTAATGGATTTAACGACACACCGATTCCGATAACGTTATTAAAATAAGACTCCCGGTATAAATAACCCTATCTTGGGGCCGTAAAACTGCCGAATTTGGCCGTAACTTCGCGTGTTCGGGGCTTTTTAAATCCGGAATAACTTGAGACTCATGCCACAGCACCATCTCAAAAAGACACCAAAAAAATTCTCAGCGATTTACTGTCGCAATGTTTTTACTTCAACTTGTAACGTTTTTTTACGAAACAAACTGCAATTTAAAGCTTTGAAAGCAATATTTATTCGCATCAGCCATGCTAAAGACGTGTATGAGAGCATAAATCCACCGATCTCATGATACTAAACAGGACCAGCAGCATATCTAGTTCCCAACTCGGATGCCACACAAATCACAATAAGCGCTCTTCATTATCCGCATTTCAGTCCGGCGGGGCCCGTATCTATCGGAATGCGCCCACAAAGGAGTATCCATACCGACTTAGTAAGTCGCTACACTTTGTCCAACCGGCTTCGGTTAAAACCAGTCCGCCTCGGGCCGGTCGCACACCTCCAAACGCGAAACGGCCTAAACACCAGTTGACTGACACTTAAATGCCACTTAGGAGTTCTCTCTCAAAATTTTATTGGTAATAAGTAGCCAGCGTTTTTTGTTCGTGGCCAGTAGTCCCGACACAATGTCTGTTGACCTCTCTCATTCATAGAAACAAAAGGTCGCAGGAACTCTCAAAGGTTTCGTTTCAATGCTTCGTATTTAATTATCTCTTTAAACTAGTTAGTGTAACTATGAAACTATGAAAACTTTCTTAACAGCGGCGCAGTGTGCACGGACGCGGTTCATTAAAGAGAATACAGTTGATAATCGCTCGCCGCCTAGTGGCACTTACGCTCGAGTTGCGCGGACAAAATTCCAAGTAAAGCGACGGGATATTTTAACTCTCGTATACGCTATACAGTAATTACAGATGTGCCATCGAGGTAAATAGCCTGAGTTGCCTCTCACTCGCTCCTTACATCGACTCATTCCTGTCATTTGCTCTTTGAAGAACACTTTATTCCAGTAAATATTGAGAAACTCGCCCGCGCCGGCTACATTTGTGGTAGATCCTTTTATGAGATTACACCAACCAATGACCATTATGTTCGATGCTAATAACTTATACCTAGCAATTTCTGTAATTGTACGGCATCTTCGAAGAACATTTCGATTGCTTTAGATCTTACGAAGTGGGGTTACTACATGTTACATAATTTAATGTCTTTATCATACCAATCTAGTTTTATCCGTTAATAAATCACGATTAACATAATTATCTAGAAACCAAGAATTATTTGTTTAACAAAACGTTATGAGTTGACTACATATTAAAGTAATTTGTCAGGCAGGTCGTTATGTTTACTTAATTAGGCAGTTAATGTCACATCTATATTCTGAATTTCCACTTAATGCAGCCATTTCAGCGTTAAATATTGTAGGGATTTGAACAAAGAGTTATTGGGGTCACAAATATGAATGTAACAAGTAAGATTAGCCTTTAGTTGGATCTCTCATTCGTGTCTGGCTGTGATGTATGCCGAAGATATGAGATGGCTCGACAAAGAAGTGGCGCGCCTCACGTATATTCCATTTTTCTGGAATATAAATCCCTGAAAAGGCGCCCGTAGGAAAATAGTAATTACAAGTTCTCCTTTCTCGCCGCGTGCCATTGTGTCTCGACCACAATGCGGTGGAATCTTTTTGTCACCGCTATCGGCTGTTTGCACCCACAGTGCGCCTGGTAGCACGGCGACATATATTTAGACGTTTACAGTCCCACTTGCGTCATTGACTTGAATTTTTTGGTAAGTAAAACATTTTGGCGAAAAAAGAAAAATACTTCGAGATTTAAATTCAAAATAAGTAGCAGTTATTTTAGAATCCATTCAACTTCAGTTAATTAAAATCGCGCCTTGAATACAGTTAATACTATAAATCCTTTGTTAAATAACCAGGTATCCCGAACCATTGCAGCTGCCTCTTTGTTACTTTATCGGGCGCTTGCAATTTCTTCTCAAAGTGACATTTTTCAAATATAATTAAAACTCGCTGTACATTAACGGTGAACGTTTGCGTGTAACGTGTATTCTATCTACTAAACTGAAATTCTTAAGAAACTTTCGTCAGCGAACTCCAAACAATTCAGAAACAAGCAGTTTTATTAACGCAAGTTGTTCTTTTGTTAATCATTCACCGTGTAACGTGTAGAAGTTTCCAAATAAATTTCGTACAGAGTAGCCGAAGTAATTTAGTTGGAGTGCCTTAGGTTACCAACCTGTGTCTGCCGTGCGCCATGAGGCAAGTTCGACCCCCAAATTAACTACACCACAGACGCAAAATTATTTTGTCTACACATAGCTAATGTTTGAGACCACTGTGCAATTGAATTATAGAAACCTGAGTCAATAATGATATCAGAGACGTTCGGGCCAAAATACAGAGCATGGAAATTATACAAATTAGTAGGTATGTATAAGCAATTTCAGTACATAATAACTTCATAATTCACTTTAATAGTTATGTAATCGTAAATGTATCAATGAAGATTGGTAGGTAATAATTACATCGTGTTCTTGTATAGATTTCAGAGCTTTAAGTTATTCTGATACTTAAACTATGTTTGCAAAAAGTTAATAACAATATGTGTTTTGTGCAGATAATATGTCAAAATGAATTGGATATTGATTACGAGTTGGTTTTTATTGAATCTAGTGGACATCCATTTGTGAAAGTGAAAGATCCATTAAAAACAGTTTAATAGTTTTTTGTGTCACGCGCTCGAACAGACAAAATTATTTTTTGTCCCTAATGATTCTAATTTTTTTTTTCTTTGCTTAGATGAGTTGGGAGTTTCTTTGAATACTTCCTACCATCCGACATTGTCACCAAATCAAGGCCATAAAATACTACATGAATACAACAACTCTATATAAAACAATCTCATCCTTCACAAACGGCAATTTTGTCCACCCTAGTGCAATGTGTCCCACTGTGTTGAATCGATAAACGAACAAAGCGTCCATTGTTGATATATCGAAGTGTGGGGCTTGTATATCTGCTATATCTAGCTTAGCTCACACCACAGAATAAATAGGTACAGAAGGTCGGCTCCATACGAGCGAAAATGCACGCACATATACACGCTTCACTTACAGCGAGTGCAATCGTACTCACGACTGGCATTCGTTTGAGATCGCCGCACGTACGCGTGTATGTGTGCGTACGCCTGTATTCGTTTTAAGGAGCTGACCTTCTGTATCTATCTATTCTGTGTTCACTCTAATGCTTGGATTCTAGATCTGATGTTTGTCTAGCGAAGTGAATCGGTATCATGTATTTCTATTTTGATTATCAGCGTAATAAAAATGGTGATACTATATCTGATTTGAAACCGTCTATGGTCGGGTTACTGACCTGTTTGTTTACATTTTTGGTAAATTCGATTGCCGCCATAATGCTATTGATCGGAATATAATAACATTTGAAAAAGTTGCGTAATACATTTTCAATCACAATCCGAGTTTTGAAGGATATTGCTATGAACGTTTGAAAACTTCGTCTGCCCACCAACGTAAATAACGCTAGATCAATGAACGTGGGTGAAATGTCAAAATGAAACCCATTGTGATCAATTGTCATTTTATGTGTGTTACGCAGTTGATGTACAGGTTTTTCTCAAAGCCCATTGAAACTACTGTTACTAATAGTCAACTGACACTATCACAACAGTTACCATCAAATTTTATGTCAAAGCAGATTTAGGCCGGCCATATAAGTTTATTTTGTTTATTATTTATGTATGTATCTATGTATGTATTAATTAGTATTCATTATTTCTCAAGTTATATGTATTGTCTTTTGTTGCACCTGCCATGTTTGTCTCTGAAACACCCTAAGGTTGACTGGTATAAAATGCCTCAGGCATTAAGTCCGCCTTTGTACAGTAGTTTTTTTACTTGTGCATAAAGTTTTAATAAATAAATATACATACGGAATTCCGGAATTCTGTTTCGAAATATCGATTCGGAATTCCGTTTCGGAATATCGAAACCAGCAAATCCATACAAAATCAAGGATCAGACACACGTACAGTAAGTTCTACATTCGAAATTTTCTCCGATTCGAATTTCATAAACGTAATTCCTTGAGTATGTGGCCGGCATGCTGTCTTCCAAATTCCAAATCGATATTTCGAAACGGAATTCTGTATGTATGTGGTCGGCCTCACAGATTCATTCAGAAAAGTACTCGACGAGGAGTTCATTCATCTACAACATGTGGGAGTAACAGAATTTGGCTCTTATCGTAGGGTTTGGATAGTGATCTACCTATGTATCAATCTATAGCCTTACTTTGGGAGTACTTACACAAGCAAAAAAATTAAGCAATTTCACCGAAGTTTATTGGGTCCTTGTTGGACTAAGCGTGGATAAGCAAACCGGCTGTTCGCACCTGAGTGGCTTGATCTTCGATCATGCTTCTAAAACATCAATTTTGTTCAAGAGGAACGCTTCAGCAAATTCGTTTTAACACCCTCCAGGAGTAATTTACATCTTCTTATCTGTAATAGCGCAGGAGAGGTTTTTTTAGGGTTCCGTTTACGGAAGGACCTTTAATTCCCTTCATGGTTCTGTGTAGTTTTTTTTCTGGTTTAAACTTTATGCTTTTTTATTGGTGGTTTAATAAAGAGGGGAGCGTTTTGCCCTGCGGTGGTCGTCATAATTCATGGGATACTAAATTTTAAATGGGGAAAAATGTGGAATATTTTTATAGTAAAATTTTTGAATACTTTTTACAGTTCTTAACAAATTCAGTTGACGCATCATTGCTATTTGCATTGAAATAAAAAATGTAGACGAGACTTATTGTCTCGAATAAAACTTTAACATTTGTACATAACAGCATTGTTTACTGTTAGCCGATTCAAGTATTCTTTTCGCAAAATAATATTACCATACAATACACAAAGAATATTTTTCCATTAAAATTAAAATACACAATTTAGCTCCAAAAATATGTCAGCAACATAGCAGCTACTAATTTTTAACATTTCCATGAAAAAATCAAACGAAAACATAAAATTAATAGGTAACTATTAAAAACTCTACGGAACCATGACTTTACCACAGGAGCACATACTTAATTTTTTACACAACCAATGGAAGCACTTTGATAGCGCTATGATAGATTCAGTGAGGGTGGCGGTGACACCTGGCGAACCATTGTGCATAGATAGACGATTTCTGTGTTTAATGATGCTATATTTTATCGCTCCTCCACGTCGTAGCTTGCAGTGGTTGAAAAACTTTAAAGTGTTTTACTTAGTATGATTTATGTAGCGTATTTTAGCTGTTTTTTGTTTGAAATGTTGATTTTTGTACTAGTCCTTATAATATTCTTAAAAACTGAGGTAGTTCACTGGTTGGAAAAGCCAATGAACCCAGCAATTTTTATTAGATTAAGATACAATAGCAAATTGATAAGCAACTTAGGGATACTGTCATGTTATCATGTAGCAGATGGTGCTCATGAGTGGCCAACCCCCCCACACATTGGTAGATAACGAGATAAGCCACGTTACAATACAGTAGAGTGATTATAGCACAAGTAGGTACTGATTATCTATGTATCGCTATTTACAAAATTGAATTTGTTCTGTCGAGTACAGACACTAGCATAAATATATTACTTTGGACATTTCGGCACCAATATCTGATTTCATAATTCAAAGATGTGTCACTTAAGGCTCTTACATACTGCGGCGATTCGTCGCGCGACGCGACGCCGCGCCGCCGCATTGTTTCCTCAGAAATTGTTTTGTTAAAATTCGCGTCGCGCGGCGTATTTGCCAGTATGTAAGAGCCTACAGCTTTTTGCGCGTCTCGACATTTTATTTTATTCGATGTTACATAATAATAATACTTTTGTGCTGCTGCTTGCTATGCTCACATATTTACACATTTTCTGTCGTGTAGAGAACAGATAATAATGAATGAATCATGAAATCAAATATTATTGCCGAACTGATCATAGTATAATATATTTATGCTCGTGACTGTACTACATTATCTGAGATACTTGAAATTAAACTGTAATTGAAAACACTTGTGTTTTTCATAAGTACTAAGAAAAATGATAGTTTTGGTGATTCATATGGTCTGACCAAGATTATGTCTGGACTTTAAAAGAGACTGCGACCTCTCGAGTTGGTTTCGGCCTTTCTTCTCAGAGTAGTCAGATAGGAAACGCCGACCTCATCTAGCTTATTTTTAATATTTTATAATATGACGTGTAAAAGTGATTCCAATATCCTATTTACAGAATAAACAATTTCATTTCATTTTTTTAAACTGGCGTGATATCACTGGCCTCGGGCGGGAAAAGGGTTGCGCTGCCTGTCGCGCCCGCGATATCGCGCTAGATTGTACGAGGCTTAATTCCAAAAAGCTGATTGGTTCTATAGGTTATTTAAAAAGCCAGGAAATGTGTGTACCTAGGTAATGGCCACGAGTGTTTTTCTTAATAGGAACAGTAAACAAGATAATGAGATAGCTATGCAAGCAGGATGCAGGATGGAAACCTTCTATTTAGTATTATTTAGCCCATGTTGCTCGTAACTACTCGTAAGTAGTCAAATTGTTCGTCTAATGCCCGATTCCTATAATTTACGGACCGTTATTGGTTAAAATTAAAACTCTTGTATCTTTAACAATAATGAAGCAATTACCTCATAGGTCTGTATAGAATCCTTTCTCAATAATGATACCTGTAATTACTGAGTCACCTCAACCTGATTGCATTTAGTTAATTTAATCATAGTTTTGTGAGGAACTTTGGCTCCTGAGATACAAGTATTTTTTTACTTAGTTCAGGAACCAGCTGTTCTACCTGATTTTGATAAACACTCGTACAATCATCCTTTACTGTATAAATTATGTGTTTCTTTCTTGTACAATAAAAGTATTATTTATTTTATTTATTTATCCCTCCTTTATGCAAAGTAGCTATCACAGGTAGAATTAGCTTAGGAATCTACTTATATGCCCAGTTTGGCAATAAAAAATGGTACCATTGGTAAGCAAAACGATTCGTTTTTGTTCTTAAACTCAAACTCAAAGCATTTATTTCAATTACAGGCATTTTTGAATTGTCAAAGAGTCAGTCAGTTAGTCAAAAAGTTGAAGCTAGTTGCCCATTCAAATTCGTAGATCTCTATGGAGAAGAACGGGCAAGAAACTCCAAGGACACTCTTTTAAAAATGTATATAGATATTACAAAATCCTGGGTACAGTATTCTTCGTGCATCTATATGTGAGAACAATGTCAAACGAAAAATAATCAAAAATAATTCAAAATATAAGATTAAAAATAAGCCCTGGCAGATAAGAGATGACCAGTCTCAACTGACGGCGCCCGTTCACGAACATAACACGTGGATCAGCACCATCCAGCTCAACCATTTTGTAGGGAACCGAATGATCCAACACACGCGCCACCATCAGCGAGACATTTAAGTGAGTATGACATACTCTCATCTGCCAGGCTCTTTCAAGTCAACATACAACATGATACCATATGAAACGGCCCCATGGTACTCACATTTACAAAATTGAAAAAGTGCTTCTAAATTATACAAAACTATAGTTCGCAAGAACGAAAGTTCTTAAGAACCGAGCATAAGTACCTATAGTGAATAGCCCGAAAATCCAGTCTTGCCAGGGGGTATCGTATTACCTAACTAGGTCGGGAGTCAGATAGGCGCACATCATGTAAAAAAACTGGTATCCACCTGGATCCGGTTAGACTGAAAGCCGACCCCATCCCTAATATAATGTAGTTGGGAAAAGACTGGGTTTACAACCAGTCCCGGAACCCCAATTAGGATATTATGATAATTATAATTATCCTAATATTATAAATACGATAGTGAGTTTGTCTGTTTCTTATTACGCTTTCACGCTAAAACGGCTGAACGGATTTGGATGAAACTTGCACGTGGGTAAACCATGAAACTGCGGGGCGAAGCTATTTATTAATATTGCTAGCATTGCCCACCTTTTTTGTTGACTGTACAGGAACGTATCTTATACATTCCCATGTACAATCAACAAAAGAGATAACTCTTTTATCGATTGTTCATAGGAATGTATACGAATTAAAATCTCTACTTCCCTATAGTTTTCTCAGATGGAACTATTCTCGATACAATAGGCTGCATAGAGCATTTTATTGAAGACATTAAGGAGACGTGGTCTTTCTTTTATGTACTGCTATAGACAACGCATATTTTCATCTTTGTTTAATAGAGGGACATGATGACAACGTGCCATTTTCATCGTTAAACAAAGGTCGTCCTTTAATGTATCCGATTGCCTTAACTTTTGGCAATGATCAAAATGTATCTCAAGCAAGATACAAAATGTATCTCAAGCAAGATACGAAATGTATCTCGAGCAAGATAGCTGTAGTAGAATAAGACAAGCCTGTGTTTTTTCTTTAGATTTGGTGAAACTGTAATTACGCATAATGAATGCATTACAGCTACATTATTTAAACCCCGGGAACACTAAGAAAATTGACACCCAACGTCAATTTTTCTTATTATACAGCCATTTTATACAGCTGTCATTCTTTGACAGCTTTGACAGCAGTTTTGAATAAACGGACAATTTATTTTTATTATTTTATTTACTTAACGATTAATTTCTCAGATAACGTATAATTTCACTGACATTATAGTTTTTACAAAAGAATAGGCAGTGTCACTATCACTATATATTATAAAACAAAGTCCTCTGCCGCGTTTGTCTGTTCGCGATAAACTCAAAAACTACTGCACCGATTTTCATGCTGTTTTTACCAATGGATAGAGTGTTTCTCGAGGAAGGTATATAATAACCGAGATCCACGAGGGCGAAGCCGCGGGCATGAGCTAGTAGACAATAAAAAGGTGTATACTCAAGAAGTATCCCTAAGGTATGCAGATGACAATTTATTTTAAATTCCGAACCACGTCCGTTCGTGTGCTTGCTTACCTGTCTGTCAATTTGCATGTCCTCATCTCAAACACGATTTTTAGATGTTTTAATTATTGTTTTATTTATAGTTTATTGTTAACTATTGTCTTGTCCAATGAGATGCGTGGTAATGGGTTTTCTTTTGTTTTGATATTTTTGTGTCTTTTTTTGTAGACCACCCAGATTTTATGTCGCCTTGGTATGTCACCATGGCTGTGTTAAAAGAATTTAAAATTAGTCTTGGCTTAGGTATTTACTTTTTTTTTACATAGGTTCCAAACCTACCTGTGATGTATACAATTTCATGTTTTTATGAAGAGAGTTCCATCATTATCAGCCTGCAGCAGTCCACTGCTGGACATAGGCCCTCTCTAATTGCACGCCATTTAACTAATCCTAACATATTAAAAAAACAAAGTCCTCCGCCGCGTCTGTCGTCCTGTACGCGATAAACTCAAAAACTACTGCACTGATTTTCATGCTGTTTTCGCCAATGGATAGAGTGGTTCTCGAGTACGGTTTTAGTATATAATAGCCGACATCCATGCGGGCGAAGTCGCGGGCATCAGCTAGTTATGATAATAAAATATCTTTGTTTCCCAAAAATACAAGTACTTTAAGTTTACAATTTTTTGACTATAAAGTAGAGAACATAACTGAAACCCAGCATAGATTTTTTTTGCTGTCGTTGACTGACTTGAGAATCGAACTCAGATCAGAACCTCCTTCAGCTACCCATTTTTTTTTTTTTTGAGGGTGGGAAATCATCCAATGACTTCTTCCGCTCTGGGCGGAGCGGAAGTGCGTGTCAGACTTTTACTGACTAAAACCCACCCGTGTTCCTTCAGTTGCCTGTTGCCAAGGTCCCGGTATCCCTTTCGGACTTTCCCGCAAGCTACCCATAACCACTAGACGTTTTATCACAGTAACAGTCTTCATTACCGAAAATAAACTAAGTTGCCAATATTAAAATTAATTTATTCATGCCTCAGGTATTAAACTTAATTGATTCAGAGGTGGATTACAAAGAGGCTATCTTTAGTTTTTAAATTGAATATTCATAAAAGTTTCGGCCATTTTTGAATATTAAAACCTCTTTTGCATCTTAGATAATACATTTAACATCACGCCTGTACTCCCCGAAGGTTTAGGCAGAGGTGTAGGTGCCTATAGTATACACACATTACGACAGTTATGTTTAAGTCCCATGTAATAGATAGAGAGCCCATTGCCATCAGCCGGGCACAAATCCAGACTCCGGGCTACTACTGAGAAATTCCTAATGGAAAATCCCAATAACACTTTTACGGACTTGGGAATCGAACCCAAGACACCATGCTCAGCGGGCCCTATCCGAATACACGCTTCGGTATATGTTTATTTTTTCTCAAATATCGTAGCATTATGCTGAGATAGGAGTGTTTTTGGCCTCGCACGGGTCTGTCTTCTTTTCGTTTACACTTTGTATTTTTTTTACTATTTTGTTAAGCCTTAATGTTTTATTTTATTTTTTATTACTTGTTTTCATGATTTTGCTAGTTTTAATGTTTGGTTTTATTGTTTTACTAGCTGCGCCGCGCGGTTTCACCCGCGTAAGTCTCGATCCCGTGGAAATATCGGGATGAAAAGTATCCTATGTGTTATCCAGGTTATAAACTATCTGTTTGCCAAATTTCATCCAAATCCATTAAACCGTTTTTACGTGATTGAGTAACAAACATCCAAACACACAAACACACAAACTTTCACATTTACAATATTAGTAGGATACTAGGAAGTAGGGTTTCCTGTGCGAGTCCCAAATAAAAAAAAATATGTATTTCTTTCTTTCTTTCTCAGCAGTAGCATATCGCACCTTTAAAGTAAAACCGTTACTAAACGAAAATTCTCATGAATTGAGTTAGCAATGCAATCTATTAAAAAAAAAAAATTACTTTCCTAAATTACGTGTCATAATGTAAACAGAGATCTTATAATAAGACCTCATTAAATGTCCTATAGAATCTTGCTCTCAGATTTTATTGACAAAAACGGTGTTTTTTTTTTTTATATTGGCTCTCCTGTAAAATTTTACAATTTCGTTTAGTAACGGTTTTACTTTAAAGGTGCGATATGCGAACACTAGACCATCGAAGCAGTCAAAACATACACATAACAAAAACATAAACATATTCGGTTCAATAACTGCGCAAGCACATCTATGCAACTCAGGTAGATACCCCGTGTTCTCAAATCCGGTTGCAAGAGTGGGCTTTGAAGATCTTAAAGAGAGATAAGGACTGACCGTTATGAGCCCGACACGGCGCCAAACCCACGTACCCCACGTTATAAAGACTTCATTGCTTTAATTACTACCCCTAGGCGGTCTAACCAGTTTCAATTTTATTTAGATGTCGTTTTGTAGTAAATATTGCCTACCTACGCAGCCATTATATTTAGTTGTCATGTTTAGATTAGGCATGAGAATACTTGTTCTTTGGATCTTTATCAATAAATGGAATTACATTACTCATATCATAATCAAATGTGCTCCCCACCGGCAGCATTTGCCTGTAATGTAACATTACAAAGTCGAGCATTCATCAGTGAGTGAGGCGAACCGAACATTATAACGCGCAACTTGTACCTAATGATATAATGCGAGCATAACATCAGTGTGGCAGGAGAACCGAGCATACAGTGCGCAAAGTCTGTAATATTTTCGATAATACTTGTAACATTAATGCGCCACCATGTTACATTATAGGCGAATGCTTCCGGTGATAGCACCATAAGAATTAAAAGCTCTGCTTCATAATCTTAAAGTTCTCTTTGACATCAATAGCATAATAATAGATAGCTAGTTATTTAGCAGGCAAGTAAAAAATGTTGGTCCACGAACGAACAATTTAAAAACGATTTGCATATTACTTACTCATCTCTAAGCGGAGAAACTCCAATGATGATGCAAACATACCTGCAACAAAACAAAGAAATAAGTAGTTATTCATAATAAGGAACTTGTTAAAATTCTTATATAATTAATTATAAACAACTAGCAGATCTGCCAGAAGTTTCACGTTGTGGTGCCCGAGCAGCGCCAGCTACCGAGTCCAATTGTGAATCTAAACCATGCAAGGACTGAAACACACAAAAAAATCATCAAAATCAGTCCAGTCGTTTAGTAGGAGTTCAGTGACATACGGACGTACAGAACGTACAGACGTTTTTTACGCTTTCACGCTAAAACGGCTGAACGGATTTGACACAGGGTTAGACCATGACCTGGAAATACGACATAGGATACTTTTTACCCCGATATTCCCACGGGATCGAGACTTACGCGGGTAAAACCGCACGGCGCAGCTAGTTATATATAGATATATAAATAAAACAGAAGTTATTCCAAACAATTATAAACTAGAAACATCCATTATAACCCGGAACACAAAACGTCATAATCCCGAAACCCCCTCAAAAGCGTACAGAAACAAACCTTCACAAAAAGACAATGCACAGTGTGCCGAAATCGAAACGTCACTAGACAAAACGAAATACGAAAGTCCCCTGAGAGCGACGACAGTAAAGTCCGTTTTGACATGTATTAATGGTAGCTACACGGACGACATGGAGAGATAAATAGCTCTCAGCCATTAATGAGATAAAAAAACGTGACTAACATTATTTTCCGTTATTCTCTTGGTATTTAGTTCGGGGATAATGAAGTATTTATCTCGAGTTTCGAATTGATTGTGGCTCGATTTGGATCACAGTGTGTCAGGGTTTTAGTTGATAGTTAATTATTTCTTGTTATGGTACAGTAATCAAAGTAAATTGTAGTAATCGCGGTTACCTCGATACAGTAGAACAATAATCGACAAAAACAAAGGCCTTTAAATTGTAAAACCAATCAATTCTCCTCCAACTTCAACAGTACATCTCAAAAAGAAAAATCCCGCTGAAAAGAAAAGTTAAAACGGACACCGTGAAAAAAGTTTCTAATTTTAATTACAAATCCAAATAGCTCCAAGTTACGAAACAGACACTTAAAACTTGAAAGGGAAAGTAATCTACTTTAGTCTTAAGCATTTTTTTAATGTCACAAGGTCGTGAAAACCCTCAAATTAGCAACAGAGAACATCTATTGAGGCGAAATGGAATGGCTACACGATTTCTGCCATTAGAGGCTTTCATAAAAACGTTAGTTAGTTTTTGTCCACGATGGCCGTCGTTCTGCCCATTGGGGATTAGTTTTCGCAGTTTTTATTAGGTTTTTACATCATCTGTGGCGAATAATGTTTTATGAAATTATGATGAAAGTTTTTAATTGCACTTTACGAAAGAAGTACCTAGCAGATTTATTTTTAAAAAAAAGTTAAAACTTTTTGGGAATAATGGCTTGCGTTTAATGAATTATATAAAAAGATAAGGCGGGCTTATATTTATCACGAACGTTGATTATTCGAACAAAAACTGTTGATGTTTTTTCAAAACCATATTTGCTAAAAATTCTCACAGCCAAATTGACCATCATTACGACCGTTTACCCCAGTATATGGCCAAAAATGTGGCAGCAGAAATATCCTCAAATAACGAAATTGATGTAAAAAAAGTTTGTGGCTGTGAAAACACATTCGCCCAATGTTTGAGTTGCACTTAAAGTGGGGACAAAAAACCCTTGCATCCGGTGATCGTGCATACTGGCTAAAAAGCGGCCAAAAGACCAAACCGAATTTGGATGCAAACATGTAAACAAATTGGACCACTGACCACGTTTCCCCTTAGAAAAAGAGCAAACAAGTTATTGAAGAATACGGTATTTTTAATAACGCTGGCGTGTCGAGTTATCAAATGTCAGATAGGTACTAAGTACTACAAATAATAAAAATATTCTCATTTTTTAAAGCTTTGAAGTTACTGTTTTTAAGCCGTAATACACTTCGCCATTTCTATCTAGGAAACAACAATAATTTAAAAAGTTAAATACAAAAGCAAAGACCCAAACTGACCAGTAACATTTTAAAAACAGAATCACGATATGACTGGCCGTTAACACACTCTATGTCCAAACACAACTTTTTTTTCATCTGTTTTCGTTGCGAACCAAGCATATAATTTTGTTGTAAGTTCGTAACAGGTGGATGCCATTCTGTTAAAAAACGCACCATGTTTTTATTGAAATTAAAACGGAATTAGAGAAAATCGTTTCGGTTAACCGCAAAAGCTTTGAAATTGCTCGGGACGATGTTATTGGATGTATTATAGCTCTTGTGATTGCTTCATTCAGTGCACTGTTCGGTATGAGTAGATTTCATTGATAGTTTTGATTCTAAGCTTATTTTGATGGGCAAATAAACTTTGATATTAGTGATTTGAATTTGTCAAATTGCAGTTAGCAAAAGGAATTTATGGTGTACCTAGATTTTATGGAGTAGTTGGCAGTTGTTTAATTTTAAACACGTTAATGAAAGCTGTTGATTAAGCAATGAAGTTGTGTTAATTTTGGAATACGAATATGAAAATAAATGTAGGTATCATTCACATTATTGCCAGTACCATAGACTGATTAAAAATACATTTCTTACGACTTACAATCTTTAAACAATAGCATTGGTTCCATTTTCAAAATGCTCAGTAATACCACAAAGGCGAAGCACAAAGAGAATTTTCAAAGACGAAAGAGTACCATCCAGTTTTTCGTCGAAATACTATTCATTAAAAAAGTTTGGTGCTAACTTCCATTATGGCCACTCATCAAGTCTAGACTTGTGATGCGATCCTCTTAGCTTGAGAAAAAGCCTATCAGACTAAGTTGAAGAGTTTATTTTGTTTCAGAAGTGGTCTTACCGTTTGATTTTGTATGGAATACTAAAAGCACTAGGTTTGGAGTGTGGATTCATGCAGATTTTTCGTTTCGAAGATTTAAGTAGAAAATTTTTTATAAAACGGGCTTTTCACAATCTACATTTTTGTTATTTAAATGAAAATATTCTATTTATTTGTATAAACATTAGCAGTAATACCTTTCCTAAATACTTTTCTAAGTAAATCAATGTTGAATGTATTAAGCTGTTAATGTTCTAATTATATACATAAATATTAATCAATCTGTGTGGTTCTTTCCTCGAAAGTCCATTTCAGACACCAATCTACATGGTCTTCACATGATCTGACCAAGATTATGTCTGGACTTTAAAAGAAACTGTGACCTCTGAGTTTGTTTCGTCCTTTCTTCTCAGAGTAGTCAGATAAGAAACGCCGACCTCATCTAGTTTAAAAAATGTGATTGACGTGTAAAAGTGTTTGTACAAACCTACTTACAGAAATAAAAATAATTTATCATCATTTATCATTACAAAAATTATGTATCTCAGTCTGTTTAAAAGTTTAATGTGACAACTAATTTGACAGTTCATCCTGTCATCATTAGTCCAGAGTCTATAGCCAATACAACTAACGCACCTTAAAAAAATAACAAGCTTAAAAAAAATGTAATAATGGTAACCGTCCTTCCTTAAATCTTACTTATTCCAATTTGCGTGGGTGATAAACAGCTGATTTATTTAGATCGTGTAATCCCGGCTAAGATTAGACCTCCCCATATCTCCGTAGGCGGTATGAGAGCAAAATAATTAAAAGAACAATCGATTTTGAATTAAATGGGCTATGCTTATGATTTTAGTAGTCACCGGTATTGGCAGTAGACGGATGAGAGTGATCTAAGATGGTGCTCAAAGAGCACAGAGCGCTGTCAACAGTGACATTAGGTCGGTTTCATAAACAATATGTTTACTTTGTGAGGTGTAGTTTGATTGTAAATGGTTGTAAATATGTGCCATCCCGGTCAACGGCAAAGGTAAGTTGGTAACCGCAAAAAAAAAAATTGTGATAAAACTACACAAATTAACGATTTTCAGACGTTTTACTGTACTTGTACTGGTTCTCGACAAATTTCATGATTCTAGGTCAACGGAAAGCCCCCTATAGGTTTTGAATTTGCGAGTATCAAAGTATTTCGCATAAATGTATTTTTATTTTTATTGCGTTGTCTGAGAAGCTTGATTTTTTAAACTTGATACCTCCACGCGTTCTTGAGCAGAAGGGTTTTGACTGACAGACAGACGGACGGACAACGAAGTGACCCTATAAGGGTTCCTCTTGAGTTACGGAACCCGAAAAATTAGATAAAGACCAACCCTCACCACCTTTTCATAACTCGTTTATACTGGGTAATTTTCTAAAAATAAACCGGACACAATAACCCTGACATACCTCCTCATATATCCATTTAGGATATTCATTATGCAGTAACATACAACCCAAAGGAAATATCCCTAAAAATGAAGGACGAAGGTTTTAACTTATTCATAAAGGTTTATTATAGTGATCATGTTTGCCGTAGAAGAGAGAGTATTTTTTATTTAGGTGTGTTAGCACCTGTTCTGGCTTTTTGGATACTAAGGGTGGATTTCACCAATGAAACTGAACGCGATCAGCACATCTAATTCTAAACTACGTTTATGAGCTGTCAGTGTCATCAATTTTGACACTCTTGAACGCGGCAAAACGCGGTGAAATTGTCACTTCAAGCATAGATTTTCTGTTGTTTTGGGGGAATTTAGAAAAAGTTTGCGTTAAATTGAGATATTAAATGATGTTGATTCTGGATTATTAGCTAATTAACTGAGATGGGTTATAATTAGGGCTTTAATTAAGTTAGATATATTAATATGTGAAATACTAAATAACATTACGCATATATTCTCCGAAGAGTTAGGCAGAATTGTACCTATACCAAAATTTCGAAATATTACACCAGTTAACCCGGAGGTTGAGTCGGAGTTGAGTGTTAATCGAACTAATACCTACAGATGCTCAACATTATCTTACACGTTTTTCTAGATAATAGGTGTCAACTGTCATGCAAACAACCATTAAAAAACAAAACAAGGTCACTTCTTTGATAACTTGGCAATGTAATCAGCGTCCAAAATGTCAAATTCACGATAAACCCCAAATTTGATAGTAAATCACGCGGTAAGCAAAATTTTAAAGGAAAAAAAAACGTTACGATTTCATAATTCGAACGTTTTCGATCGAACTCATAAATTAAGCTCGACATTTTAATCAAAATTAAATCTAGAAAAGAAGTCATTTACGATAGAAAAAACTACTACAAATTCCATTTTTTTTTTTATATCTATGACAGCCCGCAGACCATAAATAATTTAGTCGTCGGTTCCATAAATGACGCTTGAGTAGTAAAGCATTAAGATTTGAATAGAACTTGATTTGCATTGAAAGAAACAAATTGACATCCTGTGTACCAAACAGATAGTTTATCTTTTCAGTCTTTTGCCTTATATAGGGTGAGCAGAGCTCTAAGTGTCAGTAAAGTGGGACTGTAGCTTCAATATCTGGAGGACTGTAACAGTTAAAAGAATCAAAATAATCTGTTTTGATTGATTATAGATTATAGGTGATTTTATAGTAGCTAATAAAAGCTAGATTTACTAGAGCAAGAAGAAGCAAAGATCGTTTTCTTTAACAAAAATCAATCGAAATCTGCCATCATTATAAAAAAAAATCCTCAGTAAAAGCATTTCACATTGGGAAATCAGTCGCATAATTACATAGAAAACGAAGAGAATAATTGAATTACGATACTTGAAACTTGAGGGACTTCAAGTAGACTTCAAAATTCCGACCTCCGAATATTAACATTAATGATTATCCAACTGATGGAGAATTCAGGAATTATAAATTTTCCTCGAGTATTTTTCTAACTGCTGTGTAATGATTTGACTGAGTACCAAGAGGGTTAGATCGAAAATTGGGCTTTTCATTTTGAACTAGGACTTGAAGGCTATTACGGTAAATTACTGGTATTCAGCTGCAAGTGGTTAGACTAGAACCTGACCTCAACATAGTTGAGAAAAGGCCGGGACAGTCAATCTCGACATTTAGGGCGAATTTCACCAATAAAACTAAAAAGCACATAAACCACGTTTAAGAGCTGTCAGTGTCATTATTTTCTTTGTAATATTGACACTGACAGCTTTTAAACTCGGTTTAGATGTACTGATCGCGTTCAGTTTCATTAGAGAAATTAGCACTTAGAGTCAAGAAAATTCAAAGCAGCTTTTTTGGACGATACAATTTTAGACACTCGCTATCCAAAAGTCGGTTCCTCTCTCGTTTTTATGCTTCAACTAGCTTCTGTACGCGACTTCGTCCAGAAATCCTATTACACTCGGCAATACTGTAGCTTCCCATTAGTGAAAGAATTTTTGAAATCGGATCAGTATTTACGAAGTTTACCCCCTACATACAAACTCACAAATTTTACCTCTTTATAATATTAGTTGCAAACCGATATAGATAGATCGATTTTTCGCCCCCGTGTTTATGCAACTTTCATCGAAATCATTAAGAGCCCTTTTCGAGAACGTAATTACAAATATATATAAGTATGTTTATATACAAATTTTTGCCATGTCCTTTTCCAGGTCATGTGCCAAATTTCATCCAAATCCGGTAAGCCGTTTTAGCCTGAAAGTATAACAAACAAACAAACTCACTTTTGCATTTATAATATTATAGTTAGGATACAAATATTGCTCATTTAATAGTATAGGATTAAGTATGTATAGATGTAATGTTATTTCCATAATTATCGAATGATACCAGTCATTCTCATCTAATACTGATACTCTTCAAGCAAGTACATTTCTCTGTTAAGTAATGAGCTTAAACAAATCCTATTGCAAGTTCCTAAAGCTCGGCTAACATTAGGATTCTTTCGCTTACACGCAAATACGGATTGCATAGCTTTGTGTATTCCTATATTTACGAGCTTACAAGTCTACTGAAGGATGTTATCTATCAAAAATTTCAAGATAATAGACTGTTTTATTTATTTTATTGTCTTTGGGTGGCTTGCAGCTATCAACACAGAGTTAACGAGTGAGGTAATTGACGACAAGCCATTTACAAGCCTCCACAGTTAGCAATAGATTATTGTTGTACTTCTCAAATTGATTGAGAATTCATAACATTAAATTAACTAACAAAATACCTATGCAGGTATGCATAGGTACTGATGCATGCACAACTGCTAATGGTATGCATCCGCATCCTCATCATCATTTTACTGACTTATACTTCTGTAAACCGCACTCTTAAATGACCAACCAGAAAAATTGCAGGAGTCCAGTAAAATGACCTAAACTGTCTTGGAATATGCTACGAAAGGAAACGAAACCATAAAAAAAAAAAAATTATACCTCCGAATAACCTCCTCCTTTTAGAACTCGGTTTAAAAATAAATTGTCACTATTGTCACTAAAATTCAACGACACATCTGCCTTTTCGGCCTAAAATTCAAACACAAACGCAAAATATCAAAAGACAATCCAAGGTTATATCTCTCGACTAAACGCGACACGAGCGCTTCAATTCATCCCGACCCCAGCTTTGTCACAAGATCAGATAACAGCATCATTCTTATTAAGAGTCGGCCTACAGACATATTTCATTTTTACGACATCCTTTACATTCAAACTACAAGGAGTTATTAAACGTCTACATTAGTTATAAATACTTCCACTTTATTTAATTAACCAGTTATAAACCATAATTACAATAAAACTAAAATGCATAAATACCTAAAATATGTACAAGTTTATAAAAAAAGGGGATAAACTCAATGGGCTTCAAAAAATTTATCCCCATCGCTGTCAGTGGGAAAAAATGCCTGAAAAGTGCCCAAAAAGTACGTAATAAGTGCCCAAAAAGCAATGCTGCTAGCTTTTTGGGCACTTATTACGTACTTTTTGGGCACTTTTCGGGCATTCTTTGGACTAAAATAGGCCAGTCCTCTGGTCACGTGAAGAGTCGAACGCTTGAAATGCTTCCACTTGTTTTCATATGGAAGACATCAATAAATCTTTTCTATATGTGTTTTTTCTGGTGTTTTGAGGTTTTTAAACTGCAGTTTTTAGCAAACCTAATAGCCATGGTATGAATGGCGACAATTCAAAAGCCATCCCTCAAAATTGTCGTGAAAAAAAAGAAGATGGGCCAATAGAGAATGCTGTTGCATCTTCTAGTAATCAAGCGTAGTTCAGGGCGGTGCTCTCTGTTGCTCTACGGCCAGCTAAAGGCTACTACGGGTGATTCCGTAACACTCATAATTCAATTACAATTGATTGCAATGGGTTTTATTTTACAGTTCACCCATTGCGTTATTTACTCTGTTGAGCAATTTTTAAACATTTTTGAAGCAATGGATTAGTAATATCCATCAAAAGTATTCTTATAGTGTCTGAAAGTGTTATGCAATTAGGGTGCAAGCCTAACTTTAAAGCAAAATCAATGTTGAACTTCATAAAGACGAAACTTTAACAGTGCATCATTAAAACTCCGATAAACATTACACGTAGTATAAATCCGACAATTCGTATACAAAGAAGCAACAACACATTGTCTCCCTCTCGCTTTTTCAGAACGAGTTTAGATCTCATAAAAGGTCTAATCTATTCCGCTTCACAAACCTCAACTTCGCAGTACAACATTAAAGAGTCGTTAAACTCAGTTTAAACATTCGTTCTCTTTTGCTGTTTCACTGTGCCCTAACTGAACTGGGAAACATTTCGCGTTAAGTTTTTGACTTAATCTTTCGTTTGACGTGAGCTAAACTCGATATTGATTGGTTAACTGCAGTTATGCCCACCACCCTAATTGCCACACACTTTCAATCACAGATGAATGATTTTGAAGGACATCGCTAACCTATTGCTTCATTGTTCGAAAAATTTGTTTGCTCAACAACGTAAATAAAGCAATGAATGTTGTTGAACTGCCAAAATGAAAGCCATTGCTACTGCTAGTGTGTTATGAAATTACCCTGCAGATTTAACGAGCCTAGTAAAATACTGGCTTACTATCCTGGCTTGGCACATACTACGAAGTTTTAAGCCAATAGCATTGCAATACCGTGAAGTAAAATGATTCGATGATACTAAATTCGCCGTCTACACTAGGATAGTACACAAGCCAGGATAGTAAAATCAGTAGTGGGGGGGCGCTACTAACTCATAAATTAAACCCTATTCTATTAACTATCACAAAAGCTTACTAACCTTCCCACTAGCTTACTAGCCTAAAAATTTGGGAAGTACTGTATAAGGCTGCCTGTACTCTGGAGCGGAGAAGAGAGGAGAGGAACGAAGCTCTACCAATATTATTAGTCATAGAATCGAATCTAACTCTAGAGCGGAGTTTAGATACGATTGGTTTATATTGGCACAGCTTCGCTCCTCTCCTCAGTTCTCCGCTCCAGTGGACAGGCAGCCTAAACGAGGCCAGTCACTAAAGAAAGTGCTAGCAAGCTAGTCTGGAGACCTAGACTCGTGTAACTCAGCCATTCGTGTGGTTGTGGTGATCGACCAAAGAGTACTGTTCTTTGAATTTTACTAAAGGTTTTAAGAAATTGAATAATAGATAACCACTTCGCGTTTACAACCTAACGGTTTAATTATCTGTATTAGCTGTCGGTATATTTTTTTAAACTGTTTTTGTTTCGTGGTAAATGTCTATAAATATTTTGATACATCGTTCGAACGAAATCAAATCGTTGTTTTGGCATCTACTCTTTAAACTAACCACGAAATATTTAAACAATAATAAACATAGTGATTATTATTTTGTAAATATTTAGACAGAAGTTTCTCAATAACTAAGACTCATCTTGGTTTATTTACGGTTTGAGTCTTATTTTCCAACAGAACGAAGATCCACAATAAGATTATGAAATTGGGGCATTAGAACATCCCGTGCTTGTTGGGACTATTACTGAAACTGTTGACACCCAAGGGTCAAGATTGGTCACGAAATAATGTGCCAGTATCATCGTTACCCCAAATCCTTTGTTGACTGTGACAATATCAGCGTTGTGTTGTGTTGCTCTTCCTATTTAGGCTCAAAAACCAAGACAGAGCGCTGTCAACAGTGACGTGAGGCCGGTTTCGTAAACATGTGTGCACTTAGTGTGGTATAGTTTGATTGTAAATAGTTGTAAATGTATGTGTGAGCGTGTATGCACAGAGCTTTGGTATAGTTTTAGCATGCTTTACTGTATTGTTCGCAGCGCTCCGTCTTGGTTTTTTATTTGGTCTGAGTATTTAGGACAGATTTCCCAAGAAAAGTATACATTTCGGGAATCATCGTCATCATTAGAAATACGACCTTGATGATGAGATCTATTATAAAGACGTGGAAGTTCTTGCTTATTCTGTATTACCATGATTACAAAATTATTGAAATACCAAAATCTTTTCAGTGACAGATTACGATTTGCGACCGGAGTAGATAATACGACAGAGAGAAAACGTCATACAAACGCGCAATGATACTATAACTTAGGTGCTTTAACTGCGGCAGTACAAAACATTGAACCTTTGCTTCTGTTCGGACCCACCTGTGAACCACTCTGTGGCGCGATGTTCGTGCTAATTTGTAAGCGAATATCATCCAAGCGCAGACCTTAGGGCCTAGACAAGTGCGCGGGCTTGCGGACGGCGAGCAACGGGCAGCTCGCCGTCCGATAAGGACCAGGTGCTGTATTATGAAGTATTAATGCCACCATTTTTCCAGTGTAAGAGAGAGACCGAGCTAGACAAGGCCGATAGCGCCATTCTGTTTTCGCAGTGGAATAATGATGGCATTAATACTTCATAATACTACCCCAGGCCCGGGTCGATGGCGCGTCGTGTTCCACGCGCGCCTCAAAGAGATGTCAGCACAATTGACGGGGTCCGGTAGGACCGATGCCTGCCAGGGTTGCGGGAAAGTCCGAAAGGGATACCGGGACCTTGGCAACAGGCAAATGAAGGAACACGGGTGGGTTTTAGTCAGTAAAAGTCTGACACGCCCTTCCGCTCCGCCCAGAGCGGGAGAAGTCATATGATGATTTCCCACCCTCAAAAAAAAAAAAAGGGCCTAGCTTCGAAATCGTTTCGTATTTCTACAACGACTTTCAACAAGATTGACATAAGCTTTTCGATAGCCTATGTCAGTCCTATAATACATTTTTGCCTTTGCCAACATCGTTATCGCTGATAGAATGTCACTTTGTCTAGGGCCTCTTGTCTGGTTTAGTTTAATTGTAGGTATGCTAAAGCGGATTTTTCCATCTCTCTCTACGTTTTTAGGTTTAGACCCTAGAATTGATTTCGAAGAAAGGCAACGTTGCCTAGTGTCTAGAGAAAGATTTATAGTCCTTTTAATCTGGAGAAGGATTTATGGTGTTATTCGGCCCCAAAATGAGATTACTTTTCACTGTTTGTGAATTCATGTTTAAACATTATTGCTTATTACTGCTATGATATGGCTAGAAAGCATGTTTTTTTTTCTTCCGTACTTATAGAGAAGTATGAAACCATAAAAATAAGTAGCGCCGACCCCAAAAAAATTGGCATAGCTCCAAATAAATTGGGATAAGGGCATGATAATGATGATGATGACTGCTCCCAAACAGACGCAACGTATTTTATATTTTACTTGTAGCATAATCAGCCTATAATAGAATAGAATAGAGTTTTTCTTTTTTAAAGTATCATGACTCACAAATAGTAAGACTTACAACTATGTTAGTAAAAAGTGACCCTTCACAAAAACAATAACACGAATAGTATTGGATCACCGTTGTGGCAATCCATGTGAGATGGCACAACAATGACCCATGAAAACACAGTCTAGGCGACTCGAAATCATACTTACTCATACTGTTCCCACTGCTGGGACAGATGCTTCTTCTCTGTGGAAGGGAGTGGGCCGTAATCCACTACGCGGGCCTAGTGCGGGTTGGTAGATGTCACATGTCTTCGAATATTTGGTTCTAGGACATGCCGGTTTCCTCACGACATTTTCCTTCACCATTTTTTGAAGCAGTGGTGATAAAATAATTTACACAAAGTACGATCTACAATTTGTGAGAAGCGGCCGTTACCGGCTACCACTGCTGGTAATTTTACCAGTAAAAATATATAATTCAGAATTTTGTAAGAGCGCAAAATAACTAAGATATTATTAGAGTTCCTCGTGAACCCCAAAACTGACCTGGAAACCGCATATACGAGAGTTAGCAGTTTATGTGTTTACGTAATAACAGTATTCACAATACCCACGTTACCGAATAACAACCAAACTACAGAACTCCGAAATCAATACTAAACAGTGATTTTAGTTAAATAGGAGCGCCTCGTTACACACGGGGTAGCATTTGGAAAGTTGCGCGGGGATTAGTTCGTGGGTTCCTGCCGAGTTGGGTGGTAGCCGGCGGTAAACAGCTTTTCAACTAGTGTGGGCTGCACCGCTGAGTGTTCGGTTTTTGAGCAAATGTTTAGCGTATGTGTAGGGTACTTGATATCTAGTAATTATGTTGGTACTAAGTGTAAATTGCATCATTTTGAAACACAAAATCGTTAAGAGGAATTCAAATGAGGGTTTTCATGAAATTCCACGCCATCAGTTGGCGCCACTTTGTCAAGAATAGAATAGAATACTGTTTATTATGTACACCATAGAAAATACAGATTCAAATATAGAAATGAATGAATGTACGAATGTAGGTCTTCCGTCAATCTGGAATGACAGCTCAATTGACCTAAGGCTAGAATTCCTCTTACGCTGATGTCGGTCGCGTACGGTCGGTCGCGTACGCGTGGCGACGTAGTACGCGCCGCAGACGTCAGCGTCGCAGTATGGTGCTTTAAAAAACTGTATATACGCACGCGCGACCGATGTACGCGACCAACATTAGCGTAAGAGGAATTCAGGCGTTAGTTTTCATGGTGAGATTTTTCCAGAATAGACCGACTGGTCTACTACTAAATTATCATTCAAAACTACATGCTGATAATCCACGGACTTTGGTAGAAGTGTGATGTAAGTAACAAATTATATTATGAAAGAACAGGGGTAGTATTATGAAGTATTAATGCCATCATTATTCCACTGCGAAAACGGGATGGTGCTAGCGGCCTTGTCTAGCTCCGTCTCTCTCTCACACTGGAAAAATGCTGGCACTAATACTTCATAATACAGCACCTGTACATAATTGATAAGCTCTTATACTTTTGTATTAAACATGTCTTGTTAAATAAACCTTATTTTATTATGAGTCACCATAATAATTTATGCACGGAGACAGTAGGCGATGAATGAAATAATTGCACACTATTTCAATCATAAAACCAACTCTTTTACGTAAAAGCAAAAAACTACCAGAAAATACCAATTCAGCTCACCATTTTTACCACAAAAACGAATTTCTACCAAAGACCAATATATCACAAAAAAAAGATTTCGTTGACAATAAACGATTAGCCAAATGCCCGGAAACGGATATAGGGTGTAGGCCGAAGACGACTACTGGGAATGGTCGCCGTAAAAGTTTCCCAACGACGTTACCTCGCTTGAATGTTTTCTCACTAACTGTGGGGCTAGGAAAACAGCGAGAGAGGTGGTCATAAGAGGTAGCGGGGCGGGTAAGAATAATGTAGGGCATGTCTTAAATACACATAATGTCTCTAATCTCGTTGTCAAGATGGAGGGTAACGCCTGTACGGTGGTCGTCTCAATGATCGAGTGGGCGTTCGAAAATAGCTCCTGCCATGATCAAAAAATTAGCCAGACAGCAATATTGCTAGCGAATTGGAATGCAAGAGTAAGCCAATCAGAGACACTGGTATCTGGCTTTCGCAGTCATTAATCTTTCAGAACTGTTACCATCATAACCTATAGCAACCACAAACCTATCCAATTGCATTTTGTTTTATTAGGACTATTGGCTAAGAAACTTCAATAACAAGTTGGTAAATAGGTCACCATAATCTAAACTTGATGGAAACAATGAACTATCTGCGAAGGATAATGCACTAATCAACTCGCTTGGCTGCTTGTCAATCGGATTGCAGACCACTGGGGTAGTATTATGAAATATTAACGCCATCATTATTCCACTGCGAAAACGGGATGGTGCTAGCGGCCTTGTCTAGCCCCATCTCTCTCTCGCACTGGAAAAATGGTGTCAATAATACTTCATAATACGGCACCTGATTGGGTGTATGCTCTTATGAACACGGAAGAGAAAGTGCCTACGTAGGTACCTATTAATTTCCCGTATTTTGATTGCGTGAGTTAGTTGATAAAACGTGCTTCAAGTTCACTTGCTGTGAATAATTGCACAGTGCAAGTCGGTTGTACAAGTATGTGATGAAACTTGCAAGAAGAATAGAAACTCATAGTCTACATTGAGAGGATTTATTTTTATAAATTATTCGCACTCAAAAAAAAAACCAGTTTACCTAGGGTGGTCATGAGATTAGATGGCAGGTGCTCTAACTAAGAGGAACAAAGAGAAAAAAGAATATTATAATAAAATATATCTCATTGAGGATTCGTGGCTGGCGCGACGTAGAAGATCCTAGCCGAGTAGGTAACCGAGGCTTATTTTTTTAATCTACACTAATATTATAAAGAAAAAAGATGTGTATTTTTGTATTTATAAAGTCAAAAACATCAGGACCGATTTAAAAAATTATTTCACCGGTAGAAATCTTTATCACTGAGTAACATAGGCCATAATTAATTAAGATATCACGCGGGCGAACCCGCTTGCAGAAGCTAGTTCTCCATAAAAATAGCTGTTTTTTATTCCCGCTGGTTTCATAGCCACACATTGCGCTGGCAACTATTATTCTTTGCTAAAAAGTTTTCCAATAAACGACTTTTTTGTGTGGGAATCCAAATCCTTCCACCAATAGCTTAGTTTTACTTGTGAATTCACAGAAGTGTATTTGGACCATGATTCTTATGCAAAGAGTTTCCATTCGGAAAGACATATCCAGTCGTAAGTTCAAGTAATTTCGGAAAATATTTATACTCCTCTTCGAAAAGTTCACCTATTTTTTGTAAAAACATTTTTACTTTTCGTATGATTTGTCATCTGCTGTAGAATTGTAGAGCTTTTGTTAAATATCGAATTAAAATCTGAAAATTATAAATAGAATTTTCACAATCAAATGTAAATATGGAAATAACATTAAAATTTTAATAAAACAAAAGCAATTAGACAGCAAAAGTACAATCACGAACAAAACCGTCTATGATAAAATATTTTTCCGGTAATATATTCCATTTATTATGATAACGAATGATTTCCCATGAGGTCGTAACGATATTAAATACCAATTTAATCGATACACGACAAATCCGATTCATAATTCATATTGAATTTGATAAATTAAACTCATAAAAATGTAAATATATCGTTTTGAATGTGGGTCGTTTGGGAGCTATTTTTTTTGATGACGTAATTTTACACATAGCATAGCGCCTTGTTTCCCGCAGGGTTAGGCAGAGGTGTACCTGTACACCCATATTTCGCCTTGTTTAAGTCCCATGTAATAGGGGTCGAGCGAGCCTATTGCCATTAACCGGGCACAAATCCAGGCTCCGGGCAGCTACTAAGAAATTCTAGATAAAAAAACCCAATAACTAAATAAACCCTAGAAAAGATCAAAGACATTCGACATCTACCAACCCGCACTGAGCCCGCTCCCTCTCACGGAGAGGAGGCCTGAGTCCCAGCAGTGGGAACTTTATAAGGTGACACTTTGCCCGACTCATGGCGCAGCAGTAGCGACGTAATTTTGTCGTAGACATTGCAATCATACTGATTTTCTTTTAGATTTTTGTAGAATAAACATACTCTTTTAGCAAAGAGTAGAAAATAAAAGAAGATTGAGTGGCTAGCCAGACTGGCCACATCTGGCAATAGTCACGCTATAGCCACGAGGAACAAGTTTTATTAAAGTACTAGCCGTGCTCCAGGATTTCGCTCGTGTTGAAGTTTTTAAATTTTTGGGGTATTAAGTGTGATTTTTAGAAATCTCTGCTACGTTTCATCAAACTTGTTTTGTAGCTTAGCCGTAAGTAACCAATATTTAAAAATAGAAAGACAGTCATAATAAAACGTATACTTATACATTATATATTTTTTTATTTATTTAATTCTTGAAGGACTTTCTAAAAAACTACAATATTTTTTGGTCCGCGCGCGGCCCGTCCGCGGTCATACAGGTTAATATTGTTTGAATTCATAACGACAATATTATAACTTATAACTGTCAGTAGCTTTCAGTTTAAATTTCGAACAAGTACCAAAGACATTTGGTCTTTATTAAAAAATCAGGGTTTTACAAATAGGGTTGCGTTTAATATAAAGGTCAATATTTCAATCAAAATCTAACAATTATTACAACAGACATTTTATATAGCCGAACTTATTGATTCGATACTCAAATCGAATAATAGTAAGCTAGATATCTAAGTAATTACCTCGATTTGATAGATAAACTAAAAGCGTGATATTAGTGTAATAATACTGTATTTATGACTCAGATATTGAAGATTTATTGACCACTAACGCCATTTACAGTGATATATAGAATTCCGACTAAACGTTTGTATTTAAAGTCACACGACACTGAAATTTCAATTAAAATGGCAGTATAAATTTAATCAAGCTTTTCAACGTTAATTGACATTTATTACTCAAAAAATAATTTGCACCTTTCCCAGCACATTGTGAGGTGTAAAAATAAATGAAGATAATAAGTACTCCATTTAATACAGCATTATTTAAAATGTGAGGATAAGTCGTAAATTGAAATTCAATTACGTTAAGGGTCCGAAATGACCCTAATATCATTCTTATTGACTACTAAAGTTACGAGGAGTTTTATATACGGATTTTTATAGTGTGGGACCATTTAATAGCGATGAGCGGGCCATCAATTTTAATATATCAATTATTTATATTAAGCATAAACTTTGTGTGCGTAACTGTACTTCTTTTGGAAGTCGATAATCATAACGGAAATGAGATTTTGCGGAATATTTCACTGCCTATCCATCATTTAATTTACTACAACAGAATTTTCTGATGGAAAACTTTCAACAGACTTATAAATAGATTAGCTTGTTAGAGTATTCTATTTTATTCTGGATATAAATTTTTCTTGAGATTTGTATATTTATTTATTTATATATTCTTTGATGTAAGTTCACCATATTATACATTACATAAAAATAAATTAATAACAAATAATTATAATAATAATTTTTGTTATAATATTTTTTTATTAAACTAACAACTAAATAGATGAAATACGAAAATTCTAAAACTACTTCGTCACTAACTCACATTACCATGCACATGCTTTAATATAGAACTATTCAAAAATAGTCATAATTTTTAAACCTGCTATTAATTCTATAATAAGTCACAAAATTAAAACATAATCAGCGTTAAGTTATTGCAGATAATTAAAAACTACCCAATCCATAAGAACAACAAACACACTCATACAGCAACCAAAACAGGGAAGAGACTAAAATTAAACCAAGCAACAGTAGCCAACCATGTTTTTCTACTTTTACAATTTATAGCTTTACTTACAGCTTCCCCGGGTCTCTCGCACACTCTTAAAATCTTTCCTACAACATGTAGCTAGCTATGGTGTTAACAAAAAGCTGTTTTTAACACTTCCAAAGAAAGCATTCGTTGAAAGCACAGTGCTACTCGTATTGTTTTAAATTTCTAAGTATTGCCACGTTTCTCAACCAAAAATGATTCGTTACTTACTATGTTGTATTTTGTTGTAACTTTGGTAAAATTTCTAGTTTTACCTTTAAATTCTTGTAGTCTAGAGTATGAATGGTTCTGCTGCGCTAATGATTTGAAAATTTAACGAAAGAAAAAGAAAGAAACATTGTTTATTCAACACAAAATAAACGCACATTACAAAAAAAAAAAACTTAATACTCATTTACAAATTAGCCAAAAGCCTCGTATTCAATATTCAAAATTGCACGTTGATATTTGCGAAGGTCGCAATATATATTTAAAATTCAGGACATACACACATACATAATACACAAAAAATACAACAATAGGACATGAGTAAGATATAAGAGAATATTTTGCGTCGTTATTCGAAATGAAGACCCCGAGAACTAACAAAGGGTAATCTTAGCCATGTCTGACATTAGAGTAATTCTACAAAAAGAACAAATCTACAGTAGTTACCATCTTTTTCAAACTTTCAAAATAGTTTTTACCGAAAATATCCGAAACAATTTTTTTCTAAAAACGCATTCGTTCCATAAACGTCAATCATCTCTGTTAAGTGTTACGGTAACGCAAGAGAACGCAATAAAAACGTAACAAAAGTGGAACATATAATACTTTTACGTGCATTTTACTACGAACTTTAAAACGCTACAAAGTTGCTATGACACCCAGACCTTTCGAAAATGCAGCTACTGTATTTTGGTATACCAGTATACAGGTTGGACGAAATGAAAGCTATTCGAAAAGAAAGTCGGTTCCTTAAATATTTTAGAAAGGTTGTGCAAATACATGCAAAGACGCAACATGAGTTTTGTTTTTAACGTATGAAGAAAAATACTATATTCTGTCGTACGTAAAAAACTAAATTGAAATTTCACTTCAAAAGCTATTTTCAAAATAGCTTTTGAAGTGAAACTTCTGCGATTCGATATTTGGACGAGAATTGAGAAATAAATTTTAAAGACGTGTCACGTTTATGCACATTTCGTTACATGATAGAGAAGAAAGATATAACTCTGTCTCTCACACTAAATGTCTCTTATTCTTTAGATTTACAATCTGCTAGTTTTATCAAAGTTTTAACGCGGGTTTTTAAAGATTGATCAAGCGTCTTGGCTAAAGGTACCGTTGTGATTAGTTGACAGTAAAAAAAACTATTAAAACGAGGCAAAATTGTGACATCATAATTATCAAATTGATGAGGGTATCAGAGAACAGGAGATACAAACAAATAAAAATATATATGCCGTTGGTAAAGGCATATAATATTATGACATTGAGTCAGCCTCTGTACATTTGTGTGCTTAAAGTATTAAATAAATAAATAAAGGCCACAGGAATCCGCTGGATGCGGGAAGCATAGAACCGGTCGAAGTGGCGGTGCTTGGGGAGGCCCATGTCCAGCAGTGGACGTCTTTCGGCTGAAATGACGATGATGCCGTTGGTGATAACTAGTATCTCTTAAAAGACGTTATAACCATCACCAAACTGCATTGCATCATAAAATGTACATTTGAAAGCAACCTCTAAAACCTTTTAGGATAACGAGAGTAGAACTCGGTTAAAGAAATAACAGTCAGATTTTGAGCACCATTCCATACAACATTGTAGCATTTAAATCGTTGCAATGTAACACAGCACTTCTCACTACCCACTTTGGTATATACAGGTTGTTTCAAAAGAATGTGAGCTGAAATCCAAGCACGCAAAAAGCTTTTGGTGTTTAATTAATTTAAATCGCGAAAAGGGAGGTAACTCCGTTTGCTTTCTATTGCTTTGTTTTGTTCCGCCTTCTTAGATTACCTTTTGTTTTGTTTTTTTTTAGTTCAATAGTTTTGGCGTAGTACATTTGCACGTCGCACTCGTCAGCTTGTAAAGACTAAATTTTTAATCCCCGACGGAAAAAGAGGGGTGTTATAAGTTTAACGTGTGTATCTGTGTGTCTGTCTGCGCCATCGTAGCTGCCAAACGGCTGAAACGATTTTGTTTTTTTTTTGTTTTGTTTGAATGGTGAATTGATCGAGTGTTCTTAGATAAAAAAAATAATTTAAAAAATCGTTTATTAGATCTTTGTATTTGTCGGGGGTATTTTTATTTTTTATTTAATTTAACTTGTTATGTTATTATGTGGCATGTAAGTAGAACGACCATCTGATAGGCACCTCTAATTTATTCAAATTAGACTGAGAATCAGCACTTTTTGGACGACAAACATAAGACAGTCCCCCAAAACGCCCACCCTTCACCTCTTCCTAGTGCTTTAGCTGGGAAGAAGAAGTGGCGCAACAAACTCCCCAGCAGCACAGCTGTTTGTTAAGTTAGAATTTTGATATTTGTAAATCTAGAGGCATCCACTGACAAAATTACACCTATTGAATAAGATGTCCTTTGTATGTTAACTTTTTATTGTATGCTTCATTTTCCCTAAGTATCTTCACAAACCACAGACAACGGAGTAGGTGGCCACTGCTGTTTCATACAAACAACGAATATGACGTGTTTTGCGCTCGTGGCTAAGTAATAACAGCCGCACTGATAGATCTATCAGGTTAAGCTACACTTGCCGCAGTTGGTCCGTGGATGGGTGACCATCTTTACATACCGGGACTCCTCCGTGCCTCGGAAAGCATATTAAGCCGTTGCTCCCGGCTGTCATTCGTGGTTCTTTGACAGTCGTAACGGGTCGTCAGAAGTCCGAAATTCTGACAACCAGTTTTACCAAGGGGGTATCGTATTACCCAGTTACTGGGTTGTGGAGGTCATATAGGCAGCTGCATCCGGTTAGACTGGAAGCCGACCCCAACATAGTAGGGAAAAGGCTAGGCAGATTGATCGAATATGTGTTTTGCGAATTTGATCCTTATTACTATTAGAAATTGTCCAACTGACAGGTATCAGGGACGCATTCCCTCGACGATCGAACTGTAGCTAGGCTCTAATGATTTAAAAACAAAAGTGGCCTATTGTACACACAATTTTTTATTCTACTATGTAGCCTTGATCCTAAAGGCTCCCACAAACAGGCGCGATATCGCGGGCGGGACAAGGATAGCGATGCCTGTCGCGCTCGCGAGTCTTAAGGGCGCACCCTACCACAAATTGCTTAGCATGATCCTCCGTTATGCCGAAAATAATGCAGCATTTATTTTGGACATAAATATATGGATTGATGCTAGGTCCTATGTTTGGCGAAAACACGATCACATAAAATTTTCTCTATAGAAAAGAAGTCCAAAGTTACCTCTAAACCGAACTATAAACCGCTGGTATTCAAAATTACTTCAAATTAGATCATGAAACTTTGCATGGTAACTGAACTAACTACAATACAGGTCTTATGTTTTTTTTGTTTTTAAATTACCATTATTTTTACCGTAAAAAGCAATTACCTAAACTTTTCGAAGCTTGAGAGCCGCCAGCACCCCACTCCGTCTCCCTCTCTCTCAGGCCGCCAGTAGTATGGTGCGAGCCAGATAAAATCTGAGGTAGGGTACGGCGTTAACACAATAAATCAATCAGTATGCTTATCAAGCACTCAGCATACATAGTTGCAAAACTACTTAAATTCTGTACAAGAGCTTTCTTGTTCAACAAAATGCTACTTTGTAAATGTGATTCAAAACCGGTTTATCTCGGAGATAAGGAAGAAGGTCACACATCAGTAGGTGCCCAAATGCGAATGAATTCTGTAATCGTTTATTTTTATCACTGTTATATGAAAGAGTTTATTTGTATCTGTCTGTGGTACGCAATTTTGTTGCAAATTTATTTAAGGCTAAGTTCTATTTTTTATTCGTTTACTTAATCAAGCCTTAAGTGATTAATCAACTCGGTCTATCGCAGTCCACTGCTGGACATAGGCCTCTCCCAGGCTGTACCACAATACCTGTCCTCCACTTTCCGCATCCCAGTCACCTTTTTAAGGGCATCTCGTAATCCATCTAGCTAGTACAGTCATAAGTGTCATTAAGTTTTCTCAATTACAAATTTTTTGATGACCTCTTCCTTTATATTTTTTTTCCCTTTGCATAGTGTTAGATTGTATATTTTGTTTAAGATTTGTAAAAATAATTATAACATTAAAAGTATCATTACGAAAAGCAAAGAGCAATCTTCTCGGAATGTTTTGTTGGTGAACATTACGTCAAGTAATAAATTACTGATCGATAAACGTTTTCTGCTTCTAGTACGCTTTAATAAAGTATAATTTATTAGCGTAACAACGCCTGTAAAATACATTTGAGATATTGACTACACAAAAAAATGGCGCCCAAATTAAAACACAAATGCACTTACCTCTTAACATTAAAAACACAATTAGCCCCACCTTATCTCCTAATGACATACATTTGGGCATATGCTAATGTGTCCACGCTTTAAGTGGGACTCCTTTATTTTTTTACATAATATGTTAATATGTAAGATAAAGTCATATAAATAATGTGCTATAATGTATTTTATTTCGTCAGGCCTCGATAGGATGTGCATAAATATTGTTATTTTTTTTAATGTATGTTTTTCTGTGAAAATGCCTAAGTTAATGGCTAGGCAAGGTAAAAATGTGGATAGAGTTGTACCTATAATATCGCCTTTTTTGTGAGCCAACGCATTTATTTTTCTCATCATTAAAACTACTAGACAAAAGGACTATAATTATGCTAGAATAAGCTAACTTGCTACTATAATATATAGGTATCTTTTAGAATAGGATTTAGTGTACGAGCAGTGAATCATTTTAAATATAATACTAACGCAAAAATTGACGACATCAGACAGACCGGTTTCAAGTTGTCGTATCACAGCCCTATACATATAAGAATGTCACATACGCCAAGACAACGCGCCTAGAGGCTCTAAACAGATTTTAGGCTAGATACACGCTTGACGGACAGGGCCGTCATCTACCCCGGTCACCAGGGAATGTGGAACCGGCGAGAGATGTCGTGCGGTGTCCCACAGGGATCGGTCCTGGGGCCGCATCTGTGGGACATCGGATACGACTGGGTGCTGCGCGCCGACCTCCCTAGCGACGTCAGCGTGGTTTGCTACGCTGACGACACGCTGGTCCTGGCGCAGGGGAGGTCGCACCAGGCGGCGGCCGATCTAGCGACACGCTGGGTTGCGACAATCGTAGATAGAATCCGGCAGTTGGGACTCGAGGTGGCCTTGCACAAGTCCGAGGTCATGTGTTTTCATGGCCCTCGGAACGCGCCACCGTCGGGTTCCCAAATTACGGCAGGAGGGGTTCACATCGGCGTCGAGTCGACGATGAAGTACCTGGGACTCGTCCTCGACAGCCGGTGGAACTTCGTGGAGCATTTCCGACGTTTGGCTCCAAGGCTGGACCGGGCTGGGGCCGCCTTGAGGCGGCTCCTGCCCAATCTAGGGGGTCCAAACGCCTCCTGCCGGAGGCTCTATGCGGGGGTCGTGCGGTCCATGGCCCTTTACGGGGCACCGGTGTGGGCGCGTTCCCTTAGGCTGCGGCCAGCACGCCGGTTGAACGCGTCCCAAAGGGTCATGGCCATTCGGCTGGCCCGGGGATACCGCACGGTCTCCCGTGAGGCGGCGAGCCTCCTTGCCGGATTGCCGCCATGGGATCTGGAGGCGAAGGTCCTCGCGCACATCTGGGAGTGGCGCGAGGAGGTGAAGCGCCGGGGTGTAACTCCGCTGCCGCGAGAAATCGCGGCACAGCGGACAGAGCTCCGGCAAGATCTCATGGCGGCATGGAGAGTGCGATTGTCGCAACCCAGTGCTGGGCACGCCACAATAGCGGCGATAAGTCCCCTCTTTGAGGAGTGGATAGAGAGGCGCCACGGCGTCCTCACCTTCCGCCTGACACAGGTCCTCACCGGACATGGCAGCTTCGGGAGGTACCTGTGTAGGATTAGGCGGGAGGAAACGCCCGGGTGTCACCACTGTGTGGATCGCCCGGAGGACACGGTGGAGCATACGGTTGAGGTGTGCCCTGCTTGGGCGGGGCACCGCCGTGTCCTCGCGGAGGCGATTGGCGGCGGTGACCTCTCGCGTCCGGCCCTGGTTCAGGCCATGGTACGGAGCGAGAGGGCATGGGAAGCCGTCACCTCCTTCTGCGAAGCAGTAATGCTCGCGAAGGAGGAGGCGGAACGCGTGAGGGAAAGGCAAAGTTTGCGCCCTCACGCCCCTAACCGCCGCCGTTGGAGACGCCCTGGGCGTCGGGAATCCCAGGCGGATTTCCGGCCACCATAGGCGCGGGCTTGCGGACGGCGAGCAACGGGCAGCTCGCCGTCCGATAAGGACCAGGCCCGGGTCGATGGCGCGTCGTGTTCCACGCGCGCCTCAAAGAGATGTCAGCAAAAATGACGGGGTCCAATAGGACCGATGCCTGCCAGGGTTGCGGGAAAGTCCGAAAGGGATACCGGGACCTTGGCAACAGGCAAATGAAGGAACACGGGTGGGTTTTAGTCAGTAAAAGTCTGACACGCCCTTCCGCTCCGCCCAGAGCGGGAGAAGTCATTGGATGATTTCCCACCCTCAAAAAAAAAAAAAAAAAAAGGCTAGATACACGCTACATTTAAAGATCTCACACGATTCTGGTAGAACAATTTCTATGAAGTTTTCATATACATTTTTCTACTCGAGCTGCGTCGCGCCTGTCTGTTGGGGGCCTTAAATCTAGCACGTATCTCGCCTAAAATCTGTTTACAAACGTTACAAAATAAGACATTGTTAAAATATACAAGAGAGAACGCGCACAGAATTAGTTCCTCTAGATTTTGCATAAAAAACCGTTTTATAGGCCGAGATGTTGTCTTATTTATAGGCAACTGGAAATCGCATCAATGGCGTCGAATAAAGAATGACGGAAATATGTAAATACTAACGTCTCTGTTCGCTAATTTGTGTATAAATGTTATATATGTTTGAAGCACATTTACATTGGTTTATGCACTTAAGTTAATGTTTGGAATTTTGAATAAGATATTTGTGTTTAATAATTTATAGAATGATTGCCAAAGCTTTGTTTAATAGTGTTTCCGCAATATTTATGTCGATTTTCGTGTTTGTCTATATAACCGAGTGGTTCTTGGAATGGAAGGAATGGATTTAATTAATTATTCCGATTAAACTTACGATCTCGATAACTCTCGATTTTGTCAAGAACTATATACACCGTGTGAAGAAGGAGCGGGTCGCTAATATGTGAAATACCAGCTTAGCATAATATTCAAACCTTTTTGAAGATACAATCTGAAGGTAAGGTAGTCTATACTCCATTTGCAATAAGATTAGATACAAACCTTTTTACAGTCCGTTCAACTGAATTTGACTTCTATACCGTAGGTAAAAGGATGGCATTAAAAGCAAAAAACGTTACACAATACCAACTTTTTACTGCAGCTGCCATTTTTCATGCCACCAACGCAATAGAAGTCAAAATCGGTTGAACGGACTGTAAAAAAGGCTTATTTAAACTTTTAATCTTATTTCAAATGGAGTATTGGTGTTGACGCTGCGCAAACTCTTTTCAAAATAACATAATATATAATAAATCTAATGAGATAATAATACTACTTCGAGAAAATGGAAAAATTAACAGGGCATCATCATCTGCCTAAGCCTATATCCAAGTATATTGGGCTCGGCTTCCGGATGCAGCCGAATGCCAGCATTTTACATGGAGCGACTGTATATCTGACCCGTACAACCCAGTTATTGGGTAACACGATACCACCTGAGAAGACTGGCTGTCAGACTTTCGGGCTTCTGTCTACCTACTCAACTAATGAAAAATGAACTGGTAAAGGCTCTCCCGCAAACAGGCGCGACGCGAGTCTACTAAAGTCATCATGTCACGCTATGGCGTCTCGCCTGTCTGCGGGAGCCTTGAGAGTGAACTATTGCAATTGTAAAGTTATCTATCAACTGATAATATGCTCTTTCTTCAAGACATTTTAATCGCGATTATAGAAGCTTTTGCCAAAAAAATTACATAGTTTCGGATAACAGCCAAATTTGAGGTCACTCTTAGGCATCATTACAATCAAAGAGATGTCAGCACAATTGGAGGGGTCCGGTAGGACCGATGCCTGCCAGGGTTGCGGGAAAGTCCGAAAGGGATACCGGGACCTTGGCAACAGGCAACTGAAGGAACACGGGTGGGTTTTAGTCAGTAAAAGTCTGACACGCCCTTCCGCTCCGCCCAGAGCGGGAGAAGTCATTGGATGATTTACCACCCTCAAAAAAAAAAAAAAAGGCATCATTACAAGGATCGCGAGAGTTTTATCAAACTCAGGGCAATTATCCTAATTTATACTTATAATTAAAATGAGATAAGAGTTATATTGCAATGACTTACGACATAAATCCTACACCAGACCAACGACTTGTGCGAAATCACTATCACATTCAACTCGCGTCCCAGATTCATCCAACGCTAGTGGCCACTAAATCTAAACCCAGAATGTTTCACACGACTCAACATTCTATAACAGACTAGTACATAAAACACGAAATAATGACGAGCGTAACTCCGTGGAATTTGAAAGACATCGGCTTCTATACAAAGTTCTGTAAGGAGGTCGTATAAATTCGTTGTGTCCTCTGGCTCCTGTTGCACGTACGCTTGGTTATGTAGGGTGACTGTCAGTTTTGTAGTTACAACACTTTAAGAGTTTAAGGGAACTCGCGCACTAGACGGCCATGACTCAGGCCAGTCGTGGCCGTCTATCGTATCTATCTATCTATCTTATGGTGTGGTGCTAGTTAAACGATGCGACCAAGTGCGCGAATCGTATCGGTTTCTATACTTTACCTGGTCGCGGTCTTGGCCATGGCCGTCTAGTGTGCGAGATCCCTAAGGATTCTAAGAACAAGTGAACAACGTCGTATCTATATTTATGAAGGTAATTTTAGATTTCTGGTATTAGAACTCAAGTTACAAATTCCACGAACATATGAACAACGCTGTATCTGTTTGTCATATATATCTATATGGGCATGGCTTGCTGCACCTGTCTATATTTTAGCCCCATATGCAATAAATTATAGGAAAAGTCATGCAGGGATTTATAAATAGCTATCTATACGACGATGTTTAAATATCATGTTTTGTAGTAACAACATTTGTGCAACAAGCAAACAACGTTTTATCTTTTTCGTTTTATCTATGAAAGCATGCCATGTCAACCACACACACCTGTCATTTTTTATTATTATTATAAATGACCTCTTATAAAAGGATTCATATAAAATATTAGCAAAGACACGCATTACATACTATACAAGACTAGCGGCCATCAAATATATTTAGATTTCTAGTTGTAGCACTAAATTTATATCGAAGCTAAAAGTATTGTGTTACAATATCATTTAAATAAAAACGCGCCTTTATGCTTAAGGTATAAAAAAAAAAAAACGGAATCTTTTGAATCGAGAATACCGTTTTTTATAAATGTATAGTTTGTTTCAGTTTGTCATAGATCGTTTACCTCTAAATAAACGGCAGGTTTAAAATGACGGATTTTTTTCGCAAATGGCTCACCGAATTTAGTTCAAAAAGCTTAAAACTAAAATGCACTAGGTGAGTGACCTCTGAAAGCGTACATGAAAATTCTAATAAATCTGCTCAACTTTATTTGTGCCGAAAGTTTTTACAATATTCCCAAAAAATATATTTGGTTCGGCTTTTGAAAACTTATGCTTTCATTTGTCTTTTTTATACGAAACCAAATTAAATGGTATTTGCTTTTCAGAACCTAAACTCAACTCAACTGAATTAGCAATGGCTCAATAATGTACCCAATCAATTCGTTATTTTATTAATACTGTGTTTGTCCCTATGTGGACGTACACGCCACGGCTTATAAAGAGAAAAAAAAAAAACAAGCATTGATCATTCGCTCATTGTATATGCTATACTGTTTATCAGATTCTTTATTCAAAACAAAAAATCACAGTTCAAACCTTCAATATTAAGTTATATGTAAGTTTTTAATTTTATTGTGTTATTTGTATTCTTAATATGTTTATTCTTTTAATATTTCTATGAATAAAAACTGTTTTTTTTTTTCAATCCCCTGTAGTCTCATAAACTACTAAAATTATGGACACAATAATCTAAGGAAGTGCAAGGGAGCCTTCATACGCAAACTCGCCGGCGCGGCGGTGTGTCGACGCCCCATGGAAGCTGATGGTTTTCTAAAACAAATATTTGCCAGCACTTCATCTTTCACAAGTTGTATGCCAGTTTACAACGGATTACCCGTGTCAAGCAACCTTTAGGGTTTAGAGCGACTGAAGTTTAGCTAGGTTTAATCTGTTTTAGCGATGTAAGTATAGTTTTGTTCAAAGGATTTTTGTTGTTTTAGGTCTACTTGCAAGATCTTTGCAAAAGTATGCTTTAGAATTTTAAGAACATGAGAAGGGTGACGACTGGGTTTTGTAGTGCAACTTAGAATAGGGTGATTTGATGAAAAAGACTTAAATATTGCTATCCTAGATCTTGTTATAACGATCTTGTTCAAGACTCTAACCGTAATCCCTAATTAGACCCTCTTAAAATTATGAATACGATACCTATGTCAGAATATTAACTACATAACATGTGCTGTACATGTCAAAAAGATCATAAATAACAATCTAATTATAAAAATATGGAACGAATTTAAGAAAAAAGGGTAATTTCTAGGAGTGATAAGAAAGGTCAGTTAGTAAAATCTCAGTCTCGGATCTCGATGCGATCGCTCTCTTAACGATTCCTTAAGAGATGGGGCCAAAATCCAGAAAAATCATCCTTACCAATCAGACACGCTCTTTGCCATCACTCAACCAATTAGGAATCTCCTAAGCTGGTAACGTTCACCGATTGGGTAAATCACTTGTCGCTTGCCGTAACACGGTTAGTTGCTTCATCAAGTGCTTACGGTGCGAACAGCACTTAGTGTTTGTACCTTCTTGATGATACTTAGGTATCTATTGTACTCGGAAATAGATGTCAGTCGCTTAGCAGTGTGCAGGACATATTGTTCTGTAGTGGGCATTGAGCGTTGGCCGTTGATTTCCCGCTAAGCAGAATTGTTCTTTTTATTTTGGGATTTTTAAACTGAGAATTCGATTTTTGGCAAAAATATTTTGCCTATGCAACTTCCTTCTTTGTATTTTTTTTTTCATGGTTTACAGGGCACCTCTGCTTTACCCTTCGGGGAATACAGGCGTGTTGTTATGTTGTGTTATTTTGCCAACTTCCAATTGTTTAGATATTGCTATGAGAACAGAAATAAGCCAATAAATTTATTTTGAGATCGCTGTCAAAATGTTTAAAAACCTTATCATGCCACCTAAAAATAGAACCACACTTTTATCATACAAACACAAGTTCCGAAACCTTCTCGGAATCGCTCTGTCGCTTACTTTACAACCTTAATTCCACTTTTGAACTCGCCAGAAAAAAAAAAACCGAGAAACCGGTTTTGATGCCTTCCCATCCCTACGTTTCCGGGAAACCCTGCCATTCTAAATTTAGCTTTATCTCTTGAACATTAAAGTTCAAATTAGGTTGACGAGTGATTTGTTCCTAGAGATTCTTAGTGCGTATTATTAGGCGTATTGAGTCTAATATGGCGCAGCTTAAGATATAAAGGAATACCGCGCGGGTGGTAAAGAGTTAGTGTAATACGTTTCTGATGTGTTTTTAATTCGGTATTCGTGTGAACTCCTGCGCACTAATAGACACATTACAGTGATTGTTCGTTGAATAGCTCTTTTTAGTTGTTGTCACCTGATAATTATGATCTTGTTGCTGTTGCTAACGTTTAATTGTGTATAAGACGCAAGAGTGCATAAGAGTCCATTCAGTAGAAGGAAAATTATAAAAACTGTATGTGGTTTTACCTTAAACTCCTAAAGGAATGTTGACTTTGTAAAGCATTTTGAAATGTTCGTAGCATTTACCTGAAACAAAAAAAAAACAACAAATAAGTACCAACGGTTTATCATAAAAACAGCTTTCAATCGACTTAACCCAGTTTCTTCGCCTAAAATGTAAATAAAACACTTTTAAAACTCCCGAAAACAAATGGGCTTTTATCTCATAAATAACTGAACATTGGACAAGCCGATTTACCGAGAACAGGTCCTAAGTCCGGACATAGGGACGACTAAAATCAAGGATAATTCCCTTCGAAGTGTCCCTAAACGTCGCAAAATGTGTGTCACATACGGATGCCAAAATTGGTTAACAAATTGCCGTATTAAATATGATTTCAGTTTTTCTATTGTTTTACTCAAACTATAATTAGGCTAAAAGCTGTATCTTCTGTTTAGTTATGTTCTGTAGCATTTTTCCATAAAGGTACGATTCTAATAAAGATATTTGATAGGAACTTTGGCATTATGCCTCCCGGCTTCCCGAATTGAAAGATAAACAATTTATATGCATTTACGTGCCAAAACCTATTCATTTCGCGACACTTAATCCGATGAGCAACACAGGCCTTACGAAAAAAAAAAACTTTTATCTTTACTAATATATTATAAATGTAAAAAGTGAGTTTGTTTATTTGTTTGTTACGCTTTCACGCTAAAACGGCTTAACAGATTTGGCACATGGGTAAATCATGACCTGGATTAAGACATGGGATACTTTTAATCCCAATATTCCCACGGGATCGAGACTTATGCGCGCGAAACCGTGGTGCGCAGCTAGTATTTTTATATTTCTATCTTCTTAAAAACAAAATGTCTACCTATCTAAAAAAAAATATCGGAAAAACCCACCACTCAACTCTAGATTACTTCAATATCTAACATAACAAAGGCAACATTTTCTAAACGGCTGGTTAATAAAACTTCTGCACTACCCTCCGTATCGTCCCGCTTCGGAACTCATCCCATACAAATCCGCTTTCCGTAGAGGATTAAATATTCTTTCAGCGTCTACTCAAACACTATGATTAGCAGTTGACCTAGTTTTGGAGATATAAAACCATTTCTTTTTAAATTAAAAAGGGGTTCTTTTAAGTAGACTTAATCAATCTGTGATTGAGTATTGACGTTGTTGATGGGACTGGAGTTTTTAATTAGTGTCATTATAACGATAATATGTAGATACCTGAGTTATCTAATGTTATAATTTCCACCAAGATGTCCTTTTCATTTCAGTCCCTGCATTACGTAGGCAAATGTTTTAGCAAAGTCATTCTTCCTCGTGTTTGTTTTTGCAATAAATAAAGATTAATTTGCATGTTTTAATTTAATTCATTACTTCTGAATGAATTAACTATCATCTTGTCAAATACCTAATTGACTCCATAAGCAATCCATTTTGAAATTTTTTGCAAGGAATTCTTGTCAGGAAGTAGAAAACTTTGAAAATAACTTAACAATACCAAGTATGTGTATTCATCAAACTTCCCACCTGTATGTCACCAATCACACGTCTCAATTCCACCAATCAATTGATAGCGGACTCAGCGTCACAATGCAGTGACAATCAGCTGAGTGGGCTCAGACTAAATGGGTTAGTTTCACACGATCGGCAACTTGATATTAAATCGATACTGGCTACTCGAATAGACGTAGATATCGAGTGAGAAAAGGATTGGAATTAAGAGAACTTTTGATAATGAATAGTTTGTTGTAAGCATGAAATATCTTTGACCGTAATAATTGACAAAAAAATACGAAATAAAAAGGAAATTATTTTGATACTAAAAGCCTCAGACCAATTTAAACCCAAGACAGAGCGCTGCGAACAATACAGTGATGCTAAAACTACGCCAAAGCTCTGTGCATACACGCTCACACACACACATTTACAACTATTTATAATGACACTACAACCAAACTACACCAAACTAAGTGCACACATGTTTACGAAACCGGCCTCACGTCACTCTGTCTTGGTTTTTTATTTGGTCTGAGCTAAAAGCATTGAAAATTACTTCGATATCTTCTCGAACACCAAACTGAAACTTTTCAACAATCTTCAACTATACTACTATGTATTTTAAAGCTTTTTTAGCTCTTAGAATAAGAGGTAACTTGAAAATGAAAAAGCTCAGAAAAAGGAAAACGATTTTGAAATATGAAATCAAATTTCAATAATCCAGTCACACTCATAACAAATTCCATAACTCACATCGAATACCACAATCTAAACTACTTAACACACAACTGGGACCTCTGACCATACCCTAAGACCTCAGGAAGTCCTCTGAACAGAGATAAGATACCATGACACTATAGGATTAAATGCGCCCACACACGGTGCATATCAAATGGTTTATAGAGGTCTTACGAGAGACGTTGACAAGCTTTCTATAGGATGGTTGATTTATTAGTCTTAGCTTGGAATAGAGGACCAATTTGAGACTTTAAGTTTTTTTTTTTTTTTTTTTTGAGCCTAGGAAGGTAACAGTACGCCACACGTCAGTGATACTTTGATCTGGAACTCGCCTAGGCCTGGCTTCGTACGTGAGGTTTAAAAGAAAAGGAAGCCAGCCAGGTACTGGTTTCTTTACATTTAATACGATCCAGCCTGTCCCTTGCTGTCCTCCCCCAGCGAATCTCTAAGCCGAGGTCCGTACCCCACAGGGGGATGCTTAGAGTGTAGTCGCTTGGTTTATACGAGTAAGTTTTATGCCCTGACTGGAGGCCTTTTTATTGAGCCACCCGCAGGAAAGTCCGGTTAAGCAGCCAACAATCTGCTAGGTTGAGGTGCGAGAAGCCTTTCCCAAAAAAAAAAAAAAAGGTGTCTTTACCACAGACGTACGGGCTTCCGCACTCGAAACTCGGTTTTATTCTTGGAGGATACGCATTTACGGGACTGCTTCAAATACTATGGTGACTTTGAAGCTTGATTAAAAACTGACCCCTATATAAAACAGTGATTCAAACACCATGGGACTTTTCTCTCCAAAAATTTGAACCCCCAAAATGAAATTAATTTTGGTGCCCATAATCATCAAGTGACATACTCAAAACCAATAATGGATATTGTCAAAATGTGGGTGTAGGTTATGGTGTAAGCCCATAGACCTCCATTTGACCCTTTTAAAAGATCATCGGACCTGCCACATTTAAGAGCCAAGTTTAATAATAGTATCCACTTAGAGAGAAACAACATGTTGTTATCATGAGACAAATAGGTGCAATGTTAGCCCAGGTTATCAACCGATATACTGCCATTCCAAGAAGTAATGTAATTTATATTTCCAATGATTGAGTACCATATTGTATTACAGAGTATAAAATGGATCGTAACTCGACACAATATTCTAAGGATCAATTTTAAAGTTCGTGGTAAAGATACAGGAAAGCTTCTTTTGAGAATTCAATATGGCTCTATTGTTTTGGAGTTTTAATGGACTAAAGGTTCAATTCCGTAGCCGACCGCAGACGGTAGCAGCAGGCTACGTGTCGTCGCGACACTACTGGTACGAGTATCTATGTATTTCTATGAAACCGACGTGTCGAGCAATTCGTCAACTCGTGCTACATGCCTATGGCCTATTTAGGACGACTTGCATAAAATCAAAAGAACGTCCTAACCGTAGGCTTGTAGGACGAGTTGTGTCGCTAGCTAAGGACGGTATTTCATAGAAATTCATAGATACCAGTCATGTCGTGGCGACACGTCAGTGCTGCTGCCGTCTGCGGTCGGCTACGGAATGGTACCTCTACGGATTTTATTCTAGAACCAAATAAAAACTTTTTTTTTAAAATAAGTTTAATAACAAGTAAGTTTAGTTTCGTTTTTTGCTACCAACTTCCGAAATTAACTTCACTAATGTTTTTTTGGAAGTAGGTGGCTTTGTTTTTTTTTTTTGTAAAAAGTTTTTTTTTTTTCATCTTTTAGTTGTGGTATCTACCCCACACAAATTCGAATACTATCACCGCTATGTAAATAACAGTGACGGAGTAAGTAACTTAAAACATCGTCCGTAAAGTGGTGGTGGGATAAATAAGTATTATTGAAGCTAACTCCAAAACTACGCAAGCAAAGTTAATAAAAATTTATATGGGACCACCTCTGAAGTATGACCTATCAAATAAAAAAAGAATCAGTTTCCTCCTTTTAGAAGTCGGTTGATAAAATTAGAAATAATGACAAGACTGGAGGGCAAATTCTTCTCCTACAGAGAAGGCACAAGCATTGATCACCACACTTGCTCAAGACGGGTTGGCGATTTCAGACTTATTAGCAGGGCTTTTTAGGATATTTTTCCTTCATCGATGTCAGTAATTAATTTTATTGTATTTTAATTGTGTTTATTAATGTCTAGTCTAGACGCAATATGAGTAAATGCGATACCTAAACTAAGATTGAGCTATGTTTTAATCGATAACAAACCACAACCTACTTAATTGAAACTAAGTTTTCATATCAATCGGTTTTGAAAACCGGTTTTTTTCTGTATGTGTTTGATTATTGCTCCTAATTACTTACAGCTAAACATTATACCAACATTCCCTACCCACGCTCAACGCGTGATAGCGCCACTTTACCCTCTGCCCCACGAGCCCACGTGGCAAGAGCGCCATAATCCCCCAATCGCGAGGGTAAACACCGTTGTTTACCCACCACTCAGCGTTTACCTGTTACCGCGGTGTTACCCTACCCTATCTCACGTAAACCTACCTTTATTTTTTTAACGATAACTTCATAATATACGGAGTACTTAACCGTTTTGAGTCTTATATTTAATTATCTTTTATTGCTTATTAGTTACAAGTGGTTTCAAAATATTCTCACAGTACTTGTAAATTAGTATTTTAAAGCTTTTGCTAAACCATTTTTAGAACTCCTAGAGCAAAAGCAATTCTTCCGTCATTGCTATAAGAAGTTTCTGCTTAACCTGATCCAGATTCTCTATCAGATGCAAGAACGGCTATTTTGCAGTAGATAGAAAGATGTTTTTCCATTCCAAACAATCGATTTACGTTAGAACATTAATGAACTTAACCAAAACATTTATTCAAACAAATTCCACTTTAACATTGACACAACACTCTCCGATCGAAACTCAGCACAGCCACAGCACTCAAGTATCGATATACCCGACGATTTAAACGTAATAATGAGGGTATTACGAAATTTTCATAATTATTCGCCATTCCTTCGGCTAACGAAGCACTCAAATGAAGAATTTGTTCCGGAATTTGGGAAGGAAGCCTTAACTTAATTTCGGGAGACTCCTCCCAAGTTGAAGGTACTGTGTTGACCTGTACCGATAAAATAATGAAAAAAGTAAAATCTAAGGAATATTTTCCCAAATATTGTTATTCATAAAATGCAAAGTTAAAAAAAATGGTGTTGCCAATTTTATTTCGGCAGGATCTATTATTTGAAAAAGTGGTTGATTTTCCTAAATCTCTGGATGCTCCTGTCAACCTTTTTTATAAATACTTACCTTGAAGAAGAAATCGTTTTCGGCTAGCTAGAAAACCTATTCTGTCACGGATTCTATCAATTTCTGTGTTGTAGCACATTATTTGGAATGACATCAGAAAATGTATACCGGAACAACCCAGATAATAATTATTTTCGCTCCAATATACAGTAAATTACGCATCATAAATCATGTTATACAAATAATTTAACGTTATTTCGACTGTCAACTCCCCAGTTAACCAAAAACAGCCAGTAATTATGAATAATTGCGATAAAATAAACAATTTTGATGAATGACAATATGACTCGACGGAAAACGGCGTAACTCCAAAATAGACAAATCGGTCACGGCCACAAAGATACGGTTATTTTCACGATTACTAAAAAATAGTACAAACGGTGTTGTTTATTTACACAAACGCAGGTGCTAAACTTTACTCTGGTTTAGAGATGGATTTCGTAAAACCATGGAGGTTAGTGTAGTAACGTAAAACGTAATTTTATTCGTTATTTTATCACATAAACAGCCGCATTATACCTGGACATACAGTCAAATAAAAATAAAAATCATTACCCGATAAATAACGCTGCTTGACATTGGGGATATTCAAATAGACTTCACTAGTGGAAATGCTTAAATGACACTTGAACTGATAGAAGCTGAGAGAGGCAACAATGGTATTTAATGCCCTAGACTGCCTTAATTTTCTGCAACATCTACGAACATTGAAAAAGTGGCTGATTCTCGGTTAAAACCCTAAGAACCTCGGTTTAAAGAAGTTATTCTCATAAAGAACACAAACAGTTCACTTAATTTAAGAGATATACTCGTACAAATAAAACATGCAGTTATAAGGTAACTCATTGACTCCGTGAGACGATAAAAGAAAACAAAATTTAAGAGAAGGCTTCTAAAGATTTTAAATTTATTATTATTATTAAATTATTTATTATTAATAAAGGTTATTTATCATACACAGACCTAACCTTTGAAAACACAAATCTTTGTTAAATGTAACACTTCCACAATACACGCATTGATTAAGACATTATTCCCCCAAGATCATTTTCCACCGCAGCGATCGATCGCGAACGAATGTCTAGCGAAATAAAGTCGTGTGTTCACAACCTGACATGTAATAGCTGTAACATAAAACATACTTACATCAGGTACCAGCTTATTTTCGAATTTCGAACGCCAGTGTCGTCTACTAAAAGCTAAGAGATGAATTACGACGCTTTTCGACGTTAATATGTGATAGAATTTTAAAGGAATTTTCACGTGAGACGGTCTGCGACTGCCTCGTCGAAATTATTTTGAAATTTGAAATTTTTGCGCTATGATATTTTTATGTTAACGTAGATATCTGACTTGCAATTTACTAATAATTCGATTACTTCATTAATTTGATTAAAATCATAAGTTCATATTAACACAAAAAAGATAGAAAGCATACCACTAAGTATCTAAACCTTAGTAGATAGACGACATACTCCTATTGGGGGGTGCCAGGGGTGAAAAAGGGGAGGCATTACCACTTTAGCAAATTACTTTGTCCCTACAGAATACCCAGCTTTGTCGCGGATTCGATTTTATCAAACAATAAAGCCACCAATAGAAAATTCATCTTTTTCTGAAAAGTGCAAATAAGTCGATACTTCTGTACCTTTCGTATAAAAAAAGTAAAAAAAAAAAACAATCCTCAAACTTTAATACTGTCGTTAAAAACACCGTTCGAAATTCAAAAAATTACAATAAACATTCCAGAAAAGGTTGTGAATGTTGCCAGTGAATTGAGCAATCCAAACATCTGTGCGCCGCCAAAAACGTAGCATACAGGATGCCAAATAAAAACCGACGGGCGACAGTACAACCCATAATTTTTGCCTTAAAACAAGGGACCCATGTTGGCAGTGGTTCTCAACGTTCGAAAGAGGGGGGCGAGGGGCGTAAGCGATTTGTAAGAACCGATGAAAGCTCTTCAGATATTGGGAGTGCAGGGTTGTCAACGCGCCTAATGGATATAACGGCATTTTATTTTTAGTTCCAATAAGATCGTAATTAAAGTGAACGTTTTCTCCGGACGGAGTTATGAGGTTCTTAAAAAGGTGATACAAAAAGCTACTTAGTGAGGAGAGCAAATAGAAGAGTTTTTAGCTGTTTAGAAATAGCTTGGGAGTAAATATCGGTCGTTTTTTGAAGGAAGGTGGCACAACATTCAAATGTATGACTAATGGTTAAGCGTTTACTTTTAAAAGACATATTAAATGATGACTATGAGTGATTTTGTCAACTACAAATGTTGAGCAATGTCATTTTTCAGGGGCCACATGACCGTGCGTTTGCACTGGCGAAATATTCGAGACAAAACATGTTTAAATCTCTAGTTCCTGTCAAAAATTGTATGGAACATTGACAGAAAATAGAGATTTCAACATGTTTTGTCTTGAATGTTTCGCCAGTGCAAACGCACGGTAATACTTTGGGTTGCTCATGTTCAAGCTTATAGTTTTAAAATAAAGTTAATATTTTCCCACCAAAAAAAAAACCCAGCTCTCTTCTTCTAAATTTATTCTCACCAGCTTAGATCCTAAGTGGTGGAGGATTAGAAGATTTTTTCCTATCTATCGTGCGTGTGCGCTTGGGTTTGTTTAGGATCAAAACGGATGATTGAATCTAGTCGTGTTGATTGACACTTGATCCGTTTTGATGGGTTTATACGTTTGTTTTGTTTGGTAACTAAACATCGGATTATTTTAGAAAATTGCAAAGTGTCTCGTGGGTTACGAAATTTGTTTTTTTTTAAGTCAAATCTAGCAGATTTATGACATGATTTAAAAAAAATTAAGATCGTGTTAAGAGCGTGATGGGAAGACCTAATTCCATGAAGATGGCACACAGTTTGTGTTTTGTGAACAAGGACAATTTTTAAGATACAAAAAAAAACAGTTAAAAGAAGGAAGACCTAATTTGACAACATGTAGGAAAAATTGCTTTTTGAATTCAGGAAAGCAAACTTTTTTTTGTTTTGTTCCAAAAATTATGTTGAGATTACCGTCTAGCCAGTGATCTCCGAAGGGTGCGCAGAGGTGTATGACCCCCTTCAATTCTCTGAGAGGTATTAGGTCCCGTGTGGTAGGTCCCACGGGTAAACTGTGTGATAGGGGACGAGAGGAAAGACAATGGTGTAAAGATTATTAGATTTGTGTTACAATTGTTTGGTATGTGAAGTTGTTATTTATCATTTTCTAGCGTCCTGCTACTTCTACGTTTTATATTACAATATTTAGCTTTTGAAAAATAAAAGACTGTTCTTTCTATTTCTATCATTCTAAAATATTATAATGTCATCAAAACTACACGTGTATGCCAAATTCCAACGAAGTCGGATTAAGGGATGTGGGTTTAAAATCGTTCACCAGATTCGACCTTTAGAACAGTTATGAAATTGAATAACAGCGTTTAAAATTAGATCAACAATGTTTTTTTTTAAATATAAAATTTTTGAATACATATATAAACTCAAAACCTTCCCAAGGAGGTAGGCAGAAGCTAAATAAAGTTATAGTTTTATATTTATGGCTCATGATTAATAGACGAATAAATATTATGCCTTAAAAATGTATGCAACTCCTAAATACGCCAAAAAAATTTAGACCAAATGACAGTTATGCTAACCTTAGCATTATGCCAAAGTATTATTATGCGAAAACGTTATGCTGAACAATATTATGCGTTTTTATGCCAAGAGGGGGATTCCCAAAGAAAGTCACCTGCTACGAACCGTACAAATTCTTTTTAAAATTGTTTAATCTCTCGCGTAAATGGAATAAATACAGGTTATATTCCAATCCTTAGCTATTCAACCACAAAATTATCATAGCAGCAAAATCCAAACACATTATCAAAGATTAAAGCACGAACTGCTTCAGAACCGTTATTCTAACAGACAGAGCTGTCATGGGGTCGCCAGAATCAGGTCAAGGCTGTTAACTAATCAATCCTTACTGCTGTTGGATATTCATTAAGTTTGCTAACGTTTGTGGTTCAGTGTTGAGGGATAGCAATGTTATGCTTTTATAATATAATGATAAAGAGTATTCTAAAGTCTTGAAGGTTCATAGATTTACTTTCAAAAATAGGACATCCGATCGCCTCAGGTCGGATGTAAGGCCTCTGCCTCGAATCTTGCGGGCAGCGGGGCGGCAGCGGCGCGGCGAGCAGCGCCTTTGAACGCGTCGCTTGCCGCGCCGCTGCCTTCGAGGCCGGTTCCATATACATATATGCATAAGATCCTGCCGCTCCCGCGCCAGCGCCGCCGCCGCCGCCGCCCCGCTGCCCGCAAAATTCGAGGCAGAGGCCTAACAATGTAAGGTAATTTTTTACCAAACTACGGCAAAGCAAAATGAAGGTTATGATTTTGACCGGTATGTATGTATATTCGTTCATATCTTCTAAACTTCTCAACACAATTTGATAAATGAGGTATCGTTGGAAGCGTCTTGATCGTCCGCTGGTTACACGAAATCTATTCGATTTATGCCCTATCACGTGTGACTCCCGGATTTTTAATTTGTCTGTTCTTATTTATACCTTTTTAGTTGATTGACTTTTTTGTCGTAGTTGGGTTTTAGTTTTGGTTTCATTCGCTATGACATATTGACATCAGGTTAGTGCTTACTTTTCTTAAATGTAAACGCAGCAAAATCGTGGTTCTCTGTGACGAGGGCAGACAGTGGATAACCAGGTAGATAAACTTAAAGGAATTATCTAATGATGATTTCATCAGTCACTTAAAGTTCGTTAAAATAATGCAAGAATTACTTGCGTGAGTCACAAGTTCTTAGACAGATCACATCGCATTATTTCATTAAAATCAACTGCATTCCATAAAACATGTATTTTATTCAATAATGTCCTAAAACGCAAAGATCAGACCCGACATATTTTTAACTAGCCCAATACTTACCAGTACAAAAAAAAACAATATTATTCTCCAGGGTTAGGTACTACACAAAATCCGCTTAGCAAAAAAACAAATAGGTTGGCAACCCTCTATACAAGAGGACTTGGAACTCGCTGCGGTTGCAAAATTCCCGCTCCAAAGGTCACTCACCCCACTCATTAGGCGTTAGCCGTGACGTCATAGATGTCACGTATTTTTCTATTCATAATTTGTCTTTTAAAGTATTTTAGTGTTAGCCTAATGGTCTGAGGGCATTAAAGGGTTTTTAATTTAACTCTACAAACAGTTTATTTTTCTGTGTTTGAGGGACTGTGTATCTATTTGAGATTTGTGTGTTACACGTAGCATTAGGAATGGAGGTTAGAGGCTGTCTTAGACTCGGCCACAAGGAACTTTAGCAATCCATAGACAACCATGTTGTTATGTTGTTTATTTTATGGTTTCGAAAACGTTTACTTCAATCTTTAGATAGGGGAGTGTAATCGCCCAGCAAGAGTTCACAAAAATTTTACTTCACGGCGATCTGAAATATAATTAAGTTTAACACAGTAGTATTTCTTACACACACGTGGTAACATCGCGATTTTTAGAGATAAAGATATTAAAAATATATTTTTAAATAGAATTGTTTCACCTCATCGTTGGCAACACAGGAATGTCACTTTTCTTTTCGCGCGCTCTGTGACATCGCATCGAAATAGGCTCTCGCTAATCAAATTATTATTTTAAATAAGTTTTTCGGTATTATTTACTAAAATAATAAAATGTTAACTTTGTTAAGTGATGGCAAGTGTATTAAGTGCATCGTTAGTGGAAACCTGAGACTGCCGCGGCGTTCACCAAAGACATCAAGGGGAGCAGCTACAAACATCAGAGGCACCCTTAGTCCTGACTCCTGGCCAACATTGGATGAACCATTAACCTGAGGACTCCCAGAACATTAATGTGACGAGAATGCCTGGCTTTAACTGACCACTTTGTACGTGATACAAGCATTATGATGGACAACAATGCACATTGCAGTGCGTGATGCAAACTTTTTGCATTATCTCTCCAGTGGACACGAGATGTCCTTAGTAACATTACCTCCATGTTACTTAGCTGGATGAAAGCTACCAGAGAGGCACGTGATGCCCTTAGCGATGTTACTGTACATAGCTAGCTGGTATGCGCTTGTCAACTACCCCTCCAGTGAGTACATACTCTCCGAAACGTTATTTCCACGTTACTAGCTGGAAGAACTACCAAGGTGGCACGTGATGCCCTTAGCAATGTCTCTCCACATAGCTAAACCTGGTATGTTATGTACTCGTCATAACAGGTAAGCCACATTTTTATGACCTAGGTTAAGAAATTGTTAAAAGGTCCAATATGCTTTTAATTTATGAGTATGAAAGCTGCGAGACAGCCTGACTTATTCCTGCACATTGTCTGTGGGTTATTAATTTGCAAAGCATTATACTCTGAGTGCGAGATTCTACCGCACCTGGATTGTTATCAGTAAGTACGCGATTCTTTAACAACATTGATCCAATGTTGTTAGCTGATAAGCACATATTTGGCATGGAATGGATTAAGAAATTGTTAAAAAGGTGGTCCAATATGCTTTAATTTACAAGTATGGAGCTGCAAGACAGCCTTAATTTGTCCTGCACATTGTCTGTAGGTTATTAAATTGCAAAACATTTTACCCAGTAAGTGTGGGATTCTACCGCACCTGGATTGTTATCAGTAAGTACGCGATACTTTAACAACATTGATCCAATGTTGTTAGCTGATAAGTACATATTTGGCATGGAATGGATTAAGAAATTGTTAAAAGGTGGTCCAATACGCTTTTAATTTACAAGTATGAAGACTGCGAGACAGCCTTACTTCGACTTGCACATTGTCTGTAGGTTATTCAATTGCAAAACATTTTACTCAGTAAGTGTGGGATTCTACCGCACCTGGACTATTATCAGTGACTAAGGGGTACCCTATGCATCATGGCCTGTTAATGCTTAACACGAGATGAATTCAAACTCAAACTCAAAGCATTTATTTCAAACTGTCAGTCAGAAATAAACCAATTACAGACACTTTTGAATCGTCAAGGGATCGGTCAGTCAGAAAGATGAAGCTAGTTGCCCATTCCAAAGCATAGTAAGTTCCCATGGAGAGGAACGGGCAAGAAGCTCCACAGACACTCTTTTAAATCAGAATATTGTTACAATGATCATAGCATGTTATTTCAATACTAGGTGATCTAGTTTTCGAATCAAGGATGCTCATAGTGTGTTATCTCAAAAAGAGATGATCTAGCATTTTCATCAAGGATGTTAACACAATGGTTGCTGCTCATAGCAAGATATCTCAATACTAGGTTAGTTATCTAACTTTCACATCGAGGATGACATTATGGAAACACACTTCATCTTGACTGATTACCTCTCATCAGCTAATGCTACACATGCCTGCTACTAAATGAATGAATGTTATTACATTTCTGTTTATGGCTATGTTACTGAGTTGTCAGTTTTAACAAACAAATATATCTAAAAGAAATCACTGTGTACAAAATACTTAGTGACTTATCTAAGCACTAGGTGGTTTAATTATCCTAACAAATTGATAAATGATATCAATTTTGTAAACCAAACACTAAAGCAAAATTTTATAATTTTACACTCACACATTCAAATACTTGGTTAACATGATTTTACAATACTGGCTGATGACAAATGCTGAGATATCTATGGAAACTCTTGATTTCAGATATAACTGAAATGGACCAAACACAAAGTATTAGTCCATGCTGCCCTATTTATTCATAACAAGATGGAAAACATACTCCATTCTACATTCCATAAATAACCTGCACTGGTTACTTTCACCATAGGTAAAACAAAGACTGACCCTATGCTTATGAAGAACATAGACAAATACAAACTGTTGAAAGACTTGACTGATGCAACAATGTTCACTTTCACTAAATTAAAACCAAACAAAAGTAATATCATACCTAATTGACATGAATGTTAGAATGTTAAATTATTCTACTTGCTAAACAAACTCAAGTATACAATTCTATAGCTACAAACAATAACAATTAATCAATAAACATTAAAACCACAAGACCCTATGTTAATAGAGAACCTTACCAGCTCTATTGAGCAAATGCAAAATTAACACAACAAGAGTGATATGTTACAGTTAATAACAAATTAAAACATTTCACAACTAAGTCAATAACAGGAATCAGCCAATATTGAAAACAAAAACGAATATTGGTGGAGAACCTCAACAACAACCCGGAGTATATCTACACTCCAAAGTAACAACTCAACAAAACTGATACTAAAATGCACCAATCAAATGCTGACAAAACAACTATACTCCACTGATCTTGTTATTGGTTGTGGATACAAAGATACAGTAAACGATTTGATACCTATCAAATTCAATATTTTAACTACTCAATACCATTATAGCTAGTATATACAGAGATGAATTAAAATGCATTACAGATCTACAAAGAATTTATCAGAAATACATATTTCAGACTCAAACAAAATAGAAAATTCAACCTCATTCTGGACCTATAACTGATTATAAATGATTTCTCTAAGTAGGTTTGTACAAACTGATAGATTGACTGAAAATGATAAAGAAAGTTCCCAGTAATAACTCTAATAGATAGGCTGTAATATGATTCCATCTTACAGGTACTGCAAGATTCTTCCCATTATCAGATAACCAATAAAGAGTTCATCATATAGTTACATTGTCTGAAAAATTCCACATTAGAACTTTTATACTTTAACTGTACCATATAGCTCTGCTATATTTAAGTACCAAATTACTTCCCAGTAGTGACCTATCTACCCTGATTATTTATTTGTCAATATATCAAGACTGCTGTAAAACATTTACCTTTAAATACCACTATAAACATATCAATAAGTGTAAAGTCAGTTTTATACAAAAACATGTGCCTTGAAATACTTACTTACATTATAACAACGGTTATTAGTGATCTTAGTCGCATTACATAACATCAGGCCTGTAAGATGATCTTATTCACAGTTTCTAAAATTGAAATGTCTAATTAAACATTCAACCATTCCAACTGTTAATCTAAATAATTAGTGGTAGATTCCAATGATAATTACAACATTAAAGTGAAATTGTCGGAAAAAAGGGGGGGGGGACAGTATGATGTGAGGACAAGGTATCAATGGCCTGTGGTTAGAACATGAACAAGGTCAGGTACCACAATAATCGGTGTAGCCAACATGAATGAATTAACTTCAAATTATTTTAAACTAGAACCATCGACTCACCAAGTGCACACCTTAGTTAATTAATATACAACTCCCCCACTTAAATATAATATAACTCATTCCACTATTTAGTTTTGGATAATATAAGTTCAGGGGAAAAGATTCATACCCATAAATGCTCTCAAAATGAATCTAGTTTTTTTGATTAGTTCTTAGCTTGTCAATTATACATGAAATAGACACTTTCACCATATGCAAATTAGAAAGGAAAATACCTGATTTTGGATATGCAAAGAGAAAAAAAAAAAAAAAAAAAAAAGCTACCTGACTAACTAATGGGTTAATGTAAACTAAATTTAATTATTCAGTTTACTAATGGTAACATTTTTTATTGCCCAACTGGGCAGTAATAAACTAATAGATTCCGTGATAGCTACTTCTGCATGGGAGGGTCTACCATGCACAACTATGAGGCCTGTGCTCATTATTTTCAAAGATACCATGCACAACTATGAGGCCTGTGCTCATTATTATCAAAGATACCATATTTTAACAATAACAATAGCAAATTATAGGAATCGGCCATAAATACACAACATAATTATAGAGCTTAGGAGCTGTAAACTCATGCATTAAGCTTCACACCGCATCTCAAATAAGTGAATGTTTACGTTCACAGAGATATAGACTACGACTGCTATTTCCAGTCCTAGAAACTTTCAAAAGCATTCAATCTAACAAATATCTTCCTGATCTGATTTTAAGTACAGAAAACAACCACATTACAAACTTATGGGAAACCTACAAAGAAGTTGAGATCTAAAAAATTATACACTGATTCACATATACTACCATTGCTGACGTAGAAAAATTAAATAAGCTAAGTGCATGCAAATCGTAGACATTACAACAAAAGTTACATTAAATTAATAAAATTGATCTTAACTTATATTTTTAATTTGATACAATAATATTGATTCAGATTATTTGAATAGTATTATTTGTAATGCCAAAATATTAATTATTATGTCAGAAATCATAGAATATTAATTAAAATGTCAAAAAGTATGACTTAAAAATTCATTAACAGAGTAGAAACATGTCTAAGAGCCAAGTAAACATTTTACATTTGAATTTATTAATTGGTAACATTCTCAAGCCAGGTGGTAATTTATTATACATTTTTACTGTCATACAACTGGCATTTTTACTGTATAGTTGCTATCTCTGAGGAGGTACTAGCAATTCCCCGGCATTATTTTCTTCCGTCTTTGGGAGACTTGCTCATTTAATAGGAATAAATGTGGGTATTTTTTAACAAATAAACAAGCCAAAAAAAAAAAAAAAAAAAAAAAAAAAAAAAAAAAAAAAAAAAAAAAAAAAAAAAAATTAAGGCACGGGAGTGGAAGAATTTTTAATTCTTTAAATAATGGCCTGCAATGCAATGCAATGGTATAAGTATTCTGCTCCGTTGCCTGTCCTTTCGACTCTAATGTCGACTCTGTGGACCAATGAATGAATACTGAGACTGTTTTAAAGTTTTATAACTAGGTAAGTACCAATAAGTGAGAAGGACATTAATTCTTCCTCTCACAGTACAACCCATACAGCAGCCCAACAAAGAGATGACATCAATTGATTCAGGTACAATGTGAGGTTACTGGTTGTCAATCATGTTTATTTTTGTTGATACACAATAGTTTATTATCCCTTAAAAAGCAATGCTAATGAAGGAGAATAGTAGAGCACCTAATTATAAACCAGAACATTTATAACCAGATAATTTATTATATAACTGAATTATTGCAGTTAGCTCTAAACATCTACTGTGTTAAACTTAATTATATTTCAGATCGCCGTGAAGTAAAATTGGGAATCAAACGAGCTTACCTGTTAAGCGAAGTCTTGATTCTAATTTTACGAACGGCGATCTGAAATATAATTACCCGCCCGCCACTGGCTTACAGCCCCAAAGCTGCAATAATTAGCCTACTTAACTCACCTATACTTTCAGGAAAATCTAGTGAATTTAAGTATGTGGAACCACTCTGTACAGAAAACAGAGATTGTTCCATACCTTAAGGATCTCTAAAATAAGTGACATTCCTGTGTTGCCAACGATGAGGTGAAACAATTCTATTTAAAAATATATTTTTAATATCTTTATCTCTAAAAATCGCGATGTTACCACGTGTGTGTAAGAAATACTACTGTGTTAAACTTAATTATATTTCAGATCGCCGTTCGTAAAATTAGAATCAAGACTTCGCTTAACAGGTAAGCTCGTTTGATTCCCAATTATGTTTCATTTCAAATGTATCTGTCTGTTACCATCGATCGCCCCTTATTCACTTGGAAAAATTGAATCAGAAAATAAGTTAAGTAATTATTTACATTAGTACATTTTATGTTTAGCTAAGAAATACGTATACTAAAATTTGTACACAACATTTATTGTCTTTACAAATGTTTTCCAAGCAATAACTTATTAAACATTTTATAATCCCTACGAATCATAAATTAATCCAACGTTTTCGGCAGACACTAAAACATTTTTACAGTTTAAAACTCACTAAATCATAAACAACATCAGCAGTCAAACGGTTGAAACATGTCATCTATAAAAAAAGATCCAAACGCTTACGACATTCAGTTTGACCAAAATATCTTGACAGACGGAAAAATATGGAACTAAATAAAAATGTACTGAATCCGACGTTCCTCTAGCAAGCAGCGCCACTGTGAACTGCAAAGACACATTGGGTATTCGAAATTTAAAAACATTTGAATGTTTATGTTGATCGTTCTACATACGGTAACTTTGAAATAATATTATTTTATTAGAGATGTCTTTTTGTTGAGAATATTGACTTCATAATTTCATATCCTTCTCAAATCTGCCAGTTATTTGAAAAACATGTGCCTTTTGGAAAGAATATTGTTCGATAGACTTCTACAGCACGTTTTCCTGAGATAACACCTCTTCTACAAAAGCCCATGGGAAATAATGGGTTGCCTGAACCAATATTTTAAAGCTCTGAAAATATGTAATAAATTTTATTTCTCAAATATTTTCTCAAACGTCAATTCAACAACTAAACGAACTTCATATCCTAGTTGGGGTATTAATTACAAAGCTTAGCGCACACGCGAGGGCCACAACTGTAAAACTATTAGCGGGGCTGTCCGAATAGTTGGAAATAGTTTCCTTGGCTTGCCGCCAGGCGCGCTCGTGATAGATCGCGTCGCCTTGCATTTGACATGTTGTAAACAAAAATAATAAATAAAAAGCGTACAGTACAACATGTTTTGATATATGTGTATTTCGTTTTGGGTTATAGCTTGAGTTTTATTGGTTTCACGGTAAGATTAGAGAGAAATGACGTGACGTTTTTATGGGAACGGGTCGACGTTTATGTTGATTGCCAATTTCTGGCGCGATTTTTTAGGTTATCTCCGGAGATTGACAGCGTAATTATTGTATTAAGGATCTGGGAGCGAGTTGAAATGGTTTTTAGTTGATCTGTATTAAGTAAAACTGTAGTAAATAGGTACTTAAGTAAAGAATACTTCAAATAAAATTGAATAAATTTTGCTCCAGAATAAAAATGAAGCAAAATATCTTCTTAAATCTCAAGCCAAAACGTAATCAAACTCCTAAAACAACAGCTAAACATGAAAAACACCAAGAAATTACTTTTTAAAATGAAACACCTCCATCAAAACATTATGAGCGCGAACTCAACGCGCATCGAGCGTCCCGAGTGCCGACGCAAAGTTTGCAATTTACAACTTTAGTTCTTTGACAAGTACTTACAAGACTTAATATCTCGCCGCTATGTACTCAGCTTTATTTGGACGAGTATTTAGAAGTATTCCTTGAGGACTCGTCCGAGTTAAAGCGAGACGGCGGTAGCGAAGCAAAAGCGACACAAGTTTTTTTTTCTAGTATTTAAATCTCGCCATTTTTATAACTCCTCACAGCGTTTTATTAAAAAAAAAGGTTCCATGAAGAATTTAAAGCGTAAAAAATATCGCTTCAGATTTTGCGAAAGTAGCCGCTTCGCTTTTTCTGTGCCGCGTACTTAACTAAAGTCCTAAGGGAAAATGTTCTTTAATGTAGGTAGTGCAGTTAGTCGGGTCAGTACTGGTAGCGGCTGAGTGGTAATTATGTAAGGTCAAAGAAAGCGTTTAACGTAAATAAGTTTCTCTCATTTTTATGTCTGGGCTGGTCGAGTACTGTTGGCAAAGTTGTCGCTTATTCTGTTATGTTAAGTTACAGTCAATCTGCCTAGCCTTTTCCCAACTTTGTTGGAGTCAGCTTCCAGTCTAACCGGATGCAGCTAAATACCAGTATTTTACATGGAGCGACTGCCTATCTGACCTCCACAACCCAGTAACTGGGTAATACGATGCCCCTGGGTAAGACTGGTTGTCAGACTTTTGGGCTTCTGACGACCCGTAACGACTGTCAAAGATCCACGAATGACAGCCGGGACCAACGGGTTAACGTGCTTTCCGAGGCACGGAGTCTCGGTATGTAAAGATGGTCACCCATCCACCGACCAACCCCGGCAAGCGTAGCTTAACCTGATGGATCGACCCGTTGCGGCTGTTATTACTTAGCCACGAGCTCCTCCTGTTGATGTTAAGTTACAATATGGATTAAAAATAGTGTTATGGTACTTTTTTTCATCCATCCACTTCTTATTTTTGTGAAAATGTTTGTTACTCCATCACGTAGAAACGGCTGAACCTATTCGGTTGATTTTTGGCACATAGAGAGACTTTGCCCTGAATTCAAATAAAGGATACTTTTTTCTCTGGGTACATGAAGAAGTCTCCCTAGAATGCGAGTGAAACTGTGAGAAAGAGCTATATTTTCGGTGGATCACGTAACACGTAAGTATAATGATTATACATGGTGTTCTACTAATCTTAACTATAATATTATATATGCGAAAGTGAGTTTGTTTGTTTGTTACGCTTTCACGTTAAAACTGCTGAACGGATTGGATGAAATTTGGCACATGGATAGACCATGACCAGGGGTATTATAATGAAGTATTAATGCCATCATTATTCCACTGTGAAAACGGGATGGTGCTATCGGCCTTGTATAGCTCCATCTCTCTTTCACACTGGAAAAAATGGTGGCATTAATACTTCATAATACGGCACATGTTGGAATAGGACATAGGATACTTTTTATCCCAACATTCCCATGGGATCGAGACTTACGCGGGTAAACCGCGGGGCGCAGCTAGTAATATTATAAATGCACTGTAATTTTAGGCTAATATTTAATACATTTAACGGTGCAAAAAGTTTCAGAACGTTTAGACCGTTTTGCCCCTAAAACCCTTACCAAAAACGGGTCGTAAATAAATAAAAAATTAGGCCCACATTTACACCAACCGACATTAAGTATCGACCAACTAAATGAAGCGTAGCTCTTAATTTTTAATAATTTCATGTCCACACGGTACGTGCCGATTTTCAGCCTCTGAGGTTGCAATATACTGTGATTAAATACAATTTGGACCGCTCCCGAGTGCCCTCTAGCACTTCCGGGAAGCCTAGCGACTTCCGCCGCCCGACTTCCGGTAGGATACCGCGCGTTATTTCGTACTTTTTTTTTTTCAAGTGGTTCTTGTGGACGAGTGCCTTTTTGTCATGAAATAAAGTTTTTTCGCGGAAAAAATGTTTAAATGTAGGTGTACATTATGTATTTTTATGGGGTGTCGTATTTATAAAAGGAATGGTGGCTTTAAATGATGGCGTCGGAGGTTTGTGGCAGTAATAATGGGCTTTAGGAACATTCTCTCACGCTTTTGCGCTTGCGTTACAGGATAAACAGGTTTCCAGGTAAGCTTATTAAAGTTCATTTTTAATTAATATTTAAATAAGTACTTTGTCCTATAGCCAGCATTCTCGATCTCATGATAAATTCAGATCCCGTTTCAAGTTATTTTGAAACGATCACATAGAATAACAAACTGTCATGAAGCTTGTTACCAAAAACCGCTGATAGATTAATAACAAACGAAAAATAATTTAAAAAAAATCTTACACCCCAACTATTTTGTTCGGGTGTTCCTTGTCTGTCAGTATGCAAACAACAGTGCTATTACAACATTAAAATTACACCCCCGAAATTATCTCAACAACTTTAACACAAAGCCATAAAGATGAAATTCAAACTTTAGAACACCAGACAGGCAGCAAATTCAAACTTGCCAAACAACACAATTCAATTTGACAAGTACGAACAAACAATTCTAAACTTTATTAGAACGTTGTAAACGTCAATTTTGATCGTAAACATCCAAGATGGCGACCACATGGTAGTCTAGTTAACTAAATATATGAAGAGGATTGTTTATGGAGCATCCTGTTGATAGACATTAAGAGGTTTTGTCTCAAAACGGGATGCACGCTAACTATAACAAATTGAGGACGAAAGGGTATCAGACTAAATGGTACCAGGGCGAGAGGACATGGTGAGAGATGGCTCCTAAAAGATGGTCGACGATTCTAAGATGGTGATATTTTCGTATCTCGAAGCTTTCAAAGATTCTTCGCAGTACCTGGAAATGGGTAATTCAACAAAAAAAAAGTATGTAGGTAGGTGCTCATTCAGTTTTTGAAGCAATGTTCAAATATGGTTTGTTACCAACCCGCACTGGGCCCGCGTGGTAGATTACGTCCCACTCCTTCTCGAAGAGAGGAGGCCTGTGTCCCAGCAGTGGGAACTATAAACCCCGATTATGCTGTGCTGCGTTATGTATTATGTAAAAACCTCTATTATCTAGAGACCTTTCAAAATTCTAAGAAATTCTAATTAAGTTTAGTGTTGATCTAACCTGTGTTTATCAGCAAATAAATTAGGTAGTTACGTAGATATTAAAACCACTTAATGGGAACTAAATACAAGTGTCGACACTCCTAGTGAACAAGCAATAATTTAGCTGCTGTCAAAAATTCGTGACAAAGCACTAAATTGTATAAATATAACGCGGTAATTCAGCTTGTTGTAAAATGTCAGGTAATGAATAGACATAGAGCGCTTTAAGAAACGTATTACATTGAAATTAACACGTGCAAGAATGACAAGGTTAGGTATGCAAGAACTGATAAAACATTGGACCAGATTGACAAATGTACAAGAAATTCTAGGAAGTGCTAACTCAGATGAGTTTCTAGATTCGATTTAGTTTGAACAACGTATTATAAGGAGTGGTTACTCGTTACTACTATGAACGAACGTTACGACTACTAATTTACCCTGACAGTTGTCATACCGGTGATGGAATGGATCGTCATGAGTTAACTATATTTCTAGAAAAGGCGAGCAAATGTCCATTTTAATATTTCGGTTAAATCAGCAGAACATTAATTCTTCCAACATGAACATTTTCAAACTATAGCAGCTCATCAAACATGAAATCGGAAACTTACAAAAGACACTGATAAGTCTGACAACTACACATACGTTGGCAATTTTGAAATCATCAAAATCATCAATACGACTCTCAAGTTCACATTGCCCTATTGAATGGCTATTTCATGAAAGCATGCCATTTGAGGCCAACATAAACTTAGTTACTTAGGGTGTTAAATTCATGAGTCCAATGATTATAATATTGTAAATACATATTTATTACGATCGCGAATTATATTATGACCAACATTCAATTTGACAAAAAACGTAAGAACATTTTATTTCCCAGATTACCCTGGCGCTTTTGCTTGAAACTTTGTATTATTCATACTCAAAATACAAACTCACTAATTAGTATAGTACTAAAACCTAAAACTAACGATTGATCCCGAATTCCAGATTTACCAGACCATAAATACCTAATTTTATTTCTCATTTCCTAAACACTGAAGTTCTAAATTAAGACAGTATTCAAATTGTGTATTCCTGTAAAAAAAAAAGTTTATTCTAAAGCAAATATTAAGAATGGCGTGATACAATTTGATAATAAAGACTTCTCGACAACAGCACAGTACAAATAAGTGACAGTATTATTACCGAAACGACGCGCTCCGAAATCTCAACGTGTATATCAGTTACCCAAAAGCTACATGCGGAAGGTTTAAGGCTCTTACATACTGGGGCGATAAGTCGCGCGACGCGACGCCGCGCCGCGCCGCCGCATTGTTCGCCGTGAGAAATTATTTCGTTAAAATTCGCATCACGCGACGAATCGCCCCAGTATGTAAGAGCCTTTATCTACCGAGCAGCCGTAGGTAATTATTTCAAGGTTACTGTCGAGAGATAATACTGTTACTTTATTATACTGTGACAAAGGTGTGTTTTATAAACGATTTTGGTTTAAAAGTTTTAAGGCGGCGTTGTAATGAGGACTTAATTATTCGAAACAGGTATCGAGAAGAAATAAACTTTCAATTAATTAATTAGGTACTTAAAATACTTTTACAGAGGTGTTATTTCGGTAAAAAAAATAAGTAAAGTAATTAAACAGTAGTCTGCTACAGCCTCAAGGGTCGATCGTACCAGTCATGGTGAGTTCTGAGTAATGATAGCCATATACCTTTGGACCTCAGACCAAATAAAATACCAAGATGAGCGCTGCGTGCAATATAGTGAAGCATGCCAAATCTACAGCTCCGCTCTGTGGATACACGCACACATTTACAATCAAACTACACCTCACTAAGTGCACACACGTTTACGAAACCAGCCTCACGTCACTGTTGACAGCGCTCTGTCTTGGTTTTTTATTTGGTCTGAGTCCTGGACCACACTAGTTCAACAATAGTAGAACCATTCCAAAATGTAGATATAACAAGATAACTTGATAATACGACAGATTATATCTCTATTGAAGCTAACTCAACAACTAGCCAAGCAACGTTAAAAAATGTATATGGGTGTGGGGACCACCTCTGAAGTATTACCAAAAAAAGAATCATCAAATCAATTCATAATTGGCGCAGCAATCACGTCAAATAAGCAAAAAAAAAACATACGGTCTAATTGAGAATCTTCTCCTCTTTGAAGGCCCTCTATTTTTATTAAATTGCTACGCTAGGTAGCAATATTAATATACTACACAGCATACTTTGGACGGGGGATTATTGGTGCTACCGCTGGAACTTTCAAGACCGGACTCCCGAAATTGAAGCCCTAAACTGGGGCACCTGAAAGCAATTTCGAGTCGCTTGGAGCTGATTTCACGAAATGCTGCAATATAACGCTACCATGATGTAACTTTGGAACAGCGAATATACGAATTTAAAATCTGCGGTCGTGTTTTGTTTCATAATACTTAGCTTCCAATTTCAAATATGAAAACAAATAAACAACTAATCACAATTCCATAGACAAAACAAGAGGACTAAGCAGTTTCATGAACTAGCTTCCAGTACTAGACATAATACTTATGCAAATAAGGCAGACGCTGGCTAAATACTAAAGCTGCGTTCACATTAGCCTGAAGCATTCCGGAAAAAAGTCTTTTTCGTCATATCCATTTCATCAATTCACAATGGCCCACAATAGACAGCGGTCTTCACCAGTGGCATGGCCATGGGGACATTGCCATAACCACTAACTGTAAGTAGTAGACAAGGCGTTGCCGGTGAATATCTTGACTGAATCCGTTAGTTGTTTTTTACGAGTCCCGTGAGTAATGAGGGATGACAAGCCAACACAGAACTTTTCTCATTACTCTAATTTAGTGCACAACTTTAGTTTTAGTGCTCTAAACTCTGGTTAATGTGTACGCCGCTTTATTCTGTCTTGTAGAACCATCGACGTGAAAGATTAGGGTTGCAACTCAAGGATTTAACTTCTAAGATGAGGTGTATTAAGTTGACAGGGTTGCCAAAACATTGTGTTGTTTTGAGTTGGTAGCGCTTATAATGTTAAGTTCGTTTGGTTGGTAGGGAGTGAAGTTTTAAGTGAAGGTGTTACTTGTTAATTTTGCGAATCGTACGAGAATATTGAGATACTGACGCTAATAAATAGGGATGTTTATATCTTTTTATATTGCAGTTATCAATTAGAGAGGGTATTTTGATTTGGAAGTGTTTTTTTAATTAGTAATCTGCATTTTTTTTTCATAAAAATAGAAATAAATGTTTTTGACAATTAGTTAGGAGGTTCCTTTCTCTGGAGTAGTCCTGGGGTCTTGACTCGCGAGCTTGGACTCTGTTCCCGATATCGGTGGGTCACAATTTTTTTTTTTATTGTAATATTTAAAAATTAACTTACGTGTGTAAACGTGAAGTAAAATAATGGAAATAATAATCAAATAGAAGAGAATAACCCATTTCTGCGTACCCATGGAAAAGTTAGGTTACTCTAAAAATTCCTAAATACCGTTAAGGAAGTACGTATTGTATATATAATATTATTAAAACAGATCTAAAGAAATAAAACACAAAACGTTGATTTGGTTTTGTAGACACGGAAAATGACCCATAATACCTGTGGTAAACCAAGGTTAACCAACCGATAAAGTTACTCTAAAATCCATACCTCTCCTATGATTGACTGAGTATTTTATTTAAACAATATTAAAGACTAGCATCTGCCCGGGACTTTGTTCACGTGATATTTCTTGTTTTAACATAAAATATATGTCTTATGACACTCGGCAGTACTGTAGCTTCCCAATAGTGAATGATTTTTTTAGATACTGTTCTACTATTGATCGTAGTCTTATTTTAACTCCATAATAAAATTATTTTAAATAGTATTAACCTGTTTTTCATGCGTGTTAACTCATCCTCTAAGTAACGCAGATATATTTTTTAATTAATTCCCCAAACAATATCCAATTCAACCCTTCAAATCTCACCTGACGATCTGAATAAACAAAACAAAATTTCAATTTGCGAACCAACCCTTCGCCTGCCGAGTTCTGCACGGATCTCAGCGCAAATCCCACTTTGATCGACTTCCCAAGTCCTTCAAGCGATACCCTTAGTTTTGCGTAGGGTTAGGCGTTTGAGGTCCATTTCGGGACGGATTCATTATGGTATAAGTAATGGTGGGCCATGATGGGCACGTCAACTTTGATGGCTTGCTTTCGTTTTTATTTTTATATGTGGCCAGGTTTAGTATGGTGTTCTAAATTTAAAAGGATGTGTGGCATCGCGTTGGTTTGTCTTGGTCTTCAATTTGAAATGAAAGGCTCTCCGAATTGTGACAAAAGAGCACCTACATGATAGCATAGGGAAAATTCGCGCCCTCACGCCCCTAGCCGCCGCAGGAGACGCCCTGGGGCCGTATTATGAAGTATTAATGCCATCATGATTCCACTGCGAAAAAAGGATGGTGCTATCGGCCTTGTATAGCTCCGTCTCTCACTCGCACTGGAAAAATGATGGCATTAACACGTCATAATACGGCCCCCGGGCGTCGGGAATCCCAGGCGGTTTCCCGGCCACCGTAGGCGCGGGCTTGCGGACGGCAAGCAATGGGTAGCTCGCCGTCCGACAAGGACCAAGCCCGGGTCGACAGCGCGTTGTGTTCTACGCGCGCCTCAAAGAGATGTCAGCACATAAGACAGGGTCCGCTAGGGCCGATGCCTGCCAGGGTTGCGGGAAAGTTCGAAAGGGATACCGGGGCCCACGGCAGCAGGCAACTGTAGGAACACGGGTGGGTTTTAGTCTGTAAAAGTCTGACACGCCCTGAACTCCGCCCAGAGCGGGCAAGGACATTTAACGATTTCCCACCAACAAAAAAAAAATGGATTACCATGGGCATTCAGCCCCATAACATTGCTTTCTGCCACGGTATGCCACGATTTGAAAAGTAGAAGAATAAAAGTGGTTATTTTTATTTAGGTGGATGTACTCGTATGAACGTAAACGAAGCAAAAGGATTATGTAAGGACCGTGGCAGTAGCAGGTGGCGTTCTGTAGTTTCTGCCTACCCCCTTAGGAAGAAAGCATGAGTTTATATGTGAGGTATTTGGGTTAATCAGTCTGATTCAGAATGTGGTCATTACACTCATTACCATTCATGCATTATTGAGCTCTATTCTGTTCAAGTGGACACTTAACTCACACAATTGAAACCACATTTCTTTGCATCACTCTTTCGTTAGTAATGGCTGGTAATACCCGACTAACAAAGTGCTAACCACTAACTCACATGATACTTAATCCTTTACCACGCTACAGTAATAATATTACTTACTAGCTGGTGCCCGCGGCTTCGCCCCCGTGGATGTCGGTTATTATATACTAAAACCTTTCTCGAGAACCACTCAATCCATTGGTGAAAACAGCATGAAAATCGGAGAAGTAGTTTTTGAGTTTATCGCGCACAGGACGACAGACAGACGCGGCGGAGGACTTTGTTTTATAATATGTCTGGATAGGTAGGACTGGAAGAAGAGATGTCGGTCGTGCGGTGGCGAGATAGGCGGTCGACATTGTTGCCTTCACGGGCAAAACCTGCACCCTAATTGGGTAATACACGATCAATCAGAATTGGAATCGGTTTGAAACAAATGTGTAATCCATTGCTTCATAAGTTCAAAAAGAATCTGCTCAACAACGTAAATAACGCAATGAATGTTTTTTGAACTGTCAAAATGAAACAGATAAGTCTTAATCGGTTATGAAAATAAGTTACGCAATTGGATAGCTGGATGAGGCTGGCACAGGAGCGAAGGGATGTGCAAAAGAAAAGAGGGTAGTGGATGGTGATGATAGATATTTATAGGTGACTTATTTACATAGAAATATTAAAAAAAAATGCTATTGATTAGACTAGAAGCAGATGGAATTTATAATAAAGAAGAACAAAGACAGGTATTTAGCATAATTAGCCTATAATGTTCCCACTGCTGGGACACAGGCCTTCTCTCTGTAAGAGGCAGTGGGCCGTAATCCACAACGCGGACCCAGTGCGGGTTGGTAGATGTCACATGTCTTCCATTTTTTGGATCTAGAACATGTTTGGTTTCCTCACGATGTTTTCCTTCACCGTTTTGAGAGCAGTGGCGATGAAATAATTTATACATAGTAAAGCGTCTGTCAGGGTTCGAACCTACGACCTGAACTCGTAAGTCATGGCCGACACCACTGGGCCACCACATTCGTGGGATATTGGTACAAGGTTGATAAGTACAGTTAGGACACAATCGCCGCTAAAAACGGCATAAGTAAGTACGAATATTTACAATTTTACATACTGAGAATAAAACAAAACAATGAATAAAAGAATAACGCAGCGATCGTAAGTACAAAGAACTGCCAATTAACATTACAATGTCTAGAGTCAAAAGCCAAAATTATATTAACAAAGCTTGAGTAACAAAAGACGAACGATACACATCAACTTTCATGTGAAGAAGAAAGACAAACTAAACTAAAATATCTCAATTTACGCAGAAACCAGGACATGAGCGCCATGCCACACGATGCGGTGGCGACGCCGGAGCGGTGTCGCTGCTGCGTCCTACATATAAAAATGTATGCTCTTATAAGAGCCATGCCACACGATGCGGTGCGGCACCGCACCGCAGGTCATCATCGGTGCAGCGCCGGAGCGCACCGGACGGTGCCGTATGCCATCCATACCTTACATTTTTATATGTAGGACGCAGCAGCGATACCGCTCCGGCGCCACCACCGTATCATGTGGCATGGCGCTAACTCGGTAGAACGCAGAGCAAAAAGGTTTATAAGCGATGAGACTTCGATGGCTAGGCTTCCCAGCCCGGCTCAACGGCATAATGTTGCCCGCCTGTCGGTCTTCTAAAGACTGTACTTCGGAGAGTGTGCGCAGGAGCTCCACGACCTGATCCCACCATCGCCCTTTTACTTTCGGACTACCAGACATACTGCAGGGTACCATTAGCTTTGGTTTTTATCCCGTCGAGTCGTACTCAGCGCTTCTCCTCCCACATTTATTAAGTGCAAAGTGTAGAAATGCCTTAAAAAAAAAAAAAGTTTGTCCGCGTCTCTGTTCCCTTCCACATTTAACCTGTCTGCCTTCAAAGCAAGAGTGAACAGGCATCTTCTGAGCACGCTCGTTCCATCGTAGACTTCATCCATCGCTTTCCATCAGGCGAGATCGAGGTCAATAGCAGACCCATTCGCAAAACATAACACACGATCATAATGACCTATAATAAGTGCACCATATAGACTGGTACGATCCATAAACCCCCATGGTACTATAAACCCATTTATTGGGTATCGGTGTAAGGTAATGCCAAAAGAGATAAAATGTTACAAGATTTTATTTTTATGGGTTATCTATTATCGTGTTTCGTAGTGTGGTGCACAGGCTTGACGCTGGCTTGTGTGGTGCAGAATCGTAATGCGATCTGACGAATATGGAATATGTCATAGACAAGCTGTCGCAATGTTGTCACAGAGAAGGCTATGGAATTAATAAAATCCCGATGGTAAAGACAGAAATGATCAAAGCAGTTTTAAAAACAAATCTCAATCTAAATTAACAACAACAGCGAATGGGACGGTGGAATTTATGTATAATAATATCATCTAATTTATTGTGACAAGAAGTATAAACAATACGTAAAATCCACTAATGGACCATCTAATATTCTCATTCAAACCACTATCCCGTTCTATTTTCAAATCACTATTCGTATATCCAAAGTATTATCTCCACGTTCCAATTTTCCAACGTCGAATTTTAAATTTCTAACCCGGAACCGCGCAGCACGATCCAACACACCAATTATGGTTGCCGGGGCCCATTCGACCAGCCTTCACTCTTACTCATTACGTTTCCATTAACAAAAGCAGGGTTGCCCAACCATTCCGAGCCACATTTAAAAAGATCGCCAACCTTTAACCCGTAAACGTTTTGTGGGCGGGTCCGTACTGCCATTGTAACACTTCTGAGCTATTTCAAGTGTCAAATTAATGATTCGAAACAGTGAGGCGCTGGAGACTGCGCTGCGTTGCCAGCTCAACGTTTTTTTGTATGGTGTAAGACACGAGTAAGATTGATTTGACGAATGTTGCCGCGCGTGTGAATTAATGACAGCGCATGCACCAGTTTAACACATTTTATTTCAATTAAATGTGACCATAATTTTAAGCGAAATTAAAATTCAGTGTATTTTAATTTAGCGTGCTTAGATTAGATATCATGTCGTAAAAATAAATAGGAAAACATTTTTACGTAAGATTTAAGAAACGCTTGACAGCTCTGTTTAGTAATTGACACCTAACCTTAATGGGCAATTCTTCTAACTAGCTGATAACCTCATAAAGCCATTACCCACCGTTCACAACTTACACCACACAATTTACGTCACACACACTCACTATTCACAATTGCGCAACAAACTCGAATCTTATCGTAACATCTGAACTTTTGCACATCCCTATGATTACGAGATGAGTACAATGCGCATCTTTACCGTTTCTCTAGCTTTCTGTACTCAAATAGTTTCTATACACTTGCATAATTAACTTCATAGTCATTAATCTATGTCTGGGTAGTGGAATTTGTGTGCAATGCAATTTTAAGACGTCAGTCTCTGATGTTCCGTTTGACCTAGTTTCGAACTTAAGCGCTTCGGAACAAGGATTCTGGATGGGCCATTCGACGGCGAAATAGAAGCCTAAGTAAACCGTAACTACCTTGTACAGTTTACATTACTTTCAAAGAGCTTAAGTTGCCTAAAAAGTTTGGTGAAATAATTGGACTGAGTTAAGTAACCAATTAACCATCAACATGTGATGTCGACTACTAAATACGATACTATTTAATTAATAAACTGTGTAAAATAGTAGATAGAATATGAGAATAATCAGCACGATTGGCAAACGGATTACTAATCGCATGAAATCGTGAGTATCTTTCTCAAAAACCCACAGCATGAAAAGGGTTACCCTGTTAAGACCCCACAAGTGTCTAAGCACACCTCAATGCAATAAATCAATAAAATTATTCAAATATAAATGCTTTAGAAATCGCACTAAATAACGTTCCAATAACTTGTTTCAAGTTTCTAAGTAAAATACTTAGTACAAGTTATTGTTATCAGATTTAGTATCGTGTTTGGCAGATCCGTGGAGTCGAGATAGGCTGGGCGAAATAGCACGCTCGACCTAATTTCTAAATCTGCCCATGGTAGGTAGGTTGAATTACAACACCTTTCAATTTGATACTGCACATATTTGTAATAGCGTGGCTCCAGGAAAAATGGGGGGAACTCTTCCGTTGGGTGACGGGGGAAAGGGTATAAGGGTTTATGTGGGGAGAATAGGTAGGTCCTCCTGTGTGTTTGTTTAATATGCTGTGGTCAGCAGGTTAGGTGGTCACATTGTCGTGCTAATTTCAGAATGTACACGACTTATTTAAAAACATAGGTACTTATTGTTAGCATTACAGAAGAATATTTAAAAAAAAAAAAAAATACTTAATTAAAAAACATGTAAATATGTATTATTTATATGAAGGGTTTGCCCTTTTTGGGTTTGTGTTAATTATAATAGTTACATGCGTATTTTTCAAAATAAATACTTTTTATTTTGATGTCTATCATGCCCAGCTTTTCAACAAGTAAAATATGCTCAAAATCCAACCTTAGAACGTGAAGTCTGAATGATTCACTAGTCTTCGTCGATTTCAACAACTTCGTGTGTATCTTATCTAAAGGACACCGGCGTATCTTTTTGCGTCGGCGCAAACGATCAATGCGAATTGACTACAGAGATTTATGACGCCACCACTAAAAGCTGCGTGAATTATGCCTATATACCTGTCTCTTTCACACCTAGCGGTTGAGTAAAGAAGGAGCGAGACGAGACGCTATTTAGTAGTACTTTGGTTTGAACTTTGTGAAAGTTCCAGGAATTTCACGGGGTGTGGAATGGAATCTACACTAGAGTAGCAATAAATAGCTAAAGTCGTTTATAATTGTAGTGGCTCGTAGATAAGGAAGTTTTGGTATGCGAATACGAATTTATGCGTGCTAAAAGTAATTTTATTTTGTGTTACAATCTCTTTTGTGTAACCTATTACTGTTATTTAGTGTTTTGACACTGGCAGCAAATTGTGTTATTTAATTTAAAAGGCATAGACAATATTTTCAATGTTCCTCGTTCTCTCTTAATCATAAAACTTTTTAAAGACATTCATTTTCCAAGCATCTTACTCGAAGAGAATTTTTTATAGGGTTAACCTTATTAAAATCGTGCATTAACAACATTTGGAACATCTGCATTTGAACGAGATTTTATTTCAATCTAAATCCATCCGCTTTCATTGAGTAAGATCCACCGATATTAAAAATTTAATGGACCCGTTTAAATGCAAGATTATTTAAACTATCGTTATTTTTGCAATAACTGTTCTCATAAAAACACCCGTTCATTTAAGTTTTATGTCTTGTCCTATTTACGCCAAGCAAAAGTACCTTAAATTCAACCAGCAAAGTAAATTTGTATTTAGATAATTATTTTTATATTTTAATTTGTGCTATAGCTGTGTATGTCAGTAGGTAAATTGTTGCCAAAAAAACTCCTTTTATTTTATAAATTCATTTTAACTACAAATCTGTAGGTACTGAATTGTTCAATCATTAATTTTAATGTTTTCCTGAAGCATACACAATGAAATTTGAAGTCAATAGGAATGATCTCATCTTCAGTGAGTGACTCATCTTAGAGTATCATATCTTTACAAATTATTAGCATGTACAGTCAAGCAAATAGATTAGTTGTAGGTATTTTTGTGAGTAACAAGAAATTGGTATTACTTGTAAAAATAAAGTAGGTAATCTGGAGTGCCATCATTGCCATTCAACGTGGCAATACTGCCAGCCTTTTAACCTCTTTTCTTATTGACATTGATACCGATGGGGACGATTTTTTTATGCCCAACGAGCTCGTCGTCCCTTTTTTTCTCATAATATTAGTATCTACTCTACTACTTTCAGACTTATTGTGTAAAAAAATAAATAATTTAAAGGCTCTTACATACTGGGGCGATAAGTCGCGCGACGCGAATTTTAACAAAACAATTTCTCACGGCGAACTATGCGGCGGCAGCGTCGCGCGGCGAATCGCCCCAGTATGTAAGAGCCTTTACATGTAGAATAAAAAAAACGTGATGCGCCAATCCCAAGTAACATAGTCAGAGGTCTGAGCACTGTACTTACATATTTTCCTTGGTTAAGTTAAATTGTTACATTTGAGAGATATTCTATTTAGTTGCGTGACTGACGTCTAATTTTATAGACTACAATACAGCTGATCTAAATAGCAATCTTACAATAACTTAGCTACTTCTTGAAGGTGACTTAATACCGATAACTTTAACAAAGACATGCGTGCATACGAGTATCTATAATGTAAGTGTCAATTGACATGAGTCATCATATTTGCAATCGCGCGTTGTACTTTAGAATAATAAATGCAGCGCTGCATGTAAAATAATCAGTTAGAAAAAAACCGGCCAAGTGCGAGTCGGACCTCCACACGAAGGGTTCCCGGTACCACCGTACAATTATTTTATTTTTATTATTTTTTCTTAGAGCGGCATAAGTCCTACGTTTTTCGATTATCAACTTTATAACTACTAAGATTAATGTTCTTAGTTCAATGAGATACAAATATAACACGAGAAGTACAGGGGAATTCCCTACGATCTGTTTTTAGGGTTGTTATTTAAAAAAAAATATGATGCCGTTATGGAATTTTTTCTATCTCTCTGTGAACTATTGCCGTCACAATTTCAAGTATCTACCTATTACGGTTCAAAAGATACAGCCCTGTGACAGACCGACGGACAGCGGAGCTTCAGTAATAGCGTTCCGTTGGCACCCTTTGAGTACGGAACCCTAAAAAAAATAGGTAAGCATTATGGTCGACTCGATCAGAAACGCGATAAGTACGTTTAGAAATAAATGTCCATAGGTGAAATAATTACCCATATTTTCAAGGTCGTTCGAATACGTCATTTATTAAAGATATTGTTTTTGTAATGAGTAAGTTGTACGTAATATATTAATAACGGTTTTGTTATTAATTTTATGGTTAGTTAAATTATTATACCAATTAATCAAGTAAGTATGTTGAGCCCCCTAACTTGTTTTGAAGCTTTAGTTACAAATAATAGTCGCCATCACAGGAATGCTGCGAACCCTATGAAACTTGAAAAGTCATTTCTTTGGTAAAATTACGAATTTTAAAAGATAGAACCCTATAAAATAACAGTTTCTAGGCTGTTTCGCTAAGCTGGGAAACCCTTTCTGCCTTACAGAACCTATCCACTATGGTAGGTAGATTTGTCCGCTGTGATAATTCCTCATCAATAAATAGAAATCGAATAATCTTAATAGGTACATCTTCAAATAAGAAGCAATTTTGCATTTAATTTCGACTTAAAAGGAAGGGTTAATTTTTAATTATATTAATTCCTTTTTGTTTTATAAAAAAATTAATCAAATTAATAGTTTAATATTTATTTAATTAGATTTATTTGTATTTTATAATAAATTTATATTATCTAATAAATAGGCATTTACCTACAAATGAAGTGTCAGTAACCCCGTATTTTAATGTGTAGTAGTTCAAATTATTGGCATACCTAATAACGCATTTAGCACAACATTTGAGAGTTTGGCATTTATTAATATCTCCATCTTAACAGGAGTCAAGTATCAATGTCAGAGTTCAACGTAATCAAGAATATTGTAAGCAGTTTATGAGGTATTAAACGCCATGTGATATGAATAAATATGATTTCAAAGACTGAGGGAAAATGATTATGAGTGTTTACTGTGGAATATTTTGGTGTTTTTATTTTTATTTTTAAACTCAATTTGTACCTAATTACCTACAAAGTGGTTTAACACTTTATTAAGAAAGTAAAACTACGATTTTAAGTTAAAAAAAAAGTTTATATAGAGCTCACTTTTCAAGCAGTTTGATGCAGTTGGTGGCAGTTTTTTTAAATTTCAGAATAGATACCACCAACTGTTTCAAATTGCTTAAAGTCGCTCGGATTTGTTTTTTTTTTTTCATCATATTAATGTCGTATTTTTATGTTTTCGGAATAGTCTGCTTAGACCCTTCATTTTGATACCGGCCATCGTCATGGTACTCACTATTTTTTTTTTACACATTACTTATTGACTTCTTAGCTGCGCCATTTTGGTTTTATAAAAGCAAAACCTAGCCTTTAAAACAATTGCGCGACCTAGACGAGTTGGTAGTCATGTATAAAATTCCATCAATCCGGGTTTTTTCGAGGGGTACCTATAAAGAATCCCACATACATAGATACGAAGTAAAACATAACCCTGTCTTTGCTGTACCGCAGTCGGGTAGTAAAAAGACCCTTTGACGAACCCCCCCCCCCCCCCCTCCGCCCTTATAGCTCAACTGTACAAATTATTCCAATGAAGATGTTTCAAACGGATTACTCAACTTTAAACGTCTATTACGAAACAGAATAATAATAGAACAGAAAATGTCTTATCTGAGAATCCAACCCGGGTCTTTGTGTAGATAGAAGAATAATACTTTCGGTTGTGCAATTGTTCCGAGTGCATAGATCGAAACTAATTGTCTTTGGTAACAGCTTGGCGTTCTCTATGGTTCCGTGCATTATTATTTTTGGCGTATTTTGTTAACTTTCCTTTGACGGTAAGAAATGGTACGGTACGTGGCCATTACGTAGCTAAAATATGGAAATAAAGTTGGTAACAATATCGCCTAATACATAATGTTGAAATTAAACCTCTATTTTTAGACCACATTAATTATTAGAAATGTTTTCGTAAAGGTGACCGAGCTCTGACCCTTCATTTGCAGTGGCGACCATCTTCAACTGAATCAGTTTATTTATGTTTAAGTATACCTTTCTTTCAATTTTAACCATTTATTTTACTGATGAAACTCAAAATTGTACCAGAACAAATCACGAGCAGACGTATTTATTTCCTTTCATTCGACACAAAGATTTTTTTATTTCAAATTCCGTACCAATACCTCGTCGCTGGTCGACGCCAATGAATCCCAAAAGATAAAACTGCAGTAACAATCGTAACGCTTAGCAAAAGGCAGCGGGACAAAGCGTCGTCAGACGTAGAATGTACTCTGTGGTCAGACGCCATCGTAAGGTGCGCTGAGTCAGCTGTGAGTGCTAGCACCCGCCATGTTGGATTTTTACTTTTTTAAACTGCGCGCATAGACAAACGATTCCATTGAGTTCGGATACAATTTGTTTTTATTGCATTAGCTATTGGGATATTTGGGAGTTGTTTCGAATTTTCTTCGGGTTAATGGCTTGTTTGTTGCTTATTTAGATTTGTTTAACGCGTTTTATTTGTGTATATTGTACGATGAGGATCTCGTGGCTAAATAATAACAGCCGCATGGGTCGATTCATCAGGTTAAGCTACGCTTGCCGGGGTTGGTCCGTAGATGGGACCATCTTTACATATCGAGACTCCTCCGTGCCTCGGAAGCACGTTATAGCGTTGGTCCCGGCTGTCAGTTGTGGATCTTTGACAGTCGTTACGGGTCGTCAGAAGCCCGAAAGTCTGACAACCAGTCTTGCCAAGGGTTATCGTATTACCCAGTTACTGGTTTTTGGAAGTCAGATAGGCAGTCGCTCCATGTAAAATACTGGTATTCAGCTGCATCCGGTTGGACTGGAAGCCGACCCCAACATGGTTGGGAAAAGGCTGGCAGATGATGATGATGTACGATGATTATTGCTGGGTATTCCCGAAGAACTGGTCGTAATTATTATAACGATACTTGAAGAGATTACTCATTGTTTGTTTATTTGAAGCAGAAAACTTGACAGCGAATCAGCATTGTAAGTAATTAAATTATTTTAATTTATTCCGCCAGCGTACAAAAATAAGTATTGGTATATTAAAAGGAATACCTACTTAAACTAAATTATAGCAGAAATAACCCGGGGCGATCTACGTGTCGTAAATTATAAACATCTAACTCTATTAGGTACCATAACACTATCTGTTAATTTACCTAGGTACACACGGCTACACATCAAGCTTTACATTTCCAGTTTATTCTGATCTTGCATTGTATAGGATTTCTGTATAATGCGAGGTCAGCTTATACTGGAAATGTATAGCTTGATGTGTAGCCGTGTGTACACCAACCCATTGTTACTAGCAAACTTACACAAAAAAACAAAGCTTCCTAATAGTAATTGTATTTGAATGTAGGTAGAAATTAAAATATTCAGTTTGCTCTTTACGTCAAAACTTTTTTATTCGTGAAGCCACAAGCAGCCTATCTAGTTTGGGTCGACTAACAACGTTAGGTTAGGTTAGGTTACAAAGCGACTAAAGACAAAGTACAAACGAGCCAACGAGCAATGGAAAGGAGCATACTTAAGATCAGATTAAAAGAAAAACAAAGAAATTAAGACAGACGTAAGAAAACCAACGCTCTAGACGCCTCGAACATACCCAACGTTTGAAGTGGAAATGGGCAGGCCATGTAGCACGCCTATCTGCCACCAGATGGACCCATAAAACCACGACATGGTCGGGACCAACAGGAAAAAGACCCAGAGGACGCCCAGCAGAACACTGGGCAGATGAAATAATGAAAAACATAAGCAAAGACTGGATGGTTAAAGCCAAAAATAGGGAAACCTGGGAAAAATTGGAGGAGGCCTGTACCCGGAAAGGGGCCATAACCTAGTGAAAAGTGTATATACATTGTTTAAAAAAAGTATATTTTTGTGTGAATTTTTTTGGTTATGGATATAAAGGCTATATTATATTATTATTATTATAACAACCTTAGGTACATTTGATATTCTTATCATTATGTAATCAAGTTAACAACACAATTCCGAGATCCTTTTCTTTCACAGTAGTAGGTAAATTTATATTTAATTAAAATACTAAGTAATCACATTTGAAAAACAGGTCCACAGTGTGTTCAAAACATGCTTAGGCCATAAATCAACGACACAGCGGGCTCTCGATAAGCTTTAAAACAAAATGAAAATTCGCCAAAAAATCCGCAGCACACAGTAAAAATCACCGCGAGAATTACGCCACAAACTTTTTTAATAACGCTCCGGATTCAATCTCAATCGAAAAATACGTAACAAAAAAATCCTCTACACAACAGTAAGAAAAATGTATACTTAAACATGTCAGGGGACCGGTTCAGGTACGCCATTTTTTATTGAATTGAACACCTATGCCCGAAAGGGACGCTCGTTTCCCTACCTTTTCATGCGCAGCAAAAACCACAAGACGAAAGCGGGACACACACATCGTCCCATCTCTCTCCCGCGGCCGCTGCATTCATGAGGACAAAGAATAAGTAGTAATAAAGACGTGACATTCGTGCAGATGGTTGATAAAACTTAATACTTGGCAGTTTGTTCGCTCTTGGGCTATTAAAAGGCAACGAACAGATACGTTGTTACACGCTCTTTAGTTCTCGAGACTCATGAAAACATTAAAGGAAACGGTTCTCTCCGGCGAGCTCGTATATCGCTTCCATGTTGGTGGTATCGGCGAGCCTTTTTACTTTTGCTATTGGCGCGAAATTGGAGGAAAAAGAAAATGGCAAACATTCAATGTCTCAATTTAACTCCGAAGCAGTGAAGGCGAACTTGATTGCGTTCAAAGTATCTCAAATGTTCGGAGTTACGACCCAAATAAAAGAGTTCAATTATTTTAGGCGCGCTAAATTTTTATCGTTGGCCGGAGTGTTTGGATTCCACTCGAACGTTTTAAAATGACAAATGCTTCGTGATCCATCTGTTTCGGCTTTCTCGGGCTCGAGTCATTCTGTCCTGCCGAACCAATTAATGAAAGAGAGAACCGATATCCCCTTTCCGATCCGAAGGGGCAAGTTCGGCATCCAATTTTTACCTGATGTCATTACTAGCGTTGACAGTGGTATTACAAGGGTCACAAATGTGTGCGACACTTTTGAGATATCCTTTATGTTAATAATGCTCTGATGACGCTTTATAGGATTTTATGAATGACGTCCACTCAAAGTACGTTCTCACGGGGCGATAATTCTATAAAATAAAAGGTTGCGTCAGTGTTTTGACTTTTTAAGTGATCGGATTACATCTCAAAGTAGCAATTTCAGCTTTGATTAATAATTAATAGATTCCCTGTTACTAGAGTTTTCATTGCTTTAATACGAGTAAGCAAAGGAATACGTCTTATGTTATGACGCACTGATTTCCACTTTTGAAGACGCCAAACTTCTCAAATGAGTTCTGGAAAACTGCCTCGGAGCCGATCGGGACTCATACGAAACTCGTAAAACCCCAGCGAGAGACTTGACTCACCGCCATTCAGTAATCTAACATAAATGAACGATCCTGTCGCTGTTATCGTTACATTTCTCCTTCTACACGCAAATCCCGCCGAATTTATAAACGGAATACTCAGTACGTTGCAGGTTTTTGGGTGTGCAGAATCGACGGCTTGTTACTATACAATGTTTCAAGAGTGGGAGGAACTCGTAACGCGGCGTAACACAAATCGATCGTTTGTTCAGCTGATTGCTAGATTGAAAACCTCGCTTTTTGCTCTGTAATCTCATCAGCTTAAAGCTACACAACCGAATTCTAGCAACTACCGCAAAAATTTTATGACTCCGTTCTAACATGCCGTGTTAGGTTATTTGATTGACAATAGATTCCAACGACCGAAAGTCTATAATTCTGAAACAATTTCGGCCTCACAATAAACTTTCAACTTGAGATCCTAACGGCAACCGAAATTATTTCCAAGGCGAGCCTTCGAGGCAGTAAAATAGCTTTCTTATAACCATTCCGCCTTGGGGCTATTCTGTAATGTGCGTAACTTCCTTACGCTTTCCGGCAGAACCAGAGCGTAATAAAACAATAAAATGTTGCAAAACTCCCAGGATTACTGTTCTTAAAGTCAAGGTGTAGCAAAAAAAACTGCTGCTCGGACTTAAGCTCAAGTCTAGATAATGCCGTTAAGTAGATACATATACTTGACGGCTCTTAGAGCAAGTTTGCGCGTCGCTCCAAGGAACACACAAGTGATTTAATGAGACTACTTTTATAATATTGATTGTTACAGCAATCAAGGGTAATATCCGAAGCGATTTACTAAAGCTTAAAGCAGAAAACGTGCAGACTGTTCTTGCAAATGAGGTTCAAATTATTCAATATTACATTTTGAAACAGTCTCTCTGGCAGCCATTTCTACTTGAATCGCCATTGAATGCCATTAGTGTTAAATACTATTATTAACCGACTATAAAGGGGACAGTTTTACCGGGTTAGTTAAAATAAAATCTCTTTAATTTCTTAAAGCCACATGAAAAGAGAATTTATGCACGAAATTAAGTTTATGTTGTGGTTTTTAAACTCGCTTCTGAAGAGGACATTTAAGAAATCGTTGAAATAAAAAGTGTGTCTGAAGTGAACATCAAAAGTAGTTTGTAGTAAAATAACTTTGAAAGCTTTCAGTGGATGTAGTTTACTTAATTACAAATGCTTGATTTCTTTATGGATGTTTGGATCACACACACATTTTGGACAAGTATTAAGGCTCCCGCTGACAGGCGCGACGCGACTCTCGTGGAACAATTTCCATGAAAACTTTGCTGAAATTGTTCTACCGGTGTCACGTCGTGTCTATCTGCGAGAGCCTGGTGAAGACATGTCAATCTTTTCAGACGGTCAAATGAAGTGATTTTAATTATTTCAAGATTACTTAGGTAATTATGTCATAAACATTGAAAGTTAATTTAGTTAGAAGAATCTTAAGAACTTCATAACAGAGTAGGTATTTCTCAATATTATTTCGTTAATAGGAACTTAAATTCGATACATCAAGTTTTATAAGAAACATACAATTTGTAAGCTGAAATAAGATAAGTTTACAAAAAGCTATTATTAATCTAAGTATGTTCTTCAAATCGCACTTCCGCACAAATAGTGGCACAACTTAAAAAAAAAAACCCCTTTTTAAACTACCTACTTACCATTCGTTTCAGAAACCTTCATAATCTTATCTCAGATAGTGTCATACTTATGGTTTAAATATTTATCCCTAGATGGCACTAGTGTCATTATAATGTTAAATGAAAGTTTCTTTGGAAAGTTAAATTTCAAACACCTTTTCCTCGAAAGTTTGAATATTTGACTTACGACACTATTTGAGCGGAGGTTGATAGAACATCTTAGTAACGACATTTTAATATCTAGTGTAGTGTATGTTTAAGTGCTTAATACAAAACATCTCGTGCACATCAGTAGAGTAGTGAGGTAGCTGTCACTAACGTCAACTGTCAGTTCTCACCACGAATGGCGCGAAACAATGAAAAGTGAAGCGGGCCTGGCCTGGGCCTGCACGAAAGGCTTTGGTGGTGAAGGTGCTGAGTCAGTGTAGTGACATAATCAACTTAAGTACGGAATCAACAGGCTTCTCCACCTAGTATTAAAATTAAACCTTCTAAGTAGGTAAGTACCTCCACCATAAAAAACTTTCAAGGATTAGGCAAGGTGAGGTGCACATTGTTGAACTTTAGAACTCAAAAATGACCTAAAAGCCACAAAATTATTCGAAATCTCAAGAATTCTTTACGACTAAAAATATATAACAAAAGCCACTTTACCTACTTACTGCGTTTGAATGACTCACAAGCCAGGATTTTAAAGAAAGCTACATTTTTATTCAAAACACTCAGAGAATATTACATAAATGGCTGTACATAAGGCTGAAAATTGTATGAAATTCTATTTACGGGCACTTCAATGCATCGCCGTTACTCCTAACAGAATGGATTCTCAGAAAAGACTTTTCAATATTGTACAGTCAACCGCACACCAGTGAATATACTTGCTTTACGAAAATCACACTTACTGCTACAACTTAAAGGGGCTGCAAGAGTCAAATTGTAACCACTTTTGAGCGGTTGACAGTACTCTCTGTTAAAAAAATAGGTTTTTACTTTGATAATAGAAGTCGAGATTAGTACACACATACCTACAACAACTACATTTAACGATACTTTTGACCTGTTCGTCCGTTACGATCATTTTAACTTTTTTTTTTGTATTAAAAGCTTTCATATTTCAAAACGTGTACATTAAAAAACAGGATAAACTATGTAATAGCAGGAAACAGCGATAACGGTCCGTGTAGTTATTAACTAATAAAATCATTAACAGATGTGTCATAGCTGACATGACTTAGATCAATCAACAGTGAATGTAATGTAATCATCTAATTTCACGTGTTTATTATTAGGTGCGCTAATAATCGGCCATAACATTAGATTGAATTTGTATGACTATTACACTGTGCTGACTATCTAAACTGTATTCTTTGTTTACAAATTATGACATGGAAGAAAAAACACACTATAGTTTAAACACTGTCAATTTTAGAACTCATTCTTCAGCAACTATCGCTACAGGAGTCCTCATTCCATGATTCCAATTCAAAATTTTGCCATAAACATCAAACCCATAAACAATGTGCTCTTAAAACTATCAAACCCATAAACAATTTGCTCTTAAAACTATCGATCCATTCCGATCACGCGAAATTGACAGCCGACTTGACTCCTAACACGTCTGATTGATCTATGGCCATAAAACACGGTGTATGCGCTAAACGACGCCAGATTACGACTCATTGGCCTCGAACTAACAGTAATTTTCATCATGATGCCATGTCACAAAGGCTTGTCAAATTTAATTAATCCGTTGAGATCAAACATGGCGACGGACCTCTTATTATCTATGGTCGCACTTACTGACTGTATAACGGTAAGCGTTGGTCCAGAATTTTTTTACTGTTAAATGTCGAAGATAAGTTGATGGTTTATTTAGATTTAGTTTGTAAGTGCCCACGCGCATTATGTTGGGTTGTTTTTGTAAGGGACGGTGGTCATTGGAAACATTTATGATGGATGCCACGGTTTTTACTGTTCTAAACAATTATGATTTCAAACAAATGGTGATCTGGCTTTAAAAAGGATGTCAGACGGTCATCTAAGGGGTGGAATTTTAACCAACTTCAAAAAATGGAGGAGGTTATGCATTCGATACGAAGTTTTTTTTTTTACTCACACTATTAATTTCACACTTTTTAAGGTAGGTATGTAAATAAGTAACCTACTAAAAAGTTTTGTAAGAAGATCTTTGAAGGTTAAAGGCTCCCGCAGACATGCGCGAAGCGACTGTAATAGAACAATTTCTATGAAAACTTCATGGAAATTGTTCTACCAGAATCGCGCCGCACCGTCATCGCGCCTGTCTGTGGGAGTCTTTAAGCTGACACAATGATGCTTGTCATTTAGATACGGTCTACTTTACAATTCATAAAAACTTGTTATCTACCATAGGTACTCGTACCTTCTTAAATAAAGCAAAACAATCATAATGAAATACTATCGATAAAAGCACTCCATTGACCATTATCAATCAACATTGAACTTCAAAAGAAAGCAGTACAAACCAATATTTATTCGATAAAATTCGTCAACCGACAATATTTTCTATCTACAACCAACAATTACGACATTGATGTAGGTTCGTTCATTATCAAACAGTAGAGGAACAATGTCAATGATAATGCCAATCGATTTACAATTATCAGTAACCTGGGTAAGAAAATAATTTATTAGGTAAATCTTACATAACAAAGTCCTCCGCCGCGTCTGTCTGTCCATCTGTTCACGATATACTCAAAAACTACTGCATCGATTTTCATGCTGTTTTCGCCAATGGATAGATTAGTTCTCGAGGAAGGTTTTAGTATATAATAACCGACATCCATGCGGGCGAAACCGAGGGCATTAGCTAGTATTTTATACAAGCAGGTAAGAAAAAGGTTCGGGTTTTTCACATACATAAAATCGCGCCTTGTTTTCCCGAAGGGTTGGGCAGAGGTATAGTACCTACACCCACATTTCGCCAGTTATGTTTAAGTCCCATGTAATAGGGGGCGAATCTATTGCCTTCAAACGGCAAGAAATCCAGACTCCGGGCTGCTACTGAGAAATTCCAGATGGAAAAACTGACTAAAACTGCACGACCCGGGAATTGAACCCAGTACCTCATGCTTAGCAGTAGCGCATGCGACCAGACAACTAGAATAAGTATCTCGTTCGTCTGTATTTAGATGGTTGAGTCTTAATATCGCACCACTTTTTCCAAGAATGATTTGTTTGATTATCATTATTATGTAAATTGTATTTGTAAAACCGACGACAATTGAGGTTATAAAATTAAGCACAATTTTCAAATGAAGTTTATTTAAAATAGGAATTTCGGATTTAAGTAGGTATTCCAATAATTAAATCAAAGCACTCAATTTGTAAGTGGCACTACAGTTGACACGGGGTCATGGGTTGTTTTCTGATCCATTTGTTTACATTTTCATCATATTACTTTTCGAACAGACTATAAATGAACATAAATGACTTAAGTTGGCTTGTAAAATTACCTGTTGGCATTTTTTAAATTTTATTAAGAGGAGTTTGTCGCTTAGCAACTATGTCCGGTAGAAAACATACCTACAATCAATCTGTCTAATTTTTCCCAAGTATGTTGGGGTCGGCTTCCAGTCTAACCGGATGTAGCTAAACCAGTATTTTACATGGAGCGACTGCCTATATGAACTTTACAACCCAGTTACTGGGTAACAAAATACCCCTTGGTAAGACCGGCTGTCAGACTTTTAGGGTTTTTGGCTACCCGTAATGATTGTCAAGGATCTACGAATGACAGCCGGGACCAACGGTTTAGCGTGCTTTCCGTGACACGGAGAGGTCTCGATATTTAATGGATGGTCACCCATCTACGAACCGATTGCGGCAAGCGTAGCTTAAGGCGAAAGTTTCAGGGTAACCCGCGAAATCCAAATTTTCTTGCTGATTCTTATGATTATAATTCTGTGAATCCATATTTGTCATATTCATCATATTTAGATCAACATACAACCGTTCTAACGGTTTTTGAAATTTGCAGGTCAGTATCAGGATACTGACTTGCAAATTGCAAAAAAACGTTAGAAAATTTGAATTTCGCGGGCTACCTTAGCGCATCCCCCATAACTTTAGATCAACCCGTGTGGCTGTTGTCATTTAGCCACGACCCCTCTTAACATACGTATTACTTTAAAAAGTATTATAAAGTCGAGAATCGGAACGCAACCATCTGCAAATTACGTGAAGCATCCCCGTTGAGACTTATTTTTTCTTTTTCTCGTTGGCACAGAATCAAAACAGGCAATAGCAATAATACAATTACAGAAAAATGAGTAAGTAATTTAAAATGTACCTACAACAGATAAAGACTATAATATTTTATTTGTTAGCAAAAAAAAACCCAGTAAGCACTTACTTACATGATTCGGAAACATGCTAAAGTCAGTAGGACATACATTTTGTCCTCATTCATTCGTCCACTCTATTCTCTATGCCAAATTAAGTGATTTCCCTACATTCAGCCAATATAAAAAAATAAAATTCTTATAAATCAAAAACGCACCCCAATTGAACAGTCGTAAATTTTAACACCAAATCGTTCTTAGATTAGATTCAAAAGTTAAAGATTTGGTTCTAAATTATAAAAATAATATTTTACTGTGAACTTTCAATAAAAATGAAAGCGTGCGAATTTTCTTGTCAAATTGATGTTTTCAAATAGAATGGACGTAAATTAGAAAAGAAATGTCCAATCGATAAATTACTCATTTATTTGGTCCCACATAATAAATTGTAAGCATTTTGATTTTGGACTCGTGAAATTAATGATAACACTAAAAATAGCAGAGATATTTTTGCATTTTATTTGTCGTTGCCCGTCCTACACATTTATGTTCGTCGAAAATAGAAACATTGCCGAATATAGAAACATTCCAGTACGATTTACATCCAAAAATAAAAGCCGATAAATCAAAAAAGACATGGAAAAAAAATGTCAAGTCCCATAGCGCATCAATCGTATTCCCGCGCAAACGTAGGATGGAACCACAGAGTATGGAACGCAGCTCACGTTTTTTCCCTAGTCAATTAGCTCACGGCAGCGCACCATACAGCCAGGCGACACATGTCAACATCTGTTCTACAACTACCGATGTGACACGCACGTTTCCGGACTAAGATTTTTTATGCGGTAAATTAACGCTCGAAGGCATAAACTCGAAAAAACCACGCGACACGTGCGTTCTAACACCCTAAATGAACAGTAATAAATCCATCTGCATTGTTTTTGATTATGAGTGCATTGTGTGACTAGAAACAATGTTGAGTCGGGTTTCGTAACATGACAATAATAAGCTTATGAATGGGGAACTTCATAACGACTTTTTTATAGCTTTCTTTTTCATTTTGTGTTATTTAATCGGATCGTTCAGTTAGCTTCACAACTTAATTACCTATGCAGTTTTTCGCGAGATTTGCCAAAACACGTCGCCATCTCGTTGTAAAATTTTATTCCAGCTTCCGTTCACAATTGTAACATTTTACACATTCCAATTTCCATACTTTTATTGTTTTCCCGAGCTTTATTTATTATTATTCAAAATACTTACACAACTTTATCTTGCACACGACCGCCATCAATACTGCCTTTACGACTTGTTTTACGACTAAATCAACGGTTTCATCTTGTAAATTGTAACCCTTAAATTGTCTATAAAATTATGTAAGTATTCAAACTTGGATAATAAAACGGAATCTGAGACCACTTGTACTTGTTATAACCTACGAAGCGATGAAGTTTTTGAGATTCCCACTACCTGCTCGATTTAGTAATTTCACTTCACTGAATTATCGTTATATCTCTACGGAATGACAAATGTCATAAAATTCCCGCCGATTTAAATGTCAAAAATATTTTTTTTTTCCAATATGTGTGTAATTATGCGTAGCCCGGAGCGATTAAAATTATCGAAATTATTAAAATCGGTGCTTAATCAATAACTTATTTTGCATAATTTGTTTAAACAATCATTTATATTGTCCGCGGAAAGTTTAATGGCTTGTTTGTGATGTAAATTACGTGCCGTTTTAATGTCGAAACGTGAAATTAGTGTTCAAAACATTTGTGATTGCTGTTTCAGTGAAATCGGGTTAACAAAGCTATCTATTATGTTGTTTCGTATAATTAGCAGTTAAGATTCGCCCCAAAATCGTTATGGCGTGCCTAAAGTGGTAAAAGCCCATGTTTTATTTGTTTTGCCACAAGTTACGCCATCTATCGGGCGGTGAATTCAAGTTACTTACAACATTCAAAATTCTGCGAATTCGAAGATCCAGAAGCGGCTTTATGTTCTGATTTTTTTATTGTTGTGTTTTGTGTCTCACCGTTTTCATAGAAAAGCTGTTACAAGTTCCGAGAATACGTTGTATAAGCTTTCTCTGTCCGTTGCTACGAGGAGTCAACATAATGATTAATAAGTAATCTATTTTCTTACTAAATAAGTAGGTATGTGTTTTTTTCTATTCTGATACTGAACTGAACTACATAATATACTAACTTATGAATGTAAATCCAAGACATCAATACTATTAAAGTGATCATTTCGACATTAAGCTTTCATGTTCCTTCGACTAAAAAGCTCGGTCACCGTTACTAATCTTATCTTTCGGTAATCTGTCGGTGTAACTATTCATAATGTTCATTCGACCATAAAAAAATTGTTATTAACACAATTATAATCGAATCGACGAAAATCCAACAACAAAAGTTATCAAATGATCGTGAAGTGGTGCCGGGTGGTGGTACCATCAAGTTATACCGTTACACCAAGTCGCCTAATTAATACTCGCCCACTCGAGCCTCGGCCGGACTCGAACCCGTTCGCAGGGCCGCAATGTTTACTGCACATTGCACGCCGCGCGCATCTACAATGCAAATCCACAAACACCATCCACAATCTGCGATTCAATATCGACGCATTACAAACCGAGCTTCCTCACTCGTATACGAAACCGAATCAAGACTATCGATTTAACTCTACACGAGGGTCGTAGAAAGAATTCCTTACAACAATGAGCCGGTGTAACAATAAATACCTTAATGATATCCCGAGATCGGAGAGAAAAGGCGTCCGGCGGCGGCAGGCGGAACCCGTTCCACAGTTTTCAAGAGAAATCCTCCACTATAACATCTCCAACAGGCAACATCACAATATGAAATGGCACAATCTCACACGAGCACTATTATAATAGGAATCCACAGCACTGGTTTGGTTTTGGTACAAAAGATGTTTTTTCGTAACACAGCGCGGCGAATACACTCTCTCCGCGAGACAACCGACGCGCACGGCAGCCGGGCACGAACTGAACTGGTTTTACTGGGGACGCGGGGTCGCGGGGAGAGGTGGACGGGTGCGTTTGGTTCGGTTTTATGAAAATATTTCGTGAGTAATGCACGTGTTATGTCGGCGAGTGCGTCGGCCTAGAGCGGCCTCGGATCTTTGATTGAAGTGCAGTGTACGCTGAGATAGATAAAGATAGTAAAAATCCCAACGTGTCGCAGGTCGCAGAGGACACAGTGTGGACACACTTCCCAGCGACACGAGATGTGAGGTCTTTGTCTCCCTACGCTTTCCATTCGATAAAGGCTGAACTGAACTCACCCAGGCTAAGAGCACGCTGCATTTCTATCTACAATCAAATTTACAACGGATTGCTACTCGTTCGATATTACGTTTCGTATCGTACCTTCATTATTGTATCTTTGAAAGCATATTGCATCTATAATTCAGTTGATCAGAGCATTGCCCTAGCTAGCCAGGTCGTGGGTTAGGTTTTGTTTGTGGCGACTATTTACAATTCTGTTTTATTGGAATAACGTCGACGGCCTTTCAGAATTGTCTATTTGTCTTCGTAATTGTTCTATAATAGGCAGTGAGCTTTACTTCTACCGGACCTTTGAATACATTTTTGTTTATGTTCGTAACAGGATTTAGAATGTCAATTGTTACAACTGTAGTCACTAGATCAAGCATTCCTAGATTGGAAATTAGAATTGAAGGGAAATATATCGGAACAACTTTGCAAAGTCCAACATAATTCTTCTGTTTCATCAGTTGATTCGTTGTGCAATCAATTTTGATTACAATCTCTAATCAAGATCCACTAACCTCATTCACGAAGATTTCTGCTGACGCCACATACAAGCCAGAATAAACCCTATATGCGATGAACGTTAATTTAAAAGCAAAATGCCCGCTTAAGGCTGGCTAGGAGTTTTACGATATTAATAAACCCCTATTAGTAGACAAGATGGCGCTTGGCGGTAATTCTGAATTATGGTCCAGCGTTTACTCGACATTTTAAATTGCTACCAATAGGACGGCGTCGAAAATAGAAAAAAATAGGGTCGAGCAACCGGACCAAATCCTTCAAATGAATGCAACAGCAGAGCGGTTAACATACAATAACATAAGTTTATATATGTCCAAGTCTAATGGAATTGGAAATAAAACTGCCGTTATCGACACTGGTGAAAAATACGTAATTTATGGATAAAATATTAACAATAGCACAGCGTTGGAGCATGATTGAAACGTGAAACGTTTACCGACGTTATATTCGATGTATTCAGGACATAAGCCTTATTTCATGTTCCACCTTTGTGGTGTTCGCTGTATCGACGTAAAGCATTTAAATAATGCACATGTACGCTATTTATTACAAGCCTCACCGACAGGTGCTCTGTACACGTTGTTAAATTAAAATATTGGTTTTGAATTTTGATTACTGCGAAATGCTTTTCGTTTCGACCTGCTTTTTGCTTCTCACAATATCTTGTTTTACGAGCTATGTATTGTTAATATAGTTTCATTATAACTTCACAAAGGGTTGTTAACTTCTTACGAGTCGGTTAACACTTCTCGAAATTGTCTCTGTTTGATGGAGTTATCCATTTCAAGTCGTTCGGCAATTTGCAAACGATAGAATTTTCCAACAATAAAATGATTGGAGACACACGCCCACCTGCTTACGAAATCTTGTAAAGCGCTTTACGATAATGACTTTCTTTCAAGCTTCTTTACGACGTTTATCCCATGAAATGACCTACCTCCTGAAACAGGATCGACTGATCCGGTGAAATTCAGCTCTCCGCAATTCGCTGACAAAATCTTTGTAGTCAAAGCCGGTATTTCTATAAAAACGCATTTTCTGAATCGCCGTGTGGCCCTCTGAAGTTAATCCCTGGATTTGGGTTCACCGTTACAGGAGATACCTCCTCGCGTTCACTGAGTGTGTTTGTATGTAAATGTTTACCGTGAACAATTTGAGCGTACTTTCTCGGCTGGATTACTTTGAGCTCCGTGCGTCGGTGGCGTTGCGAGTGTGTGGGTAAGGGTCGGAGGGGTCAGGTAGCGTTGGTTGCGTGATGGTGTTGCTGCGTTGTCGAGCAACTAGCGCCGCCTCTCGGACTGGCGTGTAATTACAACTGGCGTGGTGAAGTGACGTTGGCGCGTCGAGACGACGCGACGTCGAGTGGGTCGTCAAAAACTCGAAAATCGAATTGGTTCGTTCGTTATTGCATACGCAGGTTCTACGGCTTATGTTTCTATATTTCACGCTCTATGGTCTATTCCAATGTGCTACTTAGTTGTTTTTAAAGTATGGTCGATGCTGGAACTAATTTTAGAGGTGGAGCATAACTTAACATTTTAAATGCTGATTTAATCTCTACTAAGTATTGAAATCTCTTAGTGCGTTACTGCATTGCAGTTTATGTTTTTGCTTCACCATAAAGTCTCCATCATTAACTAGTAAAGCAGCACTGTTAGACTCATTAAGATTCTACTTTATTAAGATTTCCATAATAGCAAAGTTCACTTTAATTTTTAATGAACCCTACTGCCCGATTACATCCACTTCACTTACACTTTATTTTTATTAAATCATTACTTAAGTTTTATTCTTAGTAGGTATTCGTCCCAAAATTAGGGACACGAACAAAGCTCATCCAGTCATCATAAAATAAGGACTTAATATAATTTCACTTGGCAAAGTCAATTCCATTTTAGTGTTCCAAGTCTTTATTCAGAATTAAAACTTCGGGAGTTTGCTTTGCCATAAAGTTTCAGTGTAGACCAAAAAATGTCGTAAAAAATACCATACAATGTTCTGTACCAACAAAGGGAACACGGTATGTCGATGTTTTGGCATACTTTTCCGGATAAAAAGGATGAACGGGTTCCTAGAGGGATGTAAATATTATCTTGATATATTTTATGTCTTAGGAATTCTATCGTTTGCTGGCTCTGTGAAGAATGGCTCTTCAAGGCTTAAACGTGCATAAGTTTAAAGGCTTTTTATCCCTCTAAATAAATCTTTAGATGTACTTAATGCATTTAGATTTTTTAAATCTATTTATTTCAGGATCTTCGTCATCAAGACTAAGTCGCTCCGTAAGGCTTTTTTATATTGAAGTACACCATTTTATATACATATAAGAAACTGTCTTTTACGAATACCAATGCGCACAATTTAATAAAATAACTTCACTGTTTCTGGCAGGAGGGCTGCTAGAATACTATTTATTGCATCTCCAGATCAGCCAATCTAAATGCATTGAAGAAGTGGGAAGATGCAATTAGGGTGCTGTAGGCTTAAAACAGCGACTTTGGCAGAATTATAATAGGAAAATATTATGAATCATCGTAAAATGCCACAAACTGACAATTCATAATATGATCTGCGTGCGATTCATATATTACGAAATAATTCATCTGTTTGACAGTTTTCTATGGAGATTCGTAAAATGGCCCATACATTATGAATTGCTTTTGTGTCAAATTAGAGGAATTCAAATCCTCAACCCTTCATTACCAGTATATGCTACTCTATATACATATACGAGTACTTAAATTGTCGCTCATAAAATTTTCATTGCTAAGACTAGACTTACTTCACGTTGATGGACATGTAGCCATATTGACCACGTCTCAGATTATTATAAAAAATACAATTATCTGACTATATAACATATTAGATGCTTGTTCAATAAGAAGGTATATATAAGTATACATAGTATAAATAATGCATAACCCGCACTGCGATTGAAAATCGCGCGAAATTTTAATCGCATATTTTACACATGGTTTCTTACGTATCACACGCACAACGCAAAGAAATCTTGATGATTTGTCAAGTCGTTAAAACGTGCGAAGCAGGGACGGATCGCTAGTTCAGTAATAAGGAGAACAAAATAAAAAAAACAAAAAAAATACCTAAGCAAAGATATTAAGAAAAGGAGCACAAAAATCCTTCAGAAATGTTCTACAACCAAAAAAACGTTAACCGAACCGCCAAAATAAAATTCAATATCATCAGCAAATAAAACTAAATCGTAAAACGTCTATATTACTTTAATATCGTGAATTTGGACCTAGACCCGTTGACACGGAAAACTGATAAACGTTTGAGCTATGGGTTCATACCTACTTCACTTAGATTTATTTAACTTCCTGATTTAGGCTTGGATAAACATTTATTTTTCTTCAATGGAGTGGAGTGCAATGGGCAGGGTTTAAGACCTCAAACAAACCATAAAACATGGATTAGAAGTTAGAACTAAATTGACATGGTTGGTACGGTCAGCTACAGTCGATTAATACTTCTACTTTTACACATCATATAAATTGACATAAAATTAATCGGTATTTGAACATTTTATATTAATATAAACCGGCCATGTTCGAGTCGGACTCGCGCACGAAGGGTTCCGTACCATTATCTATAAAAACGGAAAAAAAATCACGTTTGTTGTATGGGAGCCCCCTTAAATATTTATTTTATTCTGTTTTTTTTAGTATTTGTTGTTATAGCGGCAACAGAAATACATCATCTGTGAAAATTTCAACAGTCTAACTATCACGGTTCATGAGATACAGCCTGGTGACAGACGGACAGACAGCCAGAAGAGTCTTAGTAATAGTGTCCCGTTCTACCCTTTGAGTACGGAACCCTAAAAAATATTTAGCTTAAAATTATATAAACAACTGAAGTATTAGTCGCAATAAGCGAGGATTATTATCAACTGCATAAACTGAAAAAAAAAATGATATAAGTAGCGCAAATGGACTATAAAAAGACAAAAAGACTAAATAACGTCCAGCTGTGAACTACAAAAAGACTGAATTAATTAAATAAATGTAGTTTTCGACCCTAATATAAGTAAAAGATCGCGCAATTTATATTAAACTAGGTACGCGTACGCCGAAAAAACTAAAAGAATTTAAAGAAAATCTTCACAAAGGTACGTTTGTATTCAAATAAAATTATATTGTTGGAGTCATCCCACTTTATAACTATTTAATTTAACGGCTCAGTAGACCGTTATATGTGTTTCAGCTATTATAGTAGACCAGCTGCGCCCCGCGGTTTCACCCACACAAGTCTCGATCCCGTGGGAATATCGGAATAACAGGTATCCTATGTCCTTCTCCAGGGCATGGTCTACCCACAGTGGAAGTTGTTCATAATGATAAGTTGATTTCAAACTGATGAGTATGAGTATAATGTAATGATAAGTAAGTTTAATGATCTTAAAGTGTCACTTTTACTGCCAAGTACATAGAATGCATACAAATTAGCATGTCTTAAAATGCGTCTCATATATCTATAACAATTGGTCAGTCGACTCCATCGGCGCGGTGCATGGCTATTATATGTAAGACCCGCTAGGCGAGTTAAGAGCACGCGAAAGAATTAACGTTGCACTTGTGAGTCGGGTGCTTGGCACTAAAAGTGGCCTGCCCATGAATTCAATTTCACTCTGTATGTTCTACCCTGCCCAGTACTTAGTTAATTTCTATCGCCAAGCGGCACAAGCATTCGAATTGTTCATACAATTACAATCTGTATATTTCGCTATACACATTCCTATTAATATTACTTTATGAGGTTTCCTTATTCGTCGATAGAATTCTATCAATCAGGTGCCTTATCAATAGATTCCAATATAATTTAATCTTACTCCGGTTACTATGCGTTATTACCATAGTTAGTTGATAAATAATTAATATTGCTATAGTAGAGTAACTGTCAAGGTTAGTTTAATAGATCAAGTAATAATATGTAGTTATGTATAAACTAATAATCGTTGGTAGCAAGCGCTGGGTGGTGCTATAAAGTGAACACTGACAGTCGGGCTAGTCCACAAATTCAAGGTCGCTCACCGCGCTATGTAGCGGGCAATGCACAGAATTTATTTAAAGGATAAGATCAGAAATGAATTTATCCGGCAAAGAACCGGAGTTACCGGCATAGAGAGTAAGCAAGCTGAAGTGGCATTGGGCTGGTCATGTTTGTCGAAGGACCGATGGCCGATGGAGCAGAGCCCGGCTAGATGGACCAACAACCTTAAAAAGTTGGCTGGGAATGCTGGATGCGGAAGGCGGTGGACAGGGTGTTGTGGCGCAGCCTGGGAGAGGCCTATGTCCAGCAGTGCCCTCCTCTTTTCGAGAGGGAGTGGGCTGTAATCTACCACGCGGGTCCAGGACTGGTTGGTAAATGTCACATATCTTCGAATTTTTGGTTCTAGGACATGTCGTGAAGAAACCCTCACGATGTTCGATAGGCAGTCACTGCATGTTAAATACTTGTAGGTACTGTAGACTCCGAGAGATTCTACGGCACCGGATCGAGTAAAACACTTGATAGTTTAACTAATTATATTAATTAATCAAAATCAAGGATACATTTTATATTATATCACCCGTCAACCAGCCTCAGGCCGTCTCTGAATATCTTCCTATTCTATTTTCAACTAAATTGTTGGAACGTTCAAAACTCACGGCTGCCCTCTAGCCAGCCTGTACCACACGAGGTTGCGCCTCGCATACAAACTCCTTACAGTACCTACCTATTCAGCTGCATCCGGTAAGACTGGAAGCCGACCACAACTTGCTGGGATCAGATGATCATGACAGAACGTCATTCGACAAACCTGTCAAAACGTTTTCACAACAACTTCCAAGAGCCACATTGATCACAACTCAAGCCAAGTTCTAATTCTGTAACTACCCTCAAATAACTGTTATTCTCTAAAATACCGATTATAAATCTTGACACCTACTTACGAAGTTAATTAATATTGAATACACGTTTATCAAACTCCGAAAATTCTGGAGTGAGAGAATTATGTTTTGTTAATACAATTTTGTTATTCATGTTTTGGTTTCATTCAACTCATTCAAGTTTTACAGTCATCTTGAGTTACTTTAGAATTCTATAATTACGACTGTCGCCCCCGAAGGGTTAGGCAGAGGTGTCTTTACTACACCCACATTTCACCAGTTATGTTTAAGCCATGTATTAGGGGCAAGCTTATTGCCATCAACCGGGCACAAATCCAGACTCCGAGCTGTTTTTGAGAAATTCCAGAAATTTACTTATAATTAATTTAAAATAACTTAATCCATTCAAACACTGGCAATACTAATGCATAGCAGTAATTTTAAACTTTAAAATAAATCTAAGTATTAGTGATGGGCCAACTAGCTATAGTTTTAATCTATTAGATATATTTGATTGATTTTTTGTATGCAGACTATGAATATCATTAGATATCATCATCTGCCTAGCCTTTTCCCAACTATGTTGGAGTCGGCTTCCAGTCTAACCGGATGCAGCTGAATACCAGTATTTTACATGAAGCGACTGCCTATCTGACCTCCACAACCCAGTAACCGGGTAATACGATACCCCTTGGTAAGACTGGTTGTCAGACTTTCGGTCTTCTGACGACCCGTAACGACTGTCAAAGATCCACAAATGACAGCCGGGACCAACGGCTTAACGTGCTTTCCGAGGCACGGAGGAGTCTCGATATGTAAAGATGGTCACCCATCCACGGACTAACCCCGGCAAGCGTAGCTTAACCTGAGGGATCGACCCGTGCGGCGGTATATCATTAGATATACGCAGTTTAATTTATTAGTAATATTTCTCCTTGTTTAACAAAGAAATCTCGATGTTCGATATGTCGCTATCGAAGCAGAGGTTATTAATAAACCAGTCTTTCAAACCTTTCTCAATAGATAGGTACCATCTCACTACAGGTTAAAGATTCTGTGAATACAGTGATAGATTTCCAATTTGGAATTGGCAGTACATCTAGCTAGAATGGAAGATGACTGGTGGACGAGTCGTGCCGTAGTATGGGAAGGACCCAAAGGGAAAAGAAAGCGAAGCGGCATCAAGAAGATAGGTCGATGATATCAGAGATATAGCGGGAGATAAATGACAAACAAAAGGAGAGATGAAAAACAATGGAGGCCTTTACCCAACAAAGGGTTTTCTCATTCAAATTAAACAAATCTTATTTAATGTAATTAACAATAATTAAAGATTAATAATCTAGTTAGTTAAAAAATTATGTTCACTTATACTCCATTTGAAATAAGATTAGACATTTAAACAAACCTTTATACAGTCCGTTCAACCGATTTTGACTTCTATACCGTAGGCATAATGATGGCAATAAAAGCAAAAAAGGTTACACAATACCAACTGTCTATTGCAGCTGCCATTTGTCATGCCACCAACGCAATAGAAATCAACATCGGATGAACGGCCTGTAAAAAATGTTTATTTAAACATCTAATCTTATTTCAAATTGAGTATAATTTTAAATATCATCATAAAAATATTGCTATAGATTTCAAGAGAAGACATAATACAGTAATTAAAATTGAAAATTTATTTGTATCATTTCCTTGTTGCATGCTAACAAAATATTGTAAAAATGTGAATGGAAAAATGAGAAAATTAGAAGGCTTATTTATTTAATAATAATTATATTTAATATAAATGAGGAGCTCGTGGCTACGTAATAACAGCCGCACGGGTCGTTCCATCAGGTTAAGCTACGCTTGCCGGGGTTGGTCCGTGGATGGGTGACCATCTTTACATACCGAGACTCCTCCGTGCCTCGGAAAGCACGTTAAGCCGTTGGTCCCGGCTGTCATTCGTGGATCTTTGACAGTCGTTACGGGTCGTCAGAAGCCCGAAAGTCTGACAACCAGTATTACCAAGGGGTATCGTATTACCCAGTTACTGGGTTGTGGAGGTCAGATAGGCAGTCGCTCCATGTAAAATACTGGTATTCAGCTGCATCCGGTTAGACTGGAAGCCGACCCCAACATAGTTGGGAAAAGGCTAGGCAGATGATGATATTTAATATAAATCTTGTTACAATATCTAAAGCTTGTCCTTTGTACAACCTTGGTGTTACTAATTTATATCTAACCGCGCGACAATGCCTGTGGAGTTTATCGGCAACATAATTATAGGTCACCTACGTCAATAGATAAGGTTAGTAGTCTCTTGTATATTGTTTATAAGACTGTTGGACCCATTTTCGTATAATATGTGAATAGTAAAGACGTGTTTGTACATACAATGAGAGGATTCTTTAGTAAACTAGCTTTTGCACGCGACTTCGCCCACGTTTCAAAAAATATCCCACGGATACGTACAACCGGGATTAAATCTACCCTATGTGTTAATTCAGGTTATAAACTATCTGTGTATCGAGTTTCATCCAATTCCGTTCAGCCGTTTTTGTGCAAATCCGGAACATACATCCAAACAAATAGACAAAACTAAAAGCAGCATTACTTTTTTTTATTACTCAATGTACAGATTTTACTTTGTTACTATTTTATTATATTATGTTTAGATGTAGATATAGCTGAATTGTGTATTATAAGGCTTACTACATATATGAACTTACCCATTTTTTCCTGAGATAGATAGGAACGAAGGAAAATCAGGAAGTCAGCATCTGTCAAAAATAATGACAGTTGCGATTTGAATAGGCAGGCAATTTAAAGCGCCAGGGTAGCCCGCAACGTTCAAATTTTGCGTTTACAGAACTATAATCAACACAAGCATCAATCCAAACGAAATGAAATCTAAAGAAAAATCGAAAAAAAAAAAAAAACTATTCTTAACATCTAACATTCATTTGGCTCTGTTACTAATCCAATCCTTCTATTATAACTGATGGTTTTCGTACATAGATGAATAAATATTTGTGAAATCAAAAGACAAAATAATGAAAACCAACGTAGGCAGGAACTTGATTTTGGAATTAACTTCTGAAAACAAATACGATACGGTCGTTATAACTTGATCGGTCTGAACACAGGCGCATATAACTTTCGCGCATTTTCTCTCACTCACACAAACCTCAAGTCACGATTTGGTTCCTAAAAAAATTTGTTACTACGCAGCCCTCTGCGCGAAGTTCGGAACTGCCAAGTTATGTCAGCCGTATTGTACTCGTATGTTGTTATTCGCAGAATAAGCTTTGAATTCGACGGTATTATATATGATGTAACCAATATATTGTAATAATATTCTGATTCAAAAGAGTGTCCGTGGAGTTTCTTGCCCGTGCTTCTCCATAGGAACCTACGCTTTGGAATGGGCAACTAGCTTCATCTTTCTGACTGACCGACCCCTTGACAATTCAAAAGTGCCTGTAATTGGTTTATTTGAAATAAATGCTTTGAGTTTGAGAGTTTTTGAGTTTGATTCCGAATTTCTGTGAAATCATTCAAATAAGGCTTGCGGTACCTATTTTCGTTTTTCCGCTAAATCATGAAAAAAGATTACTTATGTGAAGTTATACCTACATGAGTATATGAATATACAGTCACGGACTTTAATTGATGAGCCACTTTCAAACTTTTCAATTTTACAGTTTCATACGTTCACGAGATTACACGATTAAACACGAACTCAAATCGCATGCTCCTAAACAAGATGACAAATTACTAGTAATCGGAAATAGTCTTATCCATGGAAGTTGACTAATAAGTTCTCAATGATAAATAAATACAATGTTTATCCAATCTATTTGATACTGCCCTTCTTTGAATCAGAGCTCAATATCTCGATATTTCTGAAAACTTATCTGAAGACAGTGACATTGAAATGTCGATGTCAGAGTCGTTATTTTCGAATTTGTCGAAATGATTAATTAAAATTTATCCGTACGCTAACGTTACTATGGCTACGCTAAAACAATCGTCGCTAGGTTACGGTTGCTAGACCCGCATTTGGTTGACTTTGGGTAGTCACTCGGCTGTCAAGTTTGTAGTTCTGGCTCTCAGGTTAGCCAACCGGTAAAGATATTAAATAAAAGTTTCTTCTTCTATAATACGAAGAAATGACTCCGTGTCTGGATGTACGAGTATAACCGACTCAGCCCGATTATCATTACACGGCTAAAATACGAACAGTGCCAAGTGGGTCATCAATTAAAGTCCGTGACTGTAGTATATTGACGTAGCAGGGAGACTCACCCATATAAGATTGATTTTAATAATGTATATTAATCCCATTTGGCATTAATTATAAAAAAAATCATTACGTTTAAAAGTCAACAGCTGCACATACCTCGACTACTAAGAAATATCGAAATCATCACGACATTACGCATAGCAAACTTGTTACTAACGATTAAGACGGAAGCTACATGGGAAGCATTTCATTCTTTGTCCTGTCCAGATAGATGATAGAATACTCTTTATTATGTACACCATAAACAGGTATAAATGTAGAAATTTTACATAGCGTGACACAATGGGCGGTCTTATCGTTATAAGCGATCTTTTACAGACAGCCAACCAACCATCTTTTCCAGTCACTTTTGCAACACTCATGAGATTGAGGAGAGGCCCGATCTTTGCCGAATACTATACTGCAAGATTACATGGCGTTAACCATGTGTCTTATCACTTAATAAAAAAACTAAATTAATCACTTAATAAAAAAACTGCCACCATTTTCTTTAGCCATCATCATTATCATATCTGAAGAAGGACGTCATCATCCCCATAGCATCGAATCACCACAACACGGCAACGACCGGTCAGCAGTCTTAGGTCTAAGGTCTTAAATAGATTCTTTTCTACCTTGTGAATGTGAGAACGTCGTAGGTTTAGTTGAATGTAGATTTTTTTTGAACATTTTCTATTTTTTTTAAGGGCCTACCTGAAAATTCTGACGTATCATAAGAGCCCATGTAGGTTTATGTGAAATAAAATATTTTGCTTTTGATTTTTGAGTTTACATTATCATATCTATGATCAAAGATATGATGAAATTGTAAAATAGACATGTTATGGGTTATTTGTGAGCTTCGTAGATAGGGAATAGTACATTGTGATACGAGTGTGCTCTATTGGATATTACAGTCGAGGCGGTATTATTCGCGCGAGCCATAGGCGAGCGCGATAAGGTAGCCGAGAGTGTAATAATCAGTGCACACGCGTTTCATACGACGTTTTTCAACACACTTGCGAGAAAAACACAGAATTGTTGTAAGAAAATATGCTACAATAACGTAACTATAGAGATGATAGATTTATAAAGTTTAACTGACCTTTGTTGCCAGGTACTGACTATCCGGAATTTCTTTTAAAAACTTCTATATCGGTTGGTGACAATACTTTAAATTTTGTATTGTATGATAATAATTAACCACACAACGAAAACGATATAGTACATACTAATTCCATACTGCCATGTCATTACTCCGACTAGTAAATAGTAATCTGTGGCGCACATTACCGCACTAGTGCGGTAATATAAAGTAAAAAGGCACACACACCTCCATAATACACTGCATTATGAACCTAAAAGCGGTTCAATAAGAGCCACTTTACGAGCAAGTGTGTTGAAAAATCATATATAATATGATAGTGTAGGGTATTATGTTTATTTTACAATTTCATTATATCTTTGATCATAGATCTATGATCATACATATGATAGTGTAATACCCACGTTAAGCTAAGGTTCCCGCGAAGAGCGATTGTCGCCACCTATCCGCTGCAGTGACAGCTGTCATAAAAATGATGGAAGCGGGACTCACTTTAAAGTGTCAAAAAACGCTCTTTAAGAAAACACATCATCTTAGTTTCAGAAATAACGTTTCAATGACGTCATTCACCGGTAGATTGCTGACGCTATGTGGCGGCCACCGCTCTTGTTGGAGACTAGCTTTATGCTTACAGCATTCCGTTAATTTTCCGTCGTTGGCCTACCTTCCAAAGTTCCAACCACTATAATCTGAGGCCGTACAGAAAGTGACATTCTATCAACGATAGCGATCATGGAACAGGCAAAAATGTATAGGACTGACATAAGCTATCGAAAAGCTTATGTCAGTCCTGTTGAAAGTCGTTGTAGAAATACGAAACGCTTTGGAAGCGATTGTCACTTGTCTAGGCCCTCAAATAATATAACAGTACCATATGAAAAATAACTAGACAGCATAATCCTTTTATAAATAAAATACAAGTGAGTCCTCTCCTCGTCTTTATGGGATTTGGCACCAAACCCCGTATTTTTGTCATTCAACGACCTTGGATACTCACGTCCAATATAACTTGGCATACGAAAAAATAACGAACTAAAATTCAAATGTACATTTGACATTATTATTGACGTTTAGCAAAGCAAGTGGCGCCACCACGAAGTGTCAAGTTATGCTGGCCGCCATGTAACTCCTAAAATTATCGTGAAGAATAGTTTTGACATGGTTTTGGCACGTTTCAGCTTATAAATATATGGATTAATCGCGCACTTTTACTGCTTGGTGTATTAAGTAGTTGGTATAAATCATGATATTAGTGGTTGTAATTCTGTTGATTATGGAGAGAAATCAAGTTAGTTTGGGAGAGTAGGTAACCAATTCCGACAATTGCATCAGTTTTAGCCCCTAAAACTGCCGATTGCTGGTAAACAAAGGAAATATACTCACACAATGACTGTAATTATGAAAAAGTTGAAAAGGGAGTTATTTGCATTTTCGGATTTATACTAGTCAAATATAGGAGACTAGCTGTGCCCCGCGGTTTCACCCGCGTAAGTCTCAATCCCTTGGAAATAACAGGATAAAAGTATCCTATGTCCTATTCCAGGTCATGGTCTACCCATGTGCCAAATTTTATCTAAATCCGTTCGGCCGTTTTAGCGTGAAAGCGTAACAAACAAACAAACTTACTTTCGCATTTATAATATCATATAGTTAGAATAACTATATTCTACCAAGACAATTTAAAACAACGATAGCCTGTAATTTTAATAAAATTATATTCAGTCGACTATAATTTTCAACAAATCGCTCTCAAACAATACTCTCCAATAAATGGACTCCATAGGTTGCTAACAGGCAGTTAGTTGCTAGCCTTCGGATAGTCCAGCTAAACGGACTAAGAAGGTCTTAATATCAGCTGTCTTCTCTAATCCTGTTAAAGGTTTTAGACAGCCCACCTTCACTGGTCACAGCATAACGAAAGGGGAACAGAAGGATAAAACCTCGATACAGTCTTCGTCACATTATCTAGCTAAATAAAAAGTCTGTTTTTCGGGTTCCGTACCCAAAGGGTAAAACGGGACCCTATTACTAAGGCTCCGCTGTCCGTCCGTCTGTCTGTCTGCCACCAGGCTGTATCTCATGAACCGTGATAGTTAGATATTTTCACAGATGATATATTTCTGTTGCCGCTATAACAACAAATACTAAAAAACAGAATAAAATAAATATTTAAGGGGGCTCCCAAACTAAAAAAGTTTTTCTTTTGCCGTTTTTACAGATAACTAGCTGATACCCGCCGCTTCACCCGCGTTGATGTCGGTTATTACATATACTAAAACCTTACTCGAGAACCACTCTATCCATTGGTGAAGACAAGTGAGTCAAGTGTCTGTTGTTTCTTTTTTCAATTTGGATTTTTACATTTGCACCTGTCAAATTAGTATGCGAGATTAAAAAACAGCCTTTAGTAATTTTTCGCAAATTGGCATTTTTTTTAAATCGCTGTTATTTTGTCTGTAGTTATACCTACAGTTAAATACAGCATGTATCAGCAAGGTGTGGTCATATTTGGTGTGCTACAGACCATAAAACTGAAGAAATTTCTCCATGGGACCAACATCGTAATTGCGAATAAATAATCAGTCGTCCCATCCATACATTTGTGTCGAGTAGGTTTTGAAGTTTGAAAGACATGAACCCGCACTGGGCCGGCGTGGTGGATTACGGCCCAGTCCTTCTCACAGAGGCCTGTGTCCCAGCAGGGGGAACATTATTGGCTGATTATGCAGTATGACCAATGCCTTCTCCTTGTAGATTTCTTATAGTAGATTAAAAAAAAACATTTATATATTTATATGCTTATAAGGTACAGAAGGTTCATATATGATAATTATATCGATCTCTTATTATGCCTTTAATATCGGCGTGCAAATTTTTTATTTATTTAGTTATTATTTTAAGAAATTAATTTAAAAATCAATCTACCTAGCCTTTTCCCAATTATGTTGGGGTCGGCTTCCAGTCTAACCGGATGCAGCTGAATACCAGTATTTACATGGAGCGACTGCCTATCTGACCTCCACAACCCAGTAAATGGATAATACGATACCCCTTGGTAACACTGGTTGTCAGACTTTCGGGATTCTGACGACTCGTAACGACTGTCAAAGATGCACGAATGACAGCCGGGACCAACGGCTTAACGTGCTTTCCGAGGCACGGAGGAGTCTCGATATGTAAAGATGGTCACCCATCCACGGACCAACCCCGGTAAGCGTAGCTTAACCTGATAGATCGACCCGTGCGGCTGTTATTACTTAGCCACGAGCTCCTCCATCCATCCTCATTTTAAGAAATTAATTAAATAACTTGAATAATGTATGCGATTAGTATTAATATTAAATTGGTATCTATCCTAACTTTTTATATGAAAGTTAGTTTGTTTGTTTACGCTTTCACGCTAAAACGGCTGAACAGATTTGGATGAAATTTGGCACATGGGTAGACCATGACCCGGATTAGGATATAAGATACTTTTTACTCCGATATTCCCACGCAATTGAGACTTATGGGTGTGAAACCGCTGGGCGCAGCTAGTTAATTCATAAATGACATTATACTACAAATTATAATGACAGATGGACCTTCTGTAGGTTTGGTTTTGTTGTGTCTACCTTGTCTAGACAAACAACCGTCTGTATTTATTCATTTTTTAGGTATCAAATTCACTCTAATGATGTCTAACTACAGTGCCTACGCATTTAATTACGTTTTTATTTACTTTTTTTTCATAAAAAATGTCGAGCTCACAATTTTATAAGAGGCTCGCTTTAGATTTACTTATGCATTTTATATTTTTTATTACGAGTAGGTGTCATCAACTTATAATCCCAGACGGCACAAGTAGGTGTAAATGAAAATGAGCCTTTTCTTTATCGGCTCGATATTTAAATCCAGGTTTTTTAGAAAACTCAAAACAGCATAGAAGTACTTAAGTATTGCACCCACCACTTATCACCAGTGATCGGAGTAGGTAGATTGATTTTTGGTACTTGTATCATAAATGCACACAGAAAGAATAACATGGATAAGCAATTTTTCCGGAAAGTAATTCCGATATTTCCGGATTCAATTAAATATTGTTAATGTTGGTAGTGATATTATTACTACTCAATTCAAAATTTAAAGGAAGGTAGCAAAACTAAATTAATTCATTATTTGTTTGCTATTTTATTTATTTACTCATTTTATTACAATTCCTACCTTTTTTTTTTGAGGATGGCAAATCATCAAATGACTCCTTCCACTCTGGCAGAATACAATTCCTACATAAGTTCCGGTTTTTTTTAAATAATCCACCAATTCCGGAGGAATGTCCATATTAATATATACGTTTCGGATCAATGGCCCCAGTTCAATCTACCTACTCCGATCACTGCTTATCAGTCAGGGAAATTATTTGTTAACCAAATGGACACTACGTCAATTTGTTATATTTAATAGAAATTGACTTTAGTGAAGCTTTTTACCAAAGGCAAGCGCTCAAAAGCAAGTTTAAGACATAAAAATACCACAGGAAAACCAGTGGCGTTTAGTTATGGTAAAAAAAATCCCATGGGCAAGTCAGTGGGATACTATATGGAATTAGTATGAACTATCCTATACTCTGAGCATTCTCTCACGTGAGCAGAGATTTATGCTTTTTTTAATCTCATCAAAGAGACTTCATGCCTTTTTATGCCTATTGTGTAAATAAATAAAATATGATTTGCAGTGATAATACGAGTACCATTTCAAACAACTGTCAAAGAATGGCAGTTGTGATTTGAATTTACGGTCAATTCAACTTGGTTAATTTCCCTGCCTGCAAGCTATGAGATGATTCTAGAATTACAATAATCCAGTGAATCTATCCTAGATAAAAAAATATCTTAATTATACAGATAAGTTTTTCCTCTTTACAACATACATATGAAATCATCCTATAATGTTCCCACTGCTGGGACACAGGCCTACTCCTAGTGAGAGGGAGTGGGCCGTAATCTACCACGCGGGCCCATTGCGGGTGGGTAGATGTCACATGTCGTCGAAGTTTCGGTTCTAGGACATGCCGGTTTCCTCACGATGTTTTCCTTCACCGTTTTGAGAGTAGTGGTGATAAAATTATTTAGAGAAAGTAAAGCGAGTTCCTCTTCACAGCATGAATTCTAGGAAATGGTGAAGGTTTTGGGGGCTGCCTTTTGTATCTTTTGACGATAAAAAACTGATGATTCTCATTCTCAGTCTAATTAAATCTGAAAGAAAGAAAGAAAGAAAAATTCTTTTATTTGCGGTAAACATGACGCAAATAAAGAACACAAACACAAAAAATATCGAGAAAGTAGAAAAAAAAAAACTTACAGACGAACATAGAACCTCCTCCTTTTTGAAGAAATCGGTTTAAAAAAACAAGTTCGTGGAAAATATGCGTGACATCCACACAAAACAGCCATCGCTCAGCATAATGCTGCGACCCTATGTGAGATAGAGCTCCAGCGCTGGTTTTCAACGACAGAGAGTCTATCTAGTCTAATCTAAATCTAAAACATTTCTGTACTATGAGTTTCCATTAAATTCATTGTTTCATGCATTGCTCCCATCAAAAGCTCTATGTCACTACCCTATGGGATAACGAACACTATAATAACACCGTCGCATTAATTGACTTAATTAATCAGATAACGTTCGGTGTTGCAGTCAATCCAACTTACGTCGATACGCAGTAGGCTCGTCTGATTGGTTTAAATAATCGGCTACGGTCATGCGATTGGTCGGCTGACTTATGGCATTTTATTATACTGAGTTGTAAATGTTGCACCGTTGAACATTGGTGACTATAAAACAATGAACGGTTGTGTGGGGGATAAACATAATAACCGCCGAGTCTGACAAATACTCGGTGTGTGTGGACTTGTGTAAAATTACTTACTTGAGCGATGAAAGTCTACGGAATTTTGAAAAGAAAATCTATAACTATAATATCGCACTCCTAGATCTAAACAGAGACAACTCAAAATAGGTCATTTTTCAAGAGACGATAAAAACGTATATATCTGCCTTTTTTGTTTGGGAAGTTATACAATTTAATTTGATTCTAGATAATAAATAGCATGTAAAATGTCACTGTATATAAACTGGGGCTAAAATTCAATCCTGCGTATGATCACCGAGCATTCGAATACAAAAATAACTCAAAATTAACGATTTTTGAGTTGTCTCAGTTTAGATCTAGGTGTGCAAGATTATCCTAATCCTAACTAATTATAAATGTGAAACTGAGTGTGTTTTTTTGTTACCCTTTCACGCTAAAACGGCTGAACGGATTTAGATGAAATTTGGCACAGGCGTAGACCATGACCTGGAATAGGATATAGGATACTTTTTATCCCGATATTCCCACGGGATCGAGACTTATGCGGGTGAAAACGCGGGGCACAGCTAGTAATACTATAATTATAGCCATAATAGTCATAACTAACTTTCGAGTTTCGAATTTCAATAGATTTAAAACATAGTTCTATTGTTGCCAATCGTTTGAAGTGACAGAAACATAATGAAGCTCTAAATTTAATTATGTTTAGCGCTAAATGTATTTGTGATTTGTGGTGAAATTAAATGAAACGAAATGAAATTGTTTATTCTGTGAATAGGATATCGGAATCACATATACACGTCATATATTTAAAAAAATTAAAGAAGTTACCTATTTATGCTAGATGGAGTTGACATTTCCTATCTGATTACCCCTAAGAAGAAATAACAAGAAGCACAGAACCGGTCGAAGTGGCGGTGCTTGGGGGAGGCCTATGTCCAGCAGTGGACGTCCTTCGGCTGAAATGATGATGATGAAGAAGAAATGGCGAAACAAACTCACAGGTCAAAGTCTCTTTTAAGGTCCATACATAATCTTGGTGAGATTATTTGTGGGTCATGTAAAATATGGTGCAAGTGGGCCCCAATGTCCATTATACCGTATAATCCACTAGCTACACCCCGTGGTTTTAACCACACAAGTGTCAATTTCGTTGAAATATCGTGATAAAAAGTATCCCATGTTCTTAACTTCTAAACCAAGTCATCTTTCTCCTTGCGATTCGAAGGCAAACTAAATAGACTCGGCCCAGAATTCGGCCACGTGTTTGGCGCCATCACTAGCGTCCATCAGAGGGCCTAAACCGGCCACATTAGCAATTCCTCTAAAAGCAGTTCATTTCCTGAATCCCAGCTGTCATTAGCAATTCGTCTAATTTGACATGAAAGCAATTCATAATTTGTGGACCATTTTACGAATTTCCATAGAAAACTGTTAAACAGATTAATTATTTCGTAATATGAATTACACGCAGATCTCATTATGAACTGTCAGTTTGTGACATTTTACGATAATTCATAATATTTTCATATTATGATTTTGCTTAAGGGACTGTTTTAGCTCCCAGTTCTTGTAACGTGCAGCTGACAGGACACGCAGGTCAGGCCAAGTCATGGTGTACACATATGCCAAATTTCTTCCAAATCCCTTCCTCCGTTTTAGCGTGAAAACGAAGCAAACAAAAAAAACACACTTTCGCATTTATAATACTAAGCTAGGATTATGATTAGCTACTACAAAAATGTAGTTCCAAGCCAGTTCTTCATTGCGAGCACAAAGGATAATATTATCCTCCAAGACAGTCTAGTTTCAGAACCAACTGATAATAATTTATCAATGTTTTGACTCATGGTAAGTGGAAATTTACTATTTCCGATAGACCATCTATTGACTGTTACAAACGAGCCATTATCGCGAAATATGGAACAAGGAGAGGACACATTGGTGTATTCATTAAGGGTTAATACACAATGTACGAATGTTCGGAGTCGAACCGCAACGCCTGCAAGTCTGCTTGCAAGAAATCGACTTTGCGCGATATCTTTGGAAAGACAACCAAGGCTCGGATACCGGTTATATCAAACCGGTATGATGTACTTGACGCAAAAACCTTTCGGTTTCGTTCACATATACCGGTTTCTTCGAAGAGTATTATATAAAGGTTTTTCGGATTTAACGGTTTAGAGCAATACAAACCGGTTAATGCTTCAGTTTTTATTCAGCGCGGAATCCTCCCAAGTTGTCACAAGTTGTAACGCTTTTACCGACATGCCGCTCGTCGAATAAACCAGTTAATTTAGGGGTAAAATAAAGTTCTCTAAACGTTCGCGTTCTTTAGAATAGTTCGGACCAAAACCGAAATAAACCGGTATTAACCAGTATTTTTTAAACCGGTTCCGAGCATTGAACACTACTCGCGACGTGTCGCGTAACATTCTGTTCTGAGTAGGCTAAAATCCGAGGCACATTGCCATCGCATCGAGACTTGCGAGTACATCCGACTAGTTTTGTCAATTATAATACATACTTGAAGGGGACATTTTTATCCGTCGGATTTTTACTTGTCATCCAAGATAAATAGCAAATAAATAGAAAATTGCTTGTAAGTTATCAAATTGTTAGCTTTTATTTTGCTATAACAAATTGACCATAAAAAACATACACTTATTATCTTAATACACTTACCTAAGTATATTAAATAAAATAAAATAAAAAATTTCATAAGTTTTATATATATATATCATATCGCACTCCTAGATCTAAACTGAGACAACTCAAAATAGGTTATTTTTCAAGAGACGATAAAAACGTATATCTGCCTTTTTTGTTTGGGAAGTTATACAATTTAATTTGATTCTAGATAATAAATAGCTTGTAAAATGTCACTGTACATAAACTGGGGCTAAAATTCAATCTTGCGTATGATCACCGAGCATTCGAATACAAACATAACTAAAAATTAACGATTTTTGAGTTGTCTCTGTTTAGATCTAGGTGTGCGAATTATCATAATAAAAATGAGTTATCAAATCAAATCTAACTTAGAGAGCCTATTATGATTGTTTTAGTTTTAGATGTATATTACTGACTTAGAGAGATAGATGTGTTACCAAATCATTATAATTCTGTAAATACATATTTGTTACGGTCGCGAATCATATTGCGATCAAGATACGAATTGCAAATTGCAAAAAATGTAAGATTTGATTTTCGCGGGATACAACTGCGGGTCCTCACTAAGATGTTTATTAAGGCGGTACCCTGAGCAAAATAAATTCGTTCCCTCTTTGTAGACTGAATCCCGGTGAGTTACAGTAGTGAATACATATTTTAGGATAAAATCTTTATAAAATCAAATATTGGCTCCTTGAAAAAAAAATTTTTTTACAAAATGTTCATCATTAAATTGTCTATCCATTAGTGTCAGTAGAAAAATTAAATAATGTTTGCTTTACGAGTAGATGCATGATAACAAAGATTATTTCTCATTTTTATGGTTTCATTGGAAGGAAAGAAACATACTTAAACCTTAAAAAAAAAAGAAATGCACAATTTTGAAATTAAGATAATGTAACAATTTGATGTATTTTTATTATTTGATATTTCTTTCTAAATAACAATACTTATTGTAGATAGCTCCTAAAAACTACCAAAAAAGAGGCTAGAGTGGCGTTTTGCTCAGGGTACCGCCTTACGGAGGTAAACTGTATGATAATTTAACTATCACCAACCACAGCACGCACCTAGTGCCAACATAACGACACAATCTGTTACTTCTACGTTGTTGCCTTGTTGCACCATGAAAAGCAGAAACAGACGAACGACGCGGCAACAATGCTACGCATGACGAATGATAAATGCCGGGTACAGAAACAAACCCGAAATTGCGCTGTTATTTCTGCGTTGCGGGCCGTTGCTGGCCCGCACCTAGCCATTATGTTTTCACTCTGAGCTTGCATGGCCGTAGACATCTGGAAAGCATCCAAAAACTCATTCAGTTAGTTGCACTTGAATTAATCAATTGTTTTAATCCACTCGTGAAGGCAGCTGTTGACCGCGCGCTAACTTATATGGTGAGGACATAGTGATAAGCAGAGCGTAGGTATAAGCGTGTCACTGTTATAATATTATGATCGAATCTTTATTATAGAAGAGACGATACGATTAGGCCGCATTTAAGTGTTAAACTTGAACTGGCATAAGTATATGTGTATAGTAAATCGGAGTTTCAATATTATAAATTATGGGGCTGCTCTATTGTCATTAACCGGACACAACCCCTGATTCCACGCTCAGCTGTTGCTGAGAAATTTCTAATGGAAACAAGCAATAACATTTGCCCCACCTGGGGATGTGATCCAAGACCAAATGATCAGCAGTTTTCCTTGGCGACTGGACCAGCTAGGTACAGTTCGATTCAAACTTAACGGACGCTCGGAAGTTTGCTACTTGCTGCGCAGTACCCCACCTCTAAGTCACTGACACATGAAATGGTTACTGCGCAGGGATTCGCCTCATGTTCCGAGCCGCCTTAAGTTTGAGTTGAACTGTAATTCAATACGTCGGCGTCGTCCAATAGGTTTTTTTTGTCTATATTTAATGTAACGTCCTTCCTTTCCATCTTTACCATAATTAAGCCACCTGTGTCTTCATCATCAGGCTATAGCAGTCCACTGCTGGGCATAGGCCTCTCTAATTGCACGCCATTCAGCTCGATTCTCAGCAGCTGTCATCCAGCTGCTACCAGCCACCCTGCGAAGATCGTCGCTCCACGTTCCTTACGTTTGCCGATTTGCGGTCTCCACTCAAGAACACGTCTACTCCAACGGTCATCGGTTCTACGGCTAATATGGCCGGCCCATTGCCACTTCAGCTTGCTTATTCTGTGAGCTATGTCGACAAGTATGGTTCTCTGCCGGATTACCTCATTCCGGGTTCTATCCCTCAGAGATACTCTAAGCATAGCTCGTGCCATAACGCCTGTGTTTTAGCCACTTAGTAACACACATATGACTATAACAACACATAATGACATAAACGTGATGAGGTCTGCCGTAACATAATCATAACGAGGCCGTATTGTTCTCCACGTTTCGTCTACAGACTTGTCTAGACAAAGCAGATTATGTTCCACAAAATATGGCTACGGCCTTGATTCTTTTGATCTTTGACAAAAAAGGAAGAATATCAACATTTGCAGTTTATGCTGATCTCGCATTGCATAATATTTCCGTACAATGCGAGGTCAGCTTAAAATGGAAATGTATAGCTTAATGTGTAGCCGTGTGGACCTACCTACCTGCTATATTTCTTGTACTTTATTGACACATTTCCTTGATAGAAGATTCAGAAACAGTAGGTAAAATATACTTACTTGCTTAGTGTCATATTTCATTTTCTTGAGCAATTTTATTACATATATTCAACATTAAGTTTTCAAGTGTCTTTAGCTTTGCAGGCTAGGACGTTCGAAAATTATCTCGTCTATCATTGCTTATACCTATAGGCGAAAATATATGTCATGCTATAGATGTCTGGCGGCATCTATACCACCACATGCGAACTACGCATTAAAGACCCGATGTCACACAAATCCTGCATCGCGCAAGCATAGTTTACCGCGCGCTCAAGATTTATATTTAGAAGTTATTTCCGATATCAATCGTTGGGCAGTTGCCCGCCATATACAACACCCGTCTGGTCTGAGGATCCTCCCTTTTCTATAGAGGATGAGTGAACTACACCCGTTCCTCATACCTCTAAACATGCTCATTTATATTGTTATTTAGCTTAAGACTTTAGTTAAATGCTAGGTTAAACAAAATTAAAGATCTGAAAAGAATATTTATGAATTCCTCTTCAATCACCATGTGGATAATACACCCCTTCATACATTCCCGCAATCAATTCGCTCTCGCTTTTCCCCCCACAACACCCACACCCAAACCGTCGACAAAGATCTATTTATTGTCCAACCACGTGTTAGTTTATTTGACATAAATGGCATTCTAAATGCCTCGTTAGTTTGGTACCAAAGCAACAACATTTTATTTAACTGTGCTTTGATCTCGCACATTCCTCCGAACGGAATTGGAAGGGATAGCCATTGTTACTCTAAAGTCTAAATGTTACTTGAATAAACCACTTTTAAGTAGTAAGTATCTACTTAATTCATTGGGTACTGTTTTACTGAAGTTTAACAGCGGTACATAATTATGTTTTATTTTACCTCGTGTTTTCGTATTTAGGCTCATACAGACAGGCGCGATGCGACGACGTGATGCTTGTAGAACAATTTCTATTAAATTTTCATAAAAATTGTTCTACAAGAGTCGCGTCGCGCTTTGTGGAGTCTTAAATCTGATGTCTGTGCTTTAGTCAAACATAAGAGTAAAAGTTAATTAATTGAATAAAATTAGACATTTGTAGCCGTGTGGTTAGCTGGGAATTTATGAGAAAACTAAGGAATTAGGTCAGCAGTCGTGTTGGTTTGTGGGATACGATTCCATTTAGAATTAGGTTGTAGTCTTACAAACAGCATTGTGACTTGGTACTTTCTTATTTAATCAAATGAATAAGTTGTTTTCCAGGTTCTACAGACCAAATCAAAGCTGCAATTAACCATCACGTGCACGAATGTACTAGGCAAGCACTTATGCTTGCCTGCTTGCTTGTGTGACTTATAGAGGTGGACGTGTGACCCGCTTGGATAACCAAGCGGGTCACACGTCCACCTCTATAACGGCCACGACCGCTCTATCTTGGGGTCGTAAAACGGCCACATTGGCAGAATCATAACAGGATAATAATATGAATCATCGTAAAATGTCACAGACTAACAATTCATAATATGATCTGCGTGCAATTCATATTACGAAATAATTCATCTGTTTGACAGTTTTCTATGGAGATTCGTAAAATGGTCCAAAAATTATGAATTACTTTTATGTCCAATTAGAGGAATTTCTAATGACAGCTGGGAATTCAGGAAATGAATTGCTTTTAGAGGAATTACTAATGTGGCCGTTTTAGGCCCCTGTAGCGACTAAGAAGAAGTTCATCAATGACGCCAAATGGAAAACCAACAGAATAACTGGAATGAATGGTTTGAAATTGCACGTAATGGGCCAACGTGGTGATTAATGCTTGAACCATACTTGGTGCGCATGACCCACTCTCATGCCTGGATTGGATCTTTATGGTTATGAAAGTTAAAACTAATGGATCATAACGAACTCCATTGATATAACTTTTATCAATTGATGATGAAAACTATGGTCAGCGGGGGTATTGGGGGAGGACGTTTTTGGGATGATTTGGGTCACAACACTCACAACGGACAGATTTTTTTCATCTGTTGAAGTCTGAGTCCAATCCTTTATTTATTTTTAAGAGGCAAGAGTATGTATACCTACTTTTATGTTGGTTATAATATTTATAATAATTTTGAAATCTATAAATATTTTTTTATCTATGAAGTCGCTTTTCGTGTCTGTCCGTTTGTCGGTTCAATTCTTCTAAACTACACAAAGGTCTTGATGCAATTTTCACCATAATGTAAAGAATTTAATCTGGAAGGTTTGTGTAAATACCTATCTATAGGTAATATCTAATTAAAATGTAACTTAAATATAGCACAGAAATCTCGATGTTTGAACAAGTCGCCATATTAGGAGATAACACACCCATGTGAAGCAGTTATGTACAAAGATCTCTCCAATACTTTCAAATGGAGTCTTTCAAATGGGTGGACATAAAATAGCACAAATAATCTTAATACGTGACTCAAGATCTAGAAACCAACTCAGTTTTATCCATACCGCCCACACAAGTCAAAGTTTTGATGCTAGTAATAAAACTATCTCAAGAATTTATCTTAAGAATGACATCACCCCTATCTACATAAATTATTTGAACGTGTTACTGCAGTTTATATCTTGAGACGTATCTCAGGATAGATTTTAAGATTCGAGTAACACGTCTCATAATAATTTCTGCTCAATTAAAAGCATTATTGATAAGGCACCTCCATGCGGAATACCATTGTGCGCATATGCGTGGGAGTTTGAGGGGAACGAGAATTTTACGATACTAAAACGATGTCGTCTTTTTCTGTTTGCACGAACTTCATACTAGAACTATGAGTTCATAATCATCCGAAAGACGTCCTCTGTGGACATTAGGCTTCCCCAAGCCCGAGCAACGTCACATCGCTCGGTGCCCGTTCTTGCAGCTTGTCACTATAGTCCGTGCGCGATTGCTAGTCACCGCCTGTGGTATGTGAGCGGTGAGATGGCGGAGGTAGACAAAGGCCGAGCTAACTCAGTCTGACAATGGCGCCCTCCCCCGTCTCATCGCTCACATAGGTACATCAGGCGGTGACTAGCATTCGCGCGCGGACTATAAGTTAGATAGTAGCGGGGCTAATTGCTCAGCAACCGTTACGTCTGTGATAACAAAACTGGTAAAAACTGGCCTGCTGTTCTATTGAAACTCTGTACTAAGCTAGGCCGGCTCAAGGTCAAATTGCTACCACTGACACAGTATGAATAAGTAACAGTATTATGCCTTCATATAAAACGGCCGAAACGACGCGCTTCAAATGCCAGTGTACATCAGTAGCTACGCAACTGTCTCGAGCGCACGGCTCGGTTACACGCGGACGCGGAAGGTTTATTTAAAGAGCGCCCGTAGGTAATTATTTCAAGGTCACTGCCGAGAAATAGTACTGTTGCTTTATCATACTGTGCCACAGACGTGCGGTCGATTGTAAATTTGTGTCACCGTTCGCGAAGGTTATTTTTTTAAATACACGTATGATTCTTAGTTAACTATAAGTCAGAGTTAATAATTACTTACCTCACAAAAGCCACATAAAATCGTCACCAGCTATCTATTGCTAGGGACTTTGTGAATGATCCATTGTTGGTAGCTTGTTCTGCTCACCCTCTGTAACGAAGATAATAGCACGGTGATATTAAAACAATGTATAGGCGTAGTTCGTAAGTAAGGGGTCGCTAATAAAATTGCAGTTCTTATTTACCTACTGAATACTTTGCAATGTTGAGATTGGTTTGATAAGATAGAGTATCTTATCGATTACCAAACGAGATGTTAGGTACCTAGTTATAATAGAATTGAGAACATGGGGATTAATATGAGCTTCTGTCAATGCTTTTTAGTTTGCATGCAAATTCTCTGCTTGCTTGGGGGTTATTATGTAACCCATAAATAATATAGGTAGAGATTATAACACGACAATAAATTAAACTTCATATACCTAATGACGTTCCCAGTCTGACTCTGGATACAAAAAATCAACCAAATATATCCAATAGTTTAGTCACTATAGCTAGTCAAAAATTGGCAATTAAGCTAGCAAAGTTGGCAGAGTAGATTTGTTGATCACCTTTTATTTTTTTAAGTACCTGGTACTTGTTGAAAGGCCTACATTGTCCTCCCATGCCAACTAACACTATAATTTGAAAATATTTTAAAGCCATATATTTTTAAAGAGTAACCATGAAGTTTCTTGCCGGCTCTTCTCCATAGGAAACGACCAATTGCAACCGCGCACCTAGCTTCTGACGTTTCATAAGTGCCCATGTAGGTTTATGTGAAATAAAATATTTTGATTTTGGCAAAACCCATCGCCGGCGCCGGCGCATCACTACTATTTAGATAAAAAAAATCCCTTTTCAAATTTCGATGTCAGAATTTATTTAAAAGCTTCAAAATATTAAAAATAAAGTGAAAACGTATCGTAACGTATCAAAATGAAATAAAAACCTATTTAAACTAAATAACATCTTATTTTTAAACTAAATAACATCTTAGATGTCAGTAGTAAATTACATCGTAATTTTCTCGCTAATCCGAATATTGCTATAAAGAATAACTGTGACTTCATAAATTACCAACATTACTGCATTCAACTCCATAGAATGAAGTACACAGTAATTACTTTATAGACAACACCATATAAAATATGTAAATAATGTGGTCTACAGGCATTCCTAATTAAATCTTAGGACGCAGATAAATTAAGCCTACACGTTAGCATAATCAGCCTATAACGTTCCCACTGCTGGGACACAGGCCTACTCCCAGTGAGAGGGAGTGGGCCGTAATCTACCACGTGGGCCCAGTGTGGGTTGGTAGAAGCCACATGTCTTCGAATTTTTGGTTCTAGGACGTACATGCCGGTTTCCTCACGATGTTTTCCTTCACCGTTTTGAGAGCAGTGGTGATGAAATTATTTACACAAAGTTAAGCTATAACTAGCTTTTATTTTAATTGTAATTTTAATTCTATTTTATTGTAATTTTGTTTTAATTTGATTTTAATTTTATTTTATTTGTAAATATATGCCTATTCGATGCCTATGAGTCTGTGCTTCTCGAAATAAATGATTTGAATTTGAAAGCGCCTGTCTGGGTTCGATCCTACAAATTACAACTCGCAAGCCGCGGCCGTTAACACTGGGCCACCACTGCTCGCATTGGAGCCTTCACGTTAAGTACAGATAAAATAAGCTAGTTAAGCAAGAATTTGATGACGTTTTTTTTTTAATTATCCTTGCTCTTTAATATCTTGGATTTAAATTAAACAATGGTTTTTATTCTTTTCTGTGATTACTGATTATTGATAGGTAAGCGGCTCGTGGCTAAATAATAACAGCCATACGGGTTGAACTTCAAGGTTAAGCAACTCTTGCTGGGGTCGGTCCGTGGATGTCTGACCATCTATTACATATCGAGACACTCCGTGCCTCGGAAAGCACGATAAGCCGTTGGTCCCGGCTGTCATTCGTAGATCTTTGACAGTAGTCGTCAGAAGCCCGTTTTGAGCATGCGTGGTGATCAATACTCATGCTTTCTCTGTATGAGAGGAGACCTTTGTCCTGGAGTCAATCAACTTATAACCTAGTGCAGTCCACTGCTGGACATAGGCCTCTCCCGGGCTGCGCCACATCACCCTGTCCTCCGACTTCCACATCTAGTCTGTCCCAGCCAACTTTACAAGGTCGTCGGTTCATTTAGCTAGGGGGCGTCCCACACTACGCTTACACGCGGCTGTCCTGGAGTAGCTATTATAAATAAATAAACAATTTGTACTGTCATTCAATCATCACATCATCGTTTTAACAGATAATATTAAAATCAATCATCCTCAAACTCTTCTGTCATCAGTATTACCAAGCCAATTGGAAGATAAACATAATATTTGAAGCCGCCATCATAACAAACATGACCCAAATCTTATCATTTGTTGACAGTCGCATCATATTTGGACGAGCCGTGGGAATCAAACACATTGCCATTGTAAATATTATCAGTTGTTGATATGGAGATTTGGGCAATTTTAATAATTTATACTGTGGGGAAAGCTTTTTGAATTTAATTAAAAATTGTGAAATTTATTTGTAAGTACTTGAAAGATTATTACAGTAAATTTATTTTTTTTACAATTTAATCTTCCATTGTTTGTTATTAACCGACTTCAAAAAAAAGAAAGAGATTATCAATTCGTCTGTATTTTTTTTTAAAATGTTTATTACCTCAGAACTTTCGACTGGGTGAACCGATTGTCATGATTCTTTATTTTATTTTTTTTTATTTGAAAGCTGGTGCTTCCCGTTTGGTCCATATAAATTTTATTAACTTTGCTTACGTAGTTTTTGAGGAAGCTTCAATAATTACGTATTTTATTCCCACTTAGTCTATATAGACGACATTTTATTTGAGTCCGTCACTGTTATTTACATAGCAGGTAGTGGTATTCGATTTTTTGGGGTAGGTACCATAACTAAAAAGAGAAAATTAAAAAGTTATTACAAAAAAAAACGACATCCAAAAAGTGAAAAAAACACAACTTAGCTTTTCAATTTTCGTTTTTTGCCACTGACTTCCGAAATTAAAGTTATTTTTCACTTTTATTTGGAAGTTGGTTGTTTTTTTGTGTAAAAAGTTTTTATTTGGATATTTGCTATAAGAGTAAGGGGATTACCAAAGAAACGATGGATGGACTTTGTGAAAGATGATATGGCTAGAAAGGGGGTGAGATGACGACTAGTAGAGAAGTTTGGAAGAATGGGACATGTTGCGGTGACCACAAATAAATTGGGATAAAGACAGGTGAATGACGGTGATGATTTTTGTTAATGAGATTAAACGGATGCGTTTCAGTAGATTATAACATATACGACTAAATTACTACGACATCTTTCTTCTGTATCTATGTATACACTTAGTCACTTTTCGGGTTTGTCTGTATGTCCGCGTTGTTCTTTAAACCACGCAACAGATTTTGATAAGGTTTTCAACATCGTTTACAGAATTTATTTTATAATAAGTTACTATTAAAGTTACATATAATTAAGAAATTTCGATGTATTTTCAAGTCGTAAAAACCGTGCGAAACAGGAGCGGGTCGGTTCATATTATAAGTATTATAATGACGTTATTTTTCATCATTGTATGTGAGTCTTATTTTTATTCTTCGCATTATCATGAGATGCATTCCTTGGATACCTACTTTTTGAGGAAAAGTAAAAAATATACAGACAGACAGTAACATAAGTAGATTAAAGGCTCTTACATACTGGGGCGATTCGTCGCGCGACGCGACGCCGCGCCGCCGCATTGTTCGCCGTGAAGTTTTCTCAGAAATTGTTTTGTTAAAATTCGCGTCGCGCGGCGAATCGCGCCAGTATGTAAGACCCCTGTTACTTTTACATGTGATCTAAATAAAAAAATAAGTATTTTAGCATTTTATGTAAAAGCTAAGAGTTTGTATTATAAGAACTTCACATAGTGTTCCATTAAAAAAAATACCTATTGTGTTTAAATATTATGTTAAAAAAAACTAAAGTGTTTGATCTAGTTTTGTCGCTGACCGTATAGGTGAAGTCAGTTCTAAAACTCTAATACTTAATTAGTGAGCTAAAAAACTGTTAAGCCATAAATCGATCATAATCTACACGCAAAAAAAAACTTAATACGCTCAGACCTAAAATCTGCCTAAATTAGACTAAACATAAAATAACATTAGTGTCAACTTCAAAACAAAACCAGTTTCTTTGACTAAAATTATGACTAAATGTGTGAATGATATTAAGTCATAAATATTATAAAATATTATAACAAAAGACTTAGTTTTTACTGCAGTAAATCATTTTAGTCTGCTGACAGAATAATAGGATTATTTTTAAGCGGATTTGACTGCTTAGTTCATGTTGATAATATTTTTTTTTTTTATTGTTCGGTAAGCAATGTGGGCTGCACATGTAACTGAGTAGTATGATATTCTTATCTTAAAAAAAGGATAAAATCTGGTAGACACCAGACATGTTTGACACGATTCCTTCAACCTTGCCTTTCCGGAAATTTACTGTGTAATTTAAAGAAGATTGGTAGGTAAACTCATCTCATACATCTAATCATGATAATAATCATAAATCTTTATATAAGTCAACATCATATTACAGGCACTGATTAATAAAATGAACAATCTTTTTCACATATAATTATATAATTCATGTATACAAAATATTGTAAAACATTTTTAAAAGAGTAACGGTGGAGTTTCTTGCCCATTCTTCTCCATACGAAAGCTACCTTTTGGAATGGGCAACTAGAATCAATTCTATTTCTTTGTTTTTCATTGACGTTCAAAAGTGCCTTATATGTGCCTATTTGAAATAAATTATTTGACTTTGACTTTAATAGAGAAAGGTTTCTGAGCCAGGAGGATTCATAGTTACAGATCACCCGGCTCTCTTAGATAGGACATATTAATTTACAAAACAGTAGAGTCAAGATTATTGTAGGTATAATAAAAGATTGAAAAAGTTAAAGAAAACGGAATCAAAGAAAAGCGAAATCCTACTAATCCTACTATATTATTATAAATGTGAAAGTTTGTGTGTTTGTGTGTTTGGATGTTTGTTACTCAATTACGCAAAAACGGCTAAATGGATTTGGATGAAATTTGGCAAATAGATAGTTTATAACCTGGATTAACACATAGGATACTTTTTATCCCGATATTCCCACGGGAACGAGACTTACGCGGGTGAAACCGCGGGGCGCAGCTAGTTAAATATAAATTAATAATTGAATTATTAATTGATTGAGAAGATAGAAAATTATTAATTGAGAGCGGCCCAGTGGTAATGGTAACGGCTGCCACTTACGAGTTGTACGTCGTAGGTTCGAACCCCGTCAGGCGCTTTACTTTGTGTAAATTATTTCATCACCACTGCTCTCAAAAACGGTGTAGAAAAACATCGTGAGGAAACCGGCATGTCCTTGAACCAAAAATTCGACATGTGACATGTGACATCTACCAACCCGCATTGGGCCCGCGTGGTGGATTACGGCCCACTCCTTCTCACAGAGAGGAGGCTTGTGTCCCAGCAGTGGAAACAATATAGGCTGATTATGTATGTATGATTATGTAATAATTGAAAAAACTTGGAAGATTTACATTTCTATGCACTAGGAATTATTGAATGTCAGGTGACGAGACGCGACACTCGGACTCTGGTAGAATATTCGTACTAATTAGAATACACGAAGATTGCCGAGGCGCATACCTTATGTGGTACTATTGTATCTGTCATAATTTTATCAAAAATATTGTTAACTTTAATGACAACTTAATATTTTATTGCAATATTCACAGACAACAAACTCATACCAGTCCATACACTATCTTACAGACCCTTTCCCTCGTTGACTCATATAATTTAACGAGAAAAGATAACCATTTGATATAGGTACTTAATATGTCCTCTACCGAGATAGAGAAATTAAAATTAATTCAAACATAACAATATAACAAACAAAATGTATTAAGAAATGGGATATTTAGCAATACGGGAAGGAAGGAAAGTAAAGTAAAGTAAAGTGAAGTAAGTATTTAAGTAAATACCTACTAAGATTAGCACTTTGCCAGCGACTTTGTCCGCGAATATTTCGTACTTTCCCATAGAATCTTTTATAACCTACTAGCTTCGATTAGTATGTCGATAAAAAGTAGCATATTATGTCCTTTCTCAGGCTCTAGACTATCTTTGTACCAAATTTCATTTAAATCGGTTCAATAGTTTTGGCGTGAAAGCGCGACAGACAGACAGAGTTACTTTCGCATTTATAATATGAGTAAGATTTTACTTTTACCGCTTTTTGCGGTAAACTTTTGGAAATCCGAAAACACGTAGCTATTTCTTTTTTTTTACCGAAGGACCATCTGCACATTTTCATAGATGTTACTATTAAAAGTTGATTTTTCACAAATTTACTGTTTTACCCTGTTATATTAGTTTACCCTGAATTTTCCCAGCTTTTGTTCTTTGCATTGATCTTTAGGAGTATGAGGAACAGGGTGTAAAGTTTACTCATCCACCATAGAAAAGGGAGGATCCTCCAACCAGACGGATGTTGTGTCTGGCGGGCAACTGCCCGGCGATTGATGTCGGGTTCTTGTATATATGTCCATTGCACGGTAAACTTTAATTGCGCGATGCAGGATTTATGTGACGTCAGGATTTTTGTGTGACATCAGGTCTTTGATGCGTAGTTTGCATGTGCCAGGGCCAGAACATTGAGATTCTCCTCATACCATCCTAATAATTATGTTAGCGATATTATTATAAACGGATCGCTAATCCGTTTGTAAGTGAAGGAACTGTATTCGTTTATAAGAATCTGCATAGTCATCTTTTGCAGCACATCGCCTCTAGGTTCTTAATACGAGATTTTTTTAGAAGGTAACCTTTTCAAAGATTATGAGACAATATTCGCAGTTTTATAGAGGGTCGATTTGTATTAAGGCTCCCACAAACAGGCGCGATATCGCGGGCATGACAAGGGTAGCGATGCCTGTCGCGCCCGTGTTATCGCGCCAGTTTTCACGAGCCTTTATTGTAAACTGTATCTCAACCTTTTGTTTTCAGAAAGTTTAAAATATGTTACTTAATTCGATCATTTTAAATTAATTATTATTTTTATTATTCCTTTATTTCATTTTAAATACTTATTCAATAAGTACATTTTTAAATATTTTTATAAAAACTATTAAAAAACAAAATATTTTATTTATTGTTCTTGTTATTTACAGGGGGTTAAAATTATGCAACTACTCGTACCTGTTTCCGACACAGACGTGACGGATGTGTGTGAAATAATTTTTATTTTCTTAAAAAAAGTAAGTTGATACTTTTGAAAATTTTTCTTTTACGGAAAAACTTTTCCCTCATAGCAAAAAATCCAAGATTTCGATTTAAAAAGTGATTGGCTCTTTCAGTTTACTCTAAGCATTACTTTTTACAATGTTCATTACACTTTTTAAATATTTCTAGATAAAAATATTACAAAATTCAAGAACATTGCTCTTAGGCATAATAAACATCAGACAAACTCCATCTACTCTACACCAAATCGGCAACTTTTTGTCGTACCAAAAATACTATTGAGCAATTTTTTGCCAACTTCATTAGTCATTGTGGCCCCCTTAATTATTGTGCTTCTATGATTTATATCATTCTTACATTGGTACTGCGATTCTAAACAGCATTTTAATCTACAGACACGATTTTATAATTTTTATTGGCTTTTTTGGGGTTCCGTAGCAAAACAAGGAACCCTTTAGGTAAAATTTCGCCATGTCCTTCTGTCCATCTGTATGTCACAGCCATTTATGCAGAGACTTTTGGGATATTGTTGTATAACGTGGATTTGCAAGAAAAAGTATTTTCAATAAATACTTTTTTCTTTATTTGATTCAAATAATTTGAGGGCATTTTGGGGAAAGAGAAATAAACAGCAACTCACCTGCACCTACATTCAGAGATGGGAAGAAAATACTTTAATTCAATTGTTTTTTATTCAAACTGTATTATTAACCAATGATTGACCAGGGTCAATTCAACCTCTTAAAATTATACTGACTCGCTTCACTCCGCTTCTTGAATCCGATTCGAGAAGCGGAACATAACTCGAGTCAGTACAATTCCACTACTGCAGTTTCGCTGCTATGGTTTCGCGGCGGAGGTGTGGTACCGGCGTGAATTCATTTAAATAAGTCAAATCGTCATCTTCATCGACAGCCGTATTTCACCCATCATCATTTCAGCCGAAAGAAGTCTACTGCTGGACTTAGGCACTGCCACTTCGACATGCAGCCTTCATAAGGTCATCGGTCCACCTCGTAGGAGGCTGTTTTACGCTGAGTTTATGACTCCATCCATTAGTGCCAAGCTTTCCAGGTCATTGCGAGTCTCATTCAAGTCTTAGCCGCCTACTTTTGAGATGTCAATTGTTCGTGACTTTACGAGATATATAATATCCTCAGCTACGGAACCGCACACTTAGCATAGCCCGTCATGCTCTTAACCGTTATTTTTTTTGCACATCGTAGGTGTTAGTGTTATTAAATTATCATCCGAAGGTTACGTTGGTTAAGTTTTTAAGTTATTAGCCTAAGTTAGCCTTCCGGGACGTAAAGATAATTGTTTTAGCACTTTTTGATGTAAATTAACTTATTTTTTTTCTTGTGTTTTGCATTTATGCGGGGTAAAAATTCTATAAATGATTTTTGGTGTAATTAATAAATTGAGAAGCTCGTGGCTAAGTAATAACAGCTGCACCGGGTCGATCCATCAGGTTAAGCTACGCTTGCCGGGGTTGGTCGGTGGATGGGTGACCATCTTTACATACCGAGACTCCTCCGTGCCTCGGAAAGCACGTTAAGCCGTTGGTCTCGGCTGTCATTCGTGGATCTTTGACAGTCGTTACGGGTCGTCAGAAGCCCGACAGTCTGACAACCAGTCTTACCAAGGAGTATCGTATTACCCAGTTACTGGGTTGTGGAGGTCAGATAGGCAGTCGCTCCATGTAAAATACTGGTATTCAGCTGCATCCGGTTAGACTGGAAGCCGACCCCAACATAGTTGGGAAAAGGCTAGGCAGAATGGTGTAATTAATAAATTACTTATGTGGAAATAGTAATCATTTATTTGCTTAAATGTAGGTATATAGATACGAGTATATAACTAAAAATGTAGGTATACAGATATATAACTATAACTAAAAATAGGTCCCGATAATTTTTTTCTTACGGCATGCAATTTTTGAAATACTTAATAGTATATAAAATATTTTTTTAATATTACCCTACTCTGTCACGTATTGGTATAACCATAATTTTGATGTTATTTTGGATAGCTTATATTTTTATACAATCAATCTGCCTAGCATTTTCCCAACTATGTTGGGGTCGGCTCCAGTCTAACCGGATGCAGCTGAATACCAGTATTTTACATGGAGCGACTTCCTATCTGACCTCCACAACCCAATAACTGGGTAATACGATACCCCTTGGTAAGACTGGTTGTCAGACTTTCGGGTTTCTGACGACCCGTAACGGCTGTCAAAGATCCACGAATGACAGCCGGGACCAACGGCTTAACGTGCTTTCTGAGGCACGGTCTCGGTATGTAAAGATGGTCACCCATCCACCGACCAACCCCGGCAAGCGTAGCTTAACCTGATAGATCGACTCGGTGCGGCTGTTATTACTTAGCCACGAGCTCCTATTACGAGCTTATATTTTTATACATAGAAGGAATTTCACTTTTCTACGTATATCGCTGAAGTGCCCCCTATGAAAAATAATTATATGGTTTTTTGACTACTTTTTTGTTTTTAAAATGTTCATAATATTCCGAATCTGACGGACGGAAAGAAAAACATAAAAAGTTGCTGGGAACATTGGAAAATTCGGGATAACTGAAAGTGCATTTTCTATGGGAATTTTGTATGAGTTATTAAAATTTGGACAGGACAGCGTCTGTCGGGACAGCTAGTTTATGATAAAAACCTGAAAACTATTCAGTATTTTCCGTCAGAAATAAAAATGTGTTAGTAAAGAGTATTGACTTATTTCTAAGTATAGTTACGGTATCAAAAATCTATTAGAAACTTGTCATTCATATTTAAAATACAACACTATTATTAAGTTCAAACTAAAAATAAACAGAACCTACCAAGAACCTACATACATAATATTACAAACACTGCCACACAACAGAAGTAACTTAAGAAATCTAGGGCTCATTTACATGACAACCAAAATACACTAAAACCGGCACTCATAGTTATCTAACCAGTCCCTTTTAGTCTGCAAGGGTTTTTAACATAACATCACGCCAGTATTCCTCGAGGCGGAAGGCAGAAGTGTGTGAAGTAGAATATACTTGGGGTTTCTACTGCGAATTTCATAAAGTCTGTTTTTTAATCTCGCTGACTAATTTGACATTTCAAGTGATTGATGTTTTTTTTTCTTTCTATTTGGTGTTTGGTTTGACATTTGCACCTGTCAAATTAGTCTACGAGATTAAAAAACAGACTTTAAGGGTATTACATTGCTCGATGACTTTGAAGATTTGACCCCTGTACTAGTACTTGTAAGTTTGGCGCCATCTACCGACAAACGACCATACAAGAATAAAACTAACTGAAGATTATGCAACAACACAGATGTGTCACAGAGTTTTCAGCGTTTTTGCCTATTTTATTCGCTCTTTTAGAGATCTACAAAATTAAATACATTGTGTTTATCTAAGAGTCCTGTACAAACTTACAAAGTAGCTACATTATAATTATTTATATGATATGATTTGATATAAATGATGCAGTTTGCCTGCTGACCTAGGTTTAAAAAGTTATTTAATTGAGCACGGGTGCTACTACATGATACAATCTGAAGGTCTGATGATGACCAGGTAAATGCTTATCGGTTCTCAGTAACAGAAATAGTTAGGATGACCTAGCTTTCAACATTTATCTAATTGAGCACGGGTGCTACTACATGATACAATCTGAAGGTCTGATGATGACCAGGTAAATGCTTATCGGTTCTCAGTAACAGAAATAGTTAGGATGACCTAGCTTTCAAAATTTATCTAATTGAGCACGGGTGCTACTACATGATACAATCTGAAGGTCTGATGATGACCAGGTAAATGCTTATCGGTTCTCAGTAACAGAAATAGTTAGGATGACCTAGCTTTCAACATTTATCTAATTGAGCACGGGTGCTACTACATGATACAATCTGAAGGTCTGATGATGACCAGGTAAATGCTTATCGGTTCTCAGTAACAGAAATAGTTAGGATGACCTAGCTTTCAACATTTATCTAATTGAGCACGGGTGCTACTACATGATACAATCTGAAGGTCTGATGATGACCAGGTAAATGCTTATCGGTTCTCAGTAACAGAAATAGTTAGGATGACCTAGCTTTCAACATTTATCTAATTGAGCACGGGTGCTACTACATGATACAATCTGAAGGTCTGATGATGACCAGGTAAATGCTTATCGGTTCTCAGTAACAGAAATAGTTAGGATGACCTAGCTTTCAACATTCTAATTGAGCACGGGTGCTACTACATGATACAATCTGAAGGTCTGATGATGACCAGGTAAATGCTTATCGGTTCTCAGTAACAGAAATAGTTAGGATGACCTAGCTTTCAACATTTATCTAATTGAGCACGGGTGCTACTACATGATACAATCTGAAGGTCTGATGATGACCAGGTAAATGCTTATCGGTTCTCAGTAACAGAAATAGTTAGGATGACCTAGCTTTCAACATTCTAATTGAGCACGGGTGCTACTACATGATACAATCTGAAGGTCTGATGATGACCAGGTAAATGCTTATCGGTTCTCAGTAATAGAAATAGTTAGGATGACCTAGCTTTCAACATTTATCTAATTGAGCACGGGTGCTACTACATGATACAATCTGAAGGTCTGATGATGACCAGGTAAATGCTTATCGGTTCTCAGTAACAGAAATAGTTAGGATGACCTAGCTTTCAAAATTTATCTAATTGAGCACGGGTGCTACTACTTGATACAATCTGAAGGTCTGATGATGACCAGGTAAATGCTTATCGGTTCTCAGTAACAGAAATAGTTAGGATGACCTAGCTTTCAAAATGTATCTAATTGAGCACGGGTGCTACTACATGATACAATCTTAAGGTCTGATGATGACCAGGTAAATGCTTATCGGTTCTCAGTAACAGAAATAGTTAGGATGACCTAGCTTTCAAAATTTATCTAATTGAGCACGGGTGCTACTACATGATACAATCTTAAGGTCTGATGATGACCAGGTAAATGCTTATCGGTTCTCAGTAACAGAAATAGTTAGGATGACCTAGCTTTCAAAATTTATCTAATTGAGCACGGGTGCTACTACATGATACAATCTGAAGGTCTGATGATGACCAGGTAAATGCTTATCGGTTCTCAGTAACAGAAATAGTTAGGATGACCTAGCTTTCAAAATTTATCTAATTGAGCACGGGTGCTACTACATGATACAATCTGAAGGTCTGATGATGACCAGGTAAATGCTTATCGGTTCTCAGTAACAGAAATAGTTATGATGACCTAGCTTTCAACATTCTAATTGAGCACGGGTGCTACTACATGATACAATCTGAAGGTCTGATGATGACCAGGTAAATGCTTATCGGTTCTCAGTAACAGAAATAGTTAGGATGACCTAGCTCTCAACATTCTAATTGAGCACGGGTGCTACTACATGATACAATCTGAAGGTCTGATGATGACCAGGTAAATGCTTATCGGTTCTCAGTAATGGAAAGAGTTAGGATGACCTAGCTTATGTTTTGGTTTATTTTTATGTGAGCAATAAATACCATTATCTGTATAAGGTGTAAACAAAATATTAAAAAAAAACAACTGTTCCGTATAAAAGTGCAATAGGTACTCGATCAAAATAATTATATGGAACAGCTGTATTTTTATTATTACTTTAGAGTTAGTCCCATCCATAGCAAAAGTACTGTGTATTACAAAAAATTGTCCTGGTATTTTGTTTACACCTTATACACAAGATCAAATTAAATTAGCTGGAGAAATTTCACATACGTAATGGGTATCGCCAGCTAATTTAATTTGACCATGTATGTCCCACCATCTAGTAATAAAGTTGGATAGGGTTAAAGGTTGGACACTAAAGGAAAGGCCGTTCTAAGGATTTCAATAATACATTTATGTTATGTTTATAAAATACGTTTATGTTTATGCCAAAAGTAATTTTTTTCGTCCGTGCTCTTCAACGATCGATAACCGAAACTTGTTTTAAACTTTTAATGTTTCTCCGATATGTACAAAATGTTACCATTTACAAAATCTAAAATTTATCCCCGTTAAAAGTCATTGAAGTCTAAATACCGTGAACAGGTCGGTTGGTCATGTAATGGGATTTGTGTTGGTGGTGATGGTACATGTAAGCTTTCTTGAAGTACGCACGTATTTTCGTCTTCTGGTTTTTGTAGGTGATGCGCTTTTTTCCGCTCATCCTTGCTCTTTATTGCCTGTAAAATATATGGAGGATTTCTAATTTCCATATTTCGACTATGCCGCGGATCCAAAAGTTCCGGTAAAATACAATTTAAATAAAATTGACATAATTTGAATCTCATTTTATTTTCAAAAAAATCATCGTCTCTAGTAATTCTTTCTATTTTCAGAGGCTTTGTGTCATCGAACCATACTCCAAAGAAACATTTTTCTTTTCGAGTCACATGCAATTGCCCTTGTACTTGGTAGTACCAATTGTGGGTTTTATTAACCTGCAAAACGCCCGAATTATCTTGAACCCAAAAATTGACTTTTTTCTGAGCTATGGCTTCGTCTAGTCCTAACTTGTGCGCCGAGATTGGACATTTCACCTCTACTATCGCTTCTTCTCCAATAAGCCCATCTGGTGTAGCTCCTAAAAATGGTATCTCAGGATCAATAAAAAGGCCGCATGGCGTAATTTCAATTTCTTCTTGCCTAGACAGCTGATCTAGCGCTTTTTGTTCGTGTTCTCTTCCATGCCGTACAGGCGCAGCATCTATGTTTATTTTATAGAGCAGTTGCTTAACTATGCTGGCACAACTAGTATCAGGCCTCATTTTAATAACCCTTCCAAAGTTTGAGGCCGTCAATAAGGAGCGCCGGAGTTCGAGCCATTCGCTCGACTCGCTCTGCAAAATTGTTTCCCTTTCAATTTTTCTTCTATCTTCCTCACTTTTACCCAAGTTGGAGAGAAAGTTTTCCTTCATTTTTTCTAGTATCGCATCGCTCACATCGGGTTTGAGGCTTTGCTCTCCATAATTTTTATTTACGTTGCCATCAGTGCCATATGTCTGTCGCTTTTTATAATGCGTACGTTTTAACGCATTTCTCTTTCTGCGATACTTGTTATCTAAGGTGCTCATTTTGCCCTTAGGACTTTGCCCAACAATTGTTTTGTATAATATTGTAACAGGTTTCCTTTTAGTGTTAAAGTTAACTGCAGACGCTGAGCATCGAGTTTGGTATCCACGCCGGCAGGAGTAATTCACTCTTTTACCACCCACAAATTTAGCCACCACGCTATGAAAACTTTCCACGATGTTACTGTCAACATCATGAACGAGGCTTCTGGAATGTCCTGCAATTGTATTAATAAAGAAACATATTTTCTGCCATAAGGAACTTGTAAAAAATGTTTGCGGCAAGATTTCAACATTCTGTGGACTGTTACAGAAATGGCTTTTACATTTGGTATGGTTACCAAAGGCATGTAAATGTACAGTCTGGATATCCTCAAAAAGTTTTTGAGTGCTAAAATCTAAATTCTCTAACGAGTCGTGGTATTTTTTGCTACATTTTCGTATAGCCGACCTTATGCTCATGATGCGTTTTTTTGTTAATAATTTTCTGAGACTTATAGGATATTTCGTATCAGTGCTTAGATTTTCTATTTTGTTGCACAAGTTTCTTAGGAGGTGGTTCCTGCATTCTACCTTTTCAACAGTAAATTGAGCATAAGGTCTTGCTTCCAAAATTTTCGCATACGTGCTAGAGTCCCCGTCAGAAATGAGGCGACCATAAATTAGGCCATACATTTCGACAGATGCTTTGAAGCCTTCCACAATTATTGTTGACTCCATGGCAGTTGATGAACCCGTATAATTTTTAAAGCACTGGTGAATTCTTGGACTTTTATTTTTATTAAAGTCTTGTGCACATATGCTACAGTATTTATTTTTAATGCCAAGAAATAAAATTTTTTTTGTGTGTCTTCCAATTATGGCAGCAGCTCCTGATAGTGCTGAGTAGTTCTTTTTGTAAGATCTTTTACTCCAGCATCCGTCTACAACCACATCTATTATAGGTATTCCATCTTTGCTGACGCGACCTTTTTCTAAAGCATTTCTTTTTTCTTCTTCAGCAGCTTCATTCATGGATTTGCTTAATGCTTTATCCCAGGTGTTGGAAACAATATCGTGCCGTTTCTGGTATACAGGCTCAGTCATCACGGGCAAGTCAAATGCTGATAACAGTTCCTCTAGCTGTGAATACCCTATACCAACTGAAACTGCACCCGCGACCGCTGCTGTATTAATATCTAAGTCGCCAGTCACATTACAAAGAGAAAACTTCTCTTTGCACATCATACATTCTACTGTAAACTTAGATGCAAGTCCAACACGTTTCTCTCCTATAAGTTTCAAACTTTGTATACCACAGTTTAAAGCACCATGACCACCAATTTCTTGTAATTTGGAGAAAAAGTAAGCTATATCAATAACTCGTCTTCCACATATATTGTTTGTCTCTGCTTGTGATTGCGTTTCTTCAATAATTAAATCTGGTAAATCTTCTTCAACTTGTTCAAGCTAAAACAAACATTTTAATAATATACAAGATGATTTTCAAGTGGTTCTGGACCTAAGTGCAATAATCTGTATCAATTGAAGAAACAGTTTCTGGATTGTAAGCAAACAGAATAAGTTACCGGCATAATTTGCATTGCCTCCTCATCAACTGTCATACTAGTCAGATCATCTGTTTCTGTTGGGTGTAGTTCCTGATTTTGTAATTCTGAGGGTTGCTGCTTTCTTAATTGCCTGAAAAATGACAACTTAAGTGAGATAAGGTACTGTTTTTGCTTTTACAGTCTGGTAGCCATACCACAGAAGACTAAAAAGTATTTAAACTAGGTATTTTTTCATAAAATCAAGACACATTTTCACAGTCACCTCAGTCTCCGTGAGTCCTGTCAAACGAGTCCACACACGATGGTGCTACGTAGTGCCGTCACTGAGATCCTATACCCACCTTCGGAATCCACCATCAGGTAGACGACATCATCAGTCACTAAGGTCTCCATGAGCTCTTTCAAATGAGTCCAAACACGATGGTTCTACATAGTGCCGTCACTGAGATCCTATACCCACCTTCGGAGTCATCCATCAGGTAGACGACGTCATCAGTCACCAAGGTCTCCGTGAGCTCTTTCAAATGAGTCCAAACACGATGGTTCTACATAGTGCCGTCACTGAGATCCTATACCCACCTTCGGAGTCCACCATCAGGTAGACGACGTCATCAGTCACCAAGGTCTCCATGAGCTCTTTCAAATGAGTCGAAACACGATGGTTCTACGTAGTGCCGTCACTGAGATCCTATACCCACCTTCGGAGTCCACCATCAGGTAGACGACGTCATCATCCACCAAGGTCTCCGTGAGCTCTTTCAAATGAGTCCAAACACGATGGTTCTACGTAGTGCCGTCACTGAGATCCTATACCCACCTTCGGAGTCAACCATCAGCTACACGACATCATCAGTCACCAAGGTCTTCGTGAGCTCTTTCAAATGAGTCCAAACACGATGGTTCTACGTAGTGCCGTCACTGTACCCACCTTCGGAGTCAACCATCAGGTACACGACATCATCAGTCACCAAGGTCTCCATGAGCTCTTTCAAATGAGTCCAAACACGATGGTTCTACGTAGTGCCGTCACTGAGATCCTATACCCACCTTCGGAGTCCACCATCAGGTAGACGACGTCATCAGTCACCAAGGTCTCCATGAGCTCTTTCAAATGAGTCCAAACACGATGGTTCTACGTAGTGCCGTCACTGAGATCCTATACCCACCTTCGGAGTCAACCATCAGGTACACGACATCATCAGTCACCAAGGTCTCCATGAGCTCTTTCAAATGAGTCCAAACACGATGGTTCTACGTAGTGCCGTCACTGAGATCCTATACCCACCTTCGGAGTCAACCATCAGGTACACGACATCATCAGTCACCAAGGTCTCCATGAGCTCTTTCAAATGAGTCCAAACACGATGGTTCTACGTAGTGCCGTCACTGAGATCCTATACCCACCTTCGGAGTCCACCATCAGGTAGACGACGTCATCAGTCACCAAGGTCTCCGTGAGCTCTTTCAAATGAGTCCAAACACGATGGTTCTACGTAGTGCCGTCACTGAGATCCTATACCCACCTTCGGAGTCCACCATCAGGTAGACGACGTCATCAGTCACTAGGGTCTCCATGAGCTCTTTCAAATGAGTCCAAACACGATGGTTCTACGTAGTGCCGTCACTGAGATCCTATACCCACCTTCGGAGTCAACCATCAGGTACACGACATCATCAGTCACTAGGGTCTCCACGAGCTCTTTCAAATGAGTCCAAACACGATGGTTCTACGTAGTGCCGTCACTGAGATCCTATACCCACCTTCGGAGTCAACCATCAGCTACACGACATCATCAGTCACTAGGGTCTCCATGAGCTCTTTCAAATGAGTCCAAACACGATGGTTCTACGTAGTGCCGTCACTGAGATCCTATACCCACCTTCGGAGTCCACCATCAGGTAGACGAAATCACCAAGGTTTCCATCCTCCGTCAAACGAAATTCTCAAGATAGCTATAGCGAAAACGATAAAAAATAAACAGCATAGAAATAATGTATTTACTAAGTGGATAGGTACTTACAAATAGTTTTGGAGAGCTCGGCCACGCTTCACTTTACATTTATTCTTATATTTAGGCATAGTCAGGCTTACTCTATGATAGGTTCAAAAAACAAAACGAAAATACAATCTACTTTATATATATTTACAACTTTAATTTCTATTCTTATTTTACGAAATATTTATGTTTCTACTATTTACAATATGATTTCATTCAAAAATCATTCAAAAGGTAAACTTTTTGAGTTTTATTTGGAAAAAATAACACGCGTATAAACCACCCGTCACAAGAGTCATCGAGACACTGATGTGTCGCATCCTGAGTACGCGTCACAGGCCTGGCGGGGGGTGCTTCTCGCGGGGTGTTGGTTCTCTGGTGATATTTCAGGTTTTTATTTATTATAAAAAAAATGTAAATGAAAAAAAAAACAATACATATTGTTAAATACGTCATTACATATTTTTTGGTATAAAATTCATGCCAAACTATTCTGCCGTTACAGAGAACATTTACAATTTAGGTTGAAAAAGGACCCTTTTACTACGATTTTTTTCCTAAATTTGGGAAAGTTTTTTACAATTTTAAACAATACAATCTATTTGTGATGACCTTAAGTACAACATATATTTTTTATAGGGAAATCGCACAAAAGGATTCATCTACAAACTTCTTTAAACATACGGTGTTTTTGGGATTTAAGCGATGTAATCCCCTTAAGGCTCTTACATACTGGCGCGACTTGACGGCTTGTTGGCTTGCCGTCGTCTAGCGGGTGTCGACAAGTCATAACATATGACCTCTGCAGAAAATTTGCTAATTTATAATGAAATTGGGGTAATTTTGGTACTGAAAATGTGAATTTCAAATTGCAATAACTTTTCATTTTCAATAAAAAAAAATATTCTTTTTTTTTCTAGTAATATTATTGCAGTACCTACCTAGGGTGACTCTGAAAGTGGTCTTGGAAATATTGAGTAAATTATTTGAAGAACTATACAAGACGTTGGAAGATATTTTTAAACGTCAATCTGGTGCAGTATGTGCCCCTTTCGGATAGGATAGGGTTTTTGTTACATGTTGTATAATTTAAAAGAGGCAGTGTTAAGGCTCCCGCAAATAGGTGCGATGCGACACCAGTAGAACAATCTCTGTGAAATGTTCCACCAGAGACGCGTCGCGCAACGTCGCGTTCCGTCTGGCTACGAAAGCCTTTAGTCCTTACGCTCACAAGGAATAGAGAAATATAATTTTCAGTTGAGGAACCTTGCAGCATTGGAGTTGTATCTATCCTTGGATTTCATCCTGAAATTAGCTTTACAACAACGAACTGACTACAAACGGCTTAACGTGCTTTCTGTAGTAACTTTGATGTAGATAAAAGAAGGATTAAAAAAATATGTACTCCACAAAATTGAAATTGTAACTATTCTACGTTTAGCTTCACGTCTGCAATTAGGTCACCACGATCTATTTTTGTGTACCAAAAAAAAGTGTTCGTCAGCGAAAATCGACTTCGATGGACCAACAGTTGTGCTATTCTGTAAAAATCTCACCGTGAAAAGATGAAGTGAGCTTGGAGTGAACTGTTACTGCATCAGTAGATATCGATGACGATAGCTCACTTCAACTAAGTTTTCACGGTGAGATGGTTACAGAATAGCAATGCTGATATCGGAGTGATTAAAAAAGTGTTCCTTTTTTGGCAATTTTAGCAAGGGACACGAAGTTTTCTATAACTCATTAATTGTTATAGGAAACTGCGCTCCTATAGTTCCATTCCATTCGCATGTAATTTCAGTTTTTATTTCGAAAAAATCTTTAGACCTCAAACAAAACTATAAACCAATAAGAATTTAATTTACAGATTTAATAGAAACCTCACAATAATTTCAGGTGCAAAGTAACAAACACAAGCCACTTCAATTCAATCCACATCCACATAAAGTTCCGGTCAGTTCTAACTTCGAACAGCGATGATTTATCGGCGCACGCGACGATCAATGCGATGGACCGGTCACGACCGACGTGGGAGACCAACTCGTCTCAAAGAGATAGGCTAGCTTCAGTTTTTAATTATTTGTTGAATGATCACGAACTTATTGTTATAGAAGCTGGGACGGTAATTGTTTTTAAAGTGGTTGGATAGTTTTGCAAGTTTGAATTCAAGGGATTTGGTGGGAGATGAATGAAGCATTGATGCTGGGGTAATAATTAGTACATTACTGTCGCGGCCAGCAATAATGACATTGTTGTTGTTGACAGTACTTTTCCCAAATAATGCGCGGAAATTCAAACAGAGAAAATAAATAAAAATTCCAGAATCCATGACGAACAACTCTAATTTTTCAAGCGCCACTACGTTTATTTATTTTCTCAAACATGCTTGGAAATTCGAGCATTATTTTGACAACCTTCTTCGAGATAAATCAAAATTGCTGTACTGGTAAAAAACAACTGACGATGCGGCTAGCAAAGTTACTATGAAAATCCATATCTGGCGTGTTTAGCGGCCAAATAATTTACTATGAAAACTCATATCTGTCGTGTTATTTAAAAATGGAACGAACTTTTTACTTCAACACACGGCAACCAAGGAGGTAACTTATCAAAGATTTTATTTAAATTTCGAATTGGTTTGCAAATAGAACAAAGAAGAAAAAAAATTAACATATTGGCGCATGAAAAATGATAGTCATTCGTCATTGATTCTGGAATTTCTATTTAATTTACTCAGTTTGAATTTCCGCGCGTTGTTTGAGAAAAGTACTATACAAGCCTTGGCCGCAATCAGGAATTGATGGACTCACGCATGAGTGCCTCGGCTTCGCCTCGGCCCTCATTTTCACGATCGTCCATCAATTCCCTTATTGCAGGCCGCGACAGTAATGTACTATTCTTCTTTACTTTAACAGTTCCATTTGCAAGCCAAATCGAAATTTAAATAAAATCTTTGATAAGTTACCTCCTTGGTTGCCATGTGTTGAAGTAAAAAGTTCGTTCCATTTTTAAATACCACAACAGAAATGAGTTTTCATAGTAATTTATTTGGCCGCATAACACGCCAGATAAGGATTTTCATAGTAACTTTGCTGGCCGCATCGTCACTTGTTTTTGGCCAGTACAGCAATTTCGATTTATCGCGAAGAAGGTTGTCAAAATAATGCTCGAATTCCCAAGCGTGTTTGAGAAAAATAAGTTTAGCAGTTGTAAAGGCGACTAACAAGGCAGATGTGAGTGGAAACGCGTAGGGGAAGTGATATTCTTCAGAAAGGTCAGGTGCGTAGAACTGGTGCGTGTATGACCAGCACCCTAAATGCGTAACACAGGAGCAATCATAATCAATGAAAAGAGCTTTACAACTGATACATAGATAATATTTAGCTTTCTTTTCGATGGGAACTCGACCGTGGGTGTACTACCACTATACTCTCTGCCACCAAGCTGCGTTGCTGTGTTCTAGTTTGAGGGATATGGGTACTGGTGTAATGGCAGGGATATGAGAAATTTCAGCTCTGTGAAGACGTAGGTACCTACCGAAAATTCCGTTTGAAAGGCGAGGGAAATCGACCTCAGACTCAACTTAAACTATCTATTTCAAACTAGCTGATGCCCACGGTTTCGCCCGCGTCGATGACGGTTATTATATACTAAAACCTTACTCGAGAACCACCCGATCCATTGGTGTAAACAGCATGAAAATCGGTGCAGTAGTTTTTGAGTTTATCGCGTACAGGACGACAGACAAACGCGCGGAGGACTTTGTTTTATAAAATGTAAGGATAAACCAACTACAGGCACTTTTGAATTAAAAAATACAATAGACGTAGATGCATTTAGCAATCTATTTCGCTTAAATATTCTTCAAGTCTTATAAAACCCTGTAAGAAATCGACACGTGTTTCACCTCTCAACGAGGCATCCTCAGGATGACGATTGACCAGTCGCAAATCAGAACACGACGCATTGCCACACCGAGCGCTGGGTGCAGAGAAGAGAGTCTCTGCGTCCAGCACTCAGTGTTGCAACACGTCGGATTTTTTATGACTCTTGATACTTATTCAGAATAGGTTATATCTACGTCTATATATATCTACGTACGTATATATCTACGTCTATTGTATTTTATAATGGATTTCCGCAAACTCACGCCCGAATCAAATAACCACTTTTGAATTGTCAAGAGGTCGGTCAGTCAGAAAGGTGAAGCTAGTTGCACATTCCAAACCGTAGTAGTTTCCATGGAGAAAAACGGACAATAATCTCTACGGATCTTTTAAATCAAAATATGGTTACAAAATATTAGTAACATCATTCATGTTGAACATGTGTGTGATTATACATGTGAGAACGATGCAGAACGAACTTTAAAAACTTCCGTAATAAAAAGATAAAAATAAAACAATTAAAAATTAAAATAAAATAAGCCGTGGTGGCTAAGAGATGACCCTAATGACGGCGCCTGTTCAAGATAACCTGACACATGGACTAGCACCATTCCGCCAAACCATTTTGAAGGGAGCTAAATCATCCTACAACCTTAAACAGTGTAAATTGTATTAAATAAACAAACAATATTTCCTTAATTAATTTACAAATATTATTCCGTCACATAAAATATTCAATATCTAAGTAACATTTCAATTACTTATTCCAACAACCAAAGATAACAACAGCAAGTATAGGGTACTGGAAGTGCCGGTCCTAGCCCCACAAGTTTATGAGCGTGGGCGGACCGTAGGATTGACGTTTAGCCGCTAATGACTGCAAATATTGACAGACAATCCATTTTATTTATCTATCTATGTCTGCCAGTAACAGCTTTACTAACTGGGAAAATGAAAGACGATCATGTTTTGAGAGTAACGAGATGGTCTGGGACTTCGAGGCTGTTGAATGTTTTAATTTCAAGTTTTTATCTTCAGTGAGCCTTATTAGAAGGCTAAAAGTCACCCAAAGGGCCCCGGAGAGGCCTAGGCTTGGAGTTTCCCTACGTGATCGAATCAGAAATGAAGAGATCCGTAGGAAAACCAAGTTAACTGACATAGCCCGAAGAATTGTCAAACTTACCTGACAGTGGGCAGGGCACATTCCTCGCAAAACAGACGGCCGATGGGGCTGAAAGGTTCTGGAGTGGCGATCGAGTACTGAAAGACGTAGCGTGGGAAGGCCTCCGATAAGGTGAACCGATGATCATGTGAAGGCTGCAGGAATCCCTGGGAAGCACAGAACCGGTCGAACTGGCGGTGCTTGGGGGAGGCTTATGTCCAGCAGTGGACGTCTTTCGGCTGAAATGAATGAATTTTCAGTTGTTCAGTAGTCACCATTTATTGTTTATCCGTCATGTTTAGTGTCAAACATAAATATCATCATGCCTGTTTCCCGAAGGGTAAGGTAGAAGTCTACTACCTAGTAAAGCAGAACTTGCATTTCGTTAGTTATGTATAAGTCTCAACTGTCCCGTTGGTCTCTTGGTCACAAGCGTGACTGTCGAGTATGGGGTCCTGGGTTCAATTCCCGGGTCGGGCAAAGTGTTATTGGGTTTTTCCATTAGGAATTTCTTTGTAACAGCCCGGAGTTTGGAACTTGGTGGCGTGATACCCCGTGCCTCGGAATGCACGTTAAGCCGTTGGTCCTGCGCCTGATCTCTCTCCGGTCGTGTCGGATTGCTGTCCCATCGGACTATTTTAATAAGGAAAGAGATAGTGCACCTGTGTCTGCGCACACACTTGTGCACTATAATATCTTCCGCGCTGAAGGCTAGTCTCTGTTGAGTTTGGCCGCCATGGCCGAAATACTGTTTGGAGAACTATATAAGTCCCATGTGATAAATACTAATGTTACTAATATTATACTAGCGACCCACTCCTGCTTCGTACGGTTTTGGACTTGACAAAACATCGTGATTTCTTAGTTTTGAGTAACTTTATTAAAACGTAAAATTACACATTAACCTTCCAAAATGCATTCTCTAAACGATGGTGAAAACCTAATCAAAATCTTGGTTTAGAAGAACAACGTGGAAAATGAGGACATACAGACAAACACATGGATAGATAATATAGATTTCAATGTTTTAAAGATACTTTTAACCAATTAAGGAAATTAGCTTCGTCCATAGACTACGATGTCAAAAAATCTATCTGCCAAGCCTTTTCCCAACTATGTCGGGATCGGCTTCCAGTATAACCGGATTCAGCTGAATTACATTCAACTTATAAGCATTTTACATGGAGCGACTCTTTATCTGATCTCCACAACCCAGTTACTAGGTAATACGATACCCCTTGGTGAGACTGGTTTTCAGACTCAGGGTTCACTTTCATCAGTTCGTAGAAAAATAAATTAACTCTCTGAAGTGTGGGTATTTTTTCTTAGAACTTTGTATTTGATAAAAAAGAGCTTTCTCTTTATTGGACCTACTTTTAATTTCTTAAAATTAAAAGGTTACTTCTTGGAAGACCAATCTACATTCAGTACTTTAGTTTTTCCCAGAAATAAAGTTGAATTTATTGAGAAATTTGTAAATTTACAACTTTAAGTGTTACTGAGAAAATCTAATTTTCTAGATGTAAAACCTTTTCATAAGTAAATTAAATATTGTTTCAGATATCGAAAATTCTATTTAAGCGACATTAAATTAACGATCTTCATGTCATATGAACACAAAATCGGTCAAAGTGCTTGCAGGTCTACCTATGTCCAGCAGTGGACGTCTTTCGGCTGAAATGATGATGATGATAATGATGTCACATGAAGAACGTTATTTGATGTGGTTATTTCATCAGCGCTTTAACACCAATACCTGCGTCATTGCTGGACATAGGTGTCTGTCGACCAGCGGATTCCCGGACCCTCAAACCAGACCAACAATCCACATTTGGGACGAGCAAAAATAATCTAAGCTAAATTAGTTTTATTTTTCTCTTGATTGTTGTTTGTTTAAAACAAGTGTAATTTTGTTATTTCTCGAGTTATATACAGGGTTACTGGTAACTCGACGTATTCCTTGCAGGACGTCATAGTAGGGTTAAAATGCAACAAATTAAGCCACCAAATGTTCTACCGAAATTCAGTAGTTTTTGAATTAGTTAAGAGCTTTAGTTTTTTAATGAAAAATCCCAGATTAAACCATTTGAAACCAATTTAAAAATGATTTACGGCGCGACTGTACTGAAATTTAAGTTATTATCATAGTTGACGCCGTAGCAGACCTTTGTTAATAATTAAAAGTTCAATAATGCCTAAAACTTTGGCAAATATCACTAACAAAACATTACATTTTTTGTAATTTTTGGATAGGATAGGATATAAGGATATTTTCCTAGTAATTTGTACACCAGGTGTAGTATTTTTTTTTTGCACTAGACTACATTTTTTATGAAGTAATAGCAAAAATTACAAAAATCATTAAATTAAATTAAATTAAATCATTTTTAAATTGGTTTCAAATAATTTAATCTGGGATTTTTCATAAAAAAACTAAAACTCTTAACTAATTCAAAAACTACTGAATTTCGGTAGAACATTTGGTGGCTTAATTTGTTGCATTTTAACCCTACTATGACGTCCTGCAAGGAATACGTCGAGTTACCAGTAACCCTGTATATAATTACTGTGGATCTTTTGACAGTCGTTACGGGTCGTCAGAAGCCCGAAAGTCTGACAACCAGTCTTGTCAAGGGGTATCGTATTACCCAGTTACTGGGTTGTGAAGGTCAGATAAGCAGTCGCTCCATGTAAAATATTGGTATTCAGCTGCATCCGGTTAGACTGGAAGCCGACCCCAACATAGTTGGGAAAAGGCTAGGCAGATGATGATATATTATGTATATGTTTTTGATTTTGATTTTACCTAAACTACTTACGTAGGTATGTGTGTCAGTTTTTAGTTTGTTTATTGTTCTGTAAAACGCCTTACGGATTATGTATGTATTTTGTGCATGAAAACTTAAATAAATAAATATTTTTTGACTGTTGGTAACGAAACAGTTCACAAGATTCTTTGACGATAAACGTCAGCGGTAAACAAAACGTTTTCGTCGGTAAAAGTGTACTAAAATGAACATCTTACGTCTTAATAATTCAAGAACATTGTGTTTGTTAAGCAGCCATTGACCCCTGAGTGGTCATTACTGTATTATATAGTGACGGTGGGCCACTAAACATGCGTGTGGTGGATACAGGTGATAATTTTCTACTCTAGAGAATTGTTGATTAATGTCAAGCTTTGTAAAATAGATTTAGGTGTCCCTTGCTTTAAGGCTCGTGCAGACTAGCACGACTTGTTGCGCGACGCGACACCGGTAATTGCTACCCTGAGGTTTTCTCAAAAAGGTTTTCGTTAAAGTCGCGTTTAATTCTTGCCACACGAGAATTTACTCTCAAGGAATGTTTCAGGTATGGTTTCATGGACAGGCTTTATACAAATACTTATTATCATCTTTGCATTTTTGTCTGGACTAATTGAATTGATAACTGTAAGCGTCGTTAAAAAAACCACTCGTTTATAATAAGATAAAAGAGATGTGTCAGATTAGTGAATCATTAATCAATATGGAGCCGAGTCCTGTGAATCGTGTCGTAATTAGGCTTGAATTCTTCCTACGCTGATGTCGGTCTCGTGTACGTATATACATTGTGTTCTTTCTATTTAGCACCATACTGCGACGCTGACGTCCGCGGCGCGTACTACGTTGCTACGCGTACGCGACCAACCGTACGCGACCGACATCAGCGTAGGAGGAATTCAAGCTTCAGACTTCAGATGTCGATAATCACCTTCCATATTTTTCAAAAGCTTTCATTTATTTGCACTTGTTTTTTACGCAACATGATTCAAATTCAAAATACAAAAAAATACAAAAAAATTGTAACCACTGCAAAATAACTAAATTATATTATGTATAAGTTATGTTTCTGGTCCCTCCAACACATAGTAAGCAAATGTGAAATAATAATTATTATTAGGTATACTGAACAATTTAATTGTATTAAGAATGCTCAATCTTGACATGTTAATTTTATTTTTTTATATTTTTTTGCAACTTCGTCACTAATTTATTTTCCCTATTTTTATTTTCATCCTGTTTACACCTAGTTATATGTGCATGCTGTAGTCTCCTGTAATTGAAGGAGCACACTTGAAAGAACCGTTTTTGTTATTGTGATTTATATTGTGATCCTTTGTTGGAGATCCTAAATAAATAAATAAATAAATTCTAACAAGCCATCCCCGCTGTTTTAGAAGCCTCATCGCGTTAGACGGTTTCAGTTTACACAGGGGGCTTGTATTGTTATTGTATTGAGTTACATAGCCTATCGTTATCATTAACGTTATTGAGCTTATCGGGATTGCCCCGGGCAGTAACGTCAGAGGGGGATTTTGTGGAAATAGTGACGGAATAAAAAAAAATATTTGACTTCAGTAGTTGTTGTTGCTACGTTAATTCTCGATATCTTGCATTGACTAGAACATCAATTTCCGTTATAAATAACGGTTTAAATCAAGTTGCAATCTCATCTCAGCAATAATAAATGTCAAAAACGTGTCAAAGAAGTTTTTAACAGATTGAAACCGATATTGAAATGCTAACGTTTTTAAAATACGAGACTTTCCCCTCTGGTACTTTGCCAGAGATGAGAACATATGTAGGGTTATTGGTTATATGTCGGCAATCCATTAATGCCTGATTCCTATAATTTATGGACCGTTAATGGTTAAAATTAAGAATCTTGTATCTTTATCAATAGTGAAGCAAAGACCTCATAGCTTTACATAGTAGACCCTCCCATATGGAAGTAGCTATCACAGGTAAAATTAGGTTAAGAATCTATTTATATGCCGAGTTTGGCAATAAAATATGTTACCATTAGCAAGCAAAACGATATGTTTTTGTTTATAGGAAACGAGCATTAGGGGATGTAGGAGAGGTCATTTACAACCAAATGACCCCTTTTGGCTCCTGTGCAAATGTCAATCATTCTCCTGCCCTAATGCCAGTTCATTTGTGGTCGGTGCAACATGTCCCATTCTTCCATACTTCTCTATTAGTCGTCATCTTGGTAGTCACACCCTCTCTATCTTTATCATCTTTCACACAGATGAACTGTGTGAAAGATGTGGTTTTCCATTGTTTCTTTGGTCATAGCCATCGACATTATTACTCAAAACTTTTCTCACGACAGTTTCATCACATGCCCACCATGACAACCGACTTCCACACAACTTTTAAATTTAGCTTAATTTATCTCTATGTCATCATTATTGTACATTACTGTCGCGGCCAGCAATAAGGGTAAAAATTCTAGAATCCATGACGAACAACTCTAAATTTTTCATGCGCCACTACGTTCTTTTGTTTCTTCTTTACTATAAACAGTTATATTTACAAGCCAAATCGAAATTTTAATAAAATCTTTGATAAGTTACCTCTTTGGTTGCCATGTGTTGCTGTAAAAAGTTCGTTCCATTTTTAAATAACACGAACGATATGAGTTTTCATAGTAATTTATTTGGCCGCTAAACACGCCTGATGTGGATGTTCATAGTAACTTTGCTGGCCGCATCGTCACTTGTTTTTGACTAGTACAGCAATTTCGATTTTCTCGAAGAAGGTTGTCAAAATAATGCTTGAATTTACAAGCATGTTTGAGAAAAATAAGTGTTTTTCTAATCTCTTTACGCAGTAAGCCACGATGCTAACAAAATGTCGCTACAGACTGACTCTAATCCAACTCTAATCGGCTTGTAAGATATAGATTAACCTTATTACACTTGTATGTATTCAATATCATTACAATATAGTTAGATAGGTAGAAAATAATGGAAATTACTTTCTTGTTAATCCCTTACGGAAAGCAGAAATAGTCAATAAGTTAGAAATCTTTGTGAGATTAGGTATAAGGTATTTCGCATTGTATAGGATTTCCGTACAATGCGAGGTCAGCTTATACTGAAAATTTATAGCTTGATGTGTAGCCGTGTGTACCTACATAATATGTATTTCTGCTAACAAGCAATATTGCTATGTTTTAGTTTGAACAGTACCTAACTACTGTTGAACTTAAAATTACTGACACTTAAGACTTTCAACTTAGCATCTTGAGGTAAGTCCACGTAAAATACCTTCGTATACCAGGGTATGAGGAACAGGGTTTCATCCTCCATAGAAAAGGGAACCCCAACGTCTGGTTGGGGTTCCCTTTTCTATGGCGGTCAAATCTGCTTGCGCGATGCAGGATATTGCATGACATACTCGTAACAGTTACGAGTAACATGTGGCGTTGTAAATACCGCCACAGTTATGAAGACCGATATTTACGGACATTTCAGGTAAACGCGTATCATACACGACTTCAATAGTTTAATGACTCAAATAAGACACATCTTTGGACATGCAGGTGTAGGACGCTTCGATAACCCATCAGATGGAGCCATGGCCAGTTTAGCCAACTTATTACTCAACATTAAAATCATTGCTGTCCCAAAACAATCATTCACAAACCTCTTTACAATTCACGCGACATCCCAAAAAAGGGAAAAACAGCTTTAAAAATTGCTATAAAATCCTTCATATTAATCTATCACAGGCTGTCCAACACTGAAAGCTATATAATAACCGACATAATAAGGAGCCAAATATGCAGAGTGCGTTCCTGAAGTAAATATTGTGACCACGTGTGCTTACGTGCCCGGCCGGTAAGCGTTGTGCCACAGGATAAGCGATGCTGGTGATGTATGTAGAGTGTGGCGGGAAAACCAAGACTTGTCCATCGTTGAATTGGATTCGATACAGAGCAAAGATATTTGGAGCTGCGGCTCAAAAGCCACTGCTTCAAAAATACTTCTGCTGTTGTTTGCGATTGTGTCTTGTTGAGTAAAAAAAAAAAAAACTGCAAAAACCTTATAACTGAAAAAAAAACAAGCATTGAACTTTGTAAGTCATCCAATGACTTCTCCCGCTCTGGGCGGAGCGGAAGGGCGTGTCAGAGTTTTACTGACTAAAACCCACCCGTGTTCCTTCAGTTGCCTGTTGCCAAGATCTCGGTATCCCTTTCGGACTTTCCCGCAACCCTGGCAGGCATCGGTCCTACCGGACCCCTCCTATTGTGCTGACATCTCTTTGAGGCGCGCGTGCAACAGGACGCGCCATCGACCCGGGCCTGGTCCTTATCGGACGGCGAGCTACCCATTGCTCGCCGTCCGCAGGCCCGCGCCTGTGGTGGCCAGGAATCCGCCTGGGATTCCCGACGCCCAGGGCGTCTCTAGCGGCGGTGGTTGGGGCGTGAAGGCGCAAACTTTGCCTCTCCCTCACGCGTTCCGCCTCCTCCTTTGCAAGCATTACTGCTTTTCAGAAGGAGGTGACGGCTTCCCATGCCCTCTCGCTCCGTACTATGGCCTGGACTAGGGCCGGACGCGAGAGGTCATTGCCGCCAATCGCCTCCACGAGGACACGGCGGTGCTCCGCCCAAGCAGGGCATACCTCCACCGTATGCTCCACCGTGTTTGTATGTCCCCCCTGCCTGCAATATCTTACAAAAACAAAGTTCAATGCTTGTTTTTTTTTGTGTTCTTCAGCCCAAAAAACGGCTAAATCGTCTTCGATATTATAGATATTATTACATTTACAACCCTTTTACCCAATTTAATGACCCAAAAAACATATTGTCGCCAGCCATGTCTCATCTTCAACTGTGCCACAATCCTAAAGATATAATAAAGCGGGCACGTCACGCACACTCGGTCCCATCTCATTAAGTTAAACTGTTTCTGTTAGCTTTAAATAGCACTTCATTGGGTAGTGTGCGCACTTTATGAGTTGAAGGACTGTAGCCATTCGTTCTGGGTGAGGACTTGAATTACTAGAACTTGCGAATTTTTTGGTGAAATTTTGTGCATAGAGAAGTTACATAATGAGGAAGAATTCAATGGCTCATTGTAAATATGGACCATTTTATTACAAAACAAGGTTTATCTTCAGACCCAGTGGTTAATTGCGTAAAGGCCCCAGCACACGATAATCAAACGGAAAATAACGCAAACAGGCCCAGTATACGTTGGTTGACTGACGGGCTCGACCAACGTGAGCTGGGGGGCTGTACACACATAAAATGGCAATTGATCGCAATTTTGATCGCATTTTGACACTTCAATGACGTTAATTGCGTTACTTAAGTTGTTGAGCTTGTGGCGGCATCTACATCGCCACCTGTGAACTACGCATTAAAAGACCTGACGTCACATAAAAATCTTGACGTCACATAAATCCTGCATCGCGCAATTAGAGTTTACCGCGCGATGGACATATTATTATGTATACAGGATTCCGACATCAATCGTTGGGCAGTTGCCCGCCAGACACAACACCCGTCTGGTCGGAGGATCCTCCCTTTTCTATAGAGGATGAGTAAACTTTACACCCTGTTCCTTATACCTCTAAAAGCTGACGAATTTACAAACCTATGAAGCAATGGATTTTATAAGAAAGTCCTTCAAAACCCTCGGATTGTGATCGAAATTGTGTGTTACGCAATTTGGGTCCAAATTTAAAACATGAAACCGTTTTTTAATTTAGAACTTTATTCTGACAACGATAAAGTTCTTAATACAAAACTGTCAACTTAGTACCGGACTAAGCTGTCGATTTTATACACAGAGTAACGTTTTGTAAGAACTATATTTTTATTTCAATCACGGTTACGTTCTTATTGAAAAAATTGTCTCGATGGTTTAAACCACGTCATAAGACAAACCCTGTTTTGTAATAAACCACGCATCCTAATTACCTAACACGTGTACCTTCCTCTATTTCCTAAACATTTCTTTATATTTTTACAGATCCTGAAAACGTTACATTGCTCAGAGTATTAGGTACTATCCCCACTGGTGGGGATTTGTCGGTGGGGATTTCTGGAATAAACCGTAATTACCAAGCCATGTAACGGATAATTCCCTAAAAGTTCTGCTTTATGGTGGTCTAAAATGACTCCCCAATTTCCCATACATCCCAGTCAAAGTGTTTTGAAGAAAAAATTACGACACACTTCAATAAAAAATTAGTTAGCTATATAAATACATTAATGAACTAATTATAAAATCGTTTCGTTAATTTTGGTTCAATTCCACAATCAACTCATTAAATAAAACTCATGTTCCAGTAAGTATTATAAAATGCAATCTTAATAACGTTAAATGAATCGTATGCATTGCCTCATAAAATTATATTGAACTATAAAATTGGTAATTTCATTCGCCCGTCCCTAATTAAGTACGACCGTAATGCGTTACCCCTGTTCAGTTATTTTATAACTCTGTTCTTGTTACTGCTATAATTGTTGGGGATTGTTTTTAGAGGATAATATTTTTTTCAGCCCACTTGCTCGTAAAGTGGCTCTTATTGAACCGCTTTTAGGTTCATAATGCAGTGTATTATGGAAGCGTGCTTTTTACTTTACATTACCGCACTAGTGCGGTAATGAGCGCCACAGATAACTATTTACTAGTTGCAGTAATGACATGGCAGTAGGTATGGAATTAGTATGTACTATCATGGCAACATCAAATACCATGTTACCAATTATAGTATTTACTAATTCCATACCTAACAAACATATATAGAAATTGACTTTTTTGAAATTTTTTAATACCATAGGCAAATCATGGGCGATTAGTTAAGAAAAAAAAAATCCCATGGGCAGGTCAGTGGGATATTATAATGACATGGAATTAGTATGAACTATCCTATAATATTAAATAAGCATTCTCTATGTTCACAAGAGCCGAGTTGCGCTTTTTTGATTAAATCTCATCAAAGAGACTTTATGCCAAAATGCCAACAAAAACTGTTCGGCATAATTTTGAGAATTATACTTTTACTAATTGTTTCAAAAATTAAAACATAAAAACATTATAAGTCTGTTTTTTGATCGCAAGTGTGTTGGAAAACGTCGTATGAAATGCGTGTGCATTGATCATTACACTCTCGGCTACCTTATAGCGCTCGCCTGTGGCTCGCGCTAATAATAGCGCCTCGACTGTAATATCCAATAGAGCACACTTGTATCACAATGTACTATTTTCGAGATTTTTTTTCATTTTCTTCGGTTGTCTCTCAATATTTTCTTCTTTGTTTCAGTTCATTGACTAGTTTAGTTAAGCCTCTTGCAGACTGGCGCGACGCGAAACCGAAACGCGAATGTAACAAAACAATTTCTGAGAAAACTTCACGGTAAACAATTACGAGTGTTTCTCAGTCTGCACGAGGCTTAACTGAAAGGCCTGTAATTACTGTAAAATGTCAGGATCTTAAATATAGGTTATCGCATTATAATAAAATGGTGTTGTTTGGGAAATATTCGTTCACGACCTTTCACTGCCCCATGCCACGTCTGAATTTTGGCTATAAAGAATGGTCTTTATAGCCAAAATGAGGGTTTTCATGTAAATTCTCGCCACCAGTTGGCGCCACTTTGACAAGAGATCTTCCATTTCGACAATGTTGAATATAAAATAATTGTTGACGTGAATGTCATTAGTTTCATTCATTCGTTCATCACTCTTTCGACAGGTGTCTGGACCTGCCGTCTCAGTGCTGCCAGCTAGTGAAGGTCATTTCAGAAAACCCTCATTCGCCGTGTCAATCAATATTCAACATGCTTTAACACGAAAACAGGTGGTAGCTAAATCCCACAAATCCCTAACTGACATCTCCAACATTTAAAACAAGGGGACACCCTTACAGCACACTAACAAATTAGGCTGTAGCACACCAGATTAATACAGATGGTTAATTCCGCAAAATCATATAAATAAAAAGCGACTCTTGCTACAACACAATAAAATGCAATTCAGGTCTCAAAGCGCTAATTATCTACAGTTATTTCACCTAGAAGTTACCTCTCTTTCTATCGCGTAAAGCCTCTTGCAAACTGGCGCGATATCGCGCCTGTTTGTGGGAGCCTTAAATCTTGTATCTTCTGACTACGTTCCGCTTACTGAATTGGCGCGACAAGACGAGCCCACTGTGTATTGTAGCATGTTCCTTACATATTATAAAACAAAGTCCTCCGCCGCGTCTGTCTGTCGTCCTGTTCGCGATAAACTCAAAAACGACTACACAGATTTTCATGCTGTTTTCACCAATGTATAGAGTGGTTCTCGAGTAAGGTTTTAGTATACATAATTATGATAACCGACTTCCACGCGGGCGAAGTCGTGGGCATCAGCTAGTACCTAATAAAATTCGGAGTGCGCCTTCTATAGTATTCTGTGGCTGTAAACACACTGATCCCCTATTATTAGTAATTAATCTTCTCCAAAACAAGTTGATCCTTTATTTTACGATCGTCACGTGTTGGTCACGTCAAAATGTTGAACTCTCGAGTTTCTTGATTGTCATTTGTTTTGACTAGGGGTCAACGTACTTGACACCCTTGAACAATAAAAGTGATCGGTTTTTACGTGTTGTTTACACTAATTTATGACGCCCGGCCCTGCTTATTATAGAACATTTACGTGTATTTAAATAAAACTGAAGATTAATTAAAGAATAATAAAGATAAGTGACCCCAACGAATTAGTCGCCGATGATAAAAAAAAAATTACGAGTTTCTATCATACATTTTTTTTTTCTCGTAAAGGACTGATGGATAGATTTTTGATAGGAATTTGTTGTTCTTGCTGGGATATTATGCCAGGTTCCTTATGGTATTCGTGGTCACCTTTTTTTTTAATTGACAACTTGGCCATTTTTGCTAAGTACCTAAATAGCCTTACACAGTAATTATCAATAAGGATTAGGGATAGTTCTCACAAATCCTTACAGGAAATGGTTGAATCTGAACTTCAATATCTTAACCCATTCTCATTAGTTTTGTAAAAATATGGTCTGTACCTGTGTCTGAAATAAAGATAAATTAAATGACTTGGCCAATGTCAAAGTAAATAGCCTTTTTTTTTTTTTTTTTTTTTTTTTTTTTTTTTTTTTTTTTTTTTTTTTTTTTGAGAGTGGGAAATCGTCCAATGACTTCTCCCGCTCTGGGCGGAGCGGAAGGGCGTGTCAGACTTTTACTGACTAAAACCCACCCGTGTTCCTTCATTTGCCTGTTGCCAAGGTCCCGGTATCCCTTTTTTACAAATTCATTTTTTTTTTCAATTTTATTTTTGACACTGTGACATTTTCTTTGTATAGTTTCTAATATGGGTCATGGACCTGAAATAAATGATTTTAATTTAATTTTAATTTAATTTCGAATTCACATTTTTAGTACCAAAATTACCCCAATTTCTTTATAAATCAGCAAATTTTCTGTAGATGTCATATATTTTATGACTTGTAGACACCCGCTAGGCGACGGCCGCCCGCGCCCCATGTAAAAAACCGGTAAAAGTCCCTATAAAAAAAAATGCGTCAATATTTTTTTTCATTTTTCCAAAAAAAAAATACTACATAGATTCTCAATATGATTCTTAACAACACCCTGAAGGATCGGGCAGAGTTTTTGTTACACACTGTATATTCTATTTCTATAAATAAATACCAATGAAATTCAGCTAATAAATAACAATATAGGGAAAACGAGGGCCATTATCATGAACTCATGTGCTGAAACAACATACAAACCTAAAATAATAGGCCTATTTTTATTAAATATTAACAAAAAATTATTAAAGATTTTTTTTTTTCAACGGCGGCTTATCGTATTGTTACTTGAATTATGAGTTGTTTTTTTTTTGTTTTAGATATCGGTAAGTATATTATTTACAAAGTCAGTGTGGAGGAATAAAAAAAAAACGGATATTTCAAGTGACTACAATAATCGCAAAAAAAAAACTCATCAAATTAATTTTAAAAAAATGTACAAAATCCTCTATTTCCCTCCAAAAATTTAACTGTATAATCAAAATCAGATCTGTACTTGATGTAAATGTGAGTAATTAAATAACGAGCCACGAGCCACTCCGACTCCGAAACTTGAATGTTGTATCTTTTGCCACCCTTACATGTAAATTTAAAATTAATTAAACGTGTATGCGAGGACGGCGGCCCTGTGCGATGATTAGCAGGGACGGACTTGGGATGCGAAATTAATTTAATATTATAATAAATTGTGAAGTGTGTTTTTGGTTTATATTTTATATTATAGTTAGAGTATGGTTTCTCTCTCTGAGTTTAGTTTAGTTTCTCTTTAATTATACATTAATAAGAAAATATATAATATTTTAATATCTAAATAAGACATTCAGATATTAATATAATTATCATGTATTTACAATATTAAGGATTAAACGAATGACTAAATTTCCCATCATCTTCTATGGTATATTTTATTCCTATTAAATCTGTGTGTTTTTTTTTTATAAAGTAGGTCAATGAAATGTGACAGATTTGTTCAAAGATATTACAAAATTAATGAATTCCACAGCTTCCAAAATTTTGTCAGTGCCGATAAGTATAATTTATTGGAACATCTACACATCCACGTAAAAGCCTTCACTTAGGCGAACAGAATACCTTTTCTCCTATTATTTCATTCAATAAACTTAAGTCGAATCATCACTAGGATTCTTTAAACGCTTACTCAGCCTTTTGATGTGAAAAAATATCTTTTTATCCACAAAAAATGTTGTGAATCGTGAGATAAACCATTTTTTTTTCTCAAAGACATCAGTCACACATCATTTATCATTCCTTAGTGATACGATTTATACGTATTATTATATAGATTGATGAGTTTTCTTTAAACATAGACTGAAAACTATTTGATATTGTTAAAACCGATGAATTTGGTAGACATCTTAGTTTGAAGAACGAAAATATCAGTCAAAACGTGATATATTATTTTGAGGTTATCAGACGAAAGATAAATTGCACAACTGCTTTTAATACTAACTTAGAATATATTAATATAATTATTATAAATGCGAAAGTGAGTTTGTTTGTTTGTTACGCCTTCACGCTAAAACGGCTGAATGGATTTGGAAGAAATTTGACACATGGGTAGGCCTTGACCGGGAAAAAGACATAGGCTTTTTATCCTGGATCGGAGACGAAGTCGCGATTTAAAACGTCACCGTAAGAAAAATCTGCTTTGGCATTTCGCTAGTAGGTAGGTAATATAATTGTTTGTATGCATTAAGTATGTTGGCTTTCAACTCCACCATAACCACTGAACACAATCATACAATGCAGTAACTAGGCAACGGTTTCACCAAAATCACAAAATCCCCTAACTAACACGCGGTATTCCACATTTCGCATCAAGTCTACATCAGTTGTCATCATTGGATGTTTCGACAAAAATAAAAGTTGGCCTAAATTTAAAAGTAAGATCATGGTTAAAATACGTGGTTAAAATTATTACCCATGAATTAAATTTCAGCCTGAAAGTATAGTTAGGATATTCTACTTCATTTCAGAGACATCAGACCTCCCAAACACGCAACGAAGTAACGTTTCACCCAACCCTTTAACAAACTCCAAAAGACACATTTGCACTCAAAAACAACGTGCAGAAATCTCAGGCACCCCACCAACCTGAATATAACTTACATCCTCGCTCGATTACACACACAGACCATGCATTCAATCAATGACTATCGCAAACATGGAAATAGGTCAATGATACCGGGTCCGTAATGTGTTGATTTGGTTGGGCAAAACAGCGGAATCATAACTGGAGCCCGTATGCTATAGCTAACGTGGCTGGGGAAGTGTAATTGAGTCCTTAAGTTAATTCTATTGAGTTTATCTTGTAGTTGATGTTGATATGTGGCCAAACATCGCGCGACGCGACGCCGCCGCCGCATTGTTCGCCGTGAAGTTTTCTCAGAAATTGTTTTGTTAAAATTCGCATCGCGCCACAAGTCGCGCCAGTATGTAAGAGCCTTTAGGCATAAATGCTTAAAGTTGGTCACAAAAAAATTTTAGTTATAAAACTAAAACCCAACTACGACAAAAACTCAACTAAAAAGGTATCAACAAGACATCATAGACAGACAAATAAAAAATCCGGAGTCACACGAGTTAGGCCAAAAGTCGAACAGATTAAGTGTGACTCCGGATTTTTAATTTGTCGGTCTGTGATGTCATATTCATTTAATGTGACGCCATATAGCCTATAATCAGTGGACGATCAAAACGATACCTCATTTGTCACATTATGAGTAGTTTAGAAGTTACGAGGGAACACATGAACATACATACATACCGCTCAAAATCATAACCCTCCTTTTTGATTCGCCGTAGTTGGGTAAAAATTGGTAAAAATTAAAATTACATACCTTTCTTTCTATCCCCTACTTTGGGAATACGTTGAAGATCAAAAAACAGTTTGGCTGGCACTAGATCGCCAATTCATGTTTTAACGAGCGCATTAGAAAATGGCTACCAATCCTTTTACTACAGGAAAATAAGGCAGGAAAAATTTTGATTAAAAAGAGTGCCCATGGACGCTCTTGCCCGTTCTTCTCCATAAGAAACTACTTCGCTATGGAATGGGCCACTAGCAAACTTTCTGACTGACAATGACAGGCACTTTTGAATAGTTAAAGCCCAACTCTTTGACCATTCAAAAGCGCCTGTAATTAATTTAATTTAAATAAATACTTTGAAATCCTAACTTCCTTACATATTCTAAAACAAAGTCCTCCGCCGCGTCTGTCTGTCGTCCTGTTCGCGATAAACTTAAAACTGCTGCACCGATTTTCATGCTGTTTTCACCAATGGATAGAGTGGTTCTCGAGTAAGGTTTTTAGTATATAATAACCGACATCCACGTGGGCGAAGCCGCGGGCATTAGCCAGTAATATTATAAATGCGAAAGTGAGTTTTTTTGTTACGCTTTCACGCTAAAACGTCTTAACAGATTTGGATAAAATTTGGCACAGGAGTACACCTTGATCTGGAATAGGACATAGGATACCTTTATCCTGATATACCCACGGGATCAAGACTTACGCGTGCGAAGGCCCGGGCAAAAGCTACTATTTGCTACGCTTTCACTCTAAAACGGCGGAACTGATGGCACAGGGGTAGACCATGACCTGGAATAGTACTTAAGATACTTTTTATCCCGATATTCTCACGGGGTCGAGACTTACGCGGGTGAAACCACGGGGCGCAGCTAGTAACAATATATTGGATTCAATAATTTTGGCACTGACGACAGTAAATTTTTTTAAGTGAAAAAAAATTAAACCTTTTTACAAAAAAAAAACAACAGACTTTCAAAAAAACACTAAAAAAGTGAAAAATAACTTTAATTTCGGAAGTCGGTGTCTTTGCTTTTCAATTTTCATTCTTCCGAAATCAAATTTATTTTTCACTTTTTTTGTGTGTTTTTTGGAAGTCGGTTGTTTGTCTTTTTTTTTTAAGTTTTTATTTTCCGCTTTTTAGCTGTGGTACCTACCCCACACAAATTCGAATATCACTACCATGTAAATAACAGTGACGGAGTCAAATAAGATATCTTCTACATAGACTAACTGGGAATAATACGTAATTATTCGAGCTAACTCAAAAACTACGCAAGAAAAATTAATAAAATTTATATGAGACCACCTCGAGATTATACCCTTTCCAACAAAAAAAAGAAATTTGTAAATCGGTTCACAATTGGCGAAAATATAGATGAACAAAAACAAAAAAATAAAAATACATACAGACGAACATAGAACCTCCTCCTTTTTAATTGAAAAAGTCAGTTAATAAAGAAAATGAAAAAGACGCTTTCCAATACTTACAATAACATGCTACCAACTACAGCAATAACATAATAACCCTAAGTTTCGAACTATAACTTCAAGTAACCAATGTTATAACTTGTAGTCATGCTCAGGTATTTTATACCGCTACATTGCATGCACCTAGCATCAAGTTGCTTATGATCCTAACGGTAAACAGAGTTACAATTATTGGCAAAATGCTATTTGAAACCTGGGTTAACATGGAAGGCTGTGTTTGAAAAACAACACACACACAAATTTCACCTACATTTCACCAGTTATGTTACAAGTCCCATAGAATAAAGGGCGATGCTATAAACCGGATAAGAAGCCTGGGGGCCAAGTCTACTAATTTACAAACGTGTCACTGGTCTCACAGTGATAAGTTTTTGACAGATTCGCCATACAAAATCTGTCAAAATCTCATCATTGTGAGACCACTGACACGTTTGTAAATTAGTAAACTCAGCCCCCAGGTCCCAGGCTGCTCCTAAGAATTTCTTTCAGGGAAACCCATTTACACTTTGCCCGACCTGGGAATCGAAGCCTCACGCTCAACATTTGCGCTTGCCACATTAAACAAGTTATAATTTATATAAATATAGAATGTGTATTTTTCAGGCATCAGCCGCAAAATAGTCCGAAAGATACACCTATCTTTGTGGAGCTTACAGAAATGTAGGTGTACATTTATACACTTCAGATTTTTTTTTGTACGTATGTGTTTCAAACCATAAACCAAAACCTTCACAAAACATGATAAATTACCACCCCATAGCTTGCAAACCCAAGTAATTCTTTCAATTTCACCTTACGCGGAAAAATAAACTCACACACTCCATTTTTTCTGTCATTCGCAGAATCACAGGCACATGTTTCACTTATTTTGCCAAATAGACACTATAGAATAAAAGGGAAATATAATAAAAAGTATCAATGAATGAAAATGAAACGAAAATAAAAGGAATGTTTAATTATTTCGTATTTTTTCAACAGTGGTAACGCAGTTACGACGTTGGCTATACCTATTTAACTTATATAATTAAAAAAAATCTTTAATGATAGTTTATGGGTATGAGGAACAGGGTGTAAAGTTCACTCATCCACCATAGAAAAGGGAGGATCCTCCGACCAGACGGATGTTGTGTTTGGCGGGCAACTGCCCAACGATTAATTTTGGGTTCTTGTATTTATGTACCACTGGACGGTAAACTTTAATTGCATGATGCAGGATTTATGGGTCGTCAGGATTTTTGTGTGACGTCGGGTTTTACTGATACCGCAATAGATTTAAGAAAGATAAATAAATTATTGAAACTCATGAAGGCTCTTTCACTGTATCGCATAAAGAGACGCCCATTTCTGTGCTCTTCTGAGCACAAAATATATTATTCTATTATTTGTTGTCCACGCATAATCTTCTAAAGCCATACTTATTCTCTCTTCTTTCTAAATTAATCATACTGTCTCTCAAATTTTCACTTCTTTTATTTTATTTTCTGAAAATCCCGTCCCCAAATCCGTCCCTACCACCCTGACTCCGGTATGTCGGTCATTAGATCGCGAAATTAGCGCAAAACCCTACACTGCTAATTGTTATTATTGTCGCTACTCGCTACCTGCCCCTCAGGAATGCGACCTATGTGCCATCATCACCACTCCACAAAACGTCTAGCATTCACCAGCATTCACCAGCATTCACAAATGTGATTACTAATTGGGGTTTTGTACGATCCTTAATATTTTAGTAGCGTATCTGTCGTGTTCTTATTGTTCGCTGTTTGTGTTGTAGTTGTAGGAGGGTTATTTTCTGTCTGCTGTGATAAACAGGGCGACAGGGACATCGTCGTTCGACCTGTTACCTTGGATTTAGTACATGATTCTCAAATCCTTCGGTTTTGAAATTTTTCGTCAGTTACAAAAAAAAATTGCTGTTCCATACATTTTGCCCGTGTAGGCATCGCACTTTTCCATGAAACGACATGGAACGGATTTTTTTTTAACCGGCGAACTGATTCTAGATCATCAATTAGCCCCTCGATGCCACCCTGTATATACGGTATGTAACAAAAACCCTGTCCGATCCGAAAGGGGCAAATAGGTACCTACTGCAATAACATTACTAGAAATAATGTAAAAAAAATATTATTATTGAAAATAAAAAAGTTATTGCAATGTAAAATTCACGTTTTTAGTACCTAATTTCTTTATAAATTAGCAAATTTTCTGCAGAGGTCATGACTTGTAGACTTGTTATGACTTGTAGACTCCCGCTAGACGACGGCCGCCTGCGCCCCATGTAATAAACCGGTAAAATTCCCCATTGAAAAAAAATGTGGCGAATATTTTTTTCCTTTAAAAAAAAAAATACACATAAATAGACTCTCAGTATTCTTCAGGGTTTTTTTTACACGCTGTATAATTGCCTTACGGACTTATGAAGCAACTTTTACATCAATAATAATTTTAGGAAAGACGTCCACTGCTGGACATAATAAGGCAAGCTAGCCCCAAGCATCACTATACAGCGTCCGATTTTGTGTTCCTCGCATCTATCGGATCCAGTAAGTAGCTTGTAAATGATATAATAATGATTATAATGAGCTCGTGTAAGAGCGCCAAGGTTTATCCATAAGTCTTTTTTGAATTAATGTTATACACTTACTTCCTGTAATATTGCCCTTTACACATAAAACTAGTTTTAGTATTTTTATTTATTTGCATCATAAATAAACATGCAATCTTTACGTTTTGTTGACACGGTAAAATTTTATGTATAATAAAGTAAAGTCGACCTTGTTAAAAATGATAAATTGCAAAAATTATAATAGAACATGGTTGCAACAATGTCTTACGATGATGCATAAAGTTAGGATACCTTTTTCTTAATTTGTCAGAAACCGCAATTTAAAGTAGGTACATAAGTTGTTAAATAATTTTCTATCTGTTGGAATCTTTGATCACATTTATGTAAGCACTTGAGTGAGATACTTGCCTGATATACAGGAAAAGTTTTTATCCACTGCGCAAATTTTGACAAATTAACCTTAAACCAGTTTTATTAAACGTATTTTTTTTTATTTTGATGCGTCTTAACACAAAAAAATTAAAAAATCGTTAACGAAAGATGTTTATTTTAAAAGTGGTTGTATGGCTAACCGGCGCCGGCGGCGCGCGGCGAAGCGGAACGCGCGAAAGTACCTACCTATCAGCTGTGCGCTCGTTCGATTCGCCGGCGTAGGTATTTACGTGGGTTACTGGCCCTTGGATCTCGCTCAAAGAAATCAAAAATGCTTTCTTCGATTTCGATCGCCAGTCGGGGTCTGCCAGACCCTCGTGCATGATTCGGGGTTCTGAACTGTCCGTGATCAAGCAGCCTTTGAGTGGCCGCTAAAATGGTCCTTTCATTAGGGACCGCGGGGTTAAGGATTCCATGGGCTCGCATTCGAGGTATGCTCTCCGTCGCATACATTCTGCGAGCTGCTCGCAAACTTTCACCACTCAGTACATACACTCGCACCATCTCGTAAAACTCGCGGTTACTGAAGTCCGACATCGTGACCGGTAGGTACAAGCACGACACGTGCGGCGCGGCGCTTGCGCGGGAAAGCGATTAGACGCGACGTCACACAACAGCGCGTGTGATGAGCGAACTGTCGGCCACAGCGCCCGGCGCCGCCCGGGAGGGGGTTGCACCCCCGTGCAACACCGCCGCCTGTGCGCCGGCCGCCGCACGCGCCCATTGATATTATTACGAATAGTTTGTGTCCATATTTTGCTGATTTTAAGTAGGGTAAAAAAACAAAAAAAAGTATTGAATAAATAATGGAAATGTGTTATATTACTGATATTGAACCACCAAAAAAAATTTGCGCACTGGTCAAAAACTTTTCCTGTATATAGGTTTATTCCTAGTTCAGGTAGAATCCAATTATTATATGTATACCTCTAGTATGGCCCTATTTCGTAAATATTTATGTAAATCACTTATTTCAATAAAACAATTTCAATTATTATATGACATTGGTCTTCCATGTATACGTACATCTTCTGGCTCCGGAATCTGCCACCATCGCCACTCCACACGATACGTCCAGCATTTACGAATGTCATTACTAATTGGGGTTTTGTATTATCCTAAATATTTTAGTAGCGGATTGGGCGTGAGATATAGGGTCTGTTAGAGTTATTTTCTGGCTGCTTTTAATGTTTTAAAGTGTCTACGCTAGTTCTGTGTTAGATAACTCGGAGATTAATATAGCGTATACTACTGGAAGTAGTGATGCTACTCTGGAGTTATGAGAAATATTATGTAAATTGTTCAGAAATCAGGCTGTCTCGGATAAAGCTGGTAAAATCTTAAGATCCTCCGATCAATAAATCCGTCATCAAAAGTGTTAAATATCACTAAGGTCGACTGAATGAAAGGCAGGACGTCTCAGATAGTAGTATACCTGCTGAAGAAGGAGGTGACATTTTAGTCGATATTCAAACAGAACCCGTAATAATAAACAGAACGTATTCTCTATGATTACCGAAAGCAATCAGCCAAAAAACACACAAAACAAACTACAATCACCATACAAAATTGGTCGCCATAACAATACATAAAGCAAGCAAAAAAAAAAAACAAAACACGGTGCCAAATTACGATCCCAAAGCACCAATACTTCACTACATACACATCTCCATTTCAAATGAAGTGTACTTGTCGAAAATATAAGAGAAAAACAAAAAAAGTTTATTATCGATAGAGGCTCAATCTCGGCGAAAACAATAGATGTATACAGCCTACAGGGAAGGGATAATAAAGTATTGAAAACAGCGGGAAAAGTCCAATCAATATCTCATATTCTCGAGGGAAAGAGCCCGATCTTGGAGTATGGAGGTATGTATTGTATTTGTAAGGAGAATTTTTTGTGGTTAAGGATTAGAATCGGTGGTAAAGATAGAAAAAATGAAAATTCATTGTTAAGATTATAAAGGACTAGCTTCCAACCACGGCTTCGCCCGCGTGGTATGTCGATAAAAAGTAGCTTATGTCCTTTCTCAGGCTCTAGACTATCTGTGTACCAAATTTCATTTAAATCGGTTAAGTAGTTTTTGCATGAAAGCGCGACAGACAAACAGACAGAGTTACTTTCGCATTTACAATATTAGTAAGGATTGTTGTTCCCTTGATTATGAATCCTGGACTTAACCTTATGGGATTCGCTTCTTTCCTTAAATCTAAAATCCGGGCTTAAAGGCTCTTACATACTGGGGCGATTCGTCGCGCGACGCGAATTTTAACAAAACAATTTCTCACGGCGAACAATGCGGCGGCGTCGCGTCGCGCGACGTATCGCCCCAGTATGTAAAAGCCTTAATGAAATACAGCGACATCATTATTTCTTTATTACGTCTCTGATAAGTTTGTAGACATTAATTCACTGCTACAAAACGTCTAGACGAATACGTGATTTTAGTCAGGTTATTATCAGCACTGCTCTATCTTCTACATAACAGTCCAGCGTTGGATAAAGACCTCACCCGTCGCACTTACCGCACTTCATCATCATCATCAGCCTATAGCAGTCCTTTAATAATAATAATAATAACCCCACCGCCGTATCTCTACGTTGACGTCGTGGTGGGGCTTGCGTGCTCCGAACTCTAGGTCTATGCCGGTAGAGTTTACTTTGCCGGAACAGGTCTAGGATGAGGAGCCAGACCAAAAGAGATACAAAAACCCGCAGGGCAGCATGTGGCGAGCTGTTGGGCAGTAGCGACCCCACGGACCCTACCTCCCGGGAGAAGTCTTGTTCCTCACCTCTGGCTTGCCTTTATTGGCCGGCTGGAGTGAACACTGACGAGGAACAGAGCTCCCACCTCATTCTTGGCTTGATTGGCTTGAGTGGAGATTCGCTAGAGCAAATGTGCTCGGAGGAAGGAAGTATTCCAGTAAGATGCTGGTAGGGATCTTGACCGTACTTCCGGGATTGTCCTGATAGCCGTGGAATACCTCTCCACTCCTCTCAAGCACCTCAGGAAGTGTTGCCCCCTTGTCGCTACGTCACTATGTGCTAGCGGCCGTTTTCGGGGGCCCATTATTGAGTGTGCAAGTCACCCCCTGCCATTTTATCCGTGTATATGTAAAACATTGATCAGGCAGGGGCCATAGTCCTTCCATAGTTCCAGGTTACCAGTCCACTTTAGCCACCCATCCCATAGTTCAATATCTTTGTTTCCCTATCCTGCAATAGTCCTACTCCAACCGGGGATTGTCCTTGGCTGCACTTGTCTAGTGCGAACAGGGATAATCGTCGGTTGGTGCCTCATTCCATTAAAAACATCTAACTGGCCTCTGCGAGTTGGCTTCGGCCCCTCGTACGCCTTCCAAAGGTCCGGGACCCCAGGGTCCCGAGATATGTAAACAAATATAAATAATAATAATAATTTATTGAATAATAATTAAACGCTTAAAAAGTGTACATTTCAACAACAGTAAGACTTTCCACACAATTATAGTAGGTACCTAAAGATAAACTTCAACTAAAATATTTTGAGGTGCAAGTAATGATGGATTGGAATTTCAAGTTTTTTGGTAGCGACCCGCCCGATCTAGGTTAATTCAAACCTGTGTTTCAGGCCATCACTTTACATTTAAATTGAACTGGGACACTAAAATTTAAAGTTAAACTGATATAAAATAATAATTAAATTAACAGCTATAAGAAAAAGCATATTGGTACATTAATGTCTAAAACTAAACATTGCATTGCATTGCATTGCTGGACATAGGCCTCTCCAATTGCATGCCATTCAGCTCGATTCTTGGCAGTTCTCATCCAGCTGCTACCAGCCGAACATCGTCGCTCCACCTACTCTCCGGGCGTCCTACCTTACGTTTGCCGATTCACGGTCTCCTTTCAAGAACATGTCTACCCCAACGGTCATCGGTTCTACGGCTAATATGGCCGGCCCATTGCCACTTCAGCTTGCTTATTCTGTGAGCTATGTCAAGAACTTCGGTTCTCTGCCGGATTACTACATTCCGGATTCTCCTTACCGCACTTAGCCAAGCAAATTCAATAAAACCTTAACAATTTGAATTCCAATCAATCCTGATTGATATCTTTAAAGGTGGCATCACTAATCTCCTTTTATTGTTCATTAAAAAGAGAATTAAGTGCAGGCTGCGGCAGTGCATAATGAAATGGCCATAAAGTAGGCTGATTCAAATTCAACTGCTTTTTTAATGAGTGCGGCGTACTGTCTTGGAAGAGTCGTGAAGATATGCGACAATTTCTTTCTTTGTTAATGGTGGAGGATGATTGGTAGAAAAGCTATCTAGCAGAGTATATTATCAGAAATAAGGTATAATAAGGTACTAAGGGGTTCGTGGCTAAATGATTACAGCCGCACGGGTTGACTGAAGGTCAAGCTACGCTTGCCGCAGTCGGTTCGTGGATGGGTGACTATTTAGTATATATCGTGCTTGTCCGTGTCTCGGAAAGCACGTTTAGCCGTTGGTCCCGGCTGTCATTTGTAGATCTTTGACCGTCGTTACACAGTCAGAATCCTAAAAGTGTGACAACCAGTCTTACCAGGGGGTATCGTGTTACCCAGTAACTGGGTAGTGATTGGCAGTGTCTCTCATGTAAAATACTGATATTCCTTGACGTAAGATAAGGAATATAAAAAAATTGATTTGCAAGTCAGTATGACGCACGTAAGTTAGCTACATAATACAGACGATGGCAATTATCTATGTCGTTAGTTTGGCCACGGACCAACATCTTATTAATTAATCAGCCGCTGAAGTGTGAAATTGACCTTTAATTATATCATCCTCAGATGGTACATTTATGAGCTAATCTCGGTGGATTCCGACATTATATATCGTAAGAGTGCACCGTTTTTTATAGTCAAACTTTTTTTTCGAACCACTTTTTTATCTTTCATAATAATGCACAGATTATTAAAGGGGTTTCAGACCTGTAACCAAACGAAGAAAAACAAAATACGCATGGGTTTTGTAAGATTATTAGGTAGAAGATTTCTCCCGCGGCTTCGCCCAGATGGAGGTCGGAAATTATGCCACGGGAACGTACTACCGGGGTAAAAAGTATCATATGTCCTTCTCCACGTCAAGGGCCTACCAATGTGGTAAATTTAATCTAAATCCGTTAAGCCGTTTTAGCGTGAAAGCGTAACAAACAAAAAATAATATAACTAGCTTCCGCCCGCGCGGTATGTCGATAACAAGTAGCTTATGTCCTTCCCCGGGATGCCATCTATCTCCTTGCCAAATTTTATCGAAATCCGTTCAGTGGTTTAAGCGTGAAAAGATAACATACAGACAGACAGACAGACAGAGTTACTTTCGAATTTATAATATCAGTATGGATAAGTTAGGATATAGTTAGGATTTCATAGCGTTTGAATATTTTCCTACTGAAACCGGCATCAATGTCCATCGCCAGATTTTTGATCAAAGTTGTGGCGCACTTTGAAACTGACATTATATGGGTAGAGGACCACCAGCCACCAACCAGTCTTACCAAGGGGTATCGTATTACCCGGTTACTGGGTTGTGGGGTCAGATAAGCAGTCGCTCCATGTAAAATACTGGTATTCAGCTGCATCTGGTTAGACTGGAAGCCGATCCCAACATAGTTGGGGAAAGACTAGCAAATTGATTGATATGGGTAGAAGACACATAAACAAAGAAAAATTTCCAGAGATATGGTGCCCTTTTTTTTATTTACGTTGGGAAGTCATCAAATGACTTCTCCCGCTCTGGGCGGAGCGGGAGGGCGTGTCAGACTTTTACTGACTAAAACGCACCCGTGTTCCTTCAGTTGCCTATTGCCAAGGTCCCGGTATCCCTTTCGGACTTTCCCGCAACCCTGGCAGAGAGATATGGTGCCCTAAAGAGTTACGTTGTCTAGATATTTTAAAACTGTGTCCGATCATGTTGAGATGAAAACGAAAAACTTAAATGGAGTTATTACCATGAACATCACAGCCGTTTTTTTCATTGTAAAGAACCAGTGAACTCATAAAATAACTATAAAAATCGAAATCATTTATCATCATTTAGTTTTAGCATCCTAATTTAACATTTTATACGGTTTTAACTAGTCTATAACTTCTTTAAGCGAATTTAATTATGCCGCCATCTTCGAAAACGGTACAGTTTATCACAAAATTATTGATTTAAAGTTTTTCAGTCACAATAGTAAACGTATAAAAATTGCAGAAATAGAACCACACAAACTATACACACACACAAACAGAAACACATATCAATACACAAACACACATACACACACAGACTCTACTACATACATACACACACACACTACCACAATACAGAAACACACACACAAACTCGTCAATGGATCTTGAATTCTTTATTGTTTCCTAAGTCCCCTGTTTTTGGCAGAGGAAACTCTGTCTCATCCCAAGGTTGCTGAGATGACGGACGAATAAGGAAAAGTGAATGGGCTGCAGAATCTATGAAGTATCTATGTATTATATTCTGTAAATCTTGGATAGAAGAAAGGTGGTAAGTTAGAGTGTTAAAGCCGTACCCTACCTCAGATTTGATCTCGCTCGCACCATACTTCTTGCGGCCTGAATGACAGCGAGACGGAGTGGGGTTTTGGCGGCTCTCAAGCCTCGAATAGTTTAGGTAAATGATTTTTACGGTGAAAATCATCATCGTCATTTATCCAAATACATTAGTAAAACTGAAAAGAATTAATGCGAATTTTCAAATATATGCTACATCTGTTATTATTTTAGTCACCAAAGTAGCGCTACTTTGGGTAGATATTCGCTATAATGTAAATGTGTGAAAGTTTTGTTCGTGAACTTAGACGTTCCTACTTTTAATTACAAGAATCACAAAAGTGTGTTCGTCTCTGTTATTGTTTTTACTGCTTCCTTATATCGCCTAACCTACGATACTTTAGGAGTATGAGGAACAGGGTGTAAAGTTCACTCATCCACCATAGTAAAGGGAGGATCCTCCGACCAGACGGGTGTTGTGTCTGGCGGGCAACTGCCCCACGATTGATGTCGGGTTCTTGTATATATGTCCATTGCACGGTAAACTTTAATTGCGCGATGCAGGATTTATGTGACGTCAGGATTTTTGTGTGACGTCAGATCTTTGATGCGTAGTTCGCATGTGGCGATGTAGATACCGCCACAATACAAACTTTGTTAAATGTCCTGGGTTCGATGCCCAGGGCAAGCACAGTGTTATTGGGTTTTTCCCTTATAGATTTCTCAGTAGCAGCCCGGACTGGATTTAGGACCGGTTGAAGGCAATAGGCTCGTTCTTTTTTACATGGTGAAACGTGGCTGTATTCTAGATACATCTCTGCCTAACCCTTCAACAGGCTTGCCGTTATGTTATGCAAGCACAAACAAATAGGTACTTCCATTGTTTCAACTACATATTCAGTATATCTTACCTTAAGTTGCTTCCCATGATTTCTGCCTTCTTCTTCAATTGGTCCCTCATTACTGAGGATCGTGGTCACTGGACCCCTAAACGGTCAATCTGCCTGCATCGACTCCGGTCCAAAGTTCCCATCACTTCTTTTACTTGGTCCGGACCATCGTGTTGGCGACCGGCCTCGTGTATTCCTTCGGTATTGCTAGCTTTTCAAGGCTATCTCTGCCTACGCCCATGAAAACAGGCACGATCTTACATATATCTTCAATCTTGAAAGTACCTAGCTAATCAAACTAAAAGATAAAACTGAAACTAAGCAATTACAGACTGTTTGTTCTGTTATAGAAACTTCTCTGGCAAAGGCGTTGCGCTTAGCACAAGAAGCTTTTAAATAATATAGATAATATACACGGAGCTTTATGCAGTTAATCAGCTGCTGCAGACACAGTTCCAGGAAACAGGGAGACGTTACAGAGAAATAACATGCGTCAGGGATGCGGGAGAAGGTAAACTACAAATAAATTTATCAATCCATTTATTTTCGATAAGTAATTCGGAAATAAATATTTGTAAAACATTGTTTTTCTTTCAGGACCCGGTTGATGTAATACGTGAATCTTCGAAGAATTGTCGATTCGAAGAATATTTGCGATCCCTTACAAATATTTGTAGAATATAGGAATTTACGATAAACTATACGTTTGCGTGGTTATATATTATTATTAATCATTTATTTTAGATTTTCAAATACATCCGTAAAGTTGTTAGTAATACGGAAATGATTTATGAAACTAATGTCAGTAATGACAAGACAAAATTTTACAAACTAAACACAAAACAACACTATCGGAAACTCCGATACCCGTGTTATATATGCGATGCTGACTTCACTAAGCACAGACGAAGGTCTATTAGAGTCTGTTTAATCGAACCAGTCAGCATCAAAGTAGTTAGACGTCAATATAGATACTTAAGCTCTATTCTGTACAATCGAGTGAATAGCGTATATCATGTGTTTTCACTTAATCTGAGGGAGTGTCGAGTCACCGTTGATAAATGGCTTCATACTCTTACTTATGAAGAGCTAGAGAATTTAGTTAAAACGTAACATACACTTAAACACACACACACACAACACTACACACCACAAAAGCACAACACAACACATCACACGCACAACACATCACACACACACACACTTTTCTTTTATTTTTTTTGTTTTACAATACCTTTTCGTTTTAATATTATTTTTATTTTCTTTTAGTATTAGTTTTTATCTGCAATTTTCTAAATTAATATATAAGTTCTCTACGCTGGAGCACCGACGCATAAACCTTTTTTTTGTATGGGCGTTAATGACTGCGACACAGTTTATAACTAATGCAGTCATTATCGTACATAATTTATTGTAATTTGTGTTTTAGTTCCAATAAATATATTATATTATATTATATGCATATAACCATGTTTGGCAAACGTTTGTATCGTTGATCGTGATGAGCAGTGGGCATCAATAAAACCGACCCGATGTTCAAAAACGGATAGTCGTTCTGATACCTACTATCGTAACTAATCTTCGGTTATGCGTAGTTTCATTGTCCGTGAATCGGGAAGTAGAAAAGAGGGAGAAATGTACTCTGTCAATGAAATCTTTCCATGCAAAGCTATGAAGACTCATCAACTCAGTCTATCGCAGTCCACTGCTGGACATAGGCCTCTCCAAGGCTGCGCCAGAACAACCTGTCCTCAGCCTTCCGGATCCAGTCTGTGCGTGTCAGCTGCGGGACTGGCGACGAGAAGACTTGACGAAGTTTTCCAAACCCGGCCCAACTCAAACCAGATCCTTCAGTCGGCTTCTTTCTCAAAGTACTTTCGCACTGACTTATTTGTATTACTTGTAACAATGTTAGGAATATTGTAATATCGTATACTTTTACAATGTTTGTAAATATTTGTGAGCACCATGTACCTATCACATTACTAATTTATTTGTCATTGCTCCTTTCACGTCGTCTTCACATATAATTATATAATTCATGTATACAAATTATTGTAAAACATTTTTTTAAAGAGTAACGGTGGAGTTTCTTGCCCATTCTTCTCCATACGAAAGCTACCTTTTGGAATGGGCAACTAGAATCAATTCTATTTCTTTGTTTTTCATTGACGTTCAAAAGTGCCATTTATGTGCCTATTTGAAATAAATTATTTGACTTTGACTTTGAGTAGTGCCTACCGAGCTGGATGACTTGCCCTAGGTAGACGTACTCGTTCGCAACTTAGAGAAGCGACACTTCGATGTCGATTGGATTCGGCAAGACATGCGAATTGGACATGATTTTCGTTTTTTTCCAAGTTCATATCGAGACCAACCAACCGAGCGGCTCCATTTAGGCTGTGCAGCATCTGGTCTAACTGCCCCAGCGTCTCTGCCATTATGACGATGTTATCGGCTATGAAGGACTCAGACGGCCTGGACAAGTGACAATCGCTTCCAAAGCGTTTCGTATTTCTACAACGACTTTCAACATGATTGACATAAGCTTTTAGATAGCTTATGTCAGTCCTATACATTTTTGCCTTTTCCATTAGCGTTATCACTGATAGAATGTCACTTTGTCTAGGCCTTCTGTAATATGAACCAATTTACATTAAACCTTCTGTTCTACTAAGACATCATGGCAGAACTAAACAAAAAGAAGATAAAACCTAGACAACTATTATCACGTGATAAATTGCCCGAGTGAGTCAGGATACTGTTTGCTTCAGCTCTTTAAAATGTCCGCAATGAGTGCGACTTTACTCGTACTTAAGTTTTTAAACAGAAATTAAAATATACGAAGGTCATTTAGTAATTAGAAAAGTTTATTGGAGAGTCAGAGGGCCTAGACAAGTGACAATCGCTTCGAAAGCGTTTCGTATTTCTACAACGACTTTCAACAGGATTGACATAAGCTTTTCGATAGCTTGTGTCAGTCCTATACATTTTTGCCTTTTCCATCATCGTTATCGCTGATAGAATATTACTTTTTCTAGGGCCTCAGGTAGTAAAATATCAGCATGACAGTGATGTAATGCTCACCGTGACCAGTAAAATTCGTTGATCTTTGACAGTCGTTATGGATCGTCAGAAGTCCGAAACTCTGACAACCAGTCCTACCCCTTGTATTTATTGTATTACCCAGTAACTGGGTTGTAGAGGTCAGATAGTCTGCCGCTCCATGTAAAACACTGGTATTCCGCTGCATCCGGATAAACTGCAAGCCGACTCTAACATGGTTGGGAAAAGGCCAGGCAGATGATGAGGTTTTTGTGCATTTCTACATCATGTTTATAATTTGTTTAAACCAAAAAAAACACTATGACAATTCACACATATACAACGTGTAACAGAATAAGCGCAAGACCTGAAAGTAGTTTGCTCAGAATCGATTTCCGTCATTATTTATATATGTTAATTTTTCATGATTTTTTTATTATTTAACTGAAATTAGAACCTCTGCGTCATAACAAGGTAATATGATATTTTATTTAAGGAAATTTAATCCGTATCTCAAAGGAATAAAGCCTATTTAAATGCATAACCAAATTTGTAATACGCTCATAGATATCCTATGTGTAGTGCGCGTTAAATAAAATAGTTAATTTAAGGTGTGGTTTAATTAAATTAAATTACAGATATTATTTTAGTCTTATAATTTAATATTCTAATTGGGGTGTATGAGCTCTTGCGTTTATTCCGTTACACGTTGTATACAACGTGTAACGTTAAATGCATATTTTCTTTATTTCTTTCTTTCTTTTCTATTCATACACGAAATCGCTTAAGTAGCCATTGTACTCGTTATTATGAACAATTTTCACTATGGGAACAATCCTGAAATCGCGAAAAAAAATCAGCTGTTCCCAACATTAAGCGGAACCAACGGCTTAACGTGCTTTCCGAAGCACGGAGGAGTCTTGGTATGTAAAGATGGCCACCCATCCACGGATCAACCCAGGCAAGCGTAGCTTAACCTGATGGATCGACCCGTGCCGCTTTTATTACTTAGCCTCGAGCTCGAGATGTTTGTATTTACATTACTTTGATATTCACAATGCAAATGCAATAAAAAAAATTGATAATAAAATTGTTGAAATATTTACAAGTATGAAGTTATTAAATATTAGTGAAAGTAAACAGCTTTTCAATAAGATTTCAATATATTTATTGAATAACGTTAACATTTTTAAGGACAGACATTTAGAGATATTTTTATGAAACACAAAGCATTCATGAAACTCGCGTAAAATTATAAAATAACACTTTGATGGAATTAGAATTATACAGGGTGGGGCTTTAGTCACCTGCATCCGTCAAGGGGGTGATTTTTCTCGTCATACTAAACAACTTTTGCCGAAATAGACTATTTCGGCGATAGATTTTTTTTTTTTTTTCACGACTCGGTTGTGAGTGTCGTGGCGAAAGTTGTTTTATTAGTTATATAAATCGTTTATTCGGTGCACACAAAATAATTAGCTAAAACATGCTTTCAGAAACCGGAGGACACAGTAGAGGAGAACTGCTTTCTGGCCAAGATTCATTCAGTAAACACTGCTAACTAGGGTTCCGTACCATTATCTATAAAAACGGCAAAAAAATCACGTTAGTTGTATGGGAGCCCCCTTAAATATTTATTTTATTCCGTTTTTTAGTGTTTGTTGTTATAGCGGGAACAGAAATACATCATCGGTAAAAATTTCAACTGTCTAACTAACACGATTCATGACATACAGCCTGGTGACAGACGGACAGACAGCGGAGCTTTAGTAATATCCTTTGGGTATTTAGGGGTATGAGGACCCATGTGTAAAGTTCACTCATACTCCATAGAAAAGGGAGGATCCTCCGACCAGACGGGTGTTGTGTCTGGCGGGCAACTACCCAACGATTGACGTCGGGTTCTTGTATATATGTCCATTGCACGGTACACTTTAATTGCGCGATGCAGGATTTATGTGACATCAGGATTTTTGTGGTGTCATGTCATTTGATGCGTAGTTCGCATGTGGCGATGTAGATACCGCCACAGGTATGGTACCCTAAAAACTGGGACAAAACCACAAACCAAAAACCGTGTTATATTTGTTCTCCAATCTAATAAACACTAGTTTCCTAGTCTGACTCGTAAGGCATACTAAACACTACAAGTACAGTATTAGGATTACTTTTATTCAGATCATGAACATTTTATTTATGTTAGGAACAACGGTATTCTTCTGAACAATTCTCATTACTCTAGCAACTTTGAAAACTAGGAGTGTAGGGTTGATGTGGGTTATAAAGATGTTTGTTGGAGCTGGGAATGGTGATAAAAACCGGCCAAGTGCGAGTCGGACTGGCGCAAGAATGGTTCCGTCCCATTATCTATAAAAACGGCAAAAAAATCATGTGTCTTGTATGGGAGCCCCCCTGAAACATTTGTTTTGTTTTAATTTTATTATTTATTTTTAAAGTAAATATATAACTAAATATTCTTTGAATATGTCAAGTATCTACCTGTTGCCGTTATCAATATCGAGCAAAACGAGGAAAAAAATCACGTTTGTTGTATGGGAGCACCTTAAATAATTATTTTATTCTGTTTTTTAGTATTTTTTGTTATAGCGGCAACAGAAATATATCATCTGTGAAAATTTCAACTGTCTAACTATCACGGTTCATGAGATACAGCCTGGTGACAGATGGACAGGCAGACAGCGGAGTCTTCGTAATAGGGTCCCGTTTTACCCTTTGGGTACGGAACCCTAAAAAGGGGAATTTAATGATTAATAAGATGGGATCGAAGTCTCAGACCTAACTATACCGATACCAATCTAGATTATACGATGCGAGAACAACATTATAAGTGTGCTCGCAATAAAAATAATTATGCAACAACATAATGATTTCCCAATGATTACTGATTCTCAAGTATTATAAATATGAACACCAGCCGTTAATTACGGCAGACAATTTGTTTTTAATCAGAAAATTTATTATTATATATTAATCAGAAAAAAAAAATCTATCTGCCTAGCCTTTTCCCAACTATATTGGGGTCGGCTTGCAGTCTAACCGGATGCAGCTGAATACCAGTATTTAAAAAGGAGCGACTGCCTATCTGACCTCCACACCCAGTAACTGGGTAATACGATACCCCTTGGTAAGACTGGCTGTCAGACTTTCAGGCTTCTGACGACCCGTAACGACTGTCGAAGATCCACAAATCAACAGCCGGGACCAACGGCTTAACGTGCTTTCCGAGACACGGAGGAGTCTCGATATGTAAAGATGGATAAGTCAATGGCAAAAAACGAAAATTGAAAAGCAAAGACACCAACTTCCGAAATTAAAGTTAGTTTTCACTTTTTTTGTATTTTTTTTGGAAGTCGGTTGTTTTTTTACCGACTTTAAAAAAATGCAGGAGGTTATCAGTTCGTCTGTATTTCTATTTTTTATTCTTTTATGTTTGTTATTGTTTTAAAATGTTTGGAGGATCAGACAAACAATAGGATTTTAAAGCCCAGACATACCAACTCCATTTCCTCATTTCTCCACGTTAAGCAGGATCAAGTTAGCAAGTTGAGGGTCATCAGTTATTCAATGGGGTCCGGGTGGCGGCGCGACGTACTGTTTTAATACTTAGTTTCACTTAATACTTCACTTAATTAAATATTTGTTACTGCTTCTAGTGTCTGGATGTCTGGAACTGTGAAATTTTGGAACTGTATGAAAGTTGTTGTATGTTGTAGAGATGTTTGTGAAAAAGTTTCTTCTGAGGTTGTTCAATCAATCATTAAACTCTACCTATCGCAGTCCACTGCTGGACATAGGCCTCTCCCAAGCTGTACCACGACACCCTGTCCTCCGCCTTCCGCTTTCAGTATTTCTGCCGCTGAGTAATTACTTTGGCTGTTTAACATAACATATCATAGAGATGTTATGATGTAATCCCCGAAGGGTTAGGCAGAGGTGTGCTTATACTGCACTCACATTTCGCCAGTCATGTTTGTTTGTTTTAATTGCTGTTTTTAGCTTTTAAATTGTTGTTTTCTATAGCATGACCACATCACCGTAAAAAAAGACAAAATAAAAGACAAAATTAAAGATTGAAGACAGGTTTCTACGGTGTGAGGTCAAATATTGGGTTCCCACCTATGAAATTGGCGTTTTTTTTTTATCACAAAGAGAGAACCTCGTCACTTCTATGATTTAAAATATTCATCAATTGCTTTGGTATTATATCGAATAATGACCACCATAGACAACTACCAATAGTAAAATAAACCTTATTACTTATAGTATTCTAAACATAAAAAATACCTTAAAAATGACTCCTCATTTTGTTAGCAGAACTAACCACATTTTTTTTTTTAACTTATTCAAAACTTATTTTTGTCGCTTAATCTAAGTGGCATATTACTTTATCTTAATTTTTAAACATTAGTGTATAAAAGTGTTAAAACATTAGTGTTCATGGTTGTTATATAAATTAGGAAAATGTTAGTATGAAAATGCAACTTCTTTAACATTCTCCATACAAAACGCTGATTTCATAGATGGGGACCTAATACGTATGACGAAAAGAAATCCTAATTAATATTATAAATGCGAAAGTGAATTTTTTTGTTTGTTTGTTTATAACGTTAACGGCTGAACGGATTTGGATAAAATTTGGCAAATTTTCCTATGTCCTATTCCAGGTCATGGTCTACGCACCATGACCAGGAATAGGACATAGGATAATTTTTATCCCGATATTCCCACGGGATCGAGACTTTCATGGGTGAAACCGCGGGGCACAGCTAGTATTATTTATTTATACTTTCTCCTCGTAGAATAGAGATAGAAGTGGTCTTGCTGTTTTTAAAGGATTTGGGTGCTCCTCAAATGACAAGGTAACGAGATATTTTTTTTCCATTTATGTCATAAATTGTCACAATTTTGGCAATCTACGTCATCAATCATTTCAACCCTACAGATAAACTAAATGCGCTTGCGCTTGAAGTTAGTACCTTAACTTCACCAGTGACAATGAACAACCTTGTTGCTACATACCTAACAGTAACAGATGTTCTACGGCAACCTTTATATTTTTCCATCAGAGGGCCTAAAACGGCCACATTAGCAATTCCTCTAAAAGCAATTCATCTCCTGAATTCCCAGCTGGCATTAGCAATTCCTCTAATTTGACACAAAAGTAATTCATAATTTGTGGACCATTTTACGAATCTCCATAGGAAACTGTCAAACAGATGAATTATTTCGTAATATGAATTGCACGCAGATCATAATATGAATTGTCAGTTTGTGACATTTTACGATGATTCATAATATTTTCCTATTATGATTCTGCCAAAGTGGCCGCTTTAAGCCCCCTGGTGAACAGTCAGATTACTAAACATTCACGTATTTCCATTTACTCTAGAATGTCACACACAGTAACTCATCAAATATAGTCTATACGTTAACACTATAACATGTCATGTCTGAAATAGTTGGCATTCCGTCAGCATTGCGGTCGCGCGGCCGCGACCAGTTGTGGTCGCATACCGTTCGTGGTCGCTCCTCCTCGTCACTGAATGTACTGATTGATATTGTTGCTGTTATGTTACGTTGTTTGTTATGAGTTATGTATGTTAAATGTTATAAGTAATTTTAATTTTGTGGTTCTTGCGTCTACGTGTTCATAGTCTCAGAAATCATTTTGAGTGGACGCCGCCGCGAAGCTTTAATAAATAGTTTCATACATTTTGTGGATTGACTGCCTCTTTGTCTAGTGTGGTTGTGGCTGAGCGTGGGGTTCTGGGTTCGATCCCCATGTCGGGCAACTTGTTATTGAATTTTCCTATGTTATTGAATTTTCTTATGTTTGTTTTTTAGATTTGCGGTCTCCACACCGTAGCAGGACAGACTGACGGCCTACAGAAGCCGGCACTCGGCAGACGTAGACTGGATATGAAAGGCGGAAAACCAGATGTCGTGGCAAGCTGTAGTGCTGGGCATAAGCCAGTCTCAAAGTTTGCCTTTGTACTTGAAAAAAAAAGAAGAATTTGGTAAGTATAATCGCGCACGGACTATACCTAAGAATTCTTCTACTTAAAGAAAATGGCCCACTAATGTACAAAGTCGTCCAGTTTCGAGACAACGTCAAACAACAACAACAAACTAATGACCAAAAAACAATCAATCAACAACAACAACAATCAATCAATCAATTCAACAACACCCATCACCCAACACACACACACACATCTTCATTCAATTTTTTTTTGAAAATTTCAGCAATTTTTTTTTTACTCTAACCTTTTTCTGGAACGAAAAACACTCACCAACTCCGACATAAATCGCCTCACATTTCTTCTACAAAACAGACCACAATAACTTATTACCCTCGCATTAAAAACAGGCGGTAAACTCAACGCAAATTATCCGGTACAACGCGTACACCTAATGATCACTCCGTTGCCTAATTACCGAAAATAATCGGTAAGATATGGATTTTTATGGAAATATTGTCGAATTGTAAACCTCATAATTAATGGTGCAGACGGTGGCGTTTGTTTTTAGTGGCTTTATGTGTTTGTTGTCTTTTTGTCATTATATAATGACTAGCTTTCGCCCGCGTGCTATGTCGATAAAAAGTAGCCTATGTCCTTTCTCAGGCTCTAGACTATCTGTGTACCAAATTTCATTTAAATCGGTTCAGTAGTTTTGGCGTGAAAGCGCGACAGACAGACAGACAGAGTTCCTTTCGCATTAATAATATTATTAAGGATATTGTTCTTTGATAATAATGTTTTTTCTAAACAAGACATCGCAAACTTCTCTTCTCTGAAAGATACATTTCCAATTCATCATCATTCGATCATTTCAATTCATTTTCAATTCTTTAACCAGTAATATTAATGTCAATATAGCCATCAAATTACAATGCCCCAGTAACCTATAACCCAATATTTATAGGACGATATACCGTGTGAAAATTGAGCATTTTCTTTGAAACTTAACTGCCTTACAAAAAGGATCCCGGAGAAACGTGAATTCGTCTTTTCTAATGTCCTATAAATAAACATACGGTGCCGAATTTAGGGGCGGTACACAATGTACGGTGATTTGGGAGAAACATTTTCGTCTTCATTCTGTTTGGTGGGTTTAGCGATGTGCTTGCAACCTTTTTTCTGGAGTAATTTGTTTGGACATCGTAGCAAGAATTAAATCTTAATGAAACGTCGAGTTTTTCCTCGCACTGTATGCGATGAGCATGGTTTAATAAAGGGTTTTCTGGTAGGAAATCTTCCGGTACGTATAGCCAGAAGATACTTGCTCTTTTCGTGTACCTATGTGTTCTTTCATTACGTCATGTTTACCTCAAATAAACGTTTTTTTTTCTTTATAAGTACAATGGTGATAAAGTTATAATGGCTCCCCCTCGAAGAGAGGAGAGGCCTGTGTCCCAGCAGTAGTTTTGAGGTCTAAGTTTGGATTAATTTTATATGGGGTTCAAAGATTAAGTACTTCGTTTTAAAGCAAATCGGGTTGTCTTTGATCTTTCATCTCAAACTCGCCAAAAACCAAAAAAACAGTTTTCATCAACCTGACCTACTTTCATCTCTACAAGGTTACCCCAAGTGTAACCGCTCCCTTATGGCCTTCTCCCAGAATGGCTTATTGATGTAGTGAGCCCTTAACAATGGCGCAGCTGCGTTACCCAACACCAGAGATAGAAAAAAATCGACCTACCCTCACGTTCATACCCCGCTCTACGTTGGAAATCGTCGAAAATGATTACTTATGTTTTATGGCAGGAAAAGTGTGTAAAACTGGTTTATCTGCGGTATGGTTTTATTAATGCTGTGAGGTGATAAATTCGGTTTTCATTGCGTGAATGAAGCGGTGTATCTTATTCACACCGTTTGATAATGGTGTTTGTTATGTAGGTGTTATTTTTCCTTTGTCTCACTTGTACTTTTAGCTCAGATGAATACAGATGGTTTACTCCGCATTTTAGGTATAAAGTACGCGGCAGGCTCGTCTTCGTAGACCAATTCAGTGAGCGTAACAATGTCAGAAGATATAAGAGTTACGCGATAGAAAGAGAGGCAACTTCTAGGTGAATATAACTGTAGGTAATTAGCGCTGTACAACCTGAATTGCACTTTATTGTGTCGCAGCAAGAGTCTCTTTTTATTTAAATGATTTTGCAGAGCGAGCCATCTGTATTCATCTGTGACACAAGTAGCGAAATGTGGGTGTACCTACTATAGGCACACCTCTGCCTAACCCTTCGTTACAGGCGTGATGTTATGTGTTACAATTTGTATTTTCTAAGCTTTGAAGGTAAAGAAAAGTAATACAAGTGTTTTGATTGTTTGTTTGTTGTCATTTGCCAATGTCGCAACGCAACAGTCTATGCAATATTGTCTTTGGTCCCTTGCCCTGACATCCAGCAATGAACAAAATTGACAAAATGTTATTGATTGAATACGAGGCTTTTGGCCACTGCATTTTATGTTTTTTTTTTTGTTGTAATGTGCGTTTTGTTTGTGCAGAATAAACAATTTTTCTTTCTTTATTTTCTTTTTTTCTTGAGGAAAACTAGATTGCAATTCACAAAGTAACCAAGTTTTTTAGGTATTAGGGCATTTACAGACTAAACTTATTTGATTACTTACAGATGAATAACTAAACTCTACTTTAAATTTTCAGCCTATCCTGAAACACTAAAGTCCTGACTCAGATTACCGTGCATAACAAGCGAGGGACAGCGATGGATCGATGAATTTTTCAAAGGAGTCTGCTATTCGGAAACATGTCAATTATTTCAATGACACTTCGCCGCTTCGTCATTAATTCGAGCCGTTCGGGATGAAGCGAAGTGCAGCGATGTGAACCGAAGTATTACGAAACTTTCCGAAGCTAGACTGAAATAAGGCCCATCGTCCACGCTACTCAAAAGTAACGTGGTACAAACTCAAATCAACAATAAATACCGTTTATTGTACTTATAATGAGGAGCTCGTGGCTACGTAATAACAGCCTCACGGGTCGATCCAGCAGGTTAAGCTACGCTTGCCGGGGTTGGTCCGTGGACTGGTGACCAACTTTAAATACCGAGACACCTCCGTGCTTCGGAAAGCACGTTAAGCCGTTGGTCTCGGCTGTCATTTGTGGATCTTTGACAGTCGTTACGGGTCTTCAGAAGCTCGAAAGTCTGACAACCAGTCTTACGAAGGAGTATCGTATTACCTAGTTACTGGATTGTGGAGGTCAGATAGGCAGTCGCTCCATGTAAAATACTGGTATTCAGCTGCATCCGGTTACTGGAAGCCGACCCCAATATAGTTGGAAAAATGATGATTGTACTTGTAACGATGAGCACTGTTTAACTTTCTGGCCTTTTCTCAAAATTGGTTGCAGTAACTAAGAACACATTTGGTCGGTGTGGCCTCGACCAAATGTGTTAAAACTGTGACTGTTAGAACAGCACGCAAGCCGAGCGAGAGATGTGAGCGGTGCCGCGGCAGCGACCAGGTGCTGTATTATGAAGTATTAATGCCACCATTTTACCAGTGTGAGAGAGAGAAGGAGCTAGACAAGGCCGCTAGCACCATCCCGTTTTCGCAGTGGAATAATGATGGCATTAATACTTCATAATAGCACCCCTGTGAGCGCTAAATCCAAGTTGGTCACAATTACTATGCTATTTAGTATTTATTTTAAGATCACCAAATGAAGAACTATTTGATGTTCACTAATTTGTGATTACAGATCATTTGCGTCGAGTACGTACCACCATTGAAATTATTTGAAACTAGCTGATGCCCGCAACTTCGTCCGCGTGGATGTCGGTTATTATACTAAAACCTTACTCGAGAACCACTCTATCCATTGGTGAAAACAGCATGAAAATTGGCGCAGTAGTTTTTGAGTTTATCGCGTACAGGACGACAGACAGACGCGGCGGAGGACTTTGTTTTATACTCGTAATATGTAAGGATACTAGTTGTAACCTCAGACCAAATAAAAAACCAAGACAGAGCGCTGTCAACAGTGACGTGAGGCCGGTTTCGTAAACATGTGTACGCTTAGTAAGGAGTAGTTTGATTTTAAATGGTTGTAAATGTGTGCGTGTGAGCTTGTATGCACAGAGCGGAGGTGTAGTTTTGGCATGCTTCTTTGTATTGTTCGCAGCGCTCTGTCTTGGTTTTCTGTAACATTTTGGCTACCTACTCGTTGGTAAGTTGTGTTTGTTACACCTTACATTTGAGTAGGTAGCGTCGTAGATGGTGGGCCTAAGTCTGCTCAGCTTTTTATAGTTTTTGAGATATTTTGCACGTAATATTCTTAGCTTTAAGTGATGGTCGTCTTTTGTACAATATTGGAAAACAATCAGTATTTCTGTTGGATTCGACTGGTTGGAAAGAGGTCATTATTGCAATTATCGCAGTGTTTTTAAGTGTTGCAGTTTTCTGTCTCGCTAGATACTTAATTGATTCAAGCGTGACTTTGCGGAAATCCATTATAGACGAAGATATTATATTTAGTAACCTATTCCGCTTAACTATTCCTCAAGAGTCATAAAAACTCTGTAACTGGGTAATACGATACATACCCCTTGCTAAGACTGGTTGTCAGACTTTCGGGCTTCTAACGACCCGTAACGACTGTCAAAGATCCACGAATGACAGCCGGGACCAGCGGCTTAACGTGCTTTCCGAGGCACGGAGGAGTCTCGGTATGTAAAGATGGTCACCCATCCACAGACTAACCCCGGCAAGCGTAGCTTAACATGATGGATCGACCCGTGCGGCTGTTATTTCTTAGCCACGAGCTTCTCTTTCGGCAAGTAACACGTACTTAACAAAATAGAAAATGGTATGGCAAAATGGTGGTAAACAAATCTATGTACTCTCCCTACTACTAGATCGGTCTAGATTTAAACCTTGTGCCACAAACATCTATCTAAGGGCCGATTTTTTAATCCTCAGTTAAATCGTTGAATAGTTATCTAGCGTATAAAATTATCTGGCTGTATATCAGGCGAATAAATATTTTAAATTTTTTAATCGTTTATTAACTGTAGAATAGTTATCCGTAGTCTTTGTTAACCAACTTCAGACTGTTTATGTGCAAGCGAGATGCACAGATACAGTATTCAGTGTAGAAACAAAAAATGTGTTTGACATTTTGACAAGATTTCTTAGCTTTTGTTTAAATCCACAGATGGTCAGCTACTGTGGCGACCTTTTAGTTTTTATTTGTAGGTAAGTTGAGAGAAGTGGGCATGTATTTAGCTAAAAAGGATCAGTAACAAACAAATTTTCTGTGTTAACTGTGTTTTCGACTTGGTACTATAAGTTGAGCCTAGTGGTTTTAAATTGTTAAAATAATGTCGTCCCGAAAATGTAAGAAAAGTGATATTTGGAGATTTGTAAAAAAAACTATCGACAATTGAATCAAAAACATCCATCTTTTCAATAACACAAGAGCACGAAAACACGCAGAGACAAAGCACATTCAAAACAAACGTCAAAACGTTATTTATTCCCTAGAATAACGTATTATCTGGGGCTTGAAGGGACAGTTAACTTTATTCCTCAGTTACGAGCTTTATTCGTCAGATACTGACTATCTGACTGTTGAAAAATCCAGAATCTTGCTATCTATGGAATAAACGCTATTCGATTCTTTATCTGAGGATTGAAAAATCGGCCCTAAGAATGCTAGAAGGCATCCAATAAAAAATATAAAAGCAAAGAGTTTCGATCCTCACGAAATAATCAAACAACATTAAGACCAACACGCCAAACATCTGCTACGCATTTGAGAACAATGAATGGCATCAATAAGCTACTCTACAAGGTTACCCTTTGTTTCCGAAAACAAAACACACAAAAACACATCCATCTTTTTCTTACTAGTGTAGAATGCTCTCGTTTTCTCCCTCTAAGGTCGGGTAAAAGTTTTTCCGCGCCGTTACCCGATCCCTGTGAAAATGAGTGGAATATATTTAGTAGTAAATGAAATCATTTGTTTTGATCTACTTATTATTATGGTACTGTTTCGGCTGTTCTTTTTCGTTTCGTGCATTTTCTTTCTGTTCGGGTATACGTACGAAATATTGTGTGTGTGTGTTTTATTCGCGGATAGGAACGGTTGGTTGCATAAATATTTTTTGTTGTTTTTACTTTTAGGTGGTGTAAAATAACTGTGTTAGTAACATTGTTTGGAATTCTGTGGCGTTACTAGTTTTGGTTTTGTATTTCAATGTTATACTTTTTCAGATTATTTTTTAGGTTGTTTTGTTAAACCTGCCTCGTAGACGAGCTCGTGGCTATGTAATAACAGACGCACGGGTCGATCCATCAGGTTAAGCTACGCTTGTCGGAGTTGATCCTCGGATGGGTGACCATCTTAACATACGGAGACTCCTCCGTGCCTCTGAAAGCACAGTAAGCCATTGGTTCTGGCTGTCATGCGTGGATCTTTGGCCGTCAGAAGCCCGAAAGTCTGACTACCCAAATGTATGGGGCGGCTGATTTTTTTTTTTGCGACCACGATATTGGTCCCATGGAGAAAGTAGTTCAGTTTTATGGTCTGCACCACACCCCTAGATATAACCACACCTTCCTGACACACCCTGTATAGTTAATATTATGACGTTTAGTCAAGTAAAAATACATGAACTAAAGACTAGAAACGTGTAAATCAAGTTCAAAACTCGTAGACAGTAGCACTTCTCGTTTGGAAATCACTCCTGATGAATCATGCTATCAATATTACTCCTACCTCCGCCTATAGGGCTGTAAGCTGCATGTAATTAAAATTAATTGAAAGCTCATCCCTTGTGGAAATTACTGCGTTTTCTGCCTTTAAAGTTCCTTTATAAAAACAAAATGAAAAGAGAATTTTAATTTGTCGGAGTGGGATGAATTTGGAATGCCGAATATCGGAAATCAATTAAGAAACAAGTACGAGTCGGACTCGCGCACGATAGGTTCCGTACCATTATCATTATCTATAAAAACGACAAATAAATCATGTCTGTTGTATGGGAGCCCCCTTAACTATTTCTTTTATTCTGATTTTTGTATTTTTTGTTATAGCGGCAACAGAAATACATCATTTGTGAAAATTTCAACTGTTAAACTATCACGGTTCATTAGATACAGCCTGGTGACAGACGGACAGACAGATAGACAGACAGACGGACGGACAGCGGAGTCTTAGTAATAGGGTCCCTAAAATGATGCAATAATGACGGCGACGCCTTCCTCATATCGTGAGGTAACTTTCATAGTTATCATAAACTTCATCATCAGGCTAAAGGGCTCTTTAATTGTACACCAGTTCGATCCTTGGCCACTCGCATCCAGCCTTTACAAAGACGGTATGGGAGTGAGTGGAGCGGTGGATTTATAAAGCGTAGTGCAATACCTCATATGCGGGCCATAGACGTTCAAGTAATTTGATCAAACAAGCTGGATCAAACAGTATTTTCAAATTGGCATGAATATGTGTGGGAAAATTCGATCAAAATGAGTTGCTAAAGGGCATAAAGAAATATGAATTTTTAACCGACTTCTTCAAAAAGGAGGTGGTTCTCAATTCGTCTGTATATATTTTATTTTATGTGTTTGCTTCGCGATTACTTCGCCAGTTATGAATTGATTTTGGTGATTGTTTTTTTGTTTGGTAGGTCATGGTTCAGAGGTGGTCCCATTTAAATTTTATTAACTTTGCTTGCGTAGTTTTTGAGTTGGCTTCAATATTACGTATTTTTCCCACATAATATATATGGACGATGTTTTGTGTTAAAAGTGACTCCGTCACAATTATTTACATAGCAGGGTATTCGAATTTGTGTCGGGCAGGTAGCACAGGTAAAACGTGAAAAATAAAAAGTTTTTACAAAAAAAACAGAACCGACTTTTTTTTGGAAAAAAAACACCAAAAAGTTAAAAATTCTCTACTTTAATTTCGGAAGTCATTTGCAAAAATCGAAAATTGAAAAACAAGGAACCGACTTCTGAAATGAAGGTTTTTTTTTTCACTTCTTAGTGGTTTCTTTTTGGTAGTCGGTTGTTTTTTTTTTTGTAAAAAGTTTCTTCGTATTTATATTTGATCAAACTGTTTGAACCAACCTGTTTGATTTGTTACTTGAACGTCTATGGCCCGCATTAGGCTGTCCAATGCACCCATCAAACAATTTTCTGGTATAGGTACTCCATTTGAAATGAGATTAGACATTTGAATAAACCTTTTTTACAGTCCGTTCAAACGATTTTGACTTCTATTGCGTTGTTGGCATGAAAAATGTCAGCTGCAGTAAACAGTTGGTATTGTAACCACTTTTTTGGTTTTAATGCCATCCTTATGCCTACGGTATAAAATTCAAAATCGGTTGAACGGACTGTAAAAAAGGTTTATTTAAATGTCTAATCTTGTTTTAAATGGAGTATAGATAAGTGCAAGGTTTTAGTAGTATTGCGTGCGTCTTTCTCCAGTTTATCAAAACTTACAAGCCTTGTATTACCAAATGTCACTATTTAGTTAACAAGTGCTTATATTTTTACACTTTTATTCGTGATTTTGTTTATCAAAAATTTATTTGAAAGAAAGAAAGAAAGAAAAATATTTTATTTGGGACACGCACAGGAAAAACAACCAGATATATAAAGCAAGTACTAAATTAAAATAAAAGAATAGTTAAAACTAGCAAAATACTAAGACGACCTGTGCAAGGTCAAAAAGGCTCTTACCTCAGCATAATGCTGCGATATTTAAATAAATAAATGCCGCAGCGCTGGTATTCTGATAGGGCCCGTATTTGTAAGTTACAATTTGTAGAAAATCATAGCAAATCCTGAGAGTGTCCGGCGACTCTCTATTCCGTCTTACAAGTTTACTAGTGTCGTGCTAGTACCGCAATAAATGTATAAATTCGATTTTCTTTTTTTAAATGTGGTCAAAAGAGAGAGATGACCTGGGGGCCTACCACCACCGCTTACAGCAGTATTATTTAATATTACTTCAGTTTAGGAGAGAGATGAAGCTCTACAGGACATATAGCTCCATTTCTTTCCCCCACGAAGTAAGATTAAAATAATACTGCTGTAAACGGTGGTGGTAGGCCCCCAGGTGCCCGTGTCCCAGCAGTGCAAACATTAAGGCTGATTATGAATATGGAGATGAGCTATGAATTTAACAAAAATTAAAATTCTAGGTAACTTGTGAACGTGTAGACTTATAACTTTTGATAAACAACTCAAACTCAAACTCAAAGCATTTATTGAAAAAAAAACAATTACAGGCACTTTTGAATTGTCAAGGGTTCGGTCAGTGAGAAAGATGAAGCTAGTTGCCCATTCTAAAGCGTAGGTTCCTATGTAGAAGAACGGGCAAGAAACTCCACGGACACTCTTTTGAATCAGAATATTGTTACAATATATTGGTTACATCATTCATGTTGAAATTATACATGTGAGTACAATGTAGAAAAACAGGGCCCGGTCTTCACCCAATCTGCTTCTAAGATAAATAAAGAAAGGTAACTTTATATGATCAATGAACAATTTCTCCTTATCTATGCAACTACTACAAGTTACGTATGTAAATCTAAGACCGTGCAGCCCTGCCTGCAGTCACGGCGACGGATTCATGGCGACGTTGCCAGCTCGAGTTAATTAGACACGTCCATTTGCCGTGATTTCTACTTACATTTAGATTACTGCTACCTTGATTTGTGTAGAAGCGTGAAGTTTAAGTCTTGAAATGTAGTTCACCGGTGATAATATATGGTTTTGTTTACTTTGTGTAAAATACAATAGACGTAGATATATTTAGTGACCTATTCCGCTGAACTATTCCTCAAGAATCATAAAAAAAACCTGTAAGAAATCGACACGTGTTGCACCTCTCAACGAGGCATCCTCAGGATGACGATTGACCAGTCGCGTTTTATAATGGTTTTCTGCAAAGTCACGCCTGAATCAATTAACTATCTTTACTTTGTGTACCTAAATAATTGTATCCCGAAAACATCGTGAGGAAACCGGAATGCCTGAGAGATAATTCTCAACGGCATGTGAAACCAAGTCAGAGACCCTTGGGCGGCTTTAAAACTCTGATACCAGGGTAGTCACTAATCATAAGAAAAGAAGGAGAAGAAGTTCCGTAGGTACCTGCCATAGAACAATATTTAGCAAAAAACGCCTAAAAACACGTTTATTTTATTTTATATAGCGGCAATTATATTTGTATTTTGGTATTTGTTTGTATTTGTGGTTATAGCGGCAATAGAAATACACAAACTGCGAAAATTTCAACTAGCTACCTATTACGGTTCATGAGATACAGCCCGCTGACCGACAGACGAAGAGAGGAGGCTTAGTTATAGGGTTCTGATTGGCACCCTTCTGGCACGGAACCCTAAAAAAGAAGTGTCAAGGTTCACAGATTATTATGATACTTAGTACTTAATTGAGGACGTAACAAACCACCTGATCCACTAACAGGCGCCTAGACAAGCCAAGGTTGCCTCATATCCTTGAATTAATAATACCTTTAATACTAATGAGCTACTACCCTATTATTGGGAGAAACTTCACACGTGTACCAATTTTTTTTTTCTATAGTTTTTTCACAGTGTAAATAAGTAACAGTATTATATGTTCATAGAAAATGGCCGAAACGACGCGCTTCGAAATCTCACTCTGTCTTTACTTTGTGTACATCACTTCATCATCATCATCTGCCTAGCCTTTTCCCAATCATGTTGGGGTCGGCTTCCAGTCCGACCGCATGCAGCTGAATACCAATATTTTACATGGAGCGACTGCCTATCTGACCTCCACAACCCAGTAACTGGGTAATACGATACTCACACACACACAAACACACATCACACACACACACACACACACACACACACACACACACACACACACACACATACACATATCTTCATATTATAAAACAAAGTCCTCCACCGCGTCTGTCTGTTTGCGATAAACTCAAAAAATACTGCACCGATTTTCATGTTATTTTCACCAATGGATAGAGTGGTTCTCGAGGAAGGTTTTAGTATATAATAACCGACATCCACGCGGGCGAATCCGCAGGCATCAGCTAGTAAATAATAAAATAAATAAACGAATCTTCGTAAAAATAAATCATTTATAACCAGATCAAAGGTAATGTTTCAATATTTTATGAAAAACTGCCTTCCAATGTCTGCGAAATAAAATAAATAAATAAGTTACGAATAAAATATAAATAAAATAAAAATCGTTCTTGACACCGAAACACACTGACATTATATTTTCTTTCTGTCAAATACGATTTATCTTTGAATTTATTTTGCATGATTACAATAGAAAACTGAATCATCTACCTTTTTATTTCTGCCATATATTTGAAACCTATAACACTTATTATTTATGAGGTATTGCTAAGATAAGTTAAAGACGTGATTCTACGGTATTGGAATATCAAAAACTACGGCTTTGAAATTTTTATTAGCTTTTTATTCATGAATAATATTTTAATATCGGTTTTCAGGCCTTTGTAAATGGTTTATACAGTAGACTCATGGTTTCGATAAATTCTATGTAAATTATTGGTTTTATTAGTGTTATTGCAATGGATCGTGTAAAAATACTAAGTATTAAAAAGTCTGCTATCACCTTAACGTTTTATTATAAAACATATTATTTCTTATTTAGCCTTACTTGGCTAAAGTTCATTTCATATGATAGGTACCCAAAATGGCATCAAAAAAAAAAAATTTTTTTCTTGACTTTATTTCCTCTACTGGGCGCCATATTCAATTTAATGTGACGTCACACCTATAACCAGTGGACGATCAAGACGCTTCCAACGATACCTCATTTATCAAATTATGATGAGGAATTTAGAAGATATGAGGGAACAGATAAACCTATATACCGGTCAAAATCATAACCCTCCTTTTTGCTTCGTCGGAGTCGGAAAAAATATTTCAAACTTCTATTAGCATTTTATTTTACTGCTGACTGTACTATCCAACCAACAGTATAAATAGAACTCTATACGAGACTTTGAATAGGAGCGATTTTATGTCCTATGCTAAATAGTGTACCAAACAGGTTTGTTCATTTCAGGCCTCCAAATTATTACCAAATTACTCATGATAGTTACGAGGCTCACTAGCCACTGCGGCGGGCTGCGGTTGGTCGAGCGACGGATATTGATGACGTCATCATTCAACGCGCCAATCCGCGCTCGCGCCCGCTAAACTGATTTCAGTTTTAGATTAGTTCCAAATTCGAATTTGTAATGTGTCCGTTACGGTTCGAAGCTGAAGTGGGTAGTTGGTAGCTGTAGGGATGTGACCGTTAATAGTGAGCCGGATTGCTTTTGCATAACATTGACGTGTAGGTTTGGGGGTTCGGTCTATTGTTAACTTTTGATTGAGAATCTAAAATTACGTGTTGCTCTAGTTTAGTTTGGGGCTTTGTGAGTTTTGGAGGTGTTCGAGGCAGGTTTTTGTACAGATTGTACTTGACCTCGCCTAAGACCAAATAAAAAACCAAGACGGAGCGCTGCGAACAATACAGTGAAGCATGCTAAAACTACGCCAAAGCTCTGTGCATACACGCTCGCACACACACATTTACAACTATTTGTAATGACACTACAACCAAACTACACCAGACTAAGTGCACACATGCTTACGAAACCGGACTCACGTCACTGTTGGCAGCACTCTGTCTTGGTTTTTTATTTGGTCTGAGGACCTCGCTTTCATAAAGTGCTTCGTCTCAGAAAAATATCAAGCATCATGGCCAATGCTTAACGACAAAATAAAACGGTTATTAATAAAACAAAAGCAGTTTCCGAATTTTAATTGTGTTTTTTTTCTTATGATTTCAGGGGTCATCAATTGGAAACATATGAGAGAGCTCGTAAATGAAAACAATTTATTAAAACAGGCCTAAAATAACCAGAAATGTCCAGTTAAAATATTTAAGTCCAAAGAAAACAAATAAGTATAACATATTTTATTTTCAAACTCAAACTCAAAGCTTTTATTTCAATTAAACCATTTACAAGCACTTTTGAATTGTCAAAGAGTCGGTCAGTTAGTCAAAAAGTTGAAGCTAGTTGCCCATTCCAATTCGTAGATCTCTATGGAGAAGAACGGGCAAGAAACTCCAAGGACACTCTTTTAAAAATGTATATAGATATTACAAAATCCTGGCTACAGTATTCTTGGTGTGTCTATATGTGAGAACAATGTCAAATGAAAAATAATCAAAAATAATTCAAAATATAAGATTAAAAATAAGCCCTGGCAGATAAGAGATGACCAGTATTAACTGACGGCGCCCGTTCACGAATATGACACGTGGATCAGCACCATCCAGCTCAACCATTTTGTAGGGAACCGAATGATCCAACACACGCGCCACCATCAGCGAGACATTTAAGTGAGTATGACATACTCTCATCTGCCATGCTCTTTCAAGTCAACATACAACATGATACCATATGCAACGGCTCCATGGTACTCACATTTACAAAATTGAAAAAAACTTTTACTTTTAAATTACATGTTCAAGTAGGTACGCCAATAGAAATCCTGAAATCGTCATGAAAATATTGCAACATCAAATGTACTTTATAAAGATTTGAGTTAAAAACTTGTATTGCTTGATTTATACAATACTGATGACACTGATAATAAAAAAAAAGCTTTGATAACTTTGACTATCATCACAACGTCACATCAAAATTATAATTTAAAAACAAATTCGATATATTTAAAATTGGAATCGTTTAGCGACTTAATAAACTCTCACAGCCGGTTGGTTGCATATTGATGACGTCATCAGTCTCCCCGCCAATCAGCGCTAATTCTGATGAATCGTCATTGCCCTCTGCTCGGACATGGATGACTGAATTTTGAATATTGTATGAATTATTAAATTCGCGCTATGATAGTGTTTGACGCTTGACTATTGCGCTGTCAGGGTGTTTTGTTCATCAGTTATTAAATGTACAAAAGGCTGTCGATTTAAACTTGGTGAATATAGATTGGCTATAAATTCATAGAATAGTTATTATTGAGGTGATAGATTTGCGAACCAGGGTGACATTTTTGTGGCTTTCTCTGGGTTAAAAGATTATTTCTGTTTGTATGTGAGACGCAAAAGCGTCATAAAGAAAAAGAAGGGATAGCTATTATAATTTAATAAAAATATTGTAATTAAATTACGGTTCAGTAAAGATATTATTATCCTTACATATTATAATACAAAGTCCCCCGCCGCGTCTGTCTGTCATCCTGTACGCGATAAACTCAAAACTACTGCACCGATTTTCATGCTGTTTTCACAAATGTATAGTTCTCGAGTTACTAACTAGCATTGTATACCATTGGGTGGCACAAATGAGTTCCAACTTTCAAAATTATACATTGACGTCAAAAAATTGGTGATTTATAGATGTGGTGGAAAAGTAAGATCGGTCACCCATCCGCAAACTGACCTTCACAATCGCAGCTTAACCTCTCACCTCACATTCAATTGTTTTTCATCTCTATTACATACACAAACATACATAGGTGTGCATTTACATAACTTCATCACACTATAACAAATTGGTACAGAATAAAAAACAATGCAGTTTGCGAGCGGACCCAGCCAGTTATTTATATAGAACAGGGTTATATGTTAAACTTCCCAGTTTAGTTTCACAAACATTGTTAATTTAACTGGTGCAGCTAAATAACTGGAGTACTGATGGTGTAGTTTCTAGTTGGTGCGGTAAATTTTTTGGTGATAAATCGATGTACCTAGTGGTTCTAGAGATGGTTATAAAGTCAAATCCATACTAATATTATAAATTCGAAATTAACAATGTCTGTCAAACCACTGAACGGATTTCGATAAAATTTGGCAAGGAAATAGCATCCCGGGGAAGGACATAGGCATACTTTTTATCGACATACCACGCGGGCGAAGCTGCGGGCAGAAGCTAGTCATTTATAAATAAATCCTAATTACCCTAAATTCCTAACTAATATTATAAAGGCGAAAGTGAGTTTGTTTGTTACGCTTTCACGCTAAAACGGCTGAATAGATTTGGGAGAAATTTGGCACATGGGTAGACTATGGCCTGGATCAGGACGCAGGCTACTTTTTATCCCGATATACCCATGGTATCTAGACGTATGCGGGTGAAACAGTGTGGTGCAGCTAGTTATTTGTAAAAAAGCACTTTTGAACGTGAAAATTTACAAAAAAAATTGAATTGATTCTACATGCCCCTCCCAAAAGGTAGTTTCGCATATAGAAGAATGGACAGGAAAGTAATATGTATACATCGGCTGACGTTACTCTTTTAAAATATATTAAAATATTTTATATTATGGTACTTACTCAGACCAAATGAAAAACCAAGGCAGAGAGCTGTCAACAGTAACGTGAGGCCGGTTTCGTAAACATGTGTGCACTTAGTTTGATTGTAGTGTCATTGTAAATGCGTGCGTATGAGCGTGTATGCACAGAGCGGTGGTGCAGTTTTAGCATGCTTCACTGTGTTGTTCGCAGCGGTCCGTCTTGGTTTTTTATTTGGTCTGAGGGTACTTAATTATGATTATGTGAAGACGATGTACGTTGAATAAAATTACTATACCAAAATAGGTAAAAAGTATTAAAAATGAAACAATGACAAATAAATTAATTATGTTGATAGATACATGGAGCTCACATATTAACAAATATTGAAACCGTAGTCGAATTTTCCTAATATTTCAACCCAATACTTTAGCTACCGACAGATAGCTACAATGGTTCAGTTGGCGCTAGCGCGGGGTTTGGTCGTGAGGTTTTGAGTACGAATCCGAGTTGTGGCAGCGTTATTGAGTTTCAGACTTTCTGCACAGCTGTGTTTGGTTCCCTCCATCTAAAACTAAAAATGCTGGTCTTTTTTTTTTGCAAAAAATCCACTCTATGTAGAGGACCTGCCCTTATGTTAACTTCAGGTACTTTTGTCCATCTGTCCCTAAGGTTATGCAGGTGTCCATAGACATCACAAACTTCTGTGGATATAACACTCTACTTGGCTTCCTCCTATGTTGCAGTCCTGTTTATCAACCCATTTCATAAATAAGCAGTAAATCATGCCAAATTTCACCAAATCCTAAAAAAAAACAATGCGAAAAACATGTAGTGAAAAAAATCCCCAAAACAAACTAAAAACATTAAACAAATTGCGTACCTATTCAATTATGACCCTGGCAACACTTTTTTATTATTTGCCGTCTAGACACAATTTGATTTAATCGGCCATTTTACAAAAGTCTATTTTACAGGATGTGAGTGGCTGCACATAAAATTATTTAACAAGCTCCCCTAACCAAAACATAAAAGAAATCATCCCTTACTACGTATTTATTTAACTAAGGGCTGATTTTTCAACAGTCAGATAACTTTTATGTGAGAAACAAATATGGCGGTTTGACTGCTTTTGTATAGAAAATATGACAAACCGTCATAATTATTTATTTTATAAATAAAAGTTAACTGACAAAAAAAAAACTTCTTACAAAAAAATATCGAAGGCGGTTGTTTTTTTTTTTGGAAAAAGTTTTTTATTTTTCACTTTTTAGTTGTGATACCTACTCCACACAAATTCGAATACCACTACTTGCTATGTAAATAACAGTGACGGAGTAACTTAAAACATCGTCCTTAAATACTAAGTGGGAAAAATATACGTAATATTGAAGCTAACTCAAAAACTACGCAAGCAAAGTTAATAAAATCTATAAGGGACCACTTCTGAAGCATGACCTACCAAACAAAAAATAATCATCAAAATCAATTCATAACTGGCAGAGCAATTGCGTAACAAACACAAAAAAAAAAACACAGACGAATTGAGAACCTCCTCTTTTTTGAAGTCGGTTAAAAATTAGCCCAAACTCTTGTTGCCTAGGATTTTGTAGTTTACTGCTGCACTGATTTCTTGAGCACTCGTTTACAGATCCAAACAAAATACGGCCAAAAATAATATGACATTATCATAAAATTTCTGCTAAAGGCAAACATCGTGAAGAAACATGATCTACAAGGTCTGAAATCGTCATAAGTCATTATCAAATACGTGGTGGCTTATGCTCTCAATGTAAGAAGAAGACCTCCCATCAGAGGGACAGTAACTTACTCATATAATTTTTTGCAGGCCGGACGAAGATTGTGGAGGCCTTTAGTTCTATCACCAGTTTGAGACATGTCCATGGATGAATAGGTTACTTCTAGGTAAGCCTGCAGTTATGAGATAGTGGGCAAAAGTGAGCCTATCAAATATTATAAACTACCCACCCTACTCTGCTTCGCACTGGTTTTAGATGACAATTTTTAGGCAATTTCCTTTCGAATACCAAAAGTAGGTGTTAAACCCAAACATCGACTGGCTCCTCGCCAGATACTATTCATCTCCATTAACGTTTCAATGAGTGAGAGGGACACAAAAAACGTTATTTGCGAGCTGTGTATTTAAAACATGGATAAAACGCATTATGGGGAATAACTTAATTTAATGGTACTCGGTAGGATTGCTCCCTGAAATGTTGCGTGGAAGCTGATTACGTTGGATGGGTGATTTTGGATGTTAAATGTATTTGAAGCGTTGTTCAAAACAAGTATTTATGTGAGAAACTAAATGATGACTTTTACAGTTTGACGTCTCAGGTCGAAGCTTACACAGTTAGGCATTTCGTTTAGTTCTAGGTGTCATACTACCAGCAAACCAGCGCATAGTTTTAATATTACAGTAGCCTTGGAGCTTCATACTACTCAACTAACCAAGCGAAGCTGATAATTGGCTTGGCTTAAACAAAACATGGCACTGTTTAGCTTCAAAGCCATTAAGTAGCTTAACTTATCGGCAAAGTAATACACTAAACAAAACCATACCCTTCCAAACAAAAAAAACATCGTTTTACATAATAACTCAACCACCAAAAACCGTCAAACCTTTTCCAAACATACATAAAAATACCTTACAAACATAGACAGTGCCTATAATCGTACTGGCAACACAGCCCACCTAACCTTTCCTATAAATTCGGATCCCTCTCATAAATCTGACGCTAGTTTGCGCCCTAGGTCCTCAATTTAAACCGGGACCCCCTAATGGGGTTGCCATATTACCCATCTATTTAATTTACCGAATGGGTAAACGAATTAGGCTGGCAACTTTGAAACGAATTAAATTTTCGACGGTTGACTCATTGTGTTACTGTGGGTAGTCTGCAATTTCCCATGGCTACCGGTTGTCACAATCTGAAAAACATAAAATTAAAATAGAACTCCAGGCTTTTTATAAAAAAGAAGTGAATCAAACTGCCTAGCCTTTTCCAGACTATGTTGGGGTCGGCTTCCAGTCAAACCGGATGCAGTCGAATACCAGTATTTTACATGGAGCGACTGCCTATCTGACCTCCATAACCCAGTAACTGGGTAATACGATACCCCTTGGTAAGACTGGTTGTCCGACTTTCGGGCTTCTGACGACCCGTAACGACTGTCAAATATCCACGAATGACAGCCGGGCCGAGGCACGGAGTAGTCTCGGTATGTAAAGATGGTCACCAATCCACGACCAATCTCTGCAAGCGTAGCTTAACGTGATGGATTGACCTGTGCGGCTTTTATTACTTAGCCACGAGCTCCGCTTTTTATAAAAAAGAAGTATGCTGTATTTAAATCGGCAAAAACAAATGACTCACGGTAGTTTTACAAAATAACTCATGAAGTCATGAACATGATTTCGGTTGCGTAACTAATACTTTAGCCTTTTTTACTGTATGTAACGCTCAACATGTACAGTTGTGCTATTCTGTAAAAATCTCACCGTGAAAACTTAGGTGAAGTGAGCTTGAAGTGAACTGTCACTGCCTTACCATCAGTAGGTATCGATGACAATGACAGCTCACTCAACGCTCACTTCACCTAAGTTTTCACGGTGAGATGGTTACAGAATAGCAATGCTGTGTGTGGAGTGAGCTGTCATTGTCATCGATACCTACTGATACTAAGGCAGCGACAGTTCACTCCAAGCTCACTTCACCTCTTTTCACGGTGAGATTTTTCCAGCAGTTCTCAGTCTTCGTTCAGTTCATATGAATTCAGATGCAGCAACCAGTTGCAATTTACACAATAAACTCACAATAACCGACAGGGAGACTTTTTTATGAGATTACCTGACCATTGTTAGAGCTGATTGTAAGACATTTTCTATTGCTATTCATAACGATTGTATAATAAGACGTTCCTTGATTACTGGGACTAATGAAGACTAAATTCTTAAGTTCATTAAGTCTTTGTATTATTTTAATTAAGGCAATATTCAAAAAGAAATCAGTGTGCCTCATTGATCTTGTGTTTGCAAGCGACTGCTGAATATGGTGTACTAGGTTCGTTCTCCAGGGCAGGCAGTGTTATTAGGAATTCCCTTGTATCATTTGTGCCCGTTTGATGACAATAGGCTTGCCCGCTTATATGAGACTTAAACATAACTGGCGAAATGTGGGTGTACTATAGGTACACCTCTGCCTAACCCTTCGGGGAATGCAGGCGTGATGTTATGTTGAAAGTAATTTAACTATTGATATCCAACCAAACAACGTTGCTATGAAATTGTCTTCCAATTTTGTAATAAAATGTACATTTAAATTCGGTTAAATTTTCAAACCGGTATGATGTACTTGACGTAAAAACCCTTACATTCGGTTTCGTCCGCATATACCGGACTTTTTAAACCGGTATTTGGAAGAATATTATGCAAAGGTGTTTTCGGGTTTACCGGTCCAGAGCAATAAAAACCGATTAATACCTCAGTTTTTATTCAGCGCGGCATCATCACAGTAGTCACAAGTTGCAATGCTTTTACCGACCAGCCGCTGGTCGTATAAACCGGTTAATTTAGGTTAAAATAAAGATCTCTAAACGTTTGCGTTCTTTAGAAAAGTTCGGAGGAAAACCGAAATAAACCGGTTCCCAGCCTTAGTTAAATCTAAAGATAAAATATCTGTCTTCTATTACTAAAACAACAATTTATCATTTGTCTACATTTCTGGCACAACAACTTTAATCCATCTCAAACTGATATAAATGATTGTATCAAGCCCCTGCCCGGATTAAAAATTTAAACAAAATCCTACTAAGATATTGGGAGAAAATGATTCGACTGTTTTCTACCCCTAGTTTGGTTACAGAGTAGTACAGAGAGAAGGTCGGCTCGACAGGGTTAAATAAAATTAGTTAGCTTAACTCTGCAGATGTGATGGGAAGCGATATTTATTTATTTATTTATCATAAGCACACCAACAGCACAGTCACTTTCAATTCAAATAATTAACATCTAAAAATAGGCATTTCAGTAACCATGCAAATGACAGGTATGCATGACATTGATATATGAAAATTAAGAGACAAAGGAGAACAATAAAAAGTGTGTTTAGTAGACCTTAATCTAGAACACTACAAATCAAACCAATATCAGCTAGTCAGACGAACACTCATCGTATTGTTTAAATAGGGAGATATCAATCTTTAAACTGATATTTCAAGTGACTACCACTAACAGCGGTCGGCGACCCCACAAAAAAAGATCATCAATTTTTTGTATTTGTTTTTCTCATATTTAGATATCGATACCCACCACGTCAGCGGAGTTTCGCTAGCTAATTTAATTTGACCCTGTATACAACCACAGAAAACAGGCGGACGCACACATGGACGGGCACGTCCGTCAATCTTAAACAAATGCCAGTCGCGAGTGCACTTGTACTCGCTGTACGTGTAGCGTGGTGTTGTGTGCGTGCGGTTTCGCTCATTGTATGGAGCTGACCTTCTGTACTTATTCTTCGCCCTTGCTAAACCTAGTACAATCCAATTTGGATGCTGACGAACGAAAATTTTCAATAATATTTACCTACGTTAAATATTTTATTTTGAATAGTGTTGGGAGTTAGACGAAAGATAAAAGAGCTATTACAGTAATATTGAAAGATTGTGTTTTAATATTTCATGAGGTTATAATATTTTGATTGTGGACTTAGTGAGTCCGACTATTCTTTATTTGGAGACTTCTCCGTTCTCGGATAAAGCTCGAAAAGCTGTCGGATATGGGATTTCTTAGTTATATGGGGTATAAAGGTTATCATAATTATACCAGCTTTGAATTGCAATCCCACCATAACATAATAATAAGGCGAGGATGGTCAAGATTCGCACCTGGCAAATTGAAACCTTTACAAAATACCTTTTAATATAACCGACAGCTGTGCTGCTAGGGAGTTTGTCGCCCCACTTCTTCTTCCCAGCTAAAGCACTAGGAAATGGTGAAGGGTGGACGTTTCGGGGGATTGTCTTAAGGTGGACACTAACTTGCCACGTTTATTTGTAACGTATCGAGTTTTCGTAACGCGTTACAGTTGTCAGTGCAGCGAGCCGAGTCGCCCGCTGTGACCCGATCTTCCACTCGACTGTCGGCTGATTCATGAATTTCTACGAAACATGTGCTCGATGCGAACGTCTTGTGAATCGCCGAATTGTAACCTGTAAGCTCGGCTCGAACGATACATTACAAAGAAACGTTGCAGGTCAGTCTCCGCCTTTGTTATTTTGACATTTGAATAAATGACTTTTGATTTTAATTTTAATTCAACAATTGGTACAATTTCAATGAAAGCTTTTAGTACCTCATCTCGAATTCTGATCCCTTCACTAGTAGGTAGACACAACTATGTTAACTAAGCATGCAAATATAAGTTCTACGCAAAGATATATTAAAATTCACTCATATAATATGTAGTTCAGTGACCTCAGACAAAGGGCTGTCATGGGTCACAATGGTTTTTAATATTACTATGTTTACTGAAGGATTGAAGAACAAAGTATTTTATTATTCATAGGTACTGGTAGATTTTACAGTCCAATTTTTTTCACGTTACGCATTCTTCAATTTTTTGCATCCATCTTTTATTTTTCCTGCCCTAGAGACCCTTGAATAAATTTTCTGTGGAATTCTTTTGCCATCGCAAAATACAATGAAAATATTATAATCATTATAAACAGCATGGCAGCTAGGATCTATGATCCGTTCCAAAAGTATCTGATGTAAATGTAAACAAACCCTGTTAAAGTTACATTCTCAGTCAGTCACTAAACCTAAACACAATTACTCACACATTCATCTGTATTAGAAGGTTTCATCTTTATATCTCACCACTGTTTCCAACAATTATTGTTGAAATTAGATTAAAAATACCGAAGCAAATTGAGGTTATTAAATTAACCTTAATAATTGTCGACTGAAAAACTTTGAAAGTTGCATCCATAGGTACCTTTGTTTACATTTTCATCAGATTCTTTTGAAACAGACTATTGTCAAATATAAACGCTTGCTTTTCATTTGCCAACTGAGGGCCAGTTCTAGAGCATACAGTTATAACGATTGTCAAATTGGCTAACGGTCCCAGGTACCTATCCAGGGGTTTCTGATGTGCTGCCATCCTTAAAATTTTGTTTGAAATATTAACAACAACCAACATTTTATCTGTCACCTTCTCCTACCACCACTAAATGGTTTTTCAAACGAAAACCTCATCGAAAAAGTCCTTAATCTTCACAAAATAAATATAACCTCTATCCAGTACACTCACCGCCATAAATACCACCTCAGTATTTCTGAAACGACACTTAAACGCGATTTTTATTGTTAGTAAAGTACCTACAAGATAATATCTTTTACCTAGCATTATTACGGAGGGTCACTCCAAAATACCCTCTACCCTCAAGGGCCATTGTAATAAAAAAGATCGGGCAGAAATGAACGTACAAAATGTATAAGACTTTATTAAGATTTCGTATTGGATTTTTCTTGTGAAAATTTCGAGCGAGTCTTTTTTTCCTCAATTATTGCTTTTTCTGTGTTCAGTTCTGAATTTAATAATGTTTTGTAATTATGGATATTTATCGGAGGTGGATAATTGCAAATCCACAGCTCGTAGCTAAGTCGTAATAACAGCCGCACGAGTAAATCCATCAGGTTAAGCTACGCTTGCTGGGGTTGGTCCGTGGATAGTTAACCATATTTTGATATAGAGACTCTTTCTTGCCTCGGAAAGTACGTTAAGCCGTTGGTCCCGGCTGTCATTCGTGGATCTTTGACAGTCATTGCGGGTCGTCAGAAGCTCGAAAGTCTGACAACCAGTCTTACCAAGGGGTATCGTATTACCCAGTTACTGTGTTGTGGAGGTCGGATAGGCAGTCACTCCATAAAAAATACTGGTATTCAGCTGCATCCGGTTAGACTGGAAGCCGACCCCAACATACACAGTTGGGAAAAGGCTAGATAGATAATGATGAGTAGTCAGCAAAAATTCCGACTAATTAGTTACCTAATCAAGCTCATTAACTAGAGTAGGTAATTAACGCGCCCTTTGTTTTCGCGATCAGATTACTCATAATCTGTTGGGAGAAAAAACTGGCTTGGCTTTATGATATTACTTGATGGATGACCTCATGGCAGAAAAAACGTTAATTGTACGCGAAAAAAAATTGCTGGCGCTATCTTTTTATAGGATGATTGTATTCAGAGTTGTGTATGTGTACCTACGTAGTTATTATACCTAACTAGCTGATGCCCGCGACTTCGCCCGCATAGATGTCGGTTATATATACTTTAGTATATAATAACCGACATCCACGCGGGCGAAGCCACGGGCATCAGCTAGTAAAGATATATAATAATTTTGGACCCAGTAGAGCACAGCAAAGTAAGAGAGAGGAAGCAAATAAATTGAATAGAGATATATAAATTAGTTGTTATATAAATGTCTTCGACATCTCGGGACCCTGAGGTCCCAGCTCTTTGGAAGGGTTACGAGGGGCCGAAGTTAACGCTGAGGCCTGTTAGTTATGAAATGAGGCACCAACCGGCGATTATCCCTGGACCTGTAGCGTACGTATGCCTCTCCAATCTCCATTTTAAAAGTCAAATAATTTATTTCAAATAGGAACATATATGTTCCTATTTCAAATCATTTATTTCAAATAAGAACATATATGTTCCTATTTCAAATCATTTATTTCAAATAAGAACATATATGTTCCTATTTCAAATCATTTATTTCAAATAGGAACATACATGTATACTCAAGAACCACTCTATACATTGGTCAAACAGCATGGAAATCGGTGCAGTAGTTTTGGAGTTTATCGCGTACAGGACAACAGACACTCGGCGGAGGACTTTGTTTTATAATATGTAAGGATGATTGTTTTGTTCTACAAGACTAAAATTAATCATCACTTAATTAAAGTAGATGGTCTCCAATCTACATGGTCCTCATATGGTCTGACCAAGATTATGTCTGGACTTTAAAAGAGACTGCGACCTCTGAGTTGGTTTCGGCCTTTCTTCTCAGAGTAGTCAGTTAGGAAACGCCGACCTCATCTAGCTTATTTTTAATATTTTATAATATGACGTGTAAAAGTGATTCCAATATCCTATTTACAGAATAAACAATTTCATTTCATTTCATTTAGATATTAATTTTTTTTTTCTTTCGTGAAAGTTATAGGGAAAGAATGTTTTTGTGCGTCAGGTAAATTATTAAAAAATATTGGACACATATTTTTTCTTTTTTACGTAACCAAAAGATAATAGCAGTTTTTTTTTTAATTTTAATATTTATATATATCGTCCCCGTAGAGCGAAAAGTCACTAAGTCGAAAAATGGCCAAAATGAAGTCAATGTCACTAAAATCAACATTTTGTTCTCTAAATATCTGTCTAACCGTCATTTTTGTAGCTTCCCCCGCTTTTGTTTTACGAAATGCTTTTCACGTGTTTTAGCTCTTATTATATAAAATTTATTTTATTTCCTTCAAATTAAAGCTAAAAACATAAAGGTTTGTAAAGGTAAGCCAACGTTATAACGATTTTTATTTTCAAAAACTTTAACTCTCATTATCTCAAACCACGATTTTTCGACTTAATGACTTCTCGCTCTACGGGGACGATATAATCTCTATAATTAATAAAATAAAGGAAAGAATAGTTAAGAATAATTTATTTGCAGAAAATACAGGGTGTTACCAGTTTTAAAAGTTGGTGGTTTTAATGTACAGTCCATATTTTGCCTGTGTATGACATGCAAATTAATTTTAATTTAATACCTAATAGATATACCTACTTATATAAATAGTATATACAGAAAAGTTTATTGTTCATCAGATACGACAGTTTTAAATCTAATTATACAACAATACTTCGGAAAAAAATAATTGAAAAGTACTTATTGCAATCCTAACTAATTTTCTAAAAGCGAAAGTGAGTTTGTTTTTGTTCATACAAATTTCATCCAAACCCGTTCAGCCGTTTTAGCGTGAAACCGTAACAAGCAAATAAACTCACTTTCGCATTTATAATAGTAGTTAGGAGATAGTTTTTTTATTGTTTAGCGTTTGCTGTCCCACTGCTGGGCAAAGGCCTCCCCAAGTCCTTCCAGGAACTCTTTCCCCACATTGAAATACAATTATTAATTTTAGGATGTATGGTGTTCATTGAATTTCCTTTGATTTTTTAATGCCATTTTTGCATTTATAGATGCTGCCCAGATTATTCTAAATACTAAAGTTTGGTTCACTATCTTCCGTATATACCTCTCCAATGTAAATTGACTTTATAATTACGAACATTCCCAAAGACTTTCTGAACATCTATAATAATCTCTACATAACCTCTTAAACCCAGATTTAGTTTAACTGCCTAAGAACAATCACCCAAAAATGTTAAGCAATCAGTACTTAAAACTAAAAACGTAATCACATGACCATTTAAAGGCTCCTCTACACAGACGCGACGCGAGTTACTCAAACTCAAACTCAAAGCATTTATTTCAAATAAACTAATTACAGGTACTTTTGAATTGTCAAGGGGTCGGTCAGTCAAAAAGGTGAAGCTAGTTTGTCCATTCCAAGCGTAGTAGGTTACTTATATCTTTCTCTATCAAGTCTTATCCCCCCAAAGCTGAGTGTAAGTCCCCTCCATGGCACGCCAGTTTTCCGGGAGGCCACCCTCATCCAATTCTTTCTTAATTGATAAATGATGTTATTACATACATTTCTGTAAATGAAATCAAAACAACCCTTTTACACGTCAAAACGTCCACCTTGACTGCACCGAGTGTGGCATGCTCTACTGCCAGATCTGGGTCTATAACACTTTTTTTAACCCGTTTTGCTGTCCGGTCTCCGGCATATTATGTGGCCTGCCCACATCCAGTCCTATCTATTACTATTGCTACAATGATATCTAACTTTAGTACATTTTCTTAGGTGTTGTGTCGTGGCTGTCAAGCAGTGATTGCGGTTTGACACATACAGTGGAGTGTGAAAATCGCAACGCGATACGATACGTGTTCCCTGTCGCGCCTGTGTAGTGCAGCCTTAAAAGTTTCCAGTACATTCCTGAAGGGAATCTTTAGCCTTTTTTACGTCGACATTTTTCGTAATGAAGATGGTTTCTAAAAAGCAATTCCCGTGCAAAAGGGTTTGTAATTTCGAGCAGTTTTTATCATTATCTTGTTAATTTGCGGAGGTCCCAGGTTCATTGGAATTAGAGGAGGAAGGTATTCAAACAATTATTTGATATTAAATAGATTGTCTTACTCCATAAAACAAAACTACAAACTTATTTAAACTAATGTGGTGGCATCTCCATCGCCACATGTGAACTACGCATCAAAGACCTGACGTCACACAAAAATCCTAACGTCACGAAAATCCTGCATTGCGCATTTAATGTGGTTTACCGCGGGTTCAACATAAACATAACCAAGATCCCGACGTCAATCGTTGGGCAGTTGCCCGCCAGACACATCACTCGGCTGGGGATGAGTGAACTTTACACCCTGTTCCTTATTACTCTAAGCTAGCAACCATAAAATAAAATGAGAGATTTATTTAAAACTCCTATACAATGGGCCGCCTCGCACAAGGCAATCTTTTACAGACAACCATTGGATGAATTGAAAAAAAGATAGAGACATTTTGGGCTTTTAGTGTACAAAAATAGTTCTAATAATACTACTTAGACATAATAATATATATACACATAAAATCACGCTTTCTCTTTGAAGGGTTTTCAGCAGATGTGTTTAGGACAGCCACATTTCGCCGGGAGTGAGATGAAGATTCGAATGACACTGTTTCGACGCACACTATTTCGAAAGAAATCAAGAGTGGTACGCCAGTTTGAAAACACATTGGTTCGAAAACCGCTATATCGAATGACTTTAACGCGGACACGCTGATCCGAAAAACTTTTTAAATGGTACACTAGTATCGAAATCCAGTGTTGCGTTTATTTGTCTAGGAATCGAACTCACGACCCCGATGAGACACAGTAAGCTTCGTCTTTGGGATTCAGCGTATTTTGATAAACCCGTTCAAGGATTCCATCTCGCTCTAACCGCTGATTGAGTTCATCAAAAACATCAATGATTTTCTAACTCATCTCGAATGTCATTCGATATAGCGATTTTCGAACCAACTTGTTTTCGAACTGGCATACCACTCGCGAATTTTTTCAAAATAGCATGCGTCGAAACAGTGTCATTCGAATCTTCATATCACTCCTGATTTCGCCAGTGATAGTTTAAGTCCCATAGTGGACCGAGCCCATTGCCAGTATCTGGGCTCATATCCAAAGTCCAGTCTGCTACTGATAAATTCCTGATAGGAAAACACTGCTCGAACTGGGAAACGAATTGAGGACCCTAAACTCAGCGGTCGTGTTTGACCAAGGAAGCAGTCTTTTCTGACCTACTGTTCATACTAGTGACGTCATTCCTTCCAGCTTTTGTACCCGAGCCATTACAAAAAAGGTTAAAACTACCCACAATTAACATAGTTCCAAGTGCAAGCTAGCTCATAATGATGCAAAGAGAAAAGTTAACTCCGAGGAATCTTCTCAGCTTTATCAAATTAAAAAAGGAGTATTAATGAGGTCGCCCTATTTCTTGCTGAGCTGCACAATTATTGGTTTAATTACACGGTAGATTACCGTGGGGGCTGGCGGTAATCATTGTTATATGAAGGTAGGTATGGACATCACATGGGTGGGTGGGTTGTTGCTAAATAATATCTGGGGCCTAAAACGGCCACATTGGCAATTCCTCTAAAAGCAATTAATTTCCTGAATTCCCAGCTGTCATTAGCAATTCCTCTAATTTGACAAAAAAGCAATTCATAATTTGTCGACCATTTTACGAATCTTCATTGAAAACTGTCAAACAGATGAATTATTTCGTAATGTGGATTGCACGCAGATCGTATTATGAATTGTCAGTTTGTGATATTTTACGATGATTCATAATATTTTCCTATTATGATTCTGCCAAAGTGGCCGTTTTAAGCACCCTGATCGATCGATATTATACATAGTTGGTTGGCAAGTGCGTGGACTCAATGTGAAAAGATTGGTCACTCATCCGACCAATCTTTTCTCAATGGAAATCGAACTTCAAAGATTGGGCTTGCAGCTAAGTAATAACAGCCGCACGGGTCGATCGATCAGGTTAAGCTATGCTTGCCGTGGTTGGTCCGAGGATGGAAAGCACGTAAAGCCGTTGGTCCCGGCTATCATTTGTAGATCTTTGACAGTCGTTACGGGTCGTTAGAAGCCCGAAAGTCTGACAACCCTTACCAGTAACTGGGTTATGGAAGTCAGATGGGCATTCGCTCCATATAAAGACTGATATTCAGCTGCATCTGGTTAGACTGGAAGTCGACCCCAACATAGGCTAGGCAGATGATACTGACACATAACTGATTTATTTGTCATTGCTCCATTTATAATTATTTTTTTTGCCTTTTGTGGGACAGTAATCTTATTGTGGGTGCATGGTCTTCACATATAATTATATAATTCATGTATACAAAATATTGTAAACATTTTTGAAAAGAGTAACGGTGGAGTTTCTTGCCCATTCTTCTCCATACGAAATCTACCTTTTGGAATGGGCAACTAGAATCAATTCTATTTCTTTGTTTGTTTATCATTGACGTTCAAAAGTGCCTTTTATGTGCCTATTTGAAATAAATTATTTGACTTTGACTTTGACTTTGACTTTGATGATCGAGCTTCAAAGATTACGTTCCATCCATTCTACCATTTTATACCAACCATCTCCAGTCGGTTGTCATACGAATGCGATGGTCGATCATATAGTCTGGTAGTATACATAATACTAAAATACCGAAACCGATCATTTCTGTCCATCTCGAGGTTTTTTTGGAAGAAATTGCTTTGCCTTCAGCGACAAAGACTGTCCATTGTGTACCTATTTATTTCTGTTTTTATTTTACGTGTACCAAAGTATTTTGTATTGTATTTCCTAAGGTGACAGCGATCAGATCATTAGCCCTCATCAGTTCACTACTGGACATTTGGACATAGCTAAGACTTATACAAAGTTGGGGGTTATTTATAGACGTTGCTTAATGATTAGCGACTGTTTAACCATTCATTTTTGACTTTTGAAAGTCACTTAAATTAAAGCAACGTTTATATATAATATGGGATATAGAAAATCAAATATAAATATGAAAATATGAATACATAAATAACAAAATAATTTAATAATAATGAAAATACTTATACTTATTAATTTCATAATAATTACCTAGATTATTCTTATTCAAGACATAAAATAAAAATAACTAATATACTATACCTATTTATACTATCCTAATAATATATTACCTACATAACTAAACACATCTAATAATGTATAATAATATTACATTTCTGCTTAGCCCTCTTACTCTCTCCTAATGTTGCTGTGCCCGACAGGGTCCATATCGATCTTTTATTTACTGTACCATCTATGTAACATATGGAATGCAATAAAAAATTGAGTATTGAGTCATCATCTGCCTAGCCTTTTCCCAACTATGTTGGGGTCGGCTTCCAGTCTAACCGGATGCAGCTGAATACCAGTATTTTACATGGAGCGACTGCCTATCTGACCTCCACAACCCAGTAACTGGGTAACACGATACCCCTTGGTAAGACTGGTTGTCAGACTTTCGGGCTTTTGACGACCCGTAACGACTGTCAAAGATCCACAAATGACAGCCGGGACCAACGGCTTAACGTGCTTTCCGAGGCACGGAGGAGTCTCGGTATGTAAAGATGGTCACCCATCCACGGACCAACCCCGGCAAGCGTAGCTTAACCTGATGGATCGACCCGTGCGGCTGTTATTACGTAGCCACGAGCTCCACGAGCTACTCAAAATATTGAGTATTGAGTATAAATAAATCCTTTTATTTCCCAAAACCTCTTAGGGCCACTGTACGCATCATTACGAACAACTTTTTAATATAGGTCGAACCCTGAAGTCGCTTTCGGTTTGTACACACGGCTACAAGTCAAGCTATACATTTCCAGTTTATGCTGACCTCGCATTGTGTAATTATCTATGCATTCCATTACTTCTTTGAACTTCAAAGCAATCTTAAAAAGATTCTTCATGAAACAAATACAAAAATAGCCCAGGGCATCGATATTGATAAATTGCTATTCATGCTATCCATGTTTTTAGGTCATTGCGTTTATTGCGATGTCAAAATGGCAGGGACGATGTAAATCTTCTAAATAAAAATGAAATGCCGTTCATTGGTAAGCGCATCACTTGAGAAGGGCTGGACTAATTAGAGTATTTTTTAAATGGTCTTAATTGTCAGAATTAGATATTTATGGAAAGAAAAATTTGGTATAAGTTCCCGAAAAAAATTTCAATTCGGGAAAAACCGAACGTCTTTTTTTTCTATGGGATTTTTTAATGACGTAGTTGGGATAAGGCTAGGCAGATTGACATTAACTATTTGTGCAACTGTTGTACTTATAATAAGGGGTATTAAACGAGAATGTGGGTTTCACCCGAGTGGTTTAATACGTAATTATGTACAGTTGCATACAAGAATTTATCTACCCCCATGATATGAATGGTTCTGAAACCATATGGTATATCGAACAAAAATTGCGGAATGATTTTCGACGTGAATTCGAATAAACTATAACTTTTTTTTTATTGCGACGCTGTTAGAGTTATTCTTCAACTCGTCCTACATGCCTAGGGCCCATTTAGGACGATCTTTTAATTTTCTGCAAGTCGTCCTAAATAGGCCGTAGGCATGTAGGGCGAGTTGACGAGTTACTCTGCTGTTGTAGACTTGTAGTGAATCGCGCGTGCATGACAGTGTTCTTTTTTTGAAATCCATAAAGATACCACGAATTGAGTAGTTCGAAATAGCAAAGGAGTTGCATAATGAGTACAACATTATAACACTCGTTTGCATGATATTATGGTTAGTATGACACTGGTTGTTTTAATGTTGGCAATAAGCTACCTGTTTCAGAAACTTTTACAGATGATTTATAGCATAGATGTAGATAAAACACATCGATTGCTTTTGAAATGGTTACCCATTCGTCAGCGCAGAGAGTTGAGGGCTTTGTCTATGTTGTTTTCTATACTCGACAAACCCACTTCTCCTTCTTACCTGACTTCCCATGTTCAATACTTATGCTCTGCTCATAGTAAAAATCTTCGTTCTACCAACAATCGTCTTCTACGATGTCCTTCTCACCGCTCTGGTTTCATCCACTCTTCTTTCTTCGTCCAGGCGGTCTTTCTTTGGAATGCGCTCCCCCTGGACATCAAGACGGCAACTAGTCGCATATCATTTAAAGTAAAGGCGCGTGATCACATTCGTACGAAGTTGGCAGAATCATCTCAGCGTTAGATGGATTCGTTTTCTCCTCTACCTGTCGTTATTTCTCCTGACTAAGTTTATTTTGTTTATAATTTATGTATGTATCTATGTATGTATTAATTAGTATTCATTATTTCTCAAGTTATATGTATTGTCTTTTGTTGCACCTGCCATGTCTGTCTCTGCATCACCCTAAGGTTGACTGGTAGAAAATGCCTCAGGCATTAAGTCCGCCGTTGTACAGTAGTTTTTTTTTTACTTGTGCAAAAAGTTTTAATAAATAAATAAATAAAATAGATTATAAGATTCTGCATAAAACTTAGCAGATACCTACTGAAGGTGAAACGTACTGAAAAGTCGTTTTGTTATTATTTTTATTGTAAAGATACTCAATTTATTCAATACTCAATATATTTATTTGCATTCCACAATGTTAGCGTAGGTGGTAGGTACATTATAAAATATGCATAGTTTTAGATAATTGTGGACCCTGTCGGGCACAGCAAGATACGATAGAGGAAGAGAGCTCTTAATATTATAATATTATTATTTGAAAAAAGTAAAATATAAATGTTTTATTACTACTCACTTCCACTTTAATTTTATTTATTATTTTTGGTATTCATTTTTAGTAATATTTCTAGCAGAAAAAGTTTTTATTTGCCCAAATAAAACTGTAATAAGTTCATTTGAACTTAGAATACCTGACTATTTCCACATTATTATTACTCATTACAGTACCTAACATAAATTACTCGTTTCAAACAAAGATTACGTCTTTAGCTTAATCTAAAGAAAATATCCCCGAGCGATATCTCTGCGGACTGACGTGTAAGGTAGCGGGGTGAGAGGAGCGGAGCGATTTTCAATACGTAGCTTTTCAGATTAATAGATTTCCAATAGCAACATAATTTGCAATGCTCTAGTAAAATTGATAAAAACGTTGTTTTCAGGGCCTCATGTGTTGTCGGATTTTCTAAAGAAACATTTGCAAAAATCAGCAATTCACGTTAATTAAAGATGCTTCTTCCAAGTATTTATGTACATCGGCAATCTTCAGGAACTACAACTTACATCGTCATGTCTGTCTATGTCTGTTTCATTGTCGTAAGTAGATAAATCATTTTGAGCCTAGCTTTTTTGTCAGACAAGCAAACAAGCCAGGAATTTTCTTAACATTACACTAAGACAAAACTGTCTCTTTGGTCTAGTGGTCGCAAACGCTACTGTTAAGCATGAGTTCCTGGGTTCGATTAGTCGGGCAAAGTTTTATTGGGTTTTTCCCATTTGGAATTTCTAAGTAGCACCCCGAATCTGGATTTGTTCCCGGTTGATGGTAATAGGCTCGCACCTTACTACATGAGACTTAAACATAACTAGTGAAATCTGGGTGTACCTACAATAGGTACACCTCTGCCTAACCCTTCGGGAAATACAGGCGTATAATGATACAATACAATTACAATGCACGGATGGCGGATTATAATGTTATACACTAAGAAGAATCCAGCCTGGTGATAAATGTTTTAACAAAGTCAGCGTCGCTAGTCGCTTCTCGCTCATCACTCAGCCCACAACCTTATTGGAATATCTTTTAGTTCTGAGAGAGCGTCCCAGATAGTGGAGACAAAGAAAGATTGTTAGCGTTTTGAAAAATACGCAAAACCTTCCTTTTACGGGATATTTAAAATAAGTAACCTGAATTAGTGGGATTCAGGTGCTTTGACTTAGAAATGTTAGAATAGGAAGATGCAGTTCCTTTGTGTGTAGTTCAGTGAAGAATGACGTACCAGGAATGACGTACGAGGAATTCATGTTATACAGTTGAGGTTACTGAACGTTTTTGGTATACAAAGCCAGAGTAAACAGTTGTGCTATTCTGTAAAAATCTCACCGTGAAAACTTAAGTGAAGTGAGCTTGGAGTGAACTGTCACTGCCTTAGCATCAGTAGGTATCGATGACAATGACAGCTCACTCCACGCTCACTTCACCTAAGTTTTCACGGTGAGATAGTTACAGAATGGCAATGCAGTCATCTAGTGGGCTTACTCGTTCCATCATAGACCTCATCTATCGCTTTCCAACAGGCGAGATCGAGGTGAAGAGCAGGACAATTATGCAATAAAAAATAAATAACAGCATTACTATTCTGTAACCATCTCACTGTGAAAACTTAGGAGAAGTGAGCGTGGAGTGAGCTGTCGTCATTGTCATCGATTGTGCTATTCTGAAAAATCTCACCGTGAAAAGTTAGGTGAAGTGAGCTTGGAATGAAGTTTTACTGCCTTAGCTCCAGTGAGTATTGATGACCCTGATAGCTCACTCCACGCTCACTTCACCTAAGTTTTCACGTTGAGATGGTTACAGAATAGCAATGCAGAAAGCACTGCTTGATGATAAAATTAATAAATCAATCAATCTGCCTAGCCTTTTCCCAATGCTGCTGGAGTTGGCTTCCAGACTAACCGCATGCAGCTGAATACCTATATTTTACATGGACCTACTGCCTAATATACTGGCATAGACTTTGGAAAAGTCTGACAACCAGTCTTACCAAGGGGCATCGTGTTACCCAGTAACTGGGTTGGGAGCTCTCATAGGCAGTCGGTCCATGTAAAATACTGGTATTCAGCTGTATCCGGTTAGACCGGAAGCCGATCCCAACTAAGTTGTGAAAAGGTTATGCAGTTTGATTTATTTTGTGGATAATACTGTGGATAGACGTTGACAATAGATACTTACATGTTTTTGAACAAAAATCTCGACTGTACATTATATTCAAGGTTGACAGTTGATAGCAATGTCATATTTCTTCTTTGATAAACATCAAGGGATGCTAAAATAAAAGATACAAATGTCATAGACCAAGTTCTCTTTATGATTGTATACAAAGGAGACATTTGATTTGACAATCTTTTTGATGTTACTTGTAAACTGAATTTAAGTTCACGTTAATTTGGCTTTGGGAGAGGAGCTCGTGGCTAAGTAATAACAGCCGCACCGGGTCGATCCATCAGGTAAAGCTACGCTTGCCGGGGTTGGTCGGTGGACGGATCTTTACATACCGAGACTTCTCCGTGCCTCGGAAAGCACGTTAAGCCGTTGGTCCCGGCTGTCATTCGTGGATCTTTGACAGTCGTTACGGGTCGTCAGAAGCCCGAAACTCTGACAACCAGTCTTACAAAGGGGTATCGTGTTACCCAGCAACTGGGTTGTGGAGGTCAGATAGGCAGTCGCTCCTTGTAAACTACTGATATTCAGCTGCATCCGGTTAGACTAGAAGCCGGCCCCAACATTGTTGGGAAAAGGCGGGCAGATGATGATTGTATTAAAAATTTTACTAAAATTGTTTCAGTAGTCCATTTTAAATAGACCACTTTCTGGACGGATCCTGGTACCCGTTGAACAGTTTCCGAGCAAGACTTATAAAATATTTTATTGATGTCATAAAAAGCTGAATTTTAACGCCATTTCACTACCACAGGTTTAACGGCCATTTTAATGGAATATTTATTATTATGATAGATTTTTTGTAGCCGTTTGCGTAAATGCACTATTTCAGTAGTTCCTTTTATGTAAATTAGTTTTAGCCTGCGGCTTCGCCCGCGTAGATGTCGGAAAATATCCCACAGGAACGTATTACTGGGATTAAAAGCGTGTTAATCCAGGTTATTCATACAAGATGGTTTTGCGCCAATTTGGAACATACATCCAGACAAACCGATAAAAATTCAAAAAATATATTTTCAGCACCATACTCATTCCCAGACCTCGCAGCAATATTTTTTTTTTCAAAAATATTCAATGTACCATTTTGGACTTAGTATTATTCCTTCGACTGACAGCTCTCAAAATTAGTCTAGAAAAGGTCTGACTTTCGGTCTATCCAATTTAAATCCTCTCCATCACTTTAAATCTGCAAACAACTATCAAGCGAATTCAAAATGAAACTAGAACTCGTAAATCGTAAAATAGTAAGCTATTTAATCACTCAAGCCTTTGTTTTCGCTGATTTAACAGTTAAAACGTTTGTGTTCAGTGTTAAGTTCGTTTCAGAGCTTTGTCCGGACAAAATCAACAAACGCTTTTTACGTTTCGCTAATCGGGTCAAAGGAGGAACCGATTTACTGAAAGGTGATGTAAATCGACAGAATACAGGGAATTTACGCGAAAAACAAGGATTTATAGTGTCCGCACTTCATCGAATTGATGGTTTTTGTGCTAATTCTAAAGCAAGAATTCATGAAATGAATGAAAAAAAATACAATGTTGCACCTGCCATGTTTTGTCTCTCCATCACCCTTAGGTTGACTGGGATTATTCCACAAATCCCCATTGACAATCCCCATCAATGGGGATACAGGAAGAAACTGCCTCAGGCATTAAGTCCGCCTTGGTACAGTATTTTTTTAACCTTTGCATAAAGTTTAATTTATAAATAAAAATAATGAAACAAGTGCCAATAGGAAGGAAGTAGGTAATGGAGCTCCTTAAAATAGTGAAGGTAAACATCGTGAGGAAACCAGCATGTCCTAGAACCAAAGTATCGAAGACATGTGACATCTACCAACCCGCACTGGGCCCTCGTGGTGGGTTACGACCCACTCCCTCTCACCGAGAGAGGCATGAGTCCCAGCAGTGGGAACAAGAGCTCTTGGTGAGTGAATACTTAGACAGTGCTACGTCATAATATCTGCGTCCAAGAAGCATTTATTTTCATCATAGTATAAACTTCTCGTATAATTTTTAAAACCTTTATTGTTTTTTACGGTCATAAACAAGCGATAACTGACAACAAAATAATTTTATTGTAATCACGGCTAAGCAAAGGTCGCAATTAGAATTTAGTGCTTTAAATATACATCACACAAAGAACAACATAATTCAAACCTATTATTCCGAAATTAAATCTGAATACTGAAACAAACGTTATTAAAAATATACCAATTTTGTATAAAACCAGGAAAAACCGGCCAAGTGCGGGGCCGGACTCACACACGAAGGGTTCCGTATCGTATTAAGATCGAGAAAAAAGCGCCGAAAAAAACACGTCCTTGTTTGGAGTCCCCCTTTAATTATAAACTTTATTTAATTTGTATTATTAGTTATTATAGCAGCTATAGATGTACATAATCTGTGAAAATTTCAACTGTCTACCTATTACGTTTCATGAGATACAGCCCGCTGACAGACAGACGGACAGCGAAGGCTTCCGTTTGGTAACCTTCAGGTACGGAACCCTAATCAACTACGTAGAGGTTGAGAAGGGGTGTAATTATTTTCAGCTCTCCCGTAATACAAAAAAGGATTAAATTGTACCAGCCTTTTTTAAATCTAGACAAGAGATAATCACTTTTTTCATTACTTTGGTATCTCATATGGAATTTTACATCAGTGAATGTTGCTGAAGAACGTGATCTAGTAATACTCTGAAGAACATTATTATGTAATGATATGAACTTAATATAATGATTGCTGGAGTATCAAAAAATATAGCCAAGAGTCATGGAACTCTTGAAACAGAAATTGGTTACTGAAATTCGCTCACCTATTGGGAATTATGATGACACTGCCGGACACAGGCTTCAAAATAATTGTAAAATGTTCAACACCCGTCCAATCTATTCAAATCTTTATACAAAATACAAGAAGGCTGAGAATCCTGACAAAGAAGGCTGTCCTCCCATAACTATTAACACTGTAATTCGAAATTATTGTAAAAGCCAATTATCTTTTAAAAGAGTAACCATGGAGTTTCTTGCCGGCTCTTCTCCATAGGAAACGACCAATTGGAACCGTGCACCTAGCTTCTGACGTTTCATAAGTGCCCATGTAGGCTTATGTGAAATAAAATATTTTGATTTTGATTTTGATTTTGAATCAGTTTTTTTTTAAACAAAATTTGTATTAAACTATACGTACTTTATGCACATCAGAAAATATAAAGAATGGTTGTATAGTATGACAGTTAGAATGCAATGCCCCCTAGACGGATGCAGGTCACTAAATCGCCACCATGTATATAAAAAAAACGTCAAAGTGAGCAAAAATCCTCTAAACGCCCCCACTACTTTCTTCTGTGTATTCTTAGAATAGAACAGAATAGAATATATTTATTTGCATTTAAACATGGTCTTAATAATAGGGTTATGATCTACATGTCTCGCCATGGACTGGCATACAAATATTTTAAAGAAAACAAGTTCCTTATGAATATGCAACTAACATCATTGCACATAATTTTCAGTACACCTACTGGTCTTGGAATAAAATACTATTTTTACCCGACTACGGCGAAGAAAAAAGGAGGGTTATGATTTTGACCGGTATGTATGTATGTATGTATTTATGTATGTTCATCTGTTCCCTCCTATCTTCTAAACCACTCATCACTATTTGACAAATGAGGTATCGTTGGAAGCGTCTTGATCATCCGCTGGTTATAGGCTATATGAAGTAACATTAAATTAAAAATGGCGCCTTCTAGAGGCAATAAGGTAAGGAACATTTAAAAAAAAAAAATTACCGTACCATGTTGGGTATCAAATGAAAGGGCTTAAGGAGCACATTTCAAAAATATATATAATATAACCCCAAAAGAATTTTAAAAAAAATCAAGTAATAAAAACTAAAGCCTGATTATACCTTTTTAGTCGTAGTTGGGTTATAGTTTTTATTACTTAAATTTTTTGACTATTCAAATACTCCGTATATCACCTACTAAACTAAACGGTACTATAGGTAAGTCAAAGGAGCAGTATTTGAACTCGTGACCACACGATACATTTAAAGGTAAGGGCTACTGCGAACTGTCTGTTAATTGTAGGGTATTGTGAGACAACCCTGCCTTCACGGATGAGCGCACGTTTGTCTTGTGATTACAAAGACGGTGCTACACTTGATTTGATTCTAATTGCTAGTTCAAGGGAAGTTTGAAATGATTACATTGAGAAGTACATGGCGAAATATTGCGAACAGTGTTGAGATATTCTATATTTAGGTACAACTGAACATTAATGGATTCCTCAGACAAGGCAGAGCGCTGCGAACAATACAGTGAAACATGCCAAAACTACAACTCCGCTCTGTGTATACACGCTCACACGCACACCTTTATAACCCAAACTACACCTCACTAAGTGCACACATGGTTACAAAACCGGCCTCACGTTACTGTAGACAGTGCTCTGTCTTGGTTTTTTATTTGGTCTGAGATGGAGACTTGCAAATAAAAGTGGTAGTCGGTTGTCAGAGGAATCAGCAGACTATTTTAGTCATCCGTTGTGACTTGTGATTATAATAATTTCGGCTTTAGGGCTGTTCATTTAGGCGGATATTCAGGTGCCGTATTATGAAGTATTAATGCCACCATTTTTCCAGTGTGAGAGAGAGAGACGGAGCTAGACAAGGCCGCTAGGACCATCCCGTTTTCGCAGTAGAATTATGATGGCATTAATACTTCATAATACGTAGCCCAGTAGTCAATTGAAAGATTGGTGATATAGTCGTCCAGCAGCCATACGGTACAACAAAAAGCATTAGCTGAGATAGGGGCCTTTTTGGCCTCGCACAGATCATTAAATATGTTTTTTTTTTGTGTTCGTTCATTTGAAAAATATGTTTAACTAGTTAGTTTTAATGCTCCTATTTTTACTGTTGGTTAAAACCTGTGCGTGTCCCAAATAAAATATGTTACTTTCTTTCGTTGTAAAAGTATTGTTGAATTTAACGAATGTATTTCCGTGTTACCTTACGGTCGAAAATTCCTATCTGTCCTAACATCCATTGCTTATTACATCACCCACGCCACTGCCCCATTTTTACCGAAAATGCGGCTATTATGCGTGTAAAATAATTAAAATTCAACCACCACAGCTGAATAAAAAATGGACGCTAATGGTTCCCTATTCACGGATCCCTAAATCGAGGTATTCATAAAAGCAATTATAACGAAAGCTGATTAGGAGTAAGTGGGTTTGATGAACCTGATGGCACAGTGGATAAATGTCCACTTTCTGTACAGGGTTTGATTCATTGGGATGAAATAAGTGAATGGTTATTCTTTTTTAAGGTAAACGGGTGTGTAACGTGTCACATATTTCGGGACTGCCCGACAGGTTTCGGACTCGACTGAAACCCTAATAGGCAGAAGTGAAAATGAGTTTGTTTCTTTGTAACGCTTTCACGCTAAAACAGTTCAACGGATTTGGATGATATTTCGCACATGGGTAAACCATAGCCTGGACTAGGACATAGGAAACTTTTATCTCGGTAGTACGTTCTCGTGGGATAATTTTCGGCGTCCACGCGGAGCCGAGGGCAAAAGCTGTGTTTCATAAATCCCTTCTTGAAAAGGTTTATCTGTGTAACTATATCTTGTAATTTTTTTAATTCAAAGGAGCATGCCTTCTCCTTTTTTTAGAGGGATGTTGTCTATAATGTTAATGAGATACCTACATAAATAAACGATGGCGATGTGATGAAAAGCAGTAGGTACTGCCCAGTACAATTTATTCCTAGTCTATCGCAGTTTTGCAGTCAACTGTTGAAAATAGGCATGCCCAGCACATCACGGGATTCCCGTTTCCTTGCCCAGTCTTTCCCAGACCCTTACTCATCAGTCGTTACTTGAGAGATTGACTTTATCTTTATTTTTTAACAAAAGTGTATATTACTGAACTGTAAGTAACTATTACCATATTGGACGGATGGATGACCCCTGTAACACAGGTTTTTCCTAGCATGACCCCTATGCTAGGAATCGATCAATTTTCTTGAATTGATCAATATTTTGTGCCAGGCTATTTCCAAGTTTAATTAAGTGTCACCTTGTATGTGTACTTTTTACGTCAAATAAATAATATTTAATTTAATTTAATTTTTAACTTAATTTTGATATTTTGTATTTCTTACGTTTTTGATGGCACCAAAAACATACGCTATAACCAAACCCACATCAGTTTGGTTACAAATTCATCATCTGCCTAATCTTTTCCCAACTATGTTGGGGTCGGCTTCCAGTCTACCCGGATGCAGCTGAATACCAGTATTTTACATGGAGTGACTGCCTATCTGACCTACACAACCCAAGGTTTGGTTATAAGAAGTTAAAGAGCATTTTTACTGCTTTCCTTTTATCTCCCAAGTACTGAATCAACCTTGAAAGCCGTTATTTATGTTACGTAATCACAAACCTTCACGGGTTAACATTATATTTTCCATTGTTAGTCCGTCTGGTTTCCGCCATGGTGGTGGTATTTCACCATCATTTGTCAAAGTCAAGTGTGGGATTTATTACTATTTATGGTGGTGCCCGCCCTACTGACCTGGCACCTAGATATTATGGTGCTTTGGTGGAATACCGCTGTTATGCGATACGTTTAATTGTGTTTAGAATGAAGTTTATTTTCATAGAAAAGGTCAGTTTCTGGGGGTACTGTTTCTGAACTTAAAACTAATTATTTTTCATGAAGTATGACAGTTACATCTATGAGACCAATTATAACAGTTCCTAATGATCTAATTATCGTTAAGAAATAAAGAGATCACTGAAAAGCAGTGGAAAAAAAGTAAAGTAAAGTTCGTTTATTTCATCAACATTAAAACGTAAGTTATTATGTCAGGAGAATGCTCCTTACATCATATCTAAACTCTTTGTTAACACAAGTATTAGAAGACAGAGAACGCCAAATACGGTTGGTATTAGGCATTCCCTGTCTCTCGACGACCTTTAAGTAGAATAAGTAGGTACTCTGAATTTTCCTATCTAGGTAACATACCATTTTTTTTTTTTCAAAATTGCACTTATTTACGTATCAATTTAAAGAGAATCTCTACCATAGACAGAATTCTGCATACCAAGTCAACGACCCAAAAACAAAACACGTTTCCACTAACCCACTTCCATAATCACACATGGCAAACCCTTTGTATTTTTACAACTGGCAACATTTGTGGCAATTACGTAGCTGTCCGACGCAGCCAGTGACGTCACAGCGTGCTGACAGACATTCTGAATTCTGAAAAGGTTTCGGGAACCAACGGAGCGTGATACGTGAGTTTACAAACACTTTGATTGAGTAACAATCCAATTTCGATGGAGTTTTGTTTAAACTTGAGTGGTGTAACTAGGTCAGAGTTTAAGGGAAGAGGTTCTGTCAAGTTTTCGAAAGGAAATGGAGTAAGTAGCAGGAATAAAAGTCTCATCATCATAAATGTCGTGTCGAGTCGGGCAACTAGAATCAATTCAATTTTTACCCGACTACGGCGAAGAAAAAAGGAGGGTTATGATTTTGACCGGTATGTACTTATGTTCATCTGTTCCCTCCTATCTCCTAAACCACTCATCAAAATTTGACAAATGAGGTATCGTTGGAAACGTCTTGATCGTCCGCTGGTTTATAGGCTATGTGTCGTCACATTAAATCCGGAGTCACACGTAATCTGTTCGATTTATGCCGTAACACGTGTGACTCTGGATTTTTAATTTGTCTGTCTGTGGTGTCTTGTTTATACCTTTTTAGTCGTAGTTGGGTTTTAGTTTTTATTACTTTAATTTTTTCTTGAATTACGTTCAAAAGTGCCTCTTGTATGAGGCAAACAGGAACATATATGTATGTTTTTATTTGAAATTAATGATTTGACTTTTAAAATGGAGATTTGAGAGGCATAGGTATAGTACAGGTCCAGGAATAATCATCGTTTGGTGCCTCATTTCATAACTAACAGGCCTCAGCGTTAACTTCGGCCCCTCGTAAGCGTTCCAAAGAGCTGGGACCTCAGGCTCCCGAGATGTCGAAGACATTTATATAACAACTAATTTATATATCTCTATTCAATTAATTTGCTTCCTCTTTCTCACTTTGCTCTACTCTACTGGGTCCAAAATGATTATATATCTTTACTAGCTAATGCCCGTGGCTTCGCCCGCGTGGATGACGGTTATTAGATACTAAAACCTTACTCGAGAACCACTCTATCCATTGGTGAAAACAGCATGAAAATTGGTGCAGTAGTTTTTGAGTTTATCGCGAACAGGACGACAGACAGACGCGGCGGAAGACTTTGTTTTATAATTATGTAAGGATCATATCTTTGTTAACCTATCCAACTTTAACTAAACCTTAGTTCAGATTGTGGAATGTAATAAATATATTGAGTATAACATTTCAACTTTAAAAGCCTTTCACAATTTTGCACCTGTGTCAGTGCCTGTGCTTGCCATGATTATAAAATAGTCATCAGCAAAATCTAATCATCCAAAATTTGTCACTTATATGCCCTGCTCATTTAGTGCATTAATGAGATATTTCAGTGTCATATCCAGATACAATGTTTTAATAGAATCATCGGTGATGCGGCAATTGGCGCCGATCCCAATTTACATATTAATTTTACATTAAGTCTACCTTCCAGCGGTAATTTATTGATGTTAATGTTATTAAGTTCATATTGTAATGAGACTTTTTTATTTCAGTATTATTTGTAATGAAAGGAAATGATAAATGGAAATTCAGCTGGTTACTTTATACATACAATCTGCCTAGCCTTTTTCCAACTATGTTGGGGTCGGCTTCTAGTCTAACAGATGCAGCTGAATACCAGTACATAGAGTGACTGCCTATCTGACCTCCACAAATGTAGTATTTGCTTTCGCCGTGGCTGAAAAAAATGGCGAGAATTTGGGTAAAAATCAACAATATATGCTATAGTTTGATGGAGACCGCTATTCCACGCCTTAGGAATGCGCGGCGAGGAGGAGGCAGCGTTGATGAATGAGCGGCGGAACGCCGTGAGCGGTGACGAATGAGTGGCCTGCAGTGCCCGCGTCTCGCTGCGCAAATACCGTATCGTATAGTAATAAGGCGCGACACAGCGCTCTGAGACCGCTCAAACTATACCACCACTCCTTTTACTAAAACTAATTGTTAGAACATAGCTCATTCATTCCCCTACACACCAAAATATCTACTCAAAAAATAACTCTAAGACTTTTACTGATACATTTCGTCTCTCTGTCTATCCTACTTAACATTTAGCGATGACACGCAACCCCCCAGGTCTTCGTAAAAGTTCCTAAGTTCGAGTCCCCGGAGAGGCAGATACTATCGTTGGTGTAGAAGAAAATGTTTCTTTCTGTCCGTCTATCTTTGTTGATAGATTGGTGTTCGGGATTAGAAAAGATTTTAGGTGTGAAAAAGTTACACGTGTTGAAGTTTATTTTTTACCCGACTGCGGCGAAGCAAAATGAAAGTGGTATTTTAATAATTATACATAGATAAAATCACGCCTTTTTCCCATAGGGGTAGGCAGAAACTACAGCATGCCACTTAGGCCTCATTTACGGAGACGCGGGGTATCGAACGTGGCGTCAGGCGGCGCGGCTCGCACTGAATTCAAACATATGGCATTGTATGAGGCATTTACGGAGAAGCGATTTTACACGCGTTTGCTTGAAATGGAGTGGTTTTTGCGGTGGAGCCCGCGGATGGCGTCGCCGCATCACACGCGGCTTTTACCGTGGCGGCGCGACGCACGCAGCGGCAATTCTCAATGAAGCGATGCCCACAGCGGAACCTTCTGCCAGTCTTATTTGGAAATCGCACAATGGAGACGTAGTCACCGCCGCAATGGAGTACGATAAATGATTGACTTTGCAACTTGCAAGTTGCAACACGTGCGCACCCATCTCTCGCTAACGTAAAACTAGTCAGTTTGATTGAGAACCCCGCGTGCGCCGCAGCGTTGCCCGCCGCGTGCTTCGCTACACGCTTGATATTTCGCGGTGGGCGCAGCGGCGGGCACCGCCACTCTTCCCGTCTCGCATCTCTATGAACAACATCGTACATTGCCATATGTTTGTGTTTACGCGTGCGATGGTAAGTGCCGCTTCACGCGCCGCCGCACCGCACCGTAATCAGAAAAACGTCTGACGCGCCGCGAAACGCCACGCTGCACGCGACGCCCAACGCCTCGCGTCTCCGTAAATGAGGCCTTACTATGATCGTTGCATTATACATACCTATTCCTTTTGATTCGTTTACGTTCATACATCTGATCACACACGCACGCCGGTTGTGAGTACTCCATTGCAATAAAAATATTATTATTGTGTTGCAAAATAAATATCAATGTAAACAGACCGCTGATTGAAGTTAAGGACGCTTTTTACATTGAGCGTGTCCAAGTTCATGGCCGAAAAAAATACATGGTGTCTGGGACATCGACGCGCAATCTGCAGTGATGTACCATCTTATACCTCGCATCTACGCAATTTAGTAAACGATCAGCTCAATTATATAACAAAATAAATAAAGAAATTTTCATATGTGAAAAATCTTATCATTTAAGTAAAGAAATGTTGATTGACTGGATAAAACCACTGACATATGATAATACTGAAGCTCTCCTACAAAACGTAACTTAACAAGTACACGACCCGTTCATCCTACACATACATTCACACACACATACTCATACAATCACACATCCAAAACACTCATGCACACTCAACAGCACATACACACTCATGCACACGCTCACACAAGTTCACATAATTATAATTTGTCTTTTTACTGTATTTTTTGTTTTTTTTGTACTGTTTTTTATTGTGTTTTAAGTAAGTACTTACTGTTGTGAAGGAGCGGAGTCCTCTAATACAGGCATTGCTTAAATGAAGACTCCAAACCCAAAATTGTTTATGTATAATTTTTTGGGCACAATAAACGTTATTATTATTATATATATACCTATAACTACATTGTTTGCAAATAAAGAAATCTGAAGCTGAATCCTATTACCATGGATTCAGTACATGATTCTGACCGACGAAAAATTTCAATTTTGAAATTGCTGGTGGAAATTTTAAGTTAGTTATAAAAAAAAAAATTGCTGTTCCATACATTTTGACTGCGTAGGTATCGCTCTTTTTTATAAAACAGCAGATATTGTTTTCCAGAAACTGTATGTTATACAGGACACCAACAAACACCAACCAGTGACAAAACACCAACATTTCACTTACCTTACCAACACCTCTGGCCATCTCCCTACCGAAAAATCGTCGGCGAAACTTCACCCACCCCTAACATCAATCGACGCAGGGTCCAGGTCATTCAAGGGCACATGCCTCTGACAGTTTAACAGCCTCAAGTAAAGAATGGGACATTTATTATATTTATTTGCTTGCCCCGCCATTGTAGGCATTTTTCTCGGTCCACTGATATCTTGTATTGAATGTTCGGGTCGAGAATTACGAGAATTCGTAGGTTTACTTTGATTATGTTGGATTTTGGAAAGTATTGGTTTGAGTATGAATGTGATGGGTTTATGCGCAGAGGCAATAAGAGTAGGGGTAATATGGCTAGAAAGGGGGTGACTTCGGAGATGACGGTTAATAGAGATGTATGGCAGAAAAAGATAAGAGATAGATTTTTCGGGTAACCACTGAAAATCAGCGTTGTGCTGTGGATCCCCCATAGCACGGCATCATGCTGTGTGGAAGCCTTCTTGTCACAGTCATGACGTGCAGCTGCCAACTATTTATTTTTATAAGTACACCTGATCTCATATTTCTAGTCTGATCTGCTTTGCTTTGCTTTGCTTTCTTGTTTAATTTTGCTGATTAGATACTGCAATATTTTTGTATGCTCGTGTTTCTGTGACAAATAAACCTATTTTTCTTTCTTTTATTTGCTGCGCTGACCACAAATAAATTGGGATAAAGATGATGATGTCAAAGGCATTGTTTTATCGTCGTCTACGGCTTCTGTCGACACGTCTTCGCTCGCGGCTCATGTATGTGGCCACTGCAGCCGTCGACACTCATTGGCAGCAGCCGTAGACGTGTCGACGGCTGCAGTTGCCTCAGCTGTCGACGCGTCGGTGGCGGCGGCTGCAGTTGCCTCTGCCGTCGACGCGTCAGTGGCGGCGGCTGGCAATTGCCTCTGCCGTCGACGCGTCGGTGCATGGCGGCGCCTGCAGTTGCCTCTGCCGACGACGCGTCGGTGGCGGCGGCTGCAGTTACCTCTGCCATCGATGCGTCGGTGGCGGCGGTTGCAGTTGCCTCTGCCGTCGACGCGTCGGTGGCGGCGGCTGCAGTTGCCTCTGCCGTTGATGCGTCGGTGGCGGCGGTTGCAGTTGCCTCTGCCGTCGACGCGTCGGTGGCGGCGGCTGCAGTTACCTCTGCCGTCGATGCGTCGGTGGCGGCGGTTGCAGTTGCCTCTGCCGTCGACGCGTCGGTGGCGGCGGCTGCAGTTGCCTCTAACGTTGGTGCGTGCCGCTCGTGTATATGAGCACTTACTGTGAAGTGTGAAGGTATTTCACTTTATAGTAACCTGCCAGAAAGGATAGGTAGATTAAAAAGACTTTCCAGTGTTTATTTATGTCCGATGCACCCGAAAAACTTTCCTACCACATGCTGATAGGGTAATCTATCCACCACGGTATAGGGTTTTCTTGTATCGTGGATAAACCGGTCTCGATGCTATGAAAAAATGAACTACCTTAATTTTTAACCATAGGTTTATTCTAGTTTAGCTTTAGTTTATATAACTCAGTCTTTTAGTGTTAATAAAATAATTCGTAGGAAGATTGATCGTGAGTCAGTTACATCTTACAAAAAAGGCGGACTAAACACAAAGTCTTAGGTTCATAACAGTCAACTTATTTTACTCACTAGAATTAAGTTACAAAGTATTTATCGTCGAGCCAAAGCTTACAAAATGCTAACTCAATCAGTCGCGTCAAACGTATCATGAACACTACATACCCAAATAGTTTGAGTCCCAGTCTTGTATGAAGAATAAAACGGGCTTAACTCGTAAATCATTCACAGGCCAAAGAATCGGCCTCAGGCCTCAGGCCTCCGAGCCTCAAGGTCGCCGGGATTTTGTGTAATGGGCCTCGAGAAAACCTTTCAGGACTTGGTTATGTCCAGTAAAAATCTCCATTGTCGAAAGTGTTTTTTCGTCGGAATAGTTTTACGTTCCCTTCAAGGACGAATAAAGGGTTGTTTATGTGACATATTTTATGTATGGATGTGTGTGTGTGTGTGTATGGGAATTTGTGTGATACGTTTTTGTTCTTACTTTGATAAGTTACTATCATTCTAGTTGTATTTCTTGGACGGGTCAGCTGAAGTGTAACTTATGTACACACGGCTACACATCAAGCTATACATTTCCAGTATAAGCTGACCTCGCATTATATGGAAATCGTACACAATGCGAGATCAGCATAAACTGGAAATGTATAGCTTGATGTGTAGTCGTGTGTACATTTTCTGAAGCTTTATTCACCATCATCATCATCTGCCTAGCCTTTTCCCATCTATGTTGGGTTCGGCTTCCAGTCTAACCTGATACAGCTAAATACCAGTATTTTATGTAATAATAATAATAAAATAATAAAAATTATTTTTTTCATAAAACAAGAACATATTGCACTGTATACAGTGTAGGTTATAAATTTTACATTTGTCACGTTATGAGTACATATGAACTGCGACTGACCTCCCAGTAACTAGGTAATACGATACCTCTTGGTAAAACTGGTGGTCAGACTTTCGGGCTTCTGTCGACCAGTGACGATTGTCAAAGATTCACGAATGATAGCCGAGACCAATGGCCTAACGTGCGTTCCATGGCACGGAAGGTCTTGGTGTGTAAAGATGGTCACCCATCCACGGACCAACGGCGGCAAGTGTAGCTTAACCAGATCGATCGACCCGTGTGGCTGTTATTACTTAGCCACAAGCCCTCTCCTTGTGTGTACCGTAGCCCTGTGGTAAAGGTGTGTGACTTTCCAATAACTAAACCGAAATAGTGAACATAGCTCGTTTTTCTTTTGTTTTGTATTATTCAACTAACGACACCTAAAACGTCCTATAATCATGAAGTTCTCTGCTAGTGCTGTGCACTTCTGTAAGTGACAAATTCACGATACCTATCATACTTTGTAATACCTACATTATTTCTAAGCTTTACACTGTATTTTACCAATTTTTATTTTTTGAATAAATTTATTATATTATATTATTTATTATTATTCTATTTGAAATAAGATTAGACATATAAATAAGCCTTTTTTACACAGTCCGTTCAACCGATTTTGACTTCTGTTGCGTTGGTGGTATGACAAATGGCAGCTGCAGTAGACAGTTGGTATTGTGTAACCTTTTTTGCTTATATGGCCATCCTTATGCATACGGTATAGACGTCATAATCGGTTGAACGGACTGTAAAAAGTTTTGTTTACATGTCTAATCTTATTTCAAATGGTGTCTATCTGTATGTAGTTTTTGTTTGTGTATGTTTTAGTAAGTCGTTGAAGTGCCCTACCAATAAATAAATAAAATAAATAAGTTTTTTCTTTAAAACACAACGTTTAGCAGAAATGTTGGTAGTGCATAAATAATTAAGTTTACAGTGTTCTACCAACGACCACCCATCATGGAACTATTGCAGACAGTAAAATTGTTTCTTAGAAGAAAATATACGACGACGATGGCTAAAGAGCGCTAGGGGCTGACTTAGTGTACAGAAGTTTATAATGCACTAATAAATAAATGCAGAAACTTATGCCTTTTTGCCGAAGGTGGTAGGCAGAAAGTACTAAATGTCACGTGGTTTTAAAGCTTACGGCTTAAGGCTTAGAAGTAGGTACCTACCTACTTCCTTTTGCTTAGTACTATAACGCTTGAGAGCGTTATCTTATGTGTGAGGAGATAATTTCAAAGATGTAGAAGGTTCAAGAGGGTTTATTCTAATATTTAATTTTATAAGAGACGCGTACACTGTTCGGTAGCTAAGATTAGACTGACGAACCTAAACAAAAAGCACTCCTAACGATCGAGACTTACGCGGGAAACGCTAGGCGTAGTTTTTTTTTAAATATTTTAAAAAGTTTATTTTTATTTATTTTATTTTATGAAATTTCAAAACTTACACCTAACTATTATGAAAGAAAATTAACTTTTTCTAAAGATAGTCTTGAGTCGGATCTGCAGACAGCCTTATTACAAGGAACTGTGTGGACTGTGGACATACTCGTAGAGTAAATACTCGACATTAAAATTCATAGTTAGTCTACAACGTATCGCATTTGATATTCAATCGAATAAAGAAACAGTCGTTGTATCGATTCGGTAACCCACTTTATGTTGAAAAGAATGAATTGTTTGCTGTAAACGTGTTTATTTTAGTGGAAAAATAATATTAAACTTAAGGGGGATGCGCCAGGGTAGCCCCCGAAATTCAAATTTTCTTACGTTTTTTGCAATTTGCAGGTCGGTGTTAGATTTTATGTTGATCTAAATATGATTTGCGCACGTAACAAATATGGATTTACAGAATTATAAACATTAGAATCAGCAATACAACTCTCTAAGTTCATGAAAGTCTCAAAACTCATGATTTCATGAAATCTCGACATTTGAGACTTTCATGAACTTAGAGAGTTGTATTGCTGATTCTAATGTTTATAATTCTGTAAATCCATATTTGTTACGTGCGCAAATCATATTTAGATCAACATACAATCTAACACCGACCTGAAAATTGCAAAAAACGTAAGAAAATTTGAATTTCGCGGGCTACCCTGGCGCATCCCCCTTAAGTAAAAATATTGATTTGTAGTGTCAAAAATATAAATACATTCACTATAAATTATTAATATTATAAAGCATTCAATTTATTTTATATATTTTATAATAAGGATAATATTTTTTTTGCGGGTATTTTTTTTTTAAATGATTTATTATCAATATTTTATTAGAATGAGTTTATTTTAATTCAATAATAATTATTATGTATAAGTTATGTGTAATAAGCCAGGTACTAAAGTATTAGTTTAGTTATCTACTTTTAAAATAGCTGATTTTATTGTAACAAATTTTTCTTTTCATTAGTTCTTATTTTGCTAAAGTATATATAATGTACCTAATGTCCCCTCCATCTTTGATAAAAGTGGTTTAAAGAGAATCCGACGACAAAAGTATTTACTAAATACCCCACACATAATATATCGAAATAAAGTACTTACAACCGGCACATTACTATTCTCAAAACTGCAGTATATTCTATCAGAGATCACTTGCTCTAAAACAAATGTCATCCTGTTTGCACGACCAGCGATGACAAATGTACCAACTACTCTACTAAATCACGAAATCTGACGGTAGCAGGTCAAAATGCAATAATTATTAACTCAATTCATTCGTGGAACTACAACAAAACTAGCCTTCTTTATCAAGGGGACATAAGGTTCAATTTGGCTTGTGTATTTACAGCTCTAAAATACCGCTGATGGAGCTCGATGGCCCAGGAACAAAAGTTTTTCGTGACCAGTGTGTGAAGAGCTGTGGCTAATGGTTACGTTGCGTTCAAAGTGCCGTTTTGTGGTTGTGAAACTCCGGGGCAGGGGAAGTCATGTTATGATGGTGGTCTGCCCACCCGCGGCGACCTCACAGCATGAAGGTAGACTATGCGTCACCGGCAGATCCTCAATGAGACATTTCGCCAATAAAAATAATCAACTGCTTATTGTGAACTTTTTTCTTGGAACATTTTGAAGATTCCGTTTTGAAGGCGTATCGGAATTGGAATGAAGGATTAGGTTTTTGTGGTTGAAAGACATCGTTTTCGATGGTTTTTAGTTGTTACTTGGATACAATATCTCTCTGTAAATGTCCACAGAACATAACTCCTCAAAAGCTATCTTCTCTCACAGAATCTCAACTTTTCACTAAAATATTATAAAATTGCTTTCTATGTTTTAATCTTGTTTTATCGTTAAAATTATCTTTAGGAATGTATTTTCGTTGATAAGTATTAAAGTGTAGATAGTTAATTTACAAAAATTTAATAATAAATAGGTAAATTGAATAATAGGGAGGAGCTCGTGGCTAAGTAATAACAGCCGCACGGGTCGATCCATCAGGTTAAGCTACGCTTGCTGGGGTTGACCCGTGGATGGGTGACCATCTTTACATACCGAGACTCCTCCATGCACTGAAATCCGTTGGCCCCGCCGTCATTCGTGGATCTTTGACAGTCGTTACGGGTCGTCAGAAGCCCGAAAGTCTGACAACCAGTCTTACCAAGGGGTATCGTATTATCTAGTTACTGGGTTGTAGAGGTTAGATAGGCAGTCGGTTCATGTAAAATACTGGTATTCAGCTGCATCCGGTTAGACTGGAAGCCGACCCCAACATAGTTGGGAAAAGGCTAGGCAGATTGTAAGAGGTAAGTATTGTAGAGCCTCGCTAACCTGTATCATTTGAGAATGCAACCTCGGTGAGTCCGTTATAGTTTGATAGCATAATTACGAGACATTGAGATTTCCAATGAAATAATTACTTAGAACTTCCAAGATTAGAAAAAGCCATCGACATCAATTAACAAACAAATCAGTAGAATACTAACTAAGCTTATAATAAAATCATGATTTTATTTTATTTTATACAAATAGGGTTCGTAGAATGAAATAAATAAACGACTAAACACGAGCAGGAATTCTAGTGAATACTTATAACTTATGTATTTGGATTAAGACGTAAGCCGAACTTTCCGGGAAGTTTCAGTTTTAAGACTTCGTAGAATTTAGTTAAAATAAGTACTACCTACTAATAAAATTTGTATGTAAGGATAATTATGCAGAAAACAAATAAATGAACCTAACAAATAACTTATGTAGGAAATAAATAAATTTGGCTAGAAAATACACGCAATCCGTGCAAAACTAAACTATTCCGTACATTTTAGGTAAATAGTCATTAAGGCTGTGTCCTAACCAAAAGCGATCGTCGCGCTCTTTTAATATGAATATGACATAGTCGCGCGATCAATAAAGTCAAATTTGTACGTCAAAATTCATACAAACGATTGCACCGAAGGCGTACTCGCGCGACGTTTGGTTTTGGTAAGGACGCGGTTCAATCAGTATTTTACCAATTTTTACCATAATTTGTCGGGCGTTTCTTGAACACTAATTGACCACAAAATTTTACATTTCTTTGAAATTTGCACCTTGCTTTGTCTAACAAAAAGTCTATTTTCCATTTAATATTACCAAGAAAACCTCTGAAAACAACATGAAATACAAAATCACCCAACAATAAACATGAATTATTCAAACTATTCATTACTAACCTTACCTCATTAGCCTATTCAAAATTCCTACCAATTTGACCGACGGGTGTTATTTGAAGAGATTCAGATCTTATGTGCAAGTATTAGCAATGTGCATGTTTTGAGAATGCAATCAGAATCGTAGAAGGCAGCGGTGTCAAACTATTAAGTTGAGGCACGCCATCTAGCGGCGGATGGCAGTCACGCTATGGGGACCACTACCATGAGGAGCCAATCGAGATGGTACTGGGTTATGTGTCAACATCATTAAAATACGGCCGATATAACTTGGCAGTTCCGAACTTCGCGCAGAGGGCTGCGTAGTAACATTTTTTTGGAACCAAATGGTGACATGAAGCGAGTGTGAGTGAGAGAACATGCGCAATAGTTCGCAGAGCCTATGTTCAGACCTGCCATGTTATATTGGCCGTATTGTAAGAGGAAATCAAATAAAAAATTCGATTATCTCTACAGTAATTACAAATTGCAATTGTTGCATCATTATCTACGTAGCCTTTTTCCAACTATGTTAGGGTCGGCTTCCAGTCTAACCGGATGCAGCTGAATTTTACATGGAGCGTCTGCTTATCTGAGTGACCTCCATAACCAAGATATTGAGTAATATGTACGATACCCCTTGGTAAGACTGGTTGTCAGACTTTCGGGCTTCTGACGACCCGTAACGACTGTCTATGATCCACGAATGACAGTCGGGACCAACGGCTTAACGTGCTTTCTCGGAATGTAATATGGTCACCCATCCACGGACCAACCGCGGCAAGCGTAGCTTAACCTGATCGATCGACCCGTGCGGCTGTTATTACTTAGCCACAAGTCATCATAATTCCTCCACTAATTCCATTTTCTTACTTCTGATTTACCATTAGTAAGGCCACTGAACCCTTTCGAACCAATAGACTTGTTTCCTGGAACAACGATTGAAACATTACATTTTTAATGCTGGCCCCTAACTAGGGCTCCATGCACTTCAGCGGGTTACATGTAAGTAACATCTGTACTTATAACACGCGATACCTCGTACGAATAAATCATGAGACATAATGTGAAGTAACGGGGTAATGAAGGCTCTTTGAACGTATGAGCTCCTGGTATTTCAAAACTGTATGACGTGGAAGTATGTGGTTAATGCCAATATGAATACTGTTGTTATTGATGTGTGATTAGGTCATATTATAAGGATTCAATCAATCTGACTAGCCTTTTCCCAACTAGTTGGGGTCGGCTTCCAGTCTAACCGGAAGCAGCTGAATACATGGAGCGACTGGCTATCGGACCTCTACAACCCAGTACCTGGGTAATATGATACCCCGTGGTAAGACTGGTTCTTTCGGATTCTTCTTATAAGGGTCAAAGATTGCAAAAAAGTATTGGCCAAAAAGTCTATCGTAAATAATACCTACAACCGCTTGCATTTTTATTGTTTTTGATGAATAACATTTTTTCTCTCGGTTTCCTGCAATTTGTTGGAGTGATTTTGTGCAAAAGAACGGACGTGTGTAACAGGAAGCCGAGGAAGCGCGCGCTATTTGATTTTACCAATGAGCGCGCGCGATGCTAGAATTGGCCGTCAGATGGTACTAACCCATTTTCCGAGAGGTTAGTACTGTCAGCCAAGATGTCAGCGTGGCAATTCCCTTATTTTTAAGAATGATCGCATCTCATTCGCAATCTGTCAAAAAAAAACCATCAATTCACCAACATTTTTGACAAGTTTGACAGATTGCGACTTGAATGTGAACGTTTTTTAAGTAAGAGAATTGGCCCTCTGATGTTACAAATCATATGTAACTAATGTAAGGCTCGCCCGGTTATTTTTGTGCCTTTTCTCATTACTCAAAAATAACTAGCCAAAAAGGAATAAAATAAAATCCAATAAAACATTTCACAAAAATTCTACTTTCACAAAATACGGACAAAGCACTGCTCACTGAAACTCATAATGATTATAGTAAGGACAGCCCTGTGTACCTCAGAAATTCCTGTACATAATTGTGCCAAAAAATACCGCTATTACAGAACTTATCACAAAAACACGAGTTAGTAAAAAACCGGTGTTTCTCAATAACTGAGCACCTTGTAACCTACATTGTTGTACCTCATTAGGCCCAGGCTAAGCTTTCGACGCGTTCGACTCGACGCTTTACGATTGCGAAATAGCCCTACCCTAAAACTAACAGCTTTATTTTTACGGGGTAGTGATGTGCGTGGACTATATCGATAGTGGCACGCGCTGTTAAACTATGACCTAAAAATCTGTAGTGAAATATTTTTTTGCAGCACTGAATTTCAGCTCTCTTTTTTCCTCCCAAACCATATTATTTTAATATAAATGCCTAGGATAAAAAGTAAATTAAAAAATCTAAAACCCCGACTGCGTAAAAGTGAACTTTTAAAAAATGGAAGCAAGATGACCTTTTTCTGTCTACAATCTCATTTAATATTATAAAAAATCTCATGCAGTAGGAGGCAATAGATCTTGAGAATATTTATCGTATTAAGTGGGATTTCCAATTTAAAGAAGAACCGTCTAAGCTAAAAGCGGTCTAGAAAATTACAACAGAGCGCATCAGTCGCTTGCGTTCTCCAAAGTTATTAGACTTTGCTAAAGTATATAGGTCACAACGATGTTCTAAGAGATAAAGCCAGCATAATAATGTGAACACAGAACAGTACAGAAGGTCGGTTCCATACAACGAGCGAACACGCACGCACACTTAGACACGATTCACGTACAGCGAGTGCAGGCGCACTCGCGACTGGCATTTGTTTGAGATCGGCGTACGTAAGCGTCTATGTGTGTGTGCCTGTTTTAGCTCGTTGCATGGATTCAACCTTCTGTACCATACTGTGACAATGTTTTACGAAATAAAGCTAGCATAATATGGTAGCTAGAGTATTCTGTACATAAACGTTTCCTGGGTAATTTATGGCGTTGTCTGTTTATTAAATATGTATTCGACTTGTGCCCATATGGAGACACTACTCATGTGAAGTTTATGCTGAGAACTAAATACACGTTTTAGTCTCTTTGGTTATTATTTTCGGAGTGATTCTTTCACATCATTTTGCTTCTTGATTCTTTAAATAACAATAACAACAATATTATTAACAATTAGTACAATACTATTTAAATCTGTAGTCAAGAAACGGAAAGAATTTGGAAACAATGAGGGATTTATTTATAAACGTTGTTTAAAGTTAAGTAATGATTAACAACTGTTTAACCATACACTTTTGTCGTTTTAATGACACTTAACTTTAATCAACGTTTAGAAATAAACCCCAAAATGTTTACGGTTAAGTCTTTATTTTCGTAATGTAAAGTACCTATAAATACAGTATCATTTATATTGTTCTAAAATAGCCGAATGAGGAAAAACGGGTTGAAAGGAAATGAGCCGAATCAAGTTACATCGGAAGTCAATCCCAACAGTGTTTGGAAAAGCTACGGCGAAGGAAAAACAAAACGGTTTTTGTGAATAAAACGAAAAAGAAAATGATAGGAAGTCACAGAGCAGGAATGTTTTAAAAACCGTTATGCATTGATTTTTAATAAGGTTATAGATTAATGTCGATAAAAGATAAACACGAATATTATATGCCCATTATAAATACAGGCAATTAAAATAATAGGTATGCGTTAAATTGAGTATAAAAAAAAAATTGACATTTTATCGATAAGCACTTAAAAATGTCCCATCACTAGAATCTGAATTGAGTTATTAGCCCAACACCTTAAGGTTTCTCTTCTTTGTAAAAAGCAATTTCCTTGTAAAATTGTAATAAATAACAACAATTTAGCCGCGGGATTACAGTAACTACGACATTTACATCGCCATAAAAAAACTTGTGTTATAAAAAATATATTATACATACGTTGGCATAGTATTGTTAATACTACCCTTTGCAGCGGGTCGATATATTAGTTGTAAAACTCTTTGAACTGCCCCGTTGGTCCAGTGGTTGCAAATGCTACTGCTGAGCATGAAGTTTCGATTCCCAGGTCGGGCAGTGTTATTGGGTTTTTTCATCTGGAATTTCTTTGTAGCAGCCGGGAATCTGGATTTGTTTCCAGTTGATGGTATTAGGCTTGTGGTATTACATGGGACTTAAACGTAACTGGCGACATGTGGGCGTACTATAGGTACACCTCTGCCTAAGCCTTCGGGGTATACTGGCGTGATGTTATGTTATTTATTGGTTCATACTACTACCAGCCCATATTTCTGCGTTACAGTTTCAAGTACCGGTGCAGTTACCTTGGTACTTATGACAATTCAGCTTTGTTTGCGGGATCGGAACCCACCACCCACCTGAGTATCCTGAGATGCCTCTTGTATGGCAGATTTCCATTGTCCATAACCACTTAATATTAGAGTGGCTGCTTACAATTTAGCCACATTGTTACATAAAAAGTACATAACAATATAACATTACATTGCACCTGTAGTCCCTGACGGGTTAGGCAGAGGTATACACACGGCTACACATCAAGCCATACATTTCCAGTATAAGCTGACCTCGCATTGTACGGAAATCCTATACAATGCGAGATCAGTATAAACTGGAAATGTATAGCTTGATGTGTATTCGTGTGTACCTATAGTACACCCACATTTCGCCAGTTATTTTAACGTCACATATAATAGAGAGTGAGCCTATTGCCAAAAACCGGGCACAAATCTAGACTCCGGGCTGCTACTGAGCAATTCCAAATGGAAAAACCCAATAACACTTTGCCCGACTCGGGAATCGAACCCAGGACTATAGGCTATCACATAATTTCACGCCCTGTGACCACTAAAGTAATTCAACTAGAACTCCATGTAAGAATGCAGACCTCAATTTTGATCAATAGCTCAAACACTTCAAATTCAATCATCTAAAGTATGCCTAGCATACCTATTAGACTGACCCAGGTCATACCCAAATATCTTGAAGACTGACCACCACAGAGGTTCCCCTCTTTGGTGGAATTGGAATGTTAAAACTACCCTCTTCGTTGTATATTCACGTGGGATATCAAATTAATGACATTCTTGAAACGCCATCAACGCCAGTCACGTATTGTCCATCATTATGAGTTTTGGAAAAAAATGGCGGCCACGACGTGTTTTGTATTGCTTATTTAGATGTTTGAGGTTGCGTAAGGAAATGAATAAAAAGGAAGGAAAATGAAAATGTGAAAATTAATTCATTTTCTAGAAATCTGTTTCGCCAGGTATGTGTTTAAGTCCCATGTAATAGGACGCGAGCCGATTGTCATCAACCGGGCACAAATCCTTGCTGCTAATGAGAAATTCTAAATGGTAACCCAATAACACTTTGCCCGAACCGGGAATGCCCGGGAATATATTACCACGAAAAAGATAGAATACCTTATCATCTTTTATACATAACCATACACAAATCTTTCCTCATGACATAAACTAAATAGCATACTAAAAATCTACCGACCAAGCAGTGTAAAAAACGAAGTCCTACCTCCATTCTCGTTTTTTCCAGGCAGGAGTTTTATTTAAAAACCAATTTAGCTTGTGAATTAGTAGCACTGGCGTAGGAATTAGAAGTGCAGTCTCTGCTCTTATATTTCCATTTGTAAAATATCTATTGTACCTACATAACGTTTCCTGGGCAGACGATTTCAATTACTGGCGCTCGGGGACGGTTCGTTAGTGTGGAGATGGCTTTCTTTGGAAAGAGATTTAAAAGTACGAGAAAGTTTTCACAACAATTTTTTGTACACATGTGTCAAATTTGACATCATTTAGGCTAACTGATGCTGCCTACGATTATTAACAACTGCAATTACAAATTAATTAAATTTTAAATTTAAAAAACCCCCGTCAAAAACAAATCGTCTAATACACCATTTTTTTTTGTATAACGAACACTATCAAGTCACCTTTCAAACAAAACCAAAAAAATCAAAATCGGTTCAGCCGTTTGGCAGCTACGATGGCGCAGACAGACACAAAGATACACACGATAAACTTATAAAACCCCTCTTTTTCCGTCAGGGTTAAAAAGGGTATTGCTCACTCTGCAAAATAAAGTATTCAAACACTTTTGTAGTAACAAAAATAGTATTATTCTGGTATCAAATCGATAATTAATCGATTTTACGGTAGCCCAGGATCGATTAATATGAGCTACCTTGGTAGGCTTATAACTTTTTTATTATAGATAAAGCACATCAGTCGTACTCTTGCACTACGAAAACCACCTTTACTGCTACGACATAAAGGCGCTGCTAATGTCAAATTGTCACCGCTAACATGCAGTTGACTCTAGTTCGACATCATCATTATCATCGGCCTATAGCAGCCCACTGCTGGACATAGGCCTCTCCAATTGCCCGCCATACAGCTCGATTTTCGGCAGCTCTCATCCAGCTGCTACCAGCCACCCTGCGAAGATCGTCGCTCCACCTAGCCTGAGAGCGTCCTATCTTACGTTTGCCGATTCGTGGTCTTCAAGCGATTCGCGGTCGCATTGTAGTTCGTTTAGCATCACAAAACAAAATAATTTTATTGAAAAAGCAATAATGGAGATAAGTTTTAATAAAAATCGTTACTTTATTGCCTTTCCAATCATGCGTAAATGTAACTGAATTACCATTGATTAATTGCTCATTGACAGGAAGTTAATCAGGCAGCGAAATTAAATCTACCTACTGTAATCAAAACTTATTGGCAATATGTTTAATTAAAAACAATCAGGTGATTGCAAATTACGCATTACGATTAGTTATTAATTTATTAATCATTTGAGTTAATAATCTTTAATAAAAAAAAATATCTGCTTTAAGCCAATCTCAACCATACTCATAATTGAGAAAAAAGATTCTCCTCCATTTGAAATACGATTAGACATTATAAATAAGCCATTTTTACAGTCCGTCCAACCGATTTTGACTTCTATTGCTTTGGTGGCACGACAAATGGCAGCTGCAGTAGACAGTTGGTATTGAGTAACCATTTTTGCTTTTAAGGCCATCCTTATGCCTATGGTACAGAAGTCAAAATCGGTTGAACGGACTGTAAAAAGGTTTGTTTACATGTCTAATCTTATTTCAAATGGGGTATAGTGACTTATAAATTGAAGTTGATCTCCATGCTAATGAACTCGGGAAAAGCACAGTGTCCGATATCAAAGAAGATTCAGTAGCTATAAGTGTTACAGCTTCAAATAATAACGATTTCACTTCAGTTACTGCTGCAAATATACTGTTTATATCTGTTTTTATCTATTGTTTCATTGCTTTAAAATAACAGTCGTTTTGTGTTTGCAAAATAATTAATATTAATTTAAGTAAATATTTTTTGAAGCAGGTAGGTAGTTTACTTAAGTCTTCACTGAAATCTTACCTTAAATAATAACAAAAATTTCAATACCTATTCGATCCAAATGTATGGGACAGTTTATAATTTGTTTGCGATTATGATATTGGTTCTGTGGCGACATCTACATCGCCACATGCGAACTACGCATGAAAGACTCGACGTCACAGAAAAATCATGACATGACAAAATACTGCATCGCGCAATTAAAGTTTACCGCGCGATCAACATATTATAATACAAGATTCCAAAATCAAACACCCGCCTAGTCGGATGATTCTCCCTTTCCTTTAGAGGATGAGTGAACTTTACAACCTGTTCCTCATACCTCTAAAACCCCATAGAGAAAGTTGTTCTGTTTGATGGTCTGAACCAAATCCTTACATTCGACCATACCTTTCTGATATATTTATTTCGGCAAGTTGAACAGTTACAATGGCTACAATCAAGACACAAGATACGCAATGGAAGGCTTCCTGAAAAGACAAATAAAAGTCATAAAACTAAAACCCAACTACAACAAAAAAGTCAATCAACTGAAAAGGTATAAACAAGACATCACAGACAGACAAATAAAAAATCCGGAGTCATACGTGTTAGTGCATAAATCGAACAGATTACGTGTGACTCCGGATTTTTAATTTGTCTGGTAGGGCGCCATTTTCAATTCAATGTCACGTCGCATAGTCTTTATCCAGCGGACGATCAAGACGCTTCCAATGATACCTAATTTGTCAAATTGTGATGAGTCGTTTAGAAGATATGAGGGAACAGATGAACATACATACATACTTACATACATACCGGTCAAAATCATAACCCTCCTTTTTGCTTCGCCGTTGTCGGGTAAAAAGCAAATCAAACAGAACTCTCTAAAGAATCCACGAAGGTATAGTCAAACATTCTCTGCTCACAGCACTATAAATAACTATCATTACTATATCTCTATGTCCTACACAACATTTCTCGTATCAAGTTTATTCTAAGACTATCTTATCACCTCGCTCGTTTATTTTTACGAGGTGGGCAGAATGCAAGCTAGGTACGTGTTGCCATAGAAACCATGTACTACACGCTAATAATGGGTTATTTGTTGGTACTGTACCATATTGTACTGGCCGTGTGGTCTTAGTAAAGTGTGGGGTGCATTGTATGTCGGACTGTGAATGTGTACAAGATGGGTCTCCTATAGGCATAGAGGAATTAAAATTACCATTCGTGATAAAAGTAAGCTAAGCATGTCAGGTACGTAAAGAATGTGACAATCTTCTAGAGACGTATACAATTATTAACCTGTCCATCCTTGTCACTTGTGGGACTTAATAGTAGTATGTTAAGTATACATATGTTTAAAGTAAATGGCTCCAAATGCTGCAATTAACTCATAAATAAAGAAATATTTAAACGCTTGTGAAATTCGATGCGATATTCACCCCCTCGTTGCATCTTCGCCCCACGAATGTTTACCTTCGTAAAACATCTTGGAGCTGCAATTGCTGACCACTGGAATAGGCTCATGTGTGTAGTGTCAGAGTTTTACAAAAATAAACTCGCGAGGAGTTTGTTAATAAACCCTCGTTTTGCAGAACAACGTTTACTTTGGTACGATTGATACGCAAAACGATTATTCCTCAAAAAAACATAACACACCAAAATTATGACGACACCACAAAATAACAAAATCATTATTAAAATATTCACCATGGCAACACAGCTTTTGCGAAGTGTTGCATACAATATTGGCGTGCCTATAAACATGTTCCGCCAATAGAACAGGCACAGTGAACATGTCCAATCAGCCGATGACATGTCGTTAAATGTCACTGTCACTTTTTCGATAATACATGGCACTAGTTTGTTGGCTGGATGGAATTGATCAGCCGTAGCCTGTGGCACATGATGACAATTACTAGGACAACTTTTTTTAAAGCCACCTAAACTCACGACATTCTAAGAAGTCCGTTTTGACAGCTATAAAAATCCTTTGTGTAGCGATGAAAAAAAAAATTGTTTCCTATAAACTGATTCTCGAGACATATCGATTGAACATACATAAAGAGTTTGTAATCGACGACTTATCTACATGGATTAAAACTGATTTTTAAGGCATAAGGTTTTATTACATGTACGAGAACTAAACGTCAAAACGGACTTCTTAGATTGTCGCGAGTACTGACGAAATGGGGGTGTGGGTGTTACGTGTTACTACTGTAGGTAGGTACACCTCTACCTAACCCTTCTGGGATTACTTGCGTGATGTTATGTAGTTGGTGCCAAAGGAAGATGCTGTAGAAGATACAGCAGAAACTAACGAGTTTCTCATTGGTTGACTAGAGAAAACAAAGGGCAGAGAAATGTGGAAGAGCGTAAAGGAGAGGAGTTCTTTGACCAACAGCAGGACTGCGTAAGTCTGCCTTACCTATGCCACAGTATAAATAGGTAACAGTATTATATCTCGGCAATGACCTTGAAATCATTATATTATTATAATACACTGATATTTCGAAGCGCGTCGTTTCGGCCGTTTTCTATAGTATAGAGGATATATTATGTAGATAGATATCCTTGGAAACGAAACACGGCAAACCTCTGGCAGAAATTGGAGTCAAAGTTTGCTAAGACGTGCTCTTCCCTGCTGGAGGAATGACAGCTTGAAGGTTTTCGTCATCTAAACAGCGATAGGACGCTTCTCTCGATTGTTAGTACGAAAGGAGCTACAGAGCTCTAAATGTGAGTAATTAAGCCGGTGCCGAAGTTGTCACACTTATTTAGGTCATTAACTCCGAACTGACTAATAATTGGCAAAAGTTGTGTTGGTAGGAAAGGTTCCTCTTGAAAAGCTCTTTCTATTGGTATGTATCTAATGGCTATTGGACGCCAAGAATTCGTTAACTTCAAAGCCCAAGTTGTTACCTATTTAGGTAACTAACTCCAAACTGACTAGCAATTGGCAAATGTCGTGTTAGTAGCAAGTTTTTCTATGGAAAGCTCTTTCTATTGATGTATATCTTATGGCTATTGGGCCAATATAATTCCTTAACTTCGGAGCCCAAGCTTTTACCTATTTAGGTCATTAACTCCGAACTGAATAGCAATTGGCAAATGTCGTATTAGTAGCAAAGGTTCTCTTTGGAAAGCTCTTTCTATTGGTGTATATTTTATGGCTATTGGGCTACGAAAATTCCTTAACTTCGATGCCCAAGTAGTCACACTTATTTAGGTAATGAACTCCGAACTGACTAATAATTTGCAAAAGTCGTATAAGAAGGAAAGGTTTCCCTTGAAAATCTTTCTATTGGTATATATCCTATGGCTATTGGGCTTCAGGGCAAATCCTATGTGTTGTTGCCCATTCTCCGTAGTAGACTTGGCCCCCAGTTGGGTTCACCATCAGAGATAGTATGTATTCCTAATCCTTCATAGTGAGAAAATCAAACCTTTATTAAGCTATACAAATTTCCCCTTTCTAGCCACCACAAACTAACAATACCGAATCATTCCCACCAACAATACCTACAATACTCACACAAATACAATAATCTTTAACCGTAATTTTGTTTATTTAAAACTTAACAATACTTCCACCCGGCTATTTGAGTAACGACCGGCCCGGGTATTCCGGATAAGTGAAAACAAAGCCCGGGTATCGGTCGCCATTGTTATCCGGGTAAAATCCGCAAACACCGCGCAGTGGCGACCTCTGGTACCTGTAAGGGGCACTTTTCACGCATTTGCGTGCATGTTTGACTTTGTTTTGTTCGTCTGTATGGGTGTTGTTTTAATTGATATTAAAGTATTTGTTTTTTATAGGACTAGCTGCGCCTCGCGGTTTCACCCGCGTAAGTCTCGATTCCTCGGAAATATCGGGACAAAAGTATCCTATGTCCTATTTCAGGTCATGGTCTACCCCTGTGCCAAATTTCATCCGAATCTGTTCAGCCGTTTTAGCGTGAAAGCGTAACAAACAAACAAACCCATTTTCGCATTTATAATATTAGTGAGTTTTATTTTTCAATATAACAGAATATTTTATTATACTAAATTAACTAAAGAACTAACTAACTATACCAAAGGAAAACATTATATATAGAGGAAGGGCTCATAGGCCGTCAAAAAATTCTTCCGCATCGCTGTCAGCGGGAAAAGTGCCCAAAAGGCTGGCAGCATTGCCACGTTGGATGGCAATGCTGATTCTTTGACCTAGAAATTGTCCAGCCCTCTGGTCACATGAAGAGTCGACCAACCGCTTGGCGATGTCCCGAAATACTCGATGAGCAGTCGGACCCGACGGCCCTAGTGTTTCAACCCCAAACGGCTCAAAGATATAGCTACCAATGAGGTTGTTATATTTGCGCCGTTTGAGATTTTCTGCACCTGCAGCAGCCGCCCCAGCACAGCCCGCCGTGCTAGGAAGATGGGATGGCGCGAGGGTGTCGACACAGGTTGCATCCCACACCAAAGGCCTACCCAACTTCCAAGGCATTATGGTCATTCCGTCTGGTCTCTTCCCATCGTCACGTGCCAAGCCATTGGGTTTTAAAACAGCTGGCACCCCGGTGGTGAGAAGAGCCCGACGGATGATGTCATTAATGCTTGCGTGCCGTGCCAACCGACCAGCGCTCTTGCTGCAGGAAAGGCCATGGTGGCCGAGGCAGTCGACACCTTCACCGCACTGGCAGCGATGCGGAGCCACGCAAGGAGCGCCCAGACGCAGACAAGTAGCGAGCCGGAAGGTGGTGTCACTCAGCATAGTGCCTATGTTGGGTGACGGTAGTGCCTGAAGCCAGAGGCCCGACTCCCATTCACCCACAGCCAGCAGGCGGGCACGCTCTGCAGAATTGGTGGGCGTATTAATAAGATTATTCCTTACCAACCTGCAGAGCGGCTCATCCCATTGCCTCTGGGAAAACGGGTTCACGGGCCAATCTGTTCCCGGGCAAGCCGCTTTCCAGGCGTTCTCTGCATCAGTCAAGCACGGCACTTCAGGGTCAACCTGGCAGGGGGCTAAAATTTTCCCGGTCAACTTAACAGTGCTGCGGACAGAGGACAGGAACGCCGGTAAGCTAATACTCGTAATTTTGCGGACGCCGAGGCCACCAAAACGGATGGGTAGTGTGGCTTGCAGCCACGCTCGGTCGTCCAGGGCCACATTAAGGATGGATGTTAGTGTGCTGCGAATAATTTGGTCAATTTTGTCCAAGAGGTGTGACTGCTTCCATAAAGGGGAAGAGCGTAGAAAATATATAAAATTTGGACCAAAACAACAGTATCTAATTAGGGTGAATGCTGAATGTAGATTGATTTTGGAGAGTCTGTCCGAAATATCGTTGAAGTTTTTGATTTTTTCGTCGATGAAAGATGAAAAGCTGTCTTCTAAAATTGGGGAACCCAGGAGGTGCAGTGAACTTTTCTCTAAAATTTTGATTTGTGGGGGGGCTATTGCATTAAATTTCTCAAGGGTCAGTTGTCTGTCGGTAATGTCAGAAAGGTAAATTTCGCATTTTGATGGGTTAAGGTCCAGGCCAATAGATTTAAATTGCTGTTTGAGGAGTTGTAAGTCTTTCAAAACGGTATCTACATCACCTCCTAGCGTTCCATCATCTAAATACCATACGTTAAATTTTGAATTTAGTTTCTGGATGATTGGATGAATAGCCAAGCTGAAAATGACTGGCCCGAGAGGATCACCTTGTTGGCATCCTACTGCAGATTCCAAAACATTGTTCTTGTATAGTAATTTTGAGGGGTACCTGTAACACTGCCACAAAAAACCGTAAATTTCGGGTAATTCTTTTTTGACTTCAGCCAACAAGGTGTCCCTGTTGACAGAGTTAAAGGCGTTCTTAACGTCAACCTTGAGGATAACCTCACCTTTGTTGGAGTTCAAAAAGGTGGAAAGGGCGTGCACGGCAGCCTCACAGCCCCCTCTCGAGCCGAAACCAAGCTGCAGGGGCTGAAACTTAGCTGTAAGGGATTCGCTGTATAGCTTACAGCATATTTTGGCTGCCGTACGCCTGTAGGTGCACCCAACGGCGATGGGACGAATGCCGCCGTCCTTCTTACGCAGGGCACATAGGTTGGCCCCGTATAAAACATCGACGACGGCCTCGTTCACACCGCCAGTGAGCATGAGATTAATCAGGGCCGCAAGCTCCTTCAGAAGCGACTCGACAGAGTCCCCGGCGCCCGAACTCAATAAATCCTTGAGATGTTGTGGAGTCAGGCCGTCGAGGCCACCGGCGGAACCGCTTCGGAATGAGCCCACGGCTGCAATCAACTGGGGGGCCGAAACGTTTAGGAAGGTTGAATTTGGGTCGGGAGGTTGGGGGGGGTCGGGAAAGGTGAGATTATCCGCAGGCGCAGGGTGTTTACTCTCTAGAGCCGTTAGCGTTTCTGGAGAGTAAGGCGCCACCACATCGCTGCTAAAAAGTATCCTGGCCGCTCCCCTGATGTCACCTTCACTTAATTTGGATTCCACATGTGAACATAAGCCTTTTTAATTTTTATATTAGTTAGGTTTAGGAATCGATGATCATGATAAATACCTCATAATTACCTATCAAAGGGTACTGCAACTTGGAAATTAACCCTTCTATCACCTTGTTAGCATACTAATGTAAAAATAATAAATTGTTCTCATAATATGTAAAAACTTAAAAAAAAAAAATTGACCGACTTCAAAAAAAACAAAACAACAAAGGACTACTGTACTAAAACTAAACGACAAAAAAAATAAAAATTTACTTTAATTTCGGAAGTCGGTGTCTTTGCTTTTAATTTTAGTTTTTGGCCACCGACTTCCGAAATTAAAGTTATTTTTAATTTTTTAATTTTTCTCTTATTATTAAAGAAGTACTTTTGTCGTTTGGTTTTAGTACAGTAGTCCTTTGTTGTTTTGTTTTTTTTTGAAGTCGGTCAATTTTTTTTTTTAAAGATTTATTATTTTTCCATTTTTTGTGTAATTTGATTTTTGTAATCACCATGGGTAGACCAACTAAAGGAGCCGCCCGCATGAAGAAAAACAGAATTAAAGAGACTAATACTGCTGAAAAAGAACGCCTATCTAAGAATCGCAAACGGAGTGCTATGTCCGGTTCCCAAGAATCACCGTTAACTTGTCATGCTAGGTTATCTCAGATGAGAAATTACATGCATTCTCATTTGTCACAGGAGTCGCCAAATGATAAGATCTGCCGACTCTAATCTTATTCAAAAACGATTAAGTGGCGAGTCGTCTGAACAGCGCAAGTATCGTTTAGATGTTATACGAAACCGGCTGGCTAATGAGACTCCCGTGCCTTCTCAAGAATATAAGGGTGAACACTATACATTTGCTTACACTGTATAGTTCCCCTCATCATCATATTATAAGGTGACCATAATCAGATCTGTAATGTCACTTACAACCTATATGGTTGCAAAGTTCTTATATAAATGAATTAAGTCCAAACACAAGGTAATTACTGTGAACCGTTGAGGAGTTCCGTTAATCGTCCTTCGTCTTCATCATCAGACCCTTAACGACAGTCACAACCCATCCAAGTGTAAGGTTCTTATCAATACAAATTAATCAAGCCCAAACACAAGATATCTGCTGTAAACCACTGAGGAGTTCCCTTGACTGTCTTTCGGCTCCATTATCATATCGACTCCAGACCTTCATAAAATTGTAGTGCTGTTAAATACTGAATGAATAAATTAAGGAATGCACTAGTTGCCCTTACGATTTTTGAAAGTTCCCCTCGATTTCTCTAGGATCCCATCATCAGATCCTGACTTGGTGACAATGGGACCACCTCAGAAGTATAAGCTTTTGAACAAAAAAATAATTTTTTAAATCGGTTCACAAACGGCGGAGTAATCGGTGATCATACATAAACAAAAAAATAAAAAAAAAAAAACAATCATCCGAACATAGTACCTCCTCCTTTTTTGAAGTCGGTAAAAAATACGTGTAGATATGAGAAGTTATAAAAATTCAATTGTTCGAAATAAATCAACATCGATTTACCTTTTAGGTTACTCCGCAGTCGGGTAAAAAAGATTATTTGTCCATAAGTAGAGATTGTGATTTACAGGTGAATACAGCAAGGAAACCATAGCCATATCAAACAAGTCCAGATTAAAGATCCAGATTAGGATGGCCACTCCATCTTTTCCCATAATTGAAGAGGGATTTTAACAAGAGAATGGACAGTAGCATCCACCTGCAAATACTTATAAAATCTCTTTGGCAAGTTAAAATCCATACTAATATTATAAATGCGAATGTGAGTTTGTTTGTTTGTTACGCTTTCCGCTAAAACGGCTGAACGGATTTACATGAAATTTAGCACATGGGTAGACCATGACCTGGAACCTATTCTCTGGAACCTATTACATGGGATAAAAAGTATCCTATGTCCTAAGATAGGATACTTTTTATCCCGATATTCCCACGGGATTAAGACATACGAGTACGCAGGTGAAACCGCGGGTCACAGCTAGTATGTTATAAAAAGACAGTAATAGATTTCTAGATGAACTTGAACTGAGTAGTTCCACATGAATTGATGCTCGAGCCAATGCACACAAGAACATGCCATTCAAATATTCACATGTAGTTAGATTCCCGGTCCGAAGGTCCATAAACCGTTAAGCCACAACAATTACATAACCTCAATAAAACAACAAACATCTTACCGGTAAGATTAAGAGCACATAACACATAGTTTATCTCCCTTAAGAGAATAACCGACATAAAATGTATCAGGTGCGTATCAGACAGTTAGTCGTAAACTGTGAGTAGGGAAGGGTTTATAATGGAAGCCGCCAACCTGTGTCTGTGTAGAACTGTTTTATTAAGACACGCACTTACGCTTACCGTTGCAGTATTTATAAGGAAGTATTTGTCTAGCAGTAGATGGGAAAAGGCTAAATTAAGAGTACTACCTTAGCTCAAATTCTTTTTTTATCTCGCTCGCACCATATAACTCGAGGCCTGTGTGAGCGCGAGACGGAGTGGGGTGCTGGCGGCTCCAAGCCTCGAATAGTTTAGGTAATTGCTTTTAACGGTGAAAATAATGGTTAATTAAAAAAAAAAAGACGTTAAGACTTGCTTTATATTATGGAAAGTTTCATGATCCAATTTGAAGTATTTTGGAATACCAGCGGTTTATAGTTCGGTTTAGAGGTAACTTTGGAAAAAATCAAATGTAATCGTGTTTTCGTCAAAAATAGGATCTAGCATCAATCCTCAACTTTAACATATATTTATTTCAAAATTAATGCTGCAGTAATTTCGGCATAACGCAGAATCATGCTAAGCAATTTGAAGTTGTATAGGCCCTTATTGAGGAGCCTGGAATCTGGCTTTCGGCCTGGAAACAAGAGATAACTTGCGAAATGTGGATACAGGTACGATATCTTTGCTGCCTACCCATTTGGGGAAAACAGGCGTGATGTTATGTGAAGTAGTTAAGAGGTCAAGCAAGGAGGAGAAGTGTTTTATTATGAATCATGCACTTAGGTACGTTTGCGGTAGCAGTCTTCATAAGGAATGGTCTCATTATAATGATGATTTTATTTCGTGTGGCTTCCGTGAATAGATAATGTAATCTTCTTGGGCATCCCATACTTGTGTAATGACTCCGACTCGTAAATTCTTAATAACTCACGCACTGACTTATTAGTATTACCTACTTGTAAAAATGTAAGGAATATTGTAATATCGTATACTTTTACAATGTTTGTAAATATGTGAGCACAATGTACCTATCACATAACTAATTTATTTGTCATTGCTCCATTTATAATTCTTTTTACCTTTCGTGGTACAGTAATCTTATTGTAGGTGCATCGTTTTCACATATAATTATATAATTCATGTATACAAAATATTGTAAAACATTTTTTTAAAGAGTAACGGTGGAGTTTCTTGCCCATTCTTCTCCATACGCAAGCTACCATTTGGAATGGGTATCTGGAATCAATTCTATTTCTTTGTTTTCATTGACGTTCAAAAGTGCCTTTTATGTGCCTATTTGAAATAAATTATTTGACTTTGACTTTGACTTTAACACTATACGATACTACATACCTACAAATATTTAAATAAATTATTTTTCGTTTCTTTTCTTCATTACCTACACATCTGAGGGCCTAGACAAAGTGACATTCTATCAGCGATAACGATGATGGAAAAAGCAAAAATGTTTAGGACTGACATAAGCTATCGAAAAGCTTATGTCAATCCTGTTGAAAGTCGTTGTAGAAATACGAAACGCTTTGGAAGCGATTGTCACTTGTCTAGGCCCTCAGGAGTATTGGATTTTAGGTGGAACATACACACATTAGTAATTTAGAGATAGAAAAAAATATAAAAAAAAAATATGATAACAATTTATTTTGTTTAAAGATACAATACATTAAAAAAAAAAAAAAAACTATATATGTTTTCTAGGGGTAAGGTCTTCTTATAAAATATTCACATTGATTTCAAAACGCGTGGTTTCTGAACTAAGCAAATCGTAACTTGTGTGTCTCGTAATTACTTAGAATCTAAGTTATTGCTTGTCAGTTTTCAGGCACGCTTTGAATTATAAGGCGAAGCGAATCTGACGCGACAGTCATAGTTATTCGTTTATATCTTGAGGCATGGAAGACTTCGATATAATTTATGTTAATATTGTTAAATATCCATCTATATAAAAGTGAAAATAAGTAATGATAGAACAAAAGGTATTTACAAGCCAGATGTGGGTGGAAACGCCGCGAGGTCACTGTATGACCTTCAAAGGCGTCCCCCTTTGAAGGTCATACAGTGACCTTATTGCTGATGTTCTTCAGAAAAGTCAGGTGCGTAGTACTCGGAACTGGCGTGTGTGTATGACTAGATGTATAAAAGTAAACGAAGCAAAAGGAGTATGTAAGGAACATAGCAGGTGGCATTCTGTAGTTTCTGCCTACCCCCCTGGGAAGAAGGCGTGAGTATAAGTATGTAAAAGTGAAAATAAGAATATCCATCTTATAATAAGTGATTGCGAAACTGGGTCGGAGATGGCAGGACGAACCGTACGTCGATTCTGTAAAATTCAAACAACAACTCGCATCTCACATCGCTATTCAGTCTCACTTCGCATAAGGTTCAAAATGTGTTCGGGTTCGAGTGCGAAGTGAGCGTCGAAGTGACGGGGGAATTACCTTACAGAATGCCACTTCTTACGTCATCTCATACTTTATCTGTCAAAATCTCACGGTCAATTTAGTTCAGCTCGCTGACACGCTCGCAAGGGTAGCGCTAGTGTATCAACCGAGTTTTTAGAATGCCAATCAAGAAACTCTCAGCGGATTCAGATTCGAAGTTTAGAATGAGGTCTTACAGAATCACACCCCTGGAGTGGACGTAACGGAGTCGAATATTCTATAGATAGCTATAGTCTTGGTATTTCCGTAAATTGCTTGGTTTTTCAAGAGACGTCATATTTAATCACAATTGCCACGCAATATTGCTCAATTCAAATCAGTGCAAGCGTATCTTGAGGAATGGTTTTACATCATTTTCACATAATTATGGAAAATTGGAATTATACTACGACCCCTTATTATATATTCAAGCTTTCAATCCAAGCATGTGTAGATGTCGCCTATTACATTCGCTCCCTCTATAATTAAACACAAATGACGTAAACAGTGCAGGCCTGTACACACACGGCCGTGCATCGCAATGGCGACACAAAGCTGTCTGCACTCTGCCTTATTGCTGTATACAGGGTGTGCTAACAAGCTCGCGGGGAAATATGTCAACTTTATTATTTACATTTTTGAGGTGCGTATTATGTCATATTATTAAGCTTTGAGTCAAGGTTTTTGAAAATATTGGGTAGGTAGGTTTTATGTAAGCCATTGTAGTTTATGGTTGATTTATTAAAAAAATAGCTTTTGTACGCGAGATTGCCCGCGTGATTTTCGGAAAATATCCGTACTATCAGGATTAAAAGAATGCTAATCCAGGTTATAACCTATCTGTATGTCAAATTGCCGTTTTTGGCGCCAATAGCGATACCTACATCTTGACAAACAAATGGATAAAGATTCTTCTTTACTATTTTTTTATTATATAGATTGTCGTAAAAATGAAGTATAAATTCTTCATTTTTTTATTATGGAATTGTCCTTCTGATTTATTAGCAGTTTCCTTTAATTATTTCTCAAATTCTTCAATGACTGTCACCTAGTTCAACAATTGGACCGTCAAGGGAATAAACAGTTTTATTGATTACTGGTACATCTCTGCAGCAGTCAAGTTAAAAATGGTCTTCAGATGGCCCATATTCAGCCAGGTACAATCCAAAAGTTGTAAAAATAAAATTTATATATAGAACTCATAGGTCTTTGAAGCTATTTCTATAAAAGGCATCGTATAAAATTGATCCTACGTCGCTCGGGACTTCTACAGCCTCATTTAGACACATGAGATATGGCTACAATTTGAAACACTATTGCCTCGTTTTAACGTAATTTCCTCTAAGGAAAACTAGTTATTTTTATGTTTGTGGGATAGATGTTGTTTTGAAAAAGTACGAATATGACGCACGTGTTCATGTTTTGTCGTGGAATTAATGTTAGATATATTATGAAAATGATAGATACCTTCAAAAATAAAAAATAAAATATTAGTTTTTTTTTAAAGTAAGTACCTGACTGTGACCCCTTGTAAAATATGTAATTTTCAGTAACTTATCTAGTATAAAGGACAACTATTGTGCAAGATGGTAGCGGAGCTATCTGCCCTAAAGACATGTAATCATTTTGTTTATTCAATAAAGGCAAGTATCACTTGGTGCACTGAAATCAATCTGCCTAGCCTTTTCCCAATTATATTGAGGTCGGCTTCCAGTCTAACCGGATGCAGCTGAGTACCAGTATTTTACATGGAGCGACTGCCTATCTGACCTCCCGACCCAGTAACTGGGTAATACGATACCCCTTGGTAAGACTGGTTGTCAGGCTTTCGGCCTTCTGATGACCCGTAACGACTGTCAAAGATCCACGAATGTCAGCCAGGACCACGGCTTAACGTGCTTTCCGAGGCACGGAAGAGTCTCGGTATGTAAAGATGGTCACCCATCCACGGACCAACCTCGGCAAGTTTAGCTTAACCTGATCGATCGACCCGTGTGGCTGTTATTACTTACTCGTAGTCACGAGCTCCTTGCTTCCTTGGTGTACTGAAATATGGACGTTTATTTATCTATCGCCTATCGTAGAGAAAATAAAAGAAAATCACAAAAACTAATTCCCCGCATCCTGTAGATATCAAAACGCATGTCTATCAGTATAGGCTGATGCATACCTTGTGGCTTTGTTGTGCTTTTAAAAAAGGCATCGCGGTAACAATACGGTGTAGCAGGTACATTCCGTCTCGGGCTCGTGATACCGGGTTATGAGGGGCTTCAGAAGGCAGAATACAGGGGAGGAAATTGTGAAGGACTGGACTTGCTAGGAGACATGTTGCGAAGATATTTTTGTAGTTGAAGAGTTCAGAGTGAAAATCCTTGGTCAGGAAGAACAATGATGTTGTGAGAATAAGACCAATTTAGTAGTACCTCTGCGTAAAAGCTAAAAGATGGAAGCAAATATCAGAATAATGAATTCGTGCATAGCATCACGCCTGTTTTATTTTCAGATCTGTATAGTAATTTACAGTGGTAATAGTAATTTATTTCCAAACTTCATTACACGTATGAGGTCTCGACCCCTGAACTAGGACATCCGGTTTGTGAGGGGTTGAGGTTTCCCCAGTTACATGGCTCAGCAAGAGAAGGCTTAGACTAGATACAATTATTTACGATTAACTTATTAAAAGAAAAGTAAAAAAATTGTGAATAAAAATGATAATAAAAAATGACAGAAACATAATGAACAAAAAAAATAGTTCTAAAACAGCTGACAAACTGTATAATAAATACCCTTACCCCCCCCCTCCTTACCCTTGTTTGGCCAACTATAGTAGGCCAAACAAGGGTATTATACATTATATACTCCATAGTGGAGCGGGTTAGCCTATTGCCAATAACTTGGAAATCCAACCTGGGAACTCAGGATCAGAGCAGCTGTAGTCACGTCTTCTTCCCAAGGGGGTAGGCAGAAACTAAAGAACACCACCTACTACGATCCTTACATAGATGATATCATTATAATATTTGCTCAGCACTTTTCTAACCTTGTTATCAGTGACCGTATGCAATAATGTTCCCACTGCTGGCACACAGGCCTCCTCTCTTCGAGAGGGAGTGGGCCGTAATCTACCACACGGGCCCAGTGCGGGTTGGTAGATATCACATGTCTTCGAAATTTTTGGTTCTGGAGGACATGTCGGTTTCATGTTTTCATTCATCGCTTTGAAAGCAGTGTTCATGAAATTAAATACACAAAGTAAGTGCCTGACTGGGTTCGAAGTCACGACCTACAACTCGTAAGTTACCAGTTTACCACTGGGTCACCACTGCTCACCCACAGCGTCAACGCTGAAAGAAGTGGCTATAAAAAAATTCATTCATTCTGAATCCAGAGGTTATTTTATCTAGTTTTGCCAGCTTTAGTAAGTCCCATGTGGGTAGTAGGTGGCAAACCTTGCCAAGTGTCATGTTTGATTCTAAATCAGGCTGCTAAAACTGGGAATTTCCTGACGGAAAACTCTAAAAAACTGGGGATTAAACCCCCGAAAGTTCATGATCACAGCATCCAGCACCCTAACTGCGTAATACACCATCAATCAGAATTGGAATCGGTTTGAAACAAATGTCTAATCCATTGCTTCATAAGTTTGTAAGTTACGTTGTTGAGATTTTTTTCGAACTTAAGAAGCAATGGATTAGACATTTGTTTCAAACCGATTCCAATTTTGACCGATCTTGCATTACACAATTAGGGTGCAGCTAAACCAATGAGGCTTTTAGGTTTTGTTTTGAGTGTGGGTAATCGTCAAATGACTTCTCCCGCTCTGGGCGGAGCAGAAGGGCGTGTCAGACTTTTACCCACCCGTGTTCCTTCAGTTGCTAACGTAATATAGTCCAGCATTTTTTGAGCATTATCAAAGGCCACGTGTCTGCCCATAAACCTAATATTCTAACCAACAAACGATTTACCTAATTCGGTAAAACAGTGCACATTAAATCGAAAGTAAGCCGCTGCGGTCACACGCCCCGGGCCTGGCACAAATATCACTATATTATCTTGTCTCTAGGTACAGTCAAATACAGGTATATCGTCACTATTGGACATTGCCATCACCTTTATTCCCTAGCAGTAGGGGCGACTTTCGTAGTATAAGTGTTGGTATATTTTGTGTTTGTAGGTACAGGACCCACCCACTTGTCAAGGCACTTTGTCTTAACTACGATATTTAGGGTTACAATAATTTGTGAAGGTATAAACGACTTTATATGGTAGTGAGTTTAATGTTTTAATAGTATGAAAAATCTTATATATCGTAATTTT